>CM077452.1:5268099-5971179 GCA_039654765.1 Mylopharyngodon piceus
AAAATATTCTCATCATTAAAGGGTTAGCCCTTTAATGTTAGAGAGAACATTAAAGGGTTAGTTCACCCAAAAATGAAAATTCTGTCATTAATTACTCACCCTCATGTCGTTCCACACTTGTAAGACCTTTGTTCATCTTCAGAACATAAATTAAGATATTTCTGATAAAATCCAATGGCTCAGTGAGGCCTGCATTGACAGCAAGATAATTAACACTTTCAGATGCCCAGAAAGCTACTAAAAACATAATTTAAAACAGTTCATGTGACTACAGTGGTTCAACCTTAATGTTATGAAGCGACGAGAATACTTTTTGTGCGCCAAAAAAAATAACGTCTTTATTCAACAATATCTAGTGATGGGCGATTTCAAAACACTTCTTCATGAAGCTTTGAAGCTTTACAAATCTTTTGTTTCGAATCAGTGGTTCGGAGCATGTATCAAACTGCCAAAGTCACATGATTTCAGTAAATGAGGCTTTGTTACATCATAAGTGTTTTTGAAACGTTTCGAAATTTCAATGGTTCACGTGACTTTGGCAGTTTGATGCACGCTCCGAACCACTGATTCTAAACAAAAGATTCGTAAAGCTTCATGAAGAAGTGTTTTGAAATCGCCCATCACTAGATATTGTTGAATAAAGTCATTATTTTGTTTTCTTGGTGCACAAAAAGTATTCTCGTCGCTTCATAACATTAACGTTGAACCACTGTAGTCACATGAACTGTTTTAAATATGATTTTAGTACCTTTCTGGGCATCTGAAAGTGTTAATTGTCTTGCTGTCAATGGAGGCCTCACTGAAACATTGGATTTTATCAAAAATATCTTAATTTGTGTTCCGAAGATGAAAGAAGGTCTTACGGGTGTGGAACGACATGAGGGTGAGTAATTAATGACAGAATTTTCATTTTTAGGGTGAACTAACCCTTTAATGATGTCTCTTATGCTCACCTATATTGGTGCATATATTTTATCAAAATTATAGTAAAAACCTTAGTTTTTATTTGAATATATTTTAAAATGTACTTTATTCCTATAATTTCAAAGCTGAATTTTCAGCATCATTACTCTAGTCTTCAGTGTCACATGATCCTTCAGAAATCATTCTAATGTAAACTTACTGAGCACAAATTTTGAACAGTATAGTGTACATTATTATATCATTTCTAATCTATAAATTAGCCTTAGTTTCTCAGGATACATGATCTCTACCTGTAGGTTAAGTAGGCTAGTGTCAGCATGAAGACTAGAGCCATTCACTATAGTCCAAGTTGGCACACTATGTCTGCAGCATGTATAAGGCTAGATGGGTGTCAGCAGAGCTAATGTCTCTGCCACAGATGGTCACCATTGGCCTCCATCTGTTTACAGCAGTGACTCAGGCAGTGTATGGAGAGTGAAGGGGTGAACGTGTCAAGAGCATCATTCTCATGCCTTAATATGCAGGGTGAACTAAATAAGCCACAGTAAAATGTATAAATAACTTCTCGCTTGCGCAGTGGATGTTTTTAGCTTCCCAGCGAATGCAAAAGTGAGTTGATGAATGAATAAATTGGGCCAGTCCAGCGTGTACTCCACTTGTTTAGCCTTATGAGAGAAGCCATCTGTTGTCCAGAACCTCATCAGGAGAGGGTTGTAGAGAGACACACTGGCTGGTTTCTACTGGATGGCACCAGCACTAATGAAGCTGGCTGGGTTCTGTTCTCTCTTTATGGAAATTGAGTTTAACGTGTGGTGCTTATGACTGGCAGCAGCAGTAGTAGCATCTTACATCCTGTCATAAAACCCTGTGTACTCATCATGTTTTGTTTTTGTCCATCAAAGGAAGCAGAACACTTGCATAACCTGTTTTATTCTCAACGCGTTTCTGACCTATTGCCAAATTTTGTCAGTGTCAGGTGTTGATGAGAGTTAGTATGTGCACATAGACAAACTGCATTGGTTAGTTCATAATTAAATGTAGTCTCTGTCTGTCTCTCTGTCATTCTATCTATCCATCTATCTATCTACCCATCTATCTATCTACAACGTCCGGCCAAAAAGGAAGACGTATCATGGCTATATTCCAGGATGGCCATGGATTCCAGAATGTCAAGGTTCATCAGGCTCAAAATGTGAAAGAATGGCTGGGAGGGAACATGAAGAATTGTTTTCACACATGAATTGGCACCTCTGAGTCCAGACCTTAATTTCATTGAAAGTCTTTGGGATGTGCTGGAGGATCTTGACCAAAAATTGATGCACCTCTTGATGGAAATAATTGTTGTGATGTTATTTCCATCAAGAGGTGCATCAATTTTTGGTCAAGATCTTGTATTGACCATCCATCCATCCATCCAGTCATCCATCGGTTTGTCTGTCCATCCATCCATCCATCCATCCATCCATCCATCCATCGGTTTGTCTGTCCATCCATCCATCCATCCATCCATCCATCCATCCATCCATCCATCCATCCATCCATCCATCCATCCATCCATCCATCCATCCATCGGTTTGTCTATCCATCCATCCATCCATCCATCCATCCCTGGAACAGCTGTGTCATTTTTCATGTTCTCAGTTGAGTGGTTGGGAAATCACGTGATATCGTCATTGTTAGGTGTTTCCTCTCAGTACCTGCTGAGTATTAGAGCTCTAACTTTTCAAGGATTTCACACCATGATAACACTGCCTTGCTCTGTCACACAGAATCCCATGCACCGTCCTGTGCATGGAGGTCCATCTGGGCATGAGTGTGGATAAAAAAAACGTTGTTTTTCCACTTGTTCTCACTTGATTTAAAAAGAAATGGCCTCATCTCTCACTAGCTGCGTTTCCATTACCTTTCAAATTGCGCAAATTGAAATTGCGAATTGAAAATACGCCCAATGGAAACACGTCAATTTCGCAAAAACTCCCATATAATCGCAAAAAAGTTTTTACGCTCACATGAGGTGGTTTTTCAGGCAATTCGAAAAAGGAATATTTTGCAAAACCGCAATGAAAACAGTTTTTTGGCATTTACACAAATATCGCAAAAGTTTTGCACAAATCTGTAATGGAAACCTGGCTACTGAGAAAAAGGCTTTAAGATTATATGAAATATAATCTTAATAAATATAGATTATATGAAATATAATCTTATGGAGTCCATTAGGTTTGGCCATTTAAAACTAGTTCCTACATGCAGTCTTGAGTTTATTCATTGATGTCAAGTCCTGTTCAGTGCAAATTACCGAATTTATGTCTTTATGTCTTATGCTTAAATTGTTTCATAGATTTCTATTAACATTTTTGATGGTATTTTTTTCACTTTGCACTTTCCGCGGTTTTGTAATGGTCTATTTGTATTCATCCTGGTGGAGCTGGCAACATTAGAACTTATTTAAAATGCATTAGGCCTGATGCCTGCATCGATGTTTCCATAGACAGTTGATTGGTCTGCAGAGGTCAGATCGATATAGTCCCAGGAAGAGTCAAAGACTCACTGAACTGTATGAGTGTATGTGCGTTTTTGTCTGCACTGAACTTTGGCTTCTTTAGAACTTTCCTAGCTGTAATTACATGATGTTCTTATTCATGCTCCATTTATATGAAACTCAACAGGACAAACAAGTGAGCTTGAGACTGAATGACATAAAAACTGCAACTAAATTATACAGTGAGAAGTTTAAATTTTAATAAAACCACTTTATTATAAGGCAAAATGAATGCATTAATATTTTAATATTTAAAATGTGAAATAATATTTTCATAATACTTTATATTAGAGACAGGCTATGAATACATTAAATCATTATGCATACAATATTGACTAATTTTACATTTTTTTTTTTTTTGCATATTCAGCCTCAAGGTCAGAGATCATAATAGAGCTGCATTCTCTAACACTCTCTAAATTTTATGCTCTTATAGAAATGTGATCGTGACATTTTATACTTTAACTTTTCTTGCTCATTATTCTTAGCCTTGAATTCCAAAACTGCACAGTACGGAATAGAATTATGGGGGGGTTTAGCTAACATAACTGGACGGTTTAATTGGCAACGTGAGGGCAAGATACTTAATATTCATTAGTACAGGCATATAGTGGCATCAAAACCTACCTCCTAAAACTCATTCCATGTCTTTTCCATTTATATGAAGTGTGTGAAGCCTCAATAAGAGCCTTTATGCAATAAGCTCCATAATATTCCATAACTCAAAACAGCCTCTTGAACTATCCAGCGAGACAATGCTATTTATAGGTTATCCGGACACAATAACCCCGTTATCATCCAGCTATGCTGTAGTGTGCTGAAAGTCTTAAGCCTGTCTGGCTCCAGGTAGTTTGGTTTGGCCCACTGCCATTGTTGCGATGCATATTACAATAGCTATGTTTCCATCCACCAAATTTAATGTGAATTTGGGGATATTGCATAAAAAACGCAGTATGGAATTGCCAAAATGTGCTCAATTGAGGCAGATAAATTTTTTATCCGTGATTGGATATGTGATTGGATAACTGGACTAACCAATTTCATTGCACAGAACCTCAAATTTTGGTTTGGACATTTTGAAATGCCTAAGCCAGTTTCTGACATCACATGCTTGTGTTCCCCAACACCAGCCATCAGCTTCTGAACGCAAGATAACATGACAGCGTTTACTGCGTTTCGTCTGCCCGCTCTGAGACGCAAGTCAATTATGATGTAGGGAAAAAAAGCCTTGGGGAAGCCCCCGATTGCAGCAACTTCCATTTTTATTACAGAAATTTTGCGCTCATTTCCCAGGAAGTGAATATTTTGTTCTCTTGAACACATGGGATGGAATCGGTGCTTTATTCTCAAATGTTTTATGCAATATTCCAATTTTGCTCAGTTAAATTTGCAACTTTGGATGGAAACATAGCTACCGGTTTTACATTATATTAAGTTCATGCTCTAGCATGCATAATACACAAATAAGTGCTTTTGTTTTGTTTGTGATTACAGTTTCTCCTCAATAAATATTATTTTTATTTAGTAACATACAGTTCTTGAAAGTTCTGGAGTCACAAAATGAATTGTGGTTAATTAACATATATAGACAAGTTTCTGTTGATCATTTGTTTAAGTTTCCAACACAATTTTTGAATATTGTGTTGGGCAGTGGGGGGCCATTAAGTCAAAAAGTTTGAGAACCACTGGTATAAATGATGTTGATACAGTTGTATTACACACAAATATTTCAAAAATAGATAAAAATGCCAGGATATTCTTCAGACATTCATGCAGGTTTAGAATTACATGATGAGAGAGAGTATGTGTATCGACTAAAATCGGCTAAAAACGACTAAAAACGCTGTATTATGCATGCCAGGCCAGTAGATGGCGATGTCACTTTATAAAGAAATACTACACACCTATAAACTGAACATGTAATGCATGCGCATGATGTCACCGTTATCACAAATTCGCGTTTTTGTTGTTTACATGGAGACAATAATGGTATCGTTTTCAAAAACTTGCACTTTGAAACTTGTTTTCAAAAGTTTGCTTTTTCAGGCCCCCAAAATGCCGTTGTTGTTTAAATGAATGGCCAAAACCCATAAAAAGTTTTCGTTTTTAGTTGAAAATGGTGTCGTGAAAACGGTGTCGTGTAAACAGCCCCTCAATAATGACAATCCAGTAGTCCAATAGGCCCGAGAGCTGAGTAGTACCTGAAGTTTTATGGTAACTGATTTATCAGAAAACTGTACTAGATATTCTTACTCATGTTTTATTAATTCTCCAATACTCTGGCTTTCTGCGGCATACATCTCTCTCTGATCAGAGAAGCAGGAAATTGCTGCTCAAACAGATCAGATCCATCAGGCAGATTTGCTAGACTATTGAAACTGCAGGATCCCAGAAATCAGTTTAATCAGACCGTTATATTCCACAGCCTGAAACCTTGATAGACCTTATTGAACAAAATGTTAAATATCTCTAAAGTTCAGAAATGCTGTGTCATTCCAATTTAAACGCTGAACAGAATATTCTCTGATAACTGGTGTCACGGGAAATCTTTTTGTGTGTCTGGTGTAGATAATTTCAGCATGTCCTACTGGAGTCTTATCAAAAGGAATCAAATTTTCTTGATATTTTGATATTAAAGTGCTTGATGTACTATTAGAACAGTACTCAGAGTCAAAAAAGACAGTCTATTGAAACAAGCCTCAAAAACAGAACCTGTCTGACTGCAACTATAATGACCGAACTTGTAGAAAATGGTCAGCCAGTATTTAGCTGTACTGTATGGGTTTGATTCACTAAAAAGAACCGAATCATAAGAGTCATTTGTTCTGTAATCGGACAACACTGGTCACAATGTCTGTTTTGCACTGAATATGCATTAGCTATGTTGCTGTGTCATTTAATAAGTATTGCAGTGAATATTTCAGTGTCCGAATGTCATTAACTTCAGGTATATAAAAAATCGATTACCAACCATGACCCCTTTAAGGTAAGAAAAAAAGTATATTTGTGGGCTAGTGTTAAATATGACATTTTCTCTGAGAAAGGTCCAACTCTTTGATCTCACAATGCTTAAGTATTACGAACAATATTATCGTAGATCATCCCGTCAAAGTGTGTATCATCATGTCCTTCAGGTGTGTGCGGAAGACCTCCTCTTACTTGCACCAACTGAAGGTTTCATTGTTAGAAATATACTTTAAAAAAACTAAGGCAGAAGAAAAAGTAGGCCAAGGAAATACCTTTATTCTGAGAATTGTGGACCTCACAATTCTGAGATGTCGACATATCTTTGTGTTTTATGTGAATGGGCATAAAGGAAGACCTTCAGAGTTAAAGAACCTCTTAAGTTCTTTAACCTAAAGGCTCTGTATTCTCAGACAAACGTCAAACCTTTCGTTGAGTATTGTAATAGCTACATGTTTCACATGACTACTTTACCTTGGGTTAATGTTCTTATTTGCATGTTTACATGTTTAATCTAGTGGTGCAATACAGTATGTCACTTAATGTTATACATTTACATCAGGAAAGCCATTCAATGTGCATATCTCGTTAATTAGCTACAAAAAATAACATTTTGGTAAATGTATGCATTGCATTACATATTCAGTATTTATTTATTTATTTTTTTATTTCGTTTTTATTTTAAATCTGTAATGAAAACAAGTTATTAGAGCCACCATGTAAATGTTTATATTTCAACAACAGATTGGAGTAGATAAGACATTATAAGTCAAGATATAAAAACTGCCTTATGTGCAATTGAAATGTTAGTACAATTTAGTTTTTATTTGAGTGTTGATTGTTAAATAAATGTGATTCATTTATTATTGAATGATCTTTATTTTTTGGTTTGTTTTTAGTTTTTACCTCTAAAAAAACTTGGGTTTCATCACTATTAATAACTTTTACAGTACAGCACGTGACCACATCTGTGTACATACAAAATCTATCTTCATCCTCATGTCATTCCTGTATATTGAAAAATGGGTTACACTTTATTTCAGTAATCCACTTTAGACATTCTACTAGCATGTCAACTAACTCTCATTAGAGTATTAGTAGACTTTTAAGTTTGGGTTAGTAGAGTAAGTTGACATGTACATGCAAAATTACATATAGTCAGTAGAAGGGAACATCAAAACCAAGTGTTAGCAGATATTAAGTCTACTAATACTCTAATGACTGGTAGTTGATGTATAGGTGCAAAGTTACTTAGAATGTCTAAAGTGAACTAAAATAAAGTTGCAGAGGTTTTTGGGCATTACAGTATGATGAAAGTCAATAGGGTCAAATGTTGTTTGGACCCAGCGTTCTTCAAAATATCTTTTTTCAAAGAATAAAGTAGCGGTCAGAGATGTTTGGAAGACATGAGGGTGAGTAAATTATTATTATTTTTTATTTTTATTTTGGGGGAACTATCACTTTAGCTCTTCAGAAATATACAAAAATAAAGAAAACAACTATTGTAAAAAGAAAAGAAAATGCAGAGAAGTGTCAGCTATCACTAGCTGCGTTTCCGTTACACTTCAAATTGCGCAAATTGAAATTGCGAATTGAAAATACGCCCAATGGAAACACGTCAATTTCGCAAAAACTCCCATATATCGCAAGAAAAGTTTTAACGCTCGCATGAGGTGGTTTTTCAGGCAATTCGAAAAAGGAATATTTCGCAAAACGGCAATGGAAACAGTTTTTTTTGTTTTGTTTTGTTTTTTTGGCATTTAGAGGTCATCTGGGTACGTAGAAGTCGATCATTCTTTAAAGATGGTGCGGTATGTTTGAACCAAGCGTGCCACACGAGTCCTGAAAAGTGAAGCCAAAGCATCTCGATCGCCCCCAGGTGGCTGGAAGCAGTATAGGCCATAAACCCCGTCCTCTCCATGTATTCCAATGGCACGTTAGACAAACTAAACAATTAAATTACACTTCAAATATTTTTTTCCAAAGACAATTTCTGTCATTTTAGGCAGTTTTTTATCACGCTGGTGTTAGTTCAAGTGTTCGTTCTTTAAAAAAAGTTTGGTTTTAGTTAGTTATTTGATGCTATAAAAATGGGGATGAGACGTCATGATTGACAGCTTCTCTGAGTGAAGTAGTCACTGACTTTTTTCTGGATCTTTGCGAGGTGAGTGGAGCTTTAACTTTAATTTCTACATTTCCATAACTGTTTATTTCACACCGACATAATGAGTTGTTCTGAGTTTGGGCGGGACCTTGATATCGCGGCTCCACTTCGTGTTCACTACTGCGCAGTCTCGAGACTCAAGATGTCAGCGCCATATTGGCACACTGGCGGCTTCAGTTACTTACTTCAATGTAAGAGAGTGAAGGTGCGTCGTCCATCTTTTTTACAGTCTACGGTTTGAACAGAAGACAAGACAAAGTTCTTTATTAAACTCATAAGAGACAAAAGAATTATGGGAGTACTGGCTGCGATATACTTAAACATCTGTTGATTTTTGGAAAGACTTATTGCGAGAGGGGAAACAAAGTTTGTCGTGTAACATCGGTTAATGAAAACACTGTCATTGTTTGAGTTTCTCTCAGATGCTGAAACAGTGAGTTTCAGTTTCTGTGACTATACAAAAGGCATGAATATTTAATATTTCATCTTTGATCTTATCAAGAATCATCACTGATGGATTTATTGATGGATCTATACCGTGCAGTGCTGTTGTGTGTCTCTGAGCTGTGTGTTATCCTCTGTGTGTGTTGAAGCTGAGCCGCGGCGTGTGCTGCATACGGCTGCGGTGTGGCTTAGGAGAGCAGCATGAGAAGATACCGAAGCTCACCAGGAGACGTGACGGTCATGCTGATCTGGTCTCCGGTGTGGTGATATATCCCTACCTACCTCCCACACTGACAGCCCTTTCCCAGAGGCCTCTCTCCACGCTGCCATTTAATATATCCGTGCCTCCCTGAAGCTCTTCAGACGAGGTGGAAATTTATCACAGCCTCGGATATTTCTGAATCTGTCAGTTGTTTCTGCCTCTACTCCCCCTCAGTCTAAAATCCCATAGTGCCTCGTATACATTCCCGTATTATCAGTTACACTGAACAATAAGTTGTTGTGACACTCTTTGGAAAGAGTTTTGCTTTTTTGTAGCTTGAATTAAGTGTTGTTTTATAAGCACTGCATAACTGAGCATTGTATTGACTTTGAGAGTGTGCTGGTGAGAACAAATCACAGGTACAATACACGTGCACAACACCGTAGGAGGGGAATTTTAATGAGCTTTGGTGCTAGTCTGACTGACAGGTTATCTATACATGAGTACATCAGGATGTGCACTAATACCACTGTAATCTCCGCTATGCCTCTTCACCAATGTAAAACAGAAACATCAGCGTATAAGTGCAGAAAAGGCAGGTTTTCTTTGACAGTAGATGGAAAATGGTGTGTCTGCTAGAATCAGATGGACTTGTCAAACGCTGTCTCTCACTTCATCTCACTCTCCTTTGCTCTTTCCTGACAGTGGGATTTCGCCCAAGGCTCAATTCACCAATCATGCAAAGTGGTCTAATCCCCAAACCAACTGGATTAACCAGATAAAAGGGATCAGGACATCTAAATTTAATCATTTTGGAGAAGAAAAACATCAATGGTACACAAAAGTTGAATTGTGGCTCTGTTCACACGACCAAATCTGATTTGCACTGTCTGCACTGTCATTTTGTGTGTGATGACTCCTTATTTCTGTCAGCGATGGAGGTATTTTACGCATTCATGCACATACTGTGTACAAAACCACCGACTCATTCATACACTATTCACTACATAGAGAACATCACGTAGTACACCGTATGAGGAAAGAGCAAACGAAAATGAGTGTATTTGGACACAGCTCCAGACAATTTTGCATATTTTTTATGATGTTACATAAAAATTAAATATTATTATCATTGTGTCATGAAATCAAATCTGACCATTCAGACTCCAAAAAGCTAAACGGTTTTGAGTTGGATACACTAAAAATAGTATTTTTGCTGGATATCTGAGCAAAGCCTATGTGATTTTGAAGGGTTTAGGAGGGTTGGCATCATATTTTAAACCAAAATCATAGAGGTAAATCAAAGAAATAGAAAATTCATTTGTAAAGAAAAAATTAGGCCTTTTAGATTTTTAGAGACAATTAAGATTTTTTTAAGACCACTTGGATTTTTGGATTTTTTTAGAAATCATTTGAACAATTTAACGATTACTGTCACTTTTGAACAATTATGTATCATGATAGTATTTGATGGACTGCAACAGTATTTATACTGAATTAAATAAAAACCAAACATTGTAATGAGAATCTAATGAGAATAATCAATAATAAATAGTGCTGTCAAATCGATTAATCGCACCTAATGTAAAGGTTTGTACATATAATATATATATATATATAATGTGTGTGTGTGTGTGAGGAAAAAAAAAAAATATATATATATATATATATATATAAACCGCTGGCCACAAAAGTGAGTACACCCCTAAGTGAAAATGTCCAAATTGGGCCCAATTAGCCATTTTTTCTCCCCGGTGTCATGTGACTTGTTAGTGTTACAAGTGTCTCAGGTGTGAATGGGGAGCAGGTGTGTTCAATTTGGTGTTATTGCTCTCTCTCATACTGGTCACTGGAAGTTCAACATGGCACCTCATGGCAAAGAACTCTCTGAGGATCTGAAAAAAATAATTGTTGCTCTACATAAAGATGGCGTAGGCTGTAAGAAGATTACCAAGACCCTGAAACTGAGCTGCAGCACGGTGGCCAAGACCATACAGCGGTTTAACAGGACAGGTTCCACTCAGAACAGGCCTCGCCATGGTCGACCAAAGAAGTTGAGTGCACGTGCTCAGCGTCATATCCAGAGGTTGTGTTTGGGAAATAGATGTATGAGTGCTGCCAGCATTGCTGCAGAGGTTGAAGGGGTGGGGGTCAGCCTCTCAGTGCTCAGACCATACGCCGCACACTGCATCAAATTGGTCTGCGTGGCTGTCGTCCCAGAAGGAAGCCTCTTCTAAAGATGATGCACAAGAAAGCCTGCAAACAGTTTGCTGAAGACAAGCAGACTAAGGAACCATGTCCTGTGGTTTGATGAGACCAAGATAAACTTATTTGGTTCAGATGGTGTCAAGCGTGTGTGGCGGCAACCAGGTGAGGAGTACAAAGACAAGTGTGTCTTGCCTACAGCCAAGCATGGTGGTGGGAGTGTCATGGTCTGGGGCTGCATGAGTGCTGCCGGCACTGGGGAGCTACTGTTCATTGAGGGAACCATGAATGCCAACAGAGCATGATCCCCTCCCTTCGGAGACTGGGCCGCAGGGCAGTATTCCAACATGATAACGACCCCAAACACACCTCCAAGACGACCACTGCCTTGCTAAAGAAGCTGTGGGTAAAGGTGATGGACTGGCCAGGCATGTCTCCAGACCTAAACCCTATTGAGGATCTGTGGGGCATCCTCAAACGGAAGGTGGAGGAGCGCAAGGTCTCTAACATCCACCAGCTCCGTGATGTCGTCATGGAGGAGTGGAAAAGGAATGCAGTGGCAACCTGTGAAGCTCTGGTGAACTCCATGCCCAAGAGGGTTAAGGCAGTGCTGGAAAATAATGGTGGCCACACAAAATATTGACACTTTGGGCCCAATTTGGACATTTTCACTTAGGGGTATACTCACTTTTGTGGCCAGCGGTTTAGACATTAATGGCTGTGTGTTGAGTTATTTTGAGGGGACAGCAAATTTACACTGTTATACAAGCTGTACACTCACTACTTTACATTGTAACAAAGTGTCATTTCTTCAGTGTTGTCACATGAAAAGATATAATAAAATATTTACAAAAATGTGAGGGGTGTGAACAATTTTGGGGGGAAATGTGCTTAATTGTCATGAAAATAATACCACGATTAAAAAATCTTATTCATCTTAAAAGGCTTTTTTTTTCTCCATGCAAAATGTTGATGTCAAATGTGACTTGGATATGTTTTTGTGAGATTCTCCTGTCTTTACTCTGTTTCTCTGGATGAAGCTGTAATCCTCCCAGTGTACTTCACAGAGAATATGCTGTGCGTGTGGTCAGGTGAGAATGATAAAAATCGCAGCTCTGCATTGAAATGTCATTGGAGCGATTTACAGCGCTGTAGCTCGGCTGATGCGCTTCTATAAATAGGGTGATAGAGATGCTCTTCCCTGTGACCTTATACATACAGAGCTTAGAGCTGATAAATCCAACTTGCTGGGAAGAAAATGCTTGGGATTGAAACTGGACTCATGATCTCTGGGGTGGGATAAATGTACATATGCACCATCCTGTTCACCACGGTGATGGTCTATTTATACTATATACAGTATGGCATACACAGATAGCCAAAACACTGGTAGTTACACTGAAACAGATGAATCAAGGGTGTGTTGGTTGTTTGTCCTCAGTTTGCCCTGTTGTGAACTTTTGTCCTTCATTCACACTCTCACTTTCCCTTCTGTTTAAGCCTCTGAGATCACGTTAACTCTTGTAAGGAGCTCAGAAGACACACTGTGTAAACAATACTGTCATTGGCCAAAAGACGTGAAGAACAAAGTCATAAACTCTCCAGAGGAGTGTCATGCCGTTGATGTCAGCACAGTTTACAACAAGTGCTGAACACCTACCTGCCATCTTCTCAAGTCAAGTTAGTTACCTTGCTGGCCTACATAGCAGCTACAAGTAGTTATGGTACAGTCAAATAAGCATCCAGTTTGATATCAGTGATGGTCACAGAACCAGTGAAGTTCTATGTTAACCCTCTAAGTGCTGCTCGCGTGGTGGTCAAAAATGACTTTTTTTAATATCAATGAAATTAATGTACTATATTTTAGTTTGATAATTTGTTATATTTAATATTTTTTTATTTTTAGGGGATTTTATGGTACTAAATTATGTTTATGGAATAGTTATGATCCAATCTGTTTATCATTTTTTGAGCATAAACCAGAAAATGAAATTTCCAACTTAAACTGTCGTAAGTCTTGAATGCTTTGGAGCACAGATTTAAGTTTGGTCTCTTTTTAAAGAAGACACTTAGCAGATTAGTGAAAAGTTTAAAATGTGAAACTAAAAAAAAAAAGTTATAGAAGTTTAAGTTTATTATTATGAAAAATGCATAAAAAATCTAAAAAAGTTGTGTTCCAAATTTGAGCTTGATATCTCAAAAAATGAGCTTTCAGTAAGATTTTGTTTTTGCGCAGTGACAAACGTTTCCACTAGATGAAATTCGCTTCCCATTCTTTTCCAAACAGTACAAGTGAGACCATTTTCAGGACCATTTAAGCTTTTTGAGTCATGTCCATGATTTTTTTGTGCTCACACAGCAAGTGCCAAAACCTTTATCAAGATTCATACCATTCCAATAAAGTAGAAAAATTCAAGGAAAAAAAAAAAAAGAAAATTTTTTCAGTCAGCATCAGAGGCTTAAAGTACTATAATTTCTTATATTTTCAGATAATGTACTTTATTTTAGAATTAGAATCAGGATTTTAAATGGGGTATGTGTGTGTGTGTATGTGTGTGTGTGTGTGTGTGTGTGTGTACATTTATTCCTGTGATGAAAAGCTGAATTTTCAGCATCATTACTCCAGTTTTCAGTGTCACATGATCCTTTAGAAATCATGCTAATATGCTGATTTGCTGTTGAAAACAGCAATGTGCTGCCTTATATTTTTGTTTAAACGGTTTTTTTTTTTTTTTTTAGGATTCTTTGATGAATAGAAAGTTCTAAAGAATAGCACTTATTTTTAATCTTTTGTAACAATATATGTTATATACATAATATTTGTTTGTGTGTGTTCATGTTTAGCATTAAAAACAACAGGTTAAACAGCATGCAGAGACTTTTGAATCTATTAGCGTAGCGTTGATGCTCATCACACATATTGAACAGGCTACTGGTGTGAGCACACATTATCACACAAAGACATTTCTGAACTAAACCCTTTGAACATTTGCTAGTATACATAAAGATCAACGCATGACGACGTGCTACACGAGTTTATTAAATAGCGGAAGACATTTTCCCTCACTGTCTCACCTCTGAATATGAAGCCTTTCAGTCTCGGGCAGAACGAGTTGTGTCATTCTTTTGATAAGAGGCAATCAAGAGAAGAGTGAGAATAGCACACAAACAAGAGGAACCACTTGAAGGCTTTCTCTGAATACGGGCTGCCGCTGTTACAGTGGTGCATTTCTAGTGGCATTTCAAAAAAAAAAGGAAAAAAAAAGCAGATTTGGAAGCTGGAGGCATGCTGTTTCTCACACTCTGAGAGCAGCAGCAGGCATTACTCTGACTGTTTGAATTATACAAATAAAGTGTTGAGTCATGCATCATGTGAACTCGGCTTGTTTCTTCTGAAAGCTGAGTAATCTCCCTATTTCTCAGTGACAAAACTTCTAAACCCTTTTGGAATTTAACACTTTTTTAAAAAATATTTATTTATTTATTTACAGAATGTTTAATGTAATCTGTGTCATCAAGGTTTAACATGATTTTTTAGATGACATTTTAAACTCAATGCTTCAGGTCTGGCACATCTTACCAGCTCTGCATGTGTTCAGAACTGGGTGATTTCATCATCCAAAAGCCTGAAGGTCCTTCTGATAATTTTTTCACACATACAAATGTGAGTATGCTTAGGCATTCTTTTTGAATGTTCTGAATTCCTGAGAAAGATAAGTGGGCCAAATAATCAGTGCATCCTGTTGTATATGTTCAAACCAACTGCTTTATCTTGATTGTGCACAATTTGGACATTGACAGTGCGATTAAGTTCAGATAGCTTATTGAAGGAAATTAATGATAACATGATTTTATGCACTATATGGGTCATTGATGAATAAGGTTTTTAAAAGTGTAAAAAAAACAATGGAGGAAGTTGGAAGTTTTTTTTAAGTGTTAACAATGAGATTATGGTTTTTATAATCAATTAACACTGCTTTTGTCATTTTTTTACAAGATGGACAGAATTTGTCACCAAAAAAGTCATTCTGTTTAACCAAAATTTCTGTTTTACCGAATGACACTTTTGGTTATACTGAATGATGATATTTTCAAACAATGCTAACAGGCTGATATCTAGCTAGCTAGCTAACAAAAGGACAATCAAACATTTTATATTTAGTACAAGTTTTTAAAATATTACAACATTTTCCATGTTTTATAGTGGTTGTACCGAATGACCTGATGTTTCGGGACATGCGTATGAACAAGTGAAAACATGAAATTTTCAAATAGTTAAGAGAGAGTTAGCTACTTTGCTTCAATGCCATGTGGTCCTTTGCAGGTGTCTGAATGATGTCACATCCTGTCACATGATATTGACCGCATGACTTGATCCAAAATGGTCCCTTTATATTGGTTACTCCTAATGACATCAATGAAATTCATTTTTACGGACGTTCTTTCTCAATAAAGCAATGACTTCTACACATAATTTTAATACCATTTTGCACTATGTTGAAATATGATGTTATAAAATCATGCCATAATAAAAAATATATACATTTATTACATTTTATGATATTTTAATCACAAATGAAATGGCTGTATTGGCCTTTGGACGTTTAAACCGAATGACCTTTTGACACTTCAAAATCTTTAAAATACCTTTATATGTAGCAAAATATAATTAAAACCTTCTGGATTCAATAAAGGAGATCTAGTTGTACTACCTTACATACTTTAGATGTCATATCTTTGTTTTTTATTATTATTAAAGCCTTTGGACAAAAAAAATGTCATATTTCATTAACCCATATACAGTATTATATTGGACTCTATATATATATATAGTGCAGTTCATTATTAGTTCATGTTAACTAATGTTGTTAATTAATGAACATTATTATAAAGTGTTACCATATGTATGTAATGTCTGATGTGCAAATATGTCAAATGTGCAAATATGTATCTGCCCTGATTCACATAGCCCAGACTGGTGCAGTGTATTGTGTACTCATCAAATATTTATGAGGAAATGTCTTATGAATAGAAAGATGATGCAAGCCAAAGGAACATTCTTCACAGTCTGTTCTATTCGGATTGACAAATAGGTCACGGTGTGAGACAGATCCGTTGAACATGTAAAACATGTCCTAACCTAAAATAAATGTATTACAGATTATTGATCATTCATATGCACTTTAAACCACATTGCACCTGATCAGCTACAACAAAACAATCAGATTCAGTTCCCACAGCTAGGTGTCACTGTTTTTGTTGAAGGCAAAGCCAGTGCTCCCTGAGATCTGTATCATCCAGTTTTTTTTTAATACCAATGCTATATATTTGCAATGTGTTTGAAAAATGATGCTCCACAAATCAGTAATGTGGATTAGTATCTTCTGATTCACACATATTGTCAGCAATGTTGCATCTAATGACAGATGGAAGGGATCCATGGAATTGTGTTCCCTTTTCTGAATATCTTTCTTTTAATCTGCAAAGCCTCTTTGGCCTGGGAAAAGTCTCCATTAACATACTTCCACATGACTGGTGCTGTTTGAAATGCTATACAGAGTTTATTGTTTATGTTGATCTGTTGGTGATGCTCACAGGTTCAATAAAAGTTAAATAAAACAGTAAAATTTTATCAATCTGAGGTAAGCAATCTTAAATTTTAAAATATAAATCAATATATTGATATTAAATATAGATATATTTATATTTATAGTATAAGTAATTTGGTTACTCTACTATAACTGAGTAGAAACAGAACGTTTCTACTTTTGTATCTTCTTACACACTGTGTTTGCATGTACAAGCTTATAGTGAAAAGGAATATTTGCCTTTCCTATTTGTTTTTTATTGCCTGTGTGTCTGCCAGTTGTATTACATGAGGCCAAGGGGAATTGCATTTTATCTGAAGATTCAATTTTGTATTTGAGTCACTCTAATGGATGGAAAGATACAAAAGGAAAAGCAGCTATAACATGAGACATCCCAGTGGAACTGGAAATAAAATATAAACATTTTTATCAGTACAAGCATAAATCTGCAAGTTTTTTTTTTTTTATATTCTCATGTTTGTGTTGTAGGATCTCTGAGCCAACTTCAGAAGATCATCCTGCTTTGTTTGCAAGCGTTCGAACACCCCAAGAGGAGACACAGAGTATATCCTGATCTATCGAGTGCTGAGCTGTCAAATAAAGAAAATAAGAACAAATAATCAAACTTCAAGCAACAGCAGGTATTTCAGGTATCTAACAGTATTTTTCAGTTACAGAAAATGAATAAAATACCTTTGTTCATATCGGTGGCATATCTGCGGCATATATGCCGATGCAGATATAGGCCTATCTGCGACAGGCTCATATCGGCCGATAAAATCGTCAGACTGATAAATCGGTCAGGCTCTAATTTTTTTGTGAAGTTGTCGGTTTTGTTACAGACTCTTGTGAGTAAATTGGATTGGCTTAGCGGATCTACTGTAGTACAGTAATAATATGAAGAGCAAGTGTGCATTTTAAGCCTGTTTAAACAGTTGATTCAGCAACAAATGTGGTAAACGGCAAAGGTGTGCCGTGATAGGTTGATCTTAATAGCAATAGGCAGAGCTCTGCTGTGATTGGTTGATCTCTATAGTGATAGACAGCTCTGCTCTGATAGGTTAATCTCTAACAGATGTGTGCGATAGATTGACCTCTACAGAGTGCAACAGTCAAGTTCTGGAAGTAAAAATTACATTCATTTTCTCCATAGGGGAATTGATTTTTAACAACAACTTATAAAACTTTAAAGATAAACCTACTGTGAGCTACAAGGTTGTTAATCGATTTTATATGCTTTTGTTGAAGCCATAAGCCCTCATTTTTTCAGCTTATTTTTTTATTAAACGTGTTCAACGGCGGCACTGTTGCGCTGTATTCCAAAAGACAGAGCTCTGCTGTGATAGGCTGATCTCTATAGCAATAGACAGAGCTCTGCTGTGATAGGTTGATGGCATTAGTCCAAGTTCAACACAGACTGAGCACTGGCTGATTATTGTATTCTATAGTTCAAAGATTCCTTTGGTTTGCCCTGACAATCTATTGCACACCTCTTGTGCAACAATTGCTATATTGTACACCTCATTAATATTGTGATGCCCCATCACAATGACTGTGTATTTAGCTTAAAATATTATTCCCACCACAGTGCTATTGTTCAACATGATTACACCCTCACCAGCAGATTCTTAAAGGGATACTTCACCAAAAAAATGAATCATCATTTACTCACCCTCATGTCGTTCCAAACCCATATGACTTTCTTTCTTCTGCGGAACAAAAAAAAAAGAACATGTTTTGGGAAATGTCTCTGTGGTTTTTCTTTTTTAACATACAATGGAAGTCAAAGGGCATGAAAACTGTTTAGTTCCCAACATTCTTTCAACATTCTTTTCATATTTGGGTGAACTATTCCTTTAATGCTTGTGGTTCATCAGTCAGCCCCATTGCTTAAAGGGTTACTTCACCCAAAAATGAAAATGCTGTCATTAATTACTCACCCTCATGTCGTTCCACACCCGTAAGACCTTCGTTCATCTTCGGAACACAAATTAAGATATTTTTCATAAAATCCAAAGGCTCAGTGAGGCCTGCATTGCCAGCAAGACAATTAACACTTTCAATGCCCAGAAAGGTACTAAAGACATATTTAAAACAGTTCATGTGACTACAGTGGTTCAACCTTAATGTTGTGAAGTGATGAGAATACTTTTTGTGCACCAAAAAACAAAATAACAACTTTATTCAACAATATCTAGTGATGGGCGATTTCAAAACAGTGCTTCATGAAGCTTTACGAATCTTTTGTTTCGAATCAGTGGTTCGGAGCGCTTATCAAACTGCCTTAAATACATCTTTAGTAGCTTTCTGGGCATCTGAAAGTGTTAATTGTCTTGCTGGCAATGCCTCACTGAGCCATCAAATGTTATGAAAAATATCTTAATTTGTTTTCCGAAGATGAACGAAGGTCTAACGGGTGTGGAACAACATGAGGGTGAGTAATTAATGACAGAATTTTCATTTTTGGGTGAACTAACCCTTTAAGGAAACTTGATATGAGACTGTGCTTCCATTTTTAGGTAGTGGCAGATCAGCATACTCGTGTGCATACATGTGGCTGTCTTGAGTAAGGACAGCGGCCCCAGATGACACCACTCTGATTATGCATCATAACTGAATGCCATTTTTATTACACCCCCAAATGTTCATAATCAAAGCACCACATCCATTAGCCAATGGAGTTCACAAAGAAACTGTCTGAGAGGTATTACTGAGGTCAGGCATCGAGCTGAGGTCAGGCAAACTCTTGCGTTTGCTTTTATGCAGGATAACAGAGAGAGGTCAGAGGTGATCTACTAATTAAGATACTTTGCCTCAATGGCATTGGAGGAATTCCCATTAGCCTCTTGAAAATGAAAGGACCAGATAATTACGTTCCTTTTCCACACTTTACCATTGTAGTGAGCTTGTGCAAATACAGCTCAGTTGTACTCAAACATGTAAACAAAAATGGCACAAAAATCTAGTCTATAGTGATCCTTTGCCAGGAATTTGATTGACAGGCGATCTAACCAATCATAACGCCGAATCCGCCATTTTGTCCGACAAAGCAGTCAGGGGAGTTAGCAGATTAACGTCAATGGACTTGAACTTGAAAAATGGTGTGTACTGACGTCTTTCCGCGATTGAAACAACATTCCTTGTGATGTTTATTCACGCTTATTTGATGCTATAAATGAAATAGTAGGAAGAGATGATCGGTTCTTGAGCCGCTTAAACGAGGCACTACAACGATCTGTCACGACACATTAAAGAGCCACAAAATGGTATTTATTGTTTAAATTTCTTTAAAAATTACAAAATTTGAAATTTGACTTTGTTTCATATCAAAAGTAACCTGCTCTGTCTTGTCTGTTGACGCGTTGCCAGTGTCCTCTTTGCTCCGCGATGTATTTTTCACTGCGCGAGAACATGATGTGCGGCGAGAGATCGGCATGGCTTGTCGGACGTAGCAACAGTAACTAAAGGGGGCGGGTCTTTACAAACATACACAAAGAACACTTATTTTCATAGCAATGCAAAGAGCACTTCTTATATTCACTGCTGTTCTCTTAGTAAGTTCACACATTGAGATTTAAAACTACTTTTCTCTAATCTTCATCTCAGCCTGTAATCCTCCAGATGGCTCTGTAGAGATATCCCTCACTTGATCGAAGAAAATCTTATAAATGGTAGGGACCTTTTATTGTATTAGTCAAAATGAGACACGTTGAGAACAATTTTACTGGTACTGTTTAATTTCTTGCCAATTATAGCACCATGTGTACTGAAGGGGATATTTCACCCAAAAATGGAAATTCTGTCATCATTTACTCATCTTCATGTCATTCCAAACCTATATGAGTTTCTTCATTCTTTCATCTTACCGACCCCAAACTTTTGAATGGTAGTGTAAGTATATTTTTGTGTTAAACTGAAGAAAGTAAGTCAGATTTAGAACAACATGACCGTGAGTAAACAATGACAGAATTTTGATTTTTGTTTGTCTATTTGCGTTCTGCAATTAACATTGCACTGTTATTTTATCTTATTTATCTGCTTCAGAAATTCACCTTTAAAATATACAATGTGTGTTGAATAGAGAAATCACCATGCACAAACCATTGTGATGATGACGTGACATTAACAAGTGTTGCAGCCTCTTTTTGTTCATAAATAAACAGCATTCACTGGACGGAACCCTTCCAAGGATTTTCCATACAAACCAGGGACCCCATTGTCTTCCATCTGAAAACACTCATCGGCCACCCAAAAAAGAAAAGAAAAAAAGAATACGCCTTAGCAAGCAAGGTCTGCTATTTATATCACATCTATCTTGTCTCTCTCTTTCTCCTAAGCTCTGTAAGTCTGACTTCCTTGACAACCTACTCTTTGTTTTCAGTGGCACTTGTTCAAGTTGAGAGTGTGAGGAGCTTACGTCCTGGAGGTTATCAGACATAGAGACGGCTGTAGCCCAACAAAGACACTCCCCAGTTTGGAAGCGTACAGAGTTCCTCTGAACAGGAGCTACTGTAGCAGTCCTGCCAAGATCATGTGGACGAGCTTGTATTGGTATTGCTGAATCATCACAGCTAGGTAAAAGTCTTCGGTGTTTTTCTCTCTTTTTTAGTTTTAGAGTTACATTGTGTACGAGCTTCATGATTCTTTCAACTTAGAATTCCCCCTTCATGTCAGTTTTAGATGTTCGAGTGGTGCAAGAGCCGATCACAAAACCTGTTTTCACCAAGTACAACATGTTCCTGGATCAACATTTTTGTTGATCCCAGAACAACATTTCAATCAACCAATCAGATTTGAGGGACAAGTTTACAGTTTAAAGGGTTAGTTCACCCAAAAATGAAAATTCTGTCATTAATTACACACCCTCATGTCGTTCCACACCCGTAAGACCTTCGTTCATCTTCGGAACACAAATTAAGATATTTTTGATGAAACCCGATGGCTCAGTGAGGCCTCTCTTGCCAGCAAGATAATTGACACTTTCAGATGCCCAGAAAGGTACTAAAAAAATATTTAAAACAGTTCATGTGACTACAGTGGTTCAACCTTAATGTTATGAAGCGACGAGAATACTTTTTGTGTGTTCTGAAGATGAATGAAGGTCTTACGGGTGTGGAACGACATGAGGGTGAGTAATTAAAGATATAATTTTCATTTTTGGGTGAACTAACCCTTTAAGTTTAGACTTACAACCAGGGTTAGGTGCTTCTACATCAGTGTTGTTCACCTATCATTTCTCTCAAATTTTTTAGGTGTAAGGTATGGGTATAGAGTTAGGTTTAGGAATAGGGATATGGTTAGGATTAAATTTTCGGACAGAAATGTTGTCCCAGGAACGCGTCTAACTCAGCAAAATCAGGACGTGCGAGCCAATCAACTGTACCATAAAAGCCATGTCATGTGACTAATAAATTACAGAGCTGCGAGAAAATTAAATCATGACAACATCAAATTGCTGACACCATAAGAACGTCCACAACCTCAAACCCTTGGGCCTTAGCAAAAACTTTGGGGTTTAAACATGAAAATCTTTGATTCCTTTTTTTTTCTTCAATTAAATCTGAAAATAATTAGATAGTTTTTGATAAAGTTTTAAAGGTTATAAAGCAAATTAAATTTGTGGCACTGAACGGGAGCTCTTTTGATTAAAAAGTCAGATTTCAATGCTAAAAGGGAGACATACCAAACATGAACAAATTCAGAAATTGACATTTTTATTCTGATAATATAATTCGCAATGAAAAGAATGCTGTTAAATTAGAAACGTTCAAAAGGATTTTCACCAGTGGACTTTATTTGTGTGGGTATTGAATGTACTTTTCAGTGAAATGACTATTTCAGGATTTTATGTGCATTTAGCAATGTCACTTCAGTTCGAATATGACAACATATCCCTCTGTTTTCTGAACTGATCAGTCAACATTATCCATGTAATGACACTAAGAGGCGATGTGTGTGTTTGTCTTTAAGCTGCTCTTGTGTTGGCTTGTGCTCCCGGGGCTTTCTCATATTTGTGTGTCTGCAGAAGATCATCCTGCTCTGTTTGTCACCGGTCTAACACACCAACAGGAGACACATACTGACAACAACATAACCAAGTTAGAGCCGGCTTAGCTAGCCTTAACAGGTCAGGGATAACTATTTCATAAGTCTGGGATAAATTTAAAAGGAACAGAAGCATGGCGTAGCCTGATTTAACCGGTCTGTTAAGAGCATTTGCTTTATTTATTCCTTATTTTAACTTAGATTTGTTCAACAGCTATACCTGCAGTAGCAAAGCAAGTAACAGAACCTTGTGTTTAAACATGACTGGCTGAACTCCAATGTGGTGCTTTTTGAGTGTAATCCAATCACTGATCTGTAATCATCTAATGACAGTTTTAAGGTTTAAGTTAATGGTGATTATTTCCCATGTTTAAATATTTTCTATTTTCCCTGAATCACTGTAAAAAAAAATCCATTGTTTTTACAAAAAAAAAAAAAAATCCTGGCAGCTACGGTTGCCAGAATAATTCTGTAAAAAATACAGTAAAAATGTAAACATATTTACAGAACAACCTGTCAATTTTACAGTATAAATCTGTAATTAACAAACAAGAAAAGTGCAGTTTTATACAGATAAATCCAACAACTCACACTGCTACTAAAATCTCTTTTGTTCTTTTGACATTTACTGACAACCACCATAATAATGCAGGTGGTAAAAGAGGAAGCCACATGAAAAATTATGAAGAAGTTCATTACAAGTTCCATGAGCTGAATTATACTAGTATACAGAAGGTGCAAAGAGTCAGTCACGCAAACACAAAACACCATCATGGTAACACGCATGACACTAAAATAATGCAATAAACATTCATTAAACAACAGAAGATGTAACATAAAAACCAAATGCGCATAGCGGATAACAAAAACTATTAAGAAACATAATTATTTAAACAAAATACTTTTAAATGTGAAATGTCAATTCTGGGAATGTCAGTTTACAGTATTTTCATTGTAAGTTATAATTTGATTTCTAAAAACTGTGCATTTAACAGTATTTTACTGTGAAATGTCCAGTTAGATCTTTTACAGTATTTCCCTGTATATAATACGGGAACTTGCTGTTAACTTGCTGTTTTTTTTTCCCGTATAGCGTTTTAATTACACTCATTTTTTACAGCAAGCAAAAGCTGTTGTTTTTTTTTTTTGGGGGGGGGGGGGGGGTTGTGTAGTTTACAAAAATTAGTAAATATCACAAGTAATTACAAAGAAATGGCAAGTAACACATTGAATTAATGATGAAATTATGAAGTAGAAAATAAAAGTTACAGGAGTATGTTTTACAAGAAGTTTGTGCTTGCAACTTCTTTTGAAATTTACTAGCAATTTCTGAGTGAAAATCATTTCCTAGCTTAGTAAATCCTACAAAATTTTGGTTGTTTGGCATCATAACATGCAGTATTATGTATTATAAAACAAATAGTTCTGGCCCTTGATTCTGATTGGTTGAGCCGCGTTCGAAGCCGTTGTAAAATTCCCGAAAACATACAGCTGACCGCATTACATAAGTATCGCTGCGCCACTGAATGTGTATGTTGCTAGAAACCACTCTTAGCAATGTAAACATACTTTTGTTCTCTATTGATTTTTCATTTTCATTGAAGCTTACTGCATTATGTAGAAGAGTATTGTGCGAGAGATAATCGAGTGTATTACCTGCATTCAAATTATCATTTTCCTTCAGGTCAGTCCTATGTTCATAATAAAAAATCCGTTTGAATGTCCGCTGCGATCTTGTCCTTTTAACATTTAATGGGTTTTCCCATGCCCTGCTGACACTGACAGCGCTAGTCATAGCATTTGTCATTTGCGTCTTGTTCCGTGTTCACAACAAGTTTCAATATAAAAGTCTTTGCGACTGAGTGACTCACTCATAAAGACAATCTTTGCCGCCATCTAATGGCGTAATAATGTGACTTCTGTTGCTGTTCACAGTCAGGGACTATTTTTTTCCAGCGGAAGGAAGGCTTTTAATGATTTTTCTTCATGAAAGTTGCATTGATACATATTTTTTGGCTTTAATATTTGTATTGTGTGGTAATATTTTATAATTTATAATTTATAACAGCTCCGCGTCATGCCTATCAATGCCCCTCATCTGTTATAAATTCACTGTAAACCACAGCTTCTTGGGGCTTATTGCTTTTATTTTAGCATGGTTGGGATGTTGTTTTAATCTGGGACTGGAAACTGTTTTATTATTAATTTTAAATGTACGCTTTAATGTCTATAGGAACATTGCACAAAAGTGTGGGGGGTCAGCTCGCATTTCAAGTGTTACTATTGACTGATTCTCATGCAATGCATAATTTGCACCCTACTACTTTCCCAAGCTTGCTTCAAGGAAGCTCTGTGAAAACACACTCATTGTCCTAAAAGACAGGTAAGAGTTCAATAAAATTGTTGATTAAGCGCAGAAATGTGAGAAAATATGTTTTGATTCCACCAGCTTTTTATTTAATGTAGATTCAAATTCAAAAACCAAGCTGCAGAATTGACATACATATGTGCATAACTGATGGAATTTGTCCTGAATTGCTCTGTAAAAGCATAAAAGGATGGTTTTATGAGCAAGGAACACATAAAAGGTTTTTGTGCTACCTGGCTTCATGCATCAAACATTTGAAATGGTCTCTTTTCACATATCCATTAGGCCCTGTTTTTTTTATGCTATTATACACTTTAATGTTGGCTTTACCACAGGCGATTGTTGTTTTTTGAAAAACAAGAGTCCTGCACATTGCGTTATTGGCTGATAGCACCATTGACCTTATGTTCCTGAGAGGACTCTTCCTGTTACGGTTTGTTGGATCTTCCTCTGGCGTCTATAAATAAACTCTTCTGTCTCACCCAGTGACTGAGGCTGGAGTTCAGCTTTATTTAAAGGCCCTTTAATACTCCTGTGCTCTTTTTAGAAGTACTCCTTTGTAATTGCTCTTGTAAGGACAAGGCACCCCATTGCATTTTATTTGTACTGACACATATGCTGTACTTTGTAAACTTAATACAGGACTATTGTTATTAATGTACTAACTCTGAACTATATATTTATAAAGCAGCTGAGTGCTTCACCCACAGCTACTGTGCTAAAAGTTGTGGAAAGGAAGGGCTATTAATGTCCTAGTATGAAAAGAAACCCAGATGAGTCTGTTTAATCCAAGACACAATCTTACAGAGTTTATAATTAAAAACCACATGAAATCTTTTTGAACTAGTTTTTAAACGGACGTCTGCCATTTTATGTACTGTTTCAGGCACAATCTCTGTTTCTACTAAAAATAATAAAATCTAAATAATGGTTCACCTAAACTGAAAGATTCTGTAATTAGATACTCACACTGTGTTGTTCTAAACCCATGTGCAGTTATTTAATAAGTAGAATATTTATTTAATTTTAGAATGATTTCTGAAGGATTATGTGACACTGAAGACTGGAGTAATGATGCTGAAAATTCAGCTTTGCGAACACAGAAATAAATAGCATTTTGAAATATATTCAAATAGAAAACAGTTATTTTAAATTGTAAAAATATTTCACAATATTACTGTTTTTGCTGTATCAAATGGATCAAATAAATGAAGCCTTGGTGAGCAGAAAAGACTTCTTTTAAAAATTAAAAAAAAAAAAATTGTAATTTTTATAACCTTTTTATTTTATATATTTCATTATTTTCATTTTTTGGATGATCTGTCTATTTAACGTATTCACAGCAACTAAGAATTTTTCAGTCACTGATGACAGAGTCCATGTATTTTGTCAGTTGTCATTTTGGAAGCCTCTCACGTAGCTGCTTATCTTTAGTTCGCTAAGACAGAATCACTGAAGTTGAGTTCTGTCACTTCTTATATTTTGAGGCTGCCGTTTAGCGTATTAATGACACACTCAACCTTGAGAAACTCCCCTGGCAGTGCCAAGAGTCTGACACCAGTGAGGATGTGCTCTTCACAACACCTGTGCTGTCAGGTTACTGTAATTCATATGTCAAAACCCATTACTTGTTTATATTGGCACGCCAGTTCAACAGTTTTTTTTTTTCAGAGTAAGTCTGGTGCCGAGTCTGATGCAAGTCTAGTGCAAGAGACACTCTTTGCATTCTCATTATGCCAGTACTCTCTTTTTATTGGCTAGAGGTTTTGTTTGTTCTCTCAGTTGCTAGGCAGATGTAGTGTAGTCTTTGAGCTTACTGTATGAGATCATGCATTTTTAAATATTTGTTGTTGTTGTTTTTAGTGTAATTATCACGTCGTTATCATACACTGTAAAAGAAAGTCTGTAAAAATAGGGCATAATGTACTGTACAAATATGAAGGAATCTTCTTCTCTCTATATATATGTGTGTGTGTGTGTGTATACATATATATATACACATAAATGAAGAATATGTAATATTATATACATATTTAATGTATATAATGTATAAAATACAATTTATACATTATCGTAATTTTGCATTTTTTGTGTAATTATCATGTCATTATCATATATATAATCATGTGATTATATATTTAATTATATAAATAATATAATTATTATAATATATACATATAATTATATATATACATACATATATATATATATATATATATGAAATCATGTATTTTTGTGTAATTATCATGTCATTATCATATATATAATCATGTGATTATATATTTAATTATATAAATAATATAATTATATATATACACACATATATATATATATGAAATCATGTATTTTTGTGTAATTATCATGTCATTATCATATATATAATCATGTGATTATATATTTAATTATATAAATAATATAATTATAATATATACATATAATTATATATATACATACATATATATGAAATCATGTATTTTTGTGTAATTATGTCATTATCATATATATAATCATGTGATTATATATTTAATTATATAAATAATATTATAATTATTATAATATATATACATATAATTATATATATATGAAATCATGCATTTTTTGTAATTATGTCATTATCATAATAATGTGATTTTATATATATATATATATTTAATTATATAAATAATATAATTATTATAATAATATTTAATATTACATAAATATATAATATTAATATAGAATATAATATTTCTTTATTAACATTTATATATTTATTTACAGTATATATAATTTTAATATATATTACATATATAAATACATAACATTTTAATATATAATATATATTTGTTAAAATAATGTGTTCTAAATATTAAACATAAACATAAATTCCATATTAAACATAAATTCCAAATATTTTGATTCTTCAGTCAGTCCAGCAACAAGCATCACCTACCTCAGTAATATGATGCATTTGAATTTTCTTCATTTTCTCAGAAAATATGGATATAAGTGATTAATTCAATTAATTAATCAGTATATCATAATTAATTTGATTAAATTGTATTAATTGATTAACAGCCCTAGTCCTGATGCTGGTGTGTGTGAAGCAACATGCTGTTTGTTCTCTGTTGTGTTCCCGAGTCTTTATCAGAAGCATTTTAAAGAAAGCACTAATAGCTTCCCACGCTGCACTGCTCTCACAGAGCACTCTCCCCATGTGCTCGCCCGCATTCTGCTGAAAGAGAAAACAAGGACAGCGATATATCCCCTTATTACAGTCCATCCATCTTTTTAATATGAAGGGTAATGACTTATTAAATGATTCTGGACTTATCAAAGCTTAATTCACATTTGTAATGACACATTCAAATCAAAGGGCACTCAAAATGGACCTGAATTCTGAATTGCGGCATGCAGATTGCATTAAGCATTTGCTAAGATTCCCTCCTAAATCGTTCCTCATTTCCTTTTTTCAGAATAGAGCAGGTTAGCAGGTAAAATCAAGCTCCAAGGTTTATTTTTGCTGCTAGCTTTGTCTTAGTTGATGCAAAAGTCACGTTTTATTTTGTGCAGACCGCAGGGTCTTGCAGGCAAATGTCCAGATTTTAAGCCAAGGTTGTCCTTGTCCTAGAGAGAAGTCACCATTAATCAAGTTTACATGTGGAAATGCATCCCAACAGCAGGACGTGCTTTCCATCGCACACCGGCCAAACCAGCTCACCACGTTCATTCATCATGCCTTGTAGTAAAAACAAATGATCTTCTCTACTTTGTGAAAGCTAATGCATGCAATCCACAGTTATAATTTTAAGAACCAGATGAGTTTTAGTGCACATGTTTTTGTCTTCTTTTTAAAAGTGACATTTGCATTGTCACGGTAGCTTCTTCGTGCCATTTAGGTTTGACAAAGCCTTGTGATTTGCACAAAGATTCACAATGCGACATATGAAAGATTAATGACCCAGATTTGATTTCAGAAAATGTGACCTTTGACTTTGCTTGTGTTTAAAATGGATATTTAACGCACCAATATGAAGTGCTTACGAGGTTAACTTGTAACTGTTGAGTCAGTTTCTGAGAAAGTGTTATGGATTTCTCATGTAGCTGTTGCTCTGACTGGCCAATCACTGAGCGGTGTTGAATCTAGTGTGATGGAGAGACATGCCTGACTAGAGCTGCTTAGAAACGTTAATGTTTACTTTAAAATTTCTTCTGTAACCTACAAGTGTAATGACAAAACTTTCTGATATTCAGAATTGCTATAAGATTTTTAAGAATGAACCTGCTTTGAATTACCCAGATCTATAAGCATACAGAAAAGTGGAAGTCGGTGTCCACCAAACCTGTCTGTCCTAAGAGATTAGACTCCATGCTTTGCGAAGCTATGATCTGATTCATAGCACTAAGTTTAGACTCTGTTCCTCGACTCAGGGAGACTTATGGAAGCCACAGTAAGGTGTGAAAGCAGTGGTCTTCAAAGGCTTCATTTTCACCCGTCAGCCCTGAAAGTGTTCAGTGAGAGTGTCAAAGTTCTATATGAGAAAAACACTGAACTGAAACTCAAATGAAACAAACACATGCTGCATAAAAATAAGGTCTTTTTCACACTGCATGCATATGCAGCACATGCGCTTGGTGCAGCGTAACTACAACAGCAGGTTCACATTGTGCTTTTACAGAAATAAACAATAAAACAAACAAATCAATAAAAAGTAGATTAAAATAAATGTGTATAAATGAGTGAATAAATAAATAAACAATAAAAGTAGATCAATAAATAATTCAAACAAATAAATAAAATTTGATTAAAGTGAATAAATGAGTAAATAAACAATAAAAACAAATAAAAATTTGATTAAAATAAATAAGTGAATAAATGAGTAAATAAAGTAAATAAAAATTAGATTAAGATAAATAATAAATGAGTAAATAAATAAATAAACAATTAAAACAAAAATAAATATGGTACTATAACAGTATACAGTACTATAATGAGTAGAAAAAATTATGTAAAAAGGTAACTCATCAGATGATAAATTACAAAAAAGTAAAAATATGCACTGCTTATGGTGTACAATGTGAAACAGGTATAACAGTGAGTGTACAAATATATATGTGCTTCATGTAGTAAAAATGCTAATTAATATGAATAAATCATCCTGACTAATTGGTTACACATAATGTAAGGTAAGGAAACTCTTTACTCTTTGCAGTGTTTGGTGTATTTTCTACCATCTCATCATTAATTGTTATTGCCCAGTACCAAATAAAACATTTTTTATTGTGCTTCATAGAATTTATTCCATGTACTCTGTTTTTTATTTCCAGCTCCTGGGTTAGATTTTTATTTTATTTTTTACATGACCAACAAATGTTGATCATTAAGCCTCTAGGACAAACAGAAGCATACAACAAGTGCTGTTTTCCTTGCTGCATACAAAATGAGTTTCATTTCAGAATATACTGGCTGCAATTCAGTCTTCTTAGGTTATTCTCTGCGGGCCTGTATCCTGCACGCATACCGGCAGAGAAATTTCTTAATAAAGTCTGGTTTGATGCACTAGATAGCTGTTATCATTTGGTGTGATGATAATTCTGGTGTCAGAAATTTCAAAGCCGATTTATTTCATCCTTCAAAAACTTTCTTCCAACTAATAAAGTCTGCACAGTGATCCTTAAGCCACACTGGCTGCAGCTGATATATTCGAAGTCAACTTAAGCTTCTGGCATTAGATTTCTGAGAGTGAACTTTCATGACATGACCTACTTGTCCTTGAGGTTTGAAGGATTTTTTATTTTCGATTTGTGAATTTATTTTTAAAAAGTTCCATCCATCCATCCAGGTTCTCAATTGGTTCTACTGACCTTTTACTTGGACTGAATATAATTTTTTTTTTTATTATTATTGAATTTTTTGAAAAGTTTTTTTTTTTTCACTTTGTGTGTTTTGTTCATGGTTTTTGAGGATGAGGGCAAGTCACAAAACATATCTATGTTAGCATCTGTTTTTAGCAATTTGCCTAGCTTCCATCATGTACAATATTCAAAATATTGTAGAGTTTGGTGTGGACAGCAAAAGATAAGGGAAATGTTTTTTCCTCCATTTCTAAAGCTGCTAAGTTTATTTATTTTGCTGTCCTAACTGTGCATGATTATATGGATTGCATTTTTCCACTGCTGTTTTTCCCTGCTGAAAACAGATGCAGCCCTTTTTTGCTTTGCAACCCACCAGCTGAGAACCACTATTGTATAGTGTATGTCTATCTCATTATTTATGTTTTGTGTGTTTAAAAATGGAAAAGCATTGCCTAGTGTAGCGCAACAGTGTGTGTTTACAATTATCAACTGACTGATACAAACTCTAAGAAAAGTCTGTAAAAATAGAGGTCAATGTACTATTGTGAAGGAATTTTCTATACTGATATTTTATAGTTTTACCTGAATTATGAATTGCATTGTCTTTTGTGTTATGGTTAAAGGAAATGTACATAAACTTAACAGATAATGTCCTGGCAGAATTTATTACCAAAATTACCAGTACCTTTTCTACGAATCTTTTTCTTACAGTGTATATAAAATCTGAATGCTGCCATATTTAGTCATCATAAAGATGTGACAATCAATTGGAAGTAAATTGTATTACGTAATGCTCTTCAAGATTCAGTAACACTTGAGCTTATGTCACAGATTCCTCTTGAACTTTATGGCCACTGATAACAATGTCCAAGATAACAAATCAAGAATTCCATGTTATCATGGGTGTATGCTGAAAAATGTTCAGAATAGGTGAGTCAGGCTAGTTAACATCAGGTTAACGTTAATAAAACCTCACTGAAATTATTTAAAGGGTTAGTTCACCCAAAAAGTAAAATTATCCAATTTTTTTACTCACCCTCAAGCCATCCTAGGGGTATATGACTTTCTTCTTTCAGCCAAACACAATCAAAATTATATTTAAAAATATCTTGGCTCTTTCAAGCTTTATAATAGGAGTGAATGGTACCTTAGATTTTGAAGCCCAAAAAAAGTGCATCCATCCATCATAAAAGTAATCCATACTGCTCCATAACTAATAAAGGCCTTCTGGAGCGAAGTGATGCATTTTTGTAAGAAAAATATCCATATTTATAATTTTATAAACTATAATCACTGGCTTCCTGTAATGGCCATACGCTAGTCCAGTTCCGGTAGAAGAGTGACATGATTATTATTATTATACAAGATTATTAAGAAATAAAACATGATTATTTCTTGCAGGCAGGGACGTTAATTAATCTAGAACTGCACAGAGCTCTGATGGTGAGCTAAATTTGCACTGAGAGATACATAAATGCCACATTGCTGATGACATTTATCAATTGATAGCTGTGAATTATCACATGCTGAGATCAAAAGAAGACACTGGGGCAGAACAGTCATTTAAACTCCCTCAGAAGCCATTTCGTTTCTTTGCATTCTCTCGTTTAAGATGACATGGCTTTTGATAAGGGGAACAGGCCTGGGAAACTGTAATTACGACGCTAAAGGTCGGTGTGGTGCCGTATCTTTGAACAAATGTGGACTATCATTGGTCTGAAAGAAGTGATAGTGGGTTACAGACTGTGAGCATATCAGTGTAAATGGGTGCGTTACCCTGCTGTCTCCGAGCGACTGTAGATTGTACTCAGTGGAATGTGTGTGAAGGTGTGTCTGGACAAAAAAGGTGTATTGTGATTATTCAGTAGCTAAAGGTGCTATTAGAGGAACAACAGATAAATGTGCTTGTGAATGCCTTTCACTGTGTTTTAGACCTCAGTTGACCTGTTTGTCCCAGAATTGGATTCTTGTGTTCTTGTTTTCATAACCATTTGGCAATTTTTTGTCTAATTAAGAATTCTTTTAAAAAATACCAGGAGTGAATGACATTATCGCACATGCTTACCGCTGCACAGTGTTCTGCGATACTTATTCAGTGGTGCTGCAATGCTGCTACCGATACAGTGCAGAACATACAGCGCAATACTGGTTATGCACAACAAACTTCTGTATTCTGTAAAACAGCTTCCGCTTTTGCATGTGCTTTGTTAAAGGGGACCTATTATGCCCCTTTTCACAAGATGTAATGTAAGTCTCTGGTGTCCCCAGGATGTGTCTGTGAAGTTTCAGCTCAAAATACCCCACAGATCATTTATTATAGCTTGTCAAATTTGCCCCTATTTGGGTGTGAGCAAAAACACTCTGTTTTTGTGTGTGTGCCCTTTAAATGCAAATGAGCTGCTGCTCCCAACCCCCTTTCCAAAAGAGGGCAGAGCTTTAACAGCTCTCGCTTTGGTTGATCAACAACAACAAAGCTGGAGAATCTCACGCAGCCAAAATGACGATTGTCAGTAACAGTGTTCAGCCTTACATTGTTCAAACCGGAGTCGGACTCTGATGGAGAGACTCAGGAAGAAGGAGAACTAATGAACTACTGAATTGAATTAACATTTATCTGACTTGAACTGAATAATGAGCTGAATATTTGCGCTGAATAAACTATTGTCTTCTGTAGAGCTGCTTTGTAGCTGAATTGAATTTGTTTCATAATTGATAAATTTTGAATAAATGTGACTTGAATTGCGATGTGATTTACGAACTGAATAAGTCCATTCTTTTTAGCGAATCAGACTCATTCCGCTTACAACTAACTGTTATAGTTTGGTTAAATTAGTGGCATTACTGACTGGTTGGTCATATGAGAATGTGCATTTAAAAACATTATGCATTTTGATGAAGTATGTTACCATGTTTTTTGTTGGTTTAGTACTGTTATTTAATATATAGGGTAGTTAAGGCCAATTTAAAGTCTGCGATACTTGCTATATCAAACACTACTGCCAAGCATCCTTTTCTTTTAATATCAGCTATCCAATAAACAAGCATGGCATTGTTGTTTAGCTGTTGTTTAGTCTTAGCTTCTCAGTTAGCACTGCATGTTTACTGGACAATGTTACAGTAATCATTTGACACATTTGTCATTAGCAAAGGGTCTGCAGAGGAAATTGAATTTAAACAGCTTGTTGAAGCCAAACACGATAAGATTGAATTAGTCGCTATTGTGCTGTCAGATATATGACAACAACCTGCAGGTGGCATTTAAAGCTCTCGGGAGACGAGGTGAGAGGGGCATTAAGCAAGAAAAACAACTGGTAAGGTTAAACACGACTCATGGTGAGTCAACTGAAGCTGCCCGTCCCTGACCCCCACATTGAACATCTGTCTATTCCTGTTCATACATCTCTGTCCATGAGCGACACTCAGATGTTATTATAGCCCGTCACAGAAAATAATCAGCCGAGTCTTGCCCAGAATAGATTTTTAAATTATCTTGTTACGTATGTGTTTTATTTTAAACTAACTGTTGCCACCAGCTCTTGTTTGTGCCTGTGATTTGATCACTGAACTGAGTTAGGAACAAATTCACAATCAAGAAGAAAATGTGGACACGTTATTCAAAAATGTGTTTTTCTACATTGTTTTTGTACTCAACCCATCCGGCAGAGGAGGGCTGGAAGAGCGCACTACGGTTGCATCAGATTTGAGGGACTCATACGGCACTCTGAAAAACACATTTCTCTTTGTTGTCTGTATTCTTTCAAGTTCCCAGCATCCTCTCAGCAGAGCTCTTCATACATGCATTGTCTGGAGTGACAGCTGCATTTTAACATTGACCAGCATGTGTATTTTTTGAATTATTTGGTTTGTAATTGGGTGAAACTTCACAACAACAGCTAAAATTCTGGGTTAAAAAGAATCATTTCTGGGTTATTTGACTACCTAGTGCAGGGTCAACACATGCTGGGTTATTTTGAACCAGCTTGTTGGGTTTTATACATTAACCTATTTGCTGGGTTGTGCCATACTGCTCAGCCAATCAATCTGATATTGAAGGTTTTTCATTTTTAAAATAATAAAAATGCGCTCTAAATTATCTATAGGCCTATATATAACACAGGGACAATTTAAGATATTTTTTCAATGGCAAGTCAGTCTTTTACAATCATAAAATACTCAAAAACATTTAGTAAACGTTTTAGGAAGTAGCAAGAGCAGTATCTGTGAATCTGAGGAAAACTGGTATTTGGCTGTTGTAGTTTATTAAATGACAATCTTATAGCCTACTAAATTAACATTCATGTTTGCAATCAAAAACAACTTTACCTTTTGCCATCTCATCTGTCAGACATTTACGTTTCAACCCGTCAAGCGAATAGCGCTACCACAGCCACGACACTACCGCGCTAGATCAATAAATGGAGCTCGCTGCAAATTTGTCACACGTGACAGTGATGTCGAGTCGTGCCTCAGCCCGGGTCGCACCATTCGTTTGGCGGGAGGTGAAACTTCCATGATGGCTCTGAGTGTAGATCCGGTGTATGCTGCGTTTGTGGAAGGCTGTAGACGTTAGCTGCAACGTACATGTAAACAAAGAAGGTAAATGTGAGACTACAGACGTTGTACAGTAATAATTTAATAGGAAAACAATGTAATATAAACATTAATTTCATTCAGGAAGTTTCCCCTCAGGAAGTTTTCTCTCAGTACAGAAAACAGAATGACCATTGACGAATTTATCCAGTTTTAACTGGTTTGGCACAGACTACCCAACATTGGGTTACATTGACCCAGCAGCTGAGTGACAGAAAAACAACCTAGCACCTGGATAAAACTAGCATATTAAAAATAATAAATATATATATATATTTCTTGCAATTTAAAATTAAGTGTGAGATTTCAGCACATTACCCCTCAGAATTCTCATAACAGCAATGCATATGGACACCTTTTATTATTATTAATAGGGTATTATTATCAGTATTTTTATTTGTAAATCCAAAATGAAGGTTCTCAAAAATTCACATTCATTTTTGCATTATGGTAAAGAGAGGAAAACATGTTGAATTGTGATTAAAATATTGTAAATGTAAAATTTTATATTTCTTTCATTTGATTTTGAGATGAAATATGGCATATTCTACATTCAAAATAAGCTTGATCATTGTAATTAGTCACAATAAGGCTTGCAAGCTTTCTAGTCTATTCCCAAGGCCGACAGACAGATGGGCGGCACCAACAATGACAATGGGGTATTTCATGCCATGCTAATGAGGATGGATGCCCTCAGTGGTGCAGTAAGTGTAACTAAATTTATTGTCTAATTTTGGTGTGTTGCCAAATGGGGTAAAATCCCCAGCTGTGTTGTGACTACATTGCACGTGTTTGCTCCTGTAATGGAAGCCGGGATGATGTACAACCTGTGTAAAAATAGGATGTTCAGGGTGTGCGGCATCAGGGACTGTTGTTATGAAAGCTGAGGGATTTCTAAGACACTAAAACTCTGAGTCTATTTGGCCTTCATACTACAGTAAAATAGGTCATATTTGTCAGTGCGTATTTCTTTGTCACAAAGTGCAGCCATGAAGTTTAGATTGTGAAAAGGAAGGAAAAGAATGGAAGCTTGTTTCCACCACGGAATGAAAAATTAAAAAGTAATCGTGACTTTTTATCTCCCAATGCTAACCTATTTTTCTCACAATTGCGAGTTTACATCTCGCAATTCTGACTTTTTTCTCACAATTGCAAGTTTAAATATCGCAATTCTGACTTTTTTTCCCACAATTGCGTTTAAATATCGCAATTCTGACTTTTTTCTCACAATTACGAGTTTATATCTCGCAATTCTGACTTTTTTTTCCCACAATTGCGTTTAAATATCGCAATTCTGACTTTTTTCTCACAATTGCGAGTTTACATCCCGCAATTCTGACTTTTTTTCTCACAATTGCGAGTTTATATCTCACAATTCTGACTTTTTTCTCACAATTGCGAGTTTACATCTCGCAATTCTGACTTTTTTTTCACAATTGCGAGTTTAAATATCGCAATTCTGACTTTTTTCTCACAATTGCGAGTTTATATCTTGCAATTCTGACTTTTTTTCTCACAATTGCGAGTTTATATCAGAATTCTGACTTGTTTTCTTACAATTGCGAGTTTATATCTCGCATTTCTGACTTGTTTCTCACAATTGCGAGTTTACATCTCGCAATTCTGACTTTTTTTTCACAATTGCGAGTTTACATCTCCAAATTCTGACTTTTTTTTATCACAATTACGGGTTTATATCTCACAATTCTGACTTTTTCTCACAATTGCGAGTTTACATCTCGCAATTCTGACTTTTTTCTCACAAATGCGAGTTTACATCTCACAATTCTGTGAGATGTTTGTTTGTTTCATCCACAAAATAAAAAAAAATTAAAAAGGAAATTATGACTTCTTCACAATTCTGACTTTTTTTCTTGCAGTTCTGAGTTTATATCTCACAATTCTTTTTTCTGCAACAAAATAAAAAAAATAAAATAAAAAATTATCTCACAATTCTTTCTTTTTTATCATGATTCTGTTTATATTCTCACAGTTGCAAAAAAAAAGAAGTCATAATTGCAAGAAAAAAAGACCAAATTGTGAGATATTTTCAAATAAACTTTCAATTGTGTAGAAAACAGTCAGAATTTTGAGATGAAAAGATGCAATTACCTTTTTTTTTTATTTTTTTTTTATTCCGTGGCGGAAACAGGCTTCCATGGAAAAAAAAGGATTGAATCTTCTGGGTAAGATCTCTCTCCCTCTCTAGAGTATTTTTGGATGCTCTCCACTGATTTCCCAAACTTGAAAGTGTGCTCTATTATCAGCTCCATGTGTTTATATAACCCCTCTCCCTAATGAGAGCGTACAATACAAAAATGGAGGTCATGGGCATCTGCACAAGATTTTTAGGCCTTAATTAAACTATGTCCTGTGCCATGGCTTTAAAGCCATTGAGAATGTGGTCATTAGCTGCTAAACAACTTGATGAGCTCTGATGAAATTAGTATGTGAGCTCAGATCAAGTGTATGTGGTGTAATTATGTCACAGTGATTGTGTGTGTGAGAGTCTGTGTGGTATCAAGTCATGTTATGTGTCTGTTGTTTATTGTTGGTTATGTAACTACCGTAGAATATGGCTTTAGGCCACACGCTTGGCTGAAGAATCCGGCCCCTATGCTGATAAAAATAACTAAAATACAATAGCCAGGCCCAGTTACCTTCAAAATCACTCGTTATTCAATGATTCTGTCATCAGGAGAGGGCAGTGAGCGGTCCTGTTTTGGTAAGGGTGAGTTTGAAAGCGTTCATGCGGTTGGGCACACGGCCGGGATCTGGGACATGAGGTTGTTTTTAGCTGCAGATTTCAGGCCTTATTACTGTCTAATTTCTTTACACAGCTGCCCTTGTAGAGGGGTAAATGACAAATACACAGATGTCACCACCTTCTTTTCTCTCTCGCTCCACATTTTTCATTCTCGAAAAATCAAAAACAAGGTTTCTCGGTATGAAAGCAAAAAATTACCTTGCCAAAGCTGTTTTTACCCAGTTTTTTGAGTTGGGAGACCAGCAGGATGACTAGCTAAACGCTAGTAGACTGGTTAAACCAGATTGAAGCAGCTATGATCAGTGAACTCGTTTTTTGGTTACATTTTATTTTGATGGTCCTCTTTAGATATTCTGTTGACTATAAATAACATTGCATCTACATGTCAACTCTCATCAGAGTATTGGTACAGTATTAGTAGACTGGTAGGGTGAGAGTTAGTAGATTAAGTTGATATGTACTTGCAAAGTTACTTATAGTCAGTAAAATATCTGTTGGGAAAACAAGAATAAGCAGATATTAAGCAGACAGTACTCTAATAACTCAATGTTAATTATTAATGTATTTTATTTTATTATGTCAATCCACTCATTTTAACCTTTAAATACGCTTCTGCATCAGCATCTAAAAGCACTGAACAACAAACCACTTGTATTGCAGCATGATGGATGGATTATAATGGAGGATTACTTCTGCATTCTCATTTTTGTTTTCTAGTTTTTCATTTAATGTGCTTTTGTTACATGTTATTGCATCAGGTACACATAAATATGCACTGCACAGAACAAAAGCAATGTTTATGCTCATAATGGAGCATATTACAGGTTTTATTGTTGCCACTGGCATTGTCAGAAAGGAATAACCTCAAAAATTGTCTTTGTTTGTGTATTGTGCTTTATTCATTTAGTTGGTTTGTGTTGTATGTGTTGTATTCAGGACCCAAACCTTTGTGTAAACCTATATCCTATACATTTGTCATATGAAAAATGTGTGACTAATTCTTATTCATAACAAAATTATTTGGCCAATGCTACGGTTACCCCTTTAGTTCCCATTTAACAGATGGCTTAAAGGGGACCTGTTATGCTTCTTTCTACAAGATGTAATATAAGTCTCTGGTGTCCCCAGAATGTGTCTATGAAGTCTCAGCTCAAAATACCCCACAGATCATTTATTCATTATATCACCCTATTTGGGTGTGAGCAAAAACATGCTGTTTTTGTGTGTGTCCCTTTAAATGCAAACGAGCTGCTGCTCCCGGCCCCCTTTCCAAAAGAGGGCAGAGCTTTAACAGCTTGCGCTTCGGTTGCTGAACAACAACAAAGCAGGAGAATCTCACGCAGCCAAAATGAGGATTTTCAGTAATGGTGTTCGGACACTAATGGAGAGACTCAGAAAGAAGTTACAACTTTTAGAATGCAACTGGATGTTTCTGAATGGTTAATGGATAAATTTATGTAGTTGCTGTGGAGTTGATTCAACTCATCGACCAGCATGTGCCGTCATGTTAATCTTTTGTGCAAATCCAGCGTTGAATTGACTCTCATTTGTGAAGCAGTCCGGCGTAAAATGACGGCATGGCAACAACACTACAACAACTCTTCCTCTTCTCTTTTGCAACCCAACATGGCCTCACCCCCTTTGTTCTCGGGGGCAGGGTTTATGTAAATTTTGGGGTTTGTGATGTCACTAACCTGGGAAGAAGCTCGGTGTAGTCCCTACCAGCCGTTTGTACAGCAAATTCTTTAAAAGAAAATATCTCCCTTTACATTGAACTTTGTAACTTTCCAGATGTTGTTTATGCTCAAACAGCAACATTGCACACTAACTAAAGTTTAAAAAGTGAAATTATAAACAAGGTCCCCTTTAAAGAATGTTCAACATTTGGATTCACCTCGTAGCAGATTTTAGTGGTAAAACAAGTCGGTTAGGAATGTGAGAATGAATGTGAGTGCAGAGAATTCTTGCACCTCTTCATTTTGTCATCAGGTAAAAATGTTCTCCTAAAGATTGCTCATGTGATTCTTATTCATATCTGTAGCAGAAATGTTGAGGCGAGTTATGCATTGAAGTTTAATAAATGGGGTCAAGGGTTTGAGCAAAAATAATAGTGATTTTTGATAGTGACTTTAAAGTGGTTTCTTGAGGTCAAGGATCCCAAATTATTAATGCTGATCTTTTTGTGAGGAACATCCTTCCTAATTATTTTGAAATAATATCCACCATGGTGTATGACAGCAGACAACAAAGCACTCAGTCTATGGAGGGAAATGCTTTTGTTTGTTTGTGTGTGTGTGTGTGTGTACAAGAACTTTCAGTTTGTTTTGTTTTTGTCGGTCATTCAGTTCAGATTCTGAGACTTTGCATCTTGGATAATTTTGTAACCTTCTAATTCCTCGAAATTAAGCAATGATTGCCAGACACTGTATCATTCCATAAAATCCTTGAATGTGCAGTTCTCCTGTGCTATCACTTACCAGACAATACCATGGTCTTTTGGACATTGTACCATATTATTTCCATGTTTATTGGGCACATTTTGTGTTACTTTATAGGCCAGTGAACTTTGCTTAAGTGTTTCTGTAATATGCTACTCTTAAGCCCATAATGGTTCAATGACTCCATTGCTTGTGCATAAGGTGTTGACAAAGCAGCTCTAGTGATAGTAATATTACAGGTCTGTCTATGTTTCATTATTGCATTGAATAGAAATAGGTGCTTTCTAGAAGTAAAAATTGCTCAGAGATGATGTATTCAGACAGGGGCTTAAGCGCAAGAGCCTGTTACACAAACACTGCGAACAGATGAAAACCAGCTTTGTGGCAGACAGACGTGAAATATTTTATAGTGATTTTCCACTTCTAATGGGTTACATCATCCGGTTATGTGTTTTTAAGGGTATAGCGGTGGCTGAGAACATGATCTGTTTCTCTTCATATCCAAATAAAAGAGGTTAAATGAGATTAGGACACATGTAAAAAAGATTTTGTGGTGGCAGGCTGATTGTTAAAATAATATTAACCCTAGAGTGGAGAGATTAAATGGGTAAAAAACACAATTTGTTTAGACTTTTTCAGGCTGGGAACAGATAGCTTGAGGGTTTTCACTAAAGGACAGTTTCAGGATGGCCCAGTTCTGGTGACTTTATGAAAGTTTCTGTTGATTTGCAGCATCAGCTATCTTGTTTATGAGTGTCATAAGGTTGATATGAATGTAATTTCATTTAGTAATGTGTAAATTAAATCAGCCTCCAAATGCATTCATGTGAATAAAATCTGCTGAGTTCATGAAATCTCCTCTCGGTGTTTTGAGTGGTTTCTTGAGGTCAAATAATTATATATTTTCATGTATAAATATCTGTTTATACTGTGTGAGAAAAATATTATATGTGATATTATTAATACAATTCGTTGTATCCAAAATGAAATATTGTCACTGTACTGAAGCCAAAGAAAATTATTTAAATATTATCTGCAAAATATTTACTTTGTATTATGTTGAGTAAATAATTTTTTTACCTACTTTAAAGTAATGTTAGATGCATAAACCTGAAAAGAAATATGTAATTAAATTAAAATAATTATGAAATAATAAATAAATACATATATTATATTATCTTATATACTGTAAAATGCTACAAAACTATCTTGTCTCATTCTATTTGTTTCAAGTTTGTTTTTTTGTACTCAAGGCCAGATACAATTTGCAGCTCTGAGAAACATCAAGGAAGTTGTAATGTACAAAGGCTGTGAAACTCCCTAGGTGAAACACATTTTCTTCTGATGTTTGCTGAGTCGGCTTTATTATTACTGACCCTCATGATCTTGGCTTTGCTGAAGAAGATGCCAATTTTACAATTTGTTCTCCACAGAGATCTCTTCTCTTGTTTTTCTGCACGTGGTTGTGTGAGTGAATCAAAATGCGGCCAAGTTGCTCTGAAGCACCATGGTAATGTTACAGATGGCCACTCAGCGAGGAGTCCTGGCATGTGACGTTAAGAAACATTGACAGACCTCATCCAGGTCTTACTGGTTACTCCTAGTTTTACTCTGTCTCCTAGTTGTGTTTTCATTCTAAGCTTTTTAAGCCAAAGTACTTTTGTCTGCTACTTTCTAAAATCATCTCTTAAAGGTAGGGTAGGCGATTTTTTCATAAACACTTTTTGTTATTCTGGTTGAAACTCTCTTCACATCATGATAGCAATCAATAATAGAAGTGGTGTAAGTGAAGAGTTTGATTTCAAAATGCTATAAATCCATTTTGATTCATTTGAGTAAAAATGTGTTTTCTTTACCAAAAAAGTGGCAAGATGAAACCCACTATTTTCTGTTTCAAACTTTCACATAGCATCTTTAGGTTATAATAACATTAAAAATTCAAATCCAGATTTTGATTTTCAAAGATTTATTATAAAAACTGATTATTTTTTCCCAAAATGCAATAAATCCATGACACGTTTTTGTTTTTTTTCCAAAATGCAATTAAAATGCATTTAATCCATTGAATCAATATAAAAGTTATTTTTCATATTGAAACTGTTGAAAATACACAACAAAGTAAGTTGATTCACATATATGACAGCCTCTGAACTTGGTCAAAACTAATCTTATATACAGGTACTGGACTAAAAATACATTCAGTCATGAATTCAAAAAATGAATTCAGTGAGTCATCTTGTTAATGCTATAAATTAATTATGTCTCCGTTTGTCATTACTGATTAAACAGTATCTGGCGCCATCGCACAGTTAAAATAAAAACAACACATTTGCCGAGTACAATGGAATTGACTGCAACTACCCAGGGGCATCACTATACTGCAAACATTCAAATAGCAATCATGTTATGTTTTTTTTTTTCTATCAGATGTTTAGAATCAAAACTAGCAATGCCAGATTCGAGAATTAATCATTCTTGGTCAAACGACTTTTAAAAACTGATCATGATTCAGTTTTGGGGACCGTGACAGAAGTTTGATGCTGTCGTGGAACAAGCAACAGCCAGCATTTTTCCTCCTCCCGAGTGCCTCATCTTCTTAATCTCCTCACGTAAATGATTAGATTTCGATGGCTTACGTTTCTTCCCCACCGCAGAAACCACCACATGTTCATGGTGCGTTGTTATTGGTTGAGCGGATATATCGCATTCTGCAGAGAAGGGAGACTGGCGTTTGTCGCGGTTTGGAAAAATAGGGAGAAAACATGACAGAATAACACGGCGGACATCGCATTTTGAGTAAAATTAAAAATTGACTTTTCAATACCGACCAGATACAATACTGATTTTGGCAAGAACTCAATTTTTTTTAAAATGGCGTTTATCGCGTTTCGGAACCAAACTCTTCAAATATTAAAAATGTATATATATATATCTTCTGTGGAAGTCTCAGGTCCAATCATTGCATTCGGTCCAAATGCAGAGTTGTAGACAGACAGTCACCGAGCACCACAAACAAACAGCAGCCCCTTTTTATAGTTCCTCCTGAACCAAAACAACAAGCTTATGCTGCGTTCACACTATGTCGTGTCCGTAATTTCAAGGTGGCAACCCTTGAAGTTCTACCTGGAGCTGTTCACATCCTCAGACTCGGATTTATGCGTTTCTCTGGCAACGCTATCAATGCCGAAACGGTAAAAGTCAGGTGGTACAAGTCCGAGCTCTGTAAGTTGTTTGTGTTCATTATTATTGTAATGATATGTGCTTTGAGACATGAGGTAATTTAATGCCGTCTCTCGTGATGCTTTGCAGATTCTGCTCTGGCTGTGCGCGTTCATGTTTTGGAGGAGGCGTGGTTTTGGAGGGAGGGTGGGATCTACTGCTTTCAAAGCTAGCTTGCTATTGCTAGCCTCTCTGAAATTGCCTACCCTACCTTTAAAGGAATAATTGACAAAAAAATGGAAATTCTGTCATTATATACTTACTCTCATGTCTTTTTGTATTCCATGGAAATATACAACATAATGGTGAGTAAATAATAGACAGAATTTTCACTTTTGCATGAACTATTCATTTAAAAACAGGAATTCCAGATTGAAGTATTACACTAAAACTCTCTGGGATTTGAGAATTGGGACTAAACTCCAATTTAAGACCCCAAATACAAGTCTTGCATCCTATCTCAGGGTCAAATCTAGCAAAATATATATGTTTGTGAGATCATTGGAGGAACTGATCACATGTAGCAGGTGTTGAGGGATTTCTTTTCAGTGTGCAGCTGTCTCGGGGTGTTTGAGTGTCTGTTTCTTTTTCAGTTACTCTAAATGTTTGTATTTTGGAGGTTTAACTGCAGTTCTACGAATACTGAAAGTGTGTATGACACATTATAGTAAAACTTAGTGACATCATCAGCACTTTCCTTTTGGGACAGTAGTGTGAAACAAAGGTCTGTGCTCACAGGCCAAGCACAGACTTGTACCAGTAGCGACTGCCAGAGACAGTTGAACCCAATTTGTTACAGTGACTTCTCGTATTTAGTGGAGGCGAAACACTATATCGGTCTGCTAGGAGCTGAAACAGCTCTGTCTCCATGAAGACTGTCTGCATTCTTGAAATCAACTGTCAATACTTAACTAGTATTATGTAAACTACATATCAAATGTGAGTGTGTGTGGAGAAAGGTACTGGCTATTGTTTGTGGAAACCAGCAGGACGTTCTGAAGGCTACAGTCAGTCAGTCAGATTTAGTTCTTATTGTTTTGAAATGTTGGCAGATCGAGGGCATTTCCCACTTTGGCTTCCTTTGGCCATGAGGCCCTTGTTTTCATTCCACAACAATAACTGATTTTACCCTCTCTGAGTATTCTCTTACAGGAATTGTTTGTTTTTTTTCTCCAGGAGTTGCAGCTGGCATAAAGGTAAATGCGTATTTCCACTGGCACTGACATTTACACCCATTAATTGTGTTTGGGCTTTTTTTTTTTTTTGGAAGTTTATTGCCTTGAATAAGAGCTCAAGGATTGTAAAACAGTTTTAAGTTCTTTATACTCACTAATCTGACTTAATGGGAGAGAAGTGTTTGGCTGAGGGAAGTCATGTGTACACGACTTTAGGGCAGACAGTGCATGGGGGATGGGTGTGAAAACATCGGTTTTTACCAGAGACAGTCTGAACCTGTCGCACTGGTAAAAGAAAATGTATTTGCAACATTAAGGGTGTGACTTTAAATTAAGAGAATCTATGAATGTGAACAATACAAAGTAATAGAAGTGAGTCATACCTACAGTAACATTAAATATGTACTGAATAAGGTGCGTTCAAGCCCTGCGGTGTGATTTGTCTTCTGAGTTGGTACAAAATGGCAGAATATACTTTCAGGGGCATGGAAAATTACTTATGAAGCTAGATAGTAGAAAGCAGTGAAAACATGAGGAACATAAATCATCCTGTGCCATTTGTGCTACAGAAATTAATGATCATATCTGCCGACCAGAATATCATAGACTTGTAGAGTGTTCTGGTTGGGTGGCACCGAGAACACCTTAGCAATCACCAGAATACCCTTGCAATCACTTGGAAACATCATAGAAACCACCTAGAACACCCTAGCAACCACCAGGATTCACTTGCAAACACTTGACAATGCCCTAGCAACCACTTAGAACACTCTAATAATCACCAGAATACCCATGCAACCACTTAGCAATGCCCTAGCAACCACCTATATCACCCTAGCAGCCAACTACCCTTGCAACCACTTGGCAACATCATAGAAACCACTTAGCACACCTTAAAAATCACCAGTATACCCTTGCGACCCCTTGGAAAACCACATAGAACATCCTAGCAAACACTAGAATACCCTTGCAACCACTTGGCAACGCCCTAGCAACCACTTATAACACCTTAATAATCACCAGAATACCCTTGCAACCACTTGGCAACACCCTAGCAACCACTTAGAACACCCTAGCAACCACCAGAATACCCTTGCAACCACTTGGCAATGCCCTAGCAACCAAAATACCCTTGCAACCACTTGGCAACATCATAGAAACCACCTAGAACACCCTAGCATCCACCAGAATACCCTTGCAACTACTTGACAATGCCCTAGCAACCACTTAGAACTCTAATAATCACCAGAATACCCTTGCAACCACTTGGCAACATCATAGAAACCACTTAGCACACCTTAAAAATCACCAGTATACCCTTGCGACCCCTTGGAAAACCACATAGAACACCCTAGCAAACACTAGAATACCCTTGCAACCACTTGGCAACGCCCTAGCAACCACTTATAACACCTTAATAATCACCAGAATACCCTTGCAACCACTTGGCAACACCCTAGCAACCACTTAAAACACCCTAGCAACCACCAGAATACCCTTGCAACCACTTGGCAATGCCCTAGCAACCAAAATACCCTTGCAACCACTTGGCAACATCATAGAAACCACCTAGAACACCCTAGCAACCACCAGGATTCACTTGCAAACACTTGACAATGCCCTAGCAACCACTTAGAACACTCTAATAATCACCAGAATACCCTTGCAACCACTTGGCAACATCATAGAAACCACTTAGCACACCTTAAAAATCACCAGTATACCCTTGCGACCCCTTGGAAAACCACATAGAACACCCTAGCAAACACTAGAATACCCTTGCAACCACTTGGCAACGCCCTAGCAACCACTTATAACACCTTAATAATCACCAGAATACCCTTGCAACCACTTGGCAACACCCTAGCAACCACTTAGAACACCCTAGCAACCACCAGAATACCCTTGCAACCACTTGGCAATGCCCTAGCAACCAAAATACCCTTGCAACCACTTGGCAACATCATAGAAACCACCTAGAACACCCTAGCATCCACCAGAATACCCTTGCAACTACTTGACAACGCCCAAGCAACCACTTAGAACACTCTAATAATCACCAGAATACCCATGCAACCACTTAATAACATCATAGAAACCACTTAGATCACCCTAGAAATCACCAGAATACACTGTCAACCACTTAGCAATGCCCTAGCAACCACCTATATCACCCTAGCAGCCAACTAGAGCACCCTAGCAACCACTTGGCAACACCCTAGCAACTACCTAGATCACCCTAGAAATGATTTATAGCATCCACCAGAACATTCTAGCAACCAATTCCCAACACCCTGGTAATCACCAGAATACCCTTTCAACCACTTGGCAATGCCCTAGCAACCAGAATACCCTTGCAACCACTTGGCAACATCATAGAAACCACCTAGAACATCCTAGCAACCACTTAGCAGCATCCTAGCAACCATAAGAACACCTTATGAACCAAATAACAACACCATACCCTAGCAACCACCTAGATCACTCTAGCAAACCACAAAAATGCCATAGCAACCACTTATCAATGCCCTACAACTCAGAACACCCAAGCATCTGCAAAAGAAATCACTAAAAAAACTGCTGCAGCTTTATCCTGGTACTCACTTAGAACACCTTAGCAATGGCTATGGTCAGCAAGTTTTACATGTTCATGCACGACTCAACATTGTACACAAAAACTGTTATGGCATCTGAAATGACCTAATTAACAGTCCAGTTTGACCCAGCAGCAGCTCTCGCCTGACTTTCTCCCTGCCAAAGGAAAATCATGGAAAAATCCCTTTGTTTGCTAAATCACTTTTCAAAGCCATTGTTTCACAGACATTCCTGCAATGTTCAAGTCATTTGTCAGATGGACTGAAGTTGTTTTTTGACTAGCTGCTAGCTGTCGGCTAATTTCCCCTCTGCTGTTGCTGGTCTTGATCTCTGCTCACCCTCGAGTCCTCCCCAGAGCCCTCAACCTCCACATCCACTTCCTGTTTACGCTCTGTGCAGTGGCCTGAGCATTTCAGACTGCCGGAGGTACAAAACCAGGGCTTGTAAGAAAAAGAGGAAGGTTTACAGACCGTTATAGAGTTGTTAAAAGCTTACAGCTTGTAAAGAGAAATGTTGCAAGCCACGTGTTGGTGTAATTTTGAGGTGTTGAGTGATCTGAGAATATGTTGTTTCCTGCGGTACTTTTATAAAAGAGAGAAACCTGTTTGACTTGTGAACAATTAATGCCTGATTTGCATTTGCTCAAAGGGATATTTTGCTTTGTCTTGAATTTATCTTGAATTTGTTTTAGCTGATTAATGACCTTCATTTATAAACATTAAAGTTTGCAAAACTGAATGTAGATTCAGATGGTCATTATCACAAAATAGTTCGAGACAAGGTGATCAGGTGATCCTGAAGGGGTTTATTTTGCGACAGCTGACTGTATATCATCATACTTGTTTCACAGCTACCAAATAAATGTACATGAAATATTGATTTGAGCTGAAAATATTTAATTATGTGAGAAGAAAGACACCATTCAAGAAACATTAAAATATCAACTGAGATAAGTTATATAAAAATAATATACTAACAATATTATAATATACTAAAACACTAATCTTAGTGCTAATCTTATTTATATATATATGTATATATATATGTATGTGTATATATATAAATCTGTAAATAACAGAAAAAGTACTGGCAGCTTATTACCGGGACATTATCCAGTAATTTTATGAACATTTCCGTTAACCTTAAAACACAACGCAATTAAGTTCAAAATTCAAAAAATAAATATTGAAAATTCCGTCAAATTAATATGGTACATTGTGCCCTATTTTTACTGATTTTACTGAGTGTATATATATATATATATATATATAATACTTTTATATACATACGCACACATGTATATTTACAAACTTGATTAATCGATTTGACAGCACTAATTTTTTTTTAAAAAAGAAAGAAATTAATACTTTTGTTCAGCACGGATTGTTCAAAAGCGACAGTTAAGACTTTTACATTGCTACAAAAAATATTCTTTTGAACTATCTATTCTTCAAAAAATCCTGAAAAAATATTAAATATATTTTTCCATAGTAAGCGGTAACTGTTTTTTGCATTAATAATAATAAGAAATGTTTCCTGAGCAGCAAATCAGCATATTAGAATGGTTTCTGAAGGATCATGTGACACTGAAGACTGTAAAATTACATTTTAAAATATATTCATATTGAAAACATTTTACACGTATATAATATTTCACAATAGTACTGTTTTTACTGGATTTGTACCAAATAAATGCCTTGGTGAGCATGAGAAACTTCTTTCAAAAGCATTAACCCCAAACTTTTGAACAGTAGTGTACTTACCAAATAAATAAAACATCAGTTATATAAAATTATTTGACTGCACTATATGTCACAATGTTCTATGATCATAAAATAGAGATATGCATCACAGAACATGGAACCTGGAAAAGCTGCATGCCTTGGCGCCTACGCTGTCCTCTATCACACCTGTTTATCTCCTTCATTTCCTGCACTTGTTCTGTAGTTCCTGTTTTGCATCAGTCCCTCTCCCAAAGCTTCCATACTCCCTTCAACTCCTCCTCCCTTTGTGTCTTCCTCCATCCCTTATTCCCTAACTCTCATCTTTGCTATAAATCAGAACATTGTGCATCTGTCATTACAGGCCCACGAGCCGTGTTCGAGCCAATGACCTACGAAACGCGGCACTGCATGGATACTAATGAGTCTCAGTCAGCATGTGCAAACCAGCTTGGGGACCGACTCATCCCTTCCCCTCCGTTCTCTGTTAGAGAGCAAGAAACAAATACGGAGAAACGGACACCAGCTGTTCTCTCTGTCCCAAAGCATTTTTCCTTTAAGTCAGCGCCCACAGCTGAAAGACTCGGCTCTATTTTTAGTCTGTGTTCTCTTGTTTACCGAATGCACGTTTAGCACGTTTGCGTTGAGGGTGTGCAGGGGAAGTGGGCGCTGTTGCTGCATCCTATTTCAAGCAAATCACAGTAGGCTAAAACAGTCAGACGGTCTTTTTTAAATGAATGGACAGTCTTTGTAATGGATCTTTCCATGCTGACAGTCCAATACTTTCCCTGCGCTTCCCAGGAGGTTGCACACTGTGTCCCCATTAACTAGGGACAGATTGTGGCTAATTGTTTTTGTTCTTCGGGGTTTTATAAGGTTAACACTAATGGCTAAACTCCTTCAGCAAATCATGCCGCCCAGCTGTGCCATCACTCAGCACTGCAAAATAATAAAAAAAAATGCAGCTGTGCTAATATTTTTCCATTCAGTTCTTTCCATTATCAGAACATGCAATATAACAACTTAGTATGTATTTCAAAAGGGTTAGGTTTTTTAAAAAAAAAAAAAAAAAAAAAAATCTTTGAAAGAAGGCTTTAAGTAATCAAAAATACAGTAAAATAGTAATATTGTGAAATATGATTACTATTTAAAATTTCTATTTTGATATATTTTAAAATGTAATTTATTCCTGTGAATTTTCAGCATCATTACGCTAGTCTTCAGTATCACATGATCCTTCAGAATTCATTCTAATATGCTGATTTGATGCACAAGAAACATTTATTATTATTATTATTATTATTATTATCAATGTTGAAAACAGTCAGAATCACACCTGCGGGATAAAATGCTCAGTGTGCGTCTAGATTATATATCAACCAATTGCAAGCATGATGTAACATTCTCAGAATGATAATCAGAGAGAATCATGCAGACGGCAAAATCATTACACAACAGGTGAACAAAAAATCCACAGGGAAATGCAAAAATATTATATATAAGTCAAAGGATTGCTACTTGAGATCCACCTCAGGAGTTGAAAATAATTGAAAGGAAAAGACTACTGTGTGTATGACAATGTTCATTTTTGAGTGAACTATCCCTTTAAGAGCATACTTTTTTGCAAATTCAATTTGTGTTTGTGAAAATGTATTTATTTTTTTCACAGGAAACTAAAAGACTAAAAACTAAAGACAAGTTTTAGACACTTGTGTAAAAATGCTGTAAAGTGAGGATGCTTTCAAAAATACTGTCATAAATAGATTTTATTTAACAATTAACTTCTATTAACCAAATCAAATCAATATTTGGTGTGATCACCCTTTGCGTTTAAAACAGCTTTTGTCCAGGAACACTTGCGCATCATTTTTCAGGTAGCTTTGCAGGTCGATGTCTTCAGGCATCTTGGAGACACGGCCACAGTTCTTCTGGATTTAGTTTGTCTCCGTTTCATCTGTTTCTTCATGTAATCACAGACAGATTTAATGATGGTGAGATCAGATCTTCGTGTGAAGCACCGTGACTCCTTGTGCATTCAAAAATCTCACTGGATTATTACAATTAATGGCAAAATGAATGTTTGGAAATGTGAACTGATATTTCCTACTGACACACTACAACAAAATATACACTACCAGTCAAAAGTTTGGAAACATTACTATTTTTAATGTTTTTGAACGAAGTCTCTTATGCTCATTAAGGCTGCATTTATTTCATAATAAATACAGAAAAAACAATAATATTGTGAAATATTATTACAATTTAAAATTATGGTTTTCTATTTTAATATACTTTAAAATATAATTTATTTCTGTGATGCAAAGCTGAATTTTCAGCATCATTACTCCAGTCTTCAGTGTCACATGATCCTTCAGAAATCATTCTAATATGCTGATTTGATATTCAGTTATTATCAATATTGAAAACAGTTGACCTTGGACCTCAGAAAACACAGTGGACCAACACCAGCAGATGACATGGCACCCCAAACCATCACTGACTGTGGAAACTTTACACTGGACCTCAAGCAACGTGGATTGTGTGCCTCTCCTCTCTTCCTCCAGACTCTGGGACCCTGATTTCCAAAGGAAATGCAAAATTTACTTTCATCAGAGAACATAACTTTGGACCACTCAGCAGCAGTCCAGTCCTTTTTGTCTTTAGCCCAGGCGAGACGCTTCTGACGCTGTCTGTTGTTCAAGAGTGGCTTGACACAAGGAATGCGACAGCTGACACCCATGTCTTGCATACGTCTGTGCGTAGTGGTTCTTGAAGCACTGACTCCAGCTGCAGTCCACTCTTTGTGAATCTCCCCCACATTTTTGAATGGGTTTTGTTTCACAATCCTCTCCAGGGTGCGGTTATCCCTATTGCTTGTACACTTTTTTGTACCACATCTTTTCCTTCCCTTCGCCTCTCTATTAATGTGCTTGGACACAGAGCTCTGTGAACAGCCAGCCTCTTTTGCAATGACCTTTTGTGTCTTGCCCTCCTTGTGCAAGGTGTCAATGGTCATCTTTTGGACAACTGTCAAGTCAGCAGTCTTCCCCATGATTGTGTAGCCTACAGAACTAGACTGAGAGACCATTTAAAGGCCTTTGCAGGTGTTTTGAGTTAATTAGCTGATTAGAGTGTGGCACCAGGTGTCTTCAATATTGAACCTTTTCACAATATTCTAATTTTCTGAGATACTGAATTTGGGATTTTCCTTAGTTGTCAGTTATAATCATCAAAATTAAAAGAAATAAACATTTGAAATATATCAGTCTGTGTGTAATGAATGAATATAATATACAAGTTTCACTTTTTGAATGGAATTAGTGAAATAAATCAACTTTTTGATGATATTCTAATTATATGACCAGCACCTGTGTGTATATATATATATATATATAATTTGAATTCCATTGAAAATTAAAAGTAACTCGGGTTTTGATCAAACAGGTTTTTTCTGTGTGATCAAAATCTCCTTGAACTTCAGTGGAATGTAAAGCTCAGCTGGTATGATGTGAATTCCTCCTTCACACTTTCTTCACAAGCACATATCAGATAGTTCGGAGAGTTCGGCCCACAATCTCTAACATATCACTTTCTTTCTCCAAGCCAGATGAAGACATTTCCTTCAAATCAAAGTCCACTATCATATGTCATGACCTTGTGTTAAAAAGCACATAGAGTTTGTTGTTGTTGTGCACAAATGAACTTTTGGCAAGAGTCTAGTCACAAGTCTTACCTGAAATACTACATACTTAGCACTGATATCACACTGGGTTCTGGCTGTGCTTCAAGACTGGGTTCCCATGCAGAGCTCACAGCCACACTGGCATTACATAAGGGGACAAACCGGTTGCAAACTGACTTGAGGCAGTTCAGCAAAATAGCCAAGGATCAAAACTGTCATGCAGAATGAATTAGAGTTTGTTTATGTCAAGTTTGAGACATCAGTCAAGTTACAGCCAGACTGGTGGCTTTGTGCACACTATATTCAAGTTACATATCTTTTGCTTTCATTGTGCTTATATGTAGGCAAAAAAAATGACGTGTGTTTGTCTGTCACAGATTGTGCAGGTGACGTGCTACATTTCAGTAAGAACCATGTGGAGACAAAGACTATATTGCACATCTTAAGTAAGATTCCAAATTGTAGTAAGTTTTACACTAATTTAAATGTATATATAATAAACAGACATTATAAATATTATATTTTGTGGTCAGTAAGGTCAGAAAGGATGCTTTAAATTGATCAAAAGTGACAGTAAAGAGATTTCTGTTTCAAATTAATGTTCTTTTAAACATTTTATTCATCAGAGAAACCTAGAAAAAAACTGTACGGATTCCACAAGAACTGTTTTCAGCATTGATAATAAGAAATGTTTCTTGAGCAGCAAATCAGTATATTAGAATGATTTCTGAAGGATCATGTGACACTGAAGCCTGGAGTAATGATGCTGAAAATTCAGCTTTTCATCACAGGAATAAATTACATTCTACAATGTTTTAAATTTAAATTGCAATAATATTTTGCAATATTACTGTTTTTTTCTGTATTTTTAATCAAATAAATGCAGCCTTGATGAGCATAAGAGACTCCAGTAGATCTCATGCTCAAGTGTAGGAAATGGTGAACATTACATAGGGACCCTGTGAATCAAATTGTGGCTTATTTGTCTACAAAGTTCACAGGAAATCTGAATGAAAGGAAACAGGAAGGAAGTGATGGCGATTTACTTTAAAACAGTCTCCCTCTGTCTCTCCACATCAACAGTGACGGAAACTTTTCTGAACAATGCAGCAGGGGGATCTAGTTGAGATGTCGCTTTCTTTGTCACCAAACAAATATTATTGATGTTACTGAACGTACTAATAGTGTTTCCCAACTTTTTTGGTCTTATATACCACCACATCAGTGCAACTAAAGTACGTTTACCATTAAAATACTTTCTCTGTTCTAGCTCTATATTGTTTTCTTTCTTGAACTGAAAAAAATGAATTTAACCACAACTATTTGATAGTTAATTAAATTGATTTTATTTTATCAAAATCCATATCCATATCCATATTTAAAACCAAGGAGGGAACAGTGGTGAACCGGCGACAGGGTCATGCGGCCAAGGCTCATTGATGCACGTGGGGAGCGAAGGCTGGCCCGTGTGGTCCGATCCAACAGAAGAGCTACTGTAGCTCAAATTGCTCAAGAAGTTAATGCTGGTTCTGATAGAAAGGTGTCAGAATACACAGTGCATCGCAGTTTGTTGCGTATGGGGCTGATAGCCGCAGACCAGTCAGGATGCCCATGCTGACCCCTGTCCACCGCCGAAAGCGCCAACAGTGGGCATGTGAGCATCAGAACTGGACCACAGAGCAATGGAAGAAGGTGGCCTGGTCTGATGAATCACGTTTTCTTTTACATCACGTGGATGGCCGGGTGCATGTGCGTCGCTTACCTGGGGAACACATGGCACCAAGATGCACTATGGGAAGCAGGCAAGCCGGCGGAGGCAGTGTGATGCTTTGGTCAATGTTCTGCTGGGAAACCTTGGGTCCTGCCATCCATGTGGATGTTACTTTGACACGTACCACCTACCTAAGCATTGTTGCAGACCATGTACAGCCTTTCATGGAAACGGTATTCCCTGGTGGCTGTGGCCTCTTTCAGCAGGATAATGCACCCTGCCACAAAGCAAAAATGGTTCAGGAATGGTTTTGAGGAGCAAAACAATGAGTTTGAGGTGTTGACTTGGCCTCCAGATTCCCCAGATCTCAATCCAATCGAGCATCTGTGGGATGTGCTGAACAAACAAGTCCGATGCATGGATGCCCCACCTCACAACTTACAGGACTTAAAGGATCTGCTGCTAACATCTTGGTGCCAGATACCACAGCACACCTTCAGGGGTCTAGTGGAGTCCATGCCTCGACAGGTCAAGGCTGTTTTGGCAGCAAAAGGGGGAAGAACACAAAATTAGGAAGGTGGTCATAATGTTATGCCTGATCGGTGTAGTTTTATTTATTTATTTATTTTTTCTTACAAAAACCCATTGCTTCGCTTCAGAAGGCTTTTATTAACCCCCTGGAGCCATATGGAGTACTTTTTATGATGGATGGATGCACTTTTTTTTGCTTCACAATCACGCCCCCCATTCATTGCCATTATAAAGCTTGGAAGAGCCAGGATATTTTTAAATATATCTTTGATTGTGTTCGTCTGAAAGAAGAAAGTCATATACACCTTGGATGGCTTGAGGGTGAGTAAATCATGGGGTAATTTTCATTTTTGGGTGAACTAACCCTTTAAGTACGCCCAGTTGGGACCCCACAACTTTTCAAATCCAAAAAGTCAATAAATCACAATTTAAATAATAATAATAATAATAATAAAACTCCATGAATGCTGGAATGTGATAACTTGCTGCATATTTCACTTACAAAGCCTACATTCTTGTGAAACTGGAAAAGGGAGTTAGTTCAAGAGTGCAAATTTAAGGGGAGTGCATTACTTCCCACTCAGTTTCGGAAAGAGTTGATGACTGATATCGATGAGCCTCTGAAGTAAGTTCTTCATTGCTCTCTCATCCTCTGAGCTGCTTAGTTGGCTTTTTCAGGCTGTGAAATAGACCATTTGTCAACATGAACACAGAGAAATGACAGCGAACAAAGTGAATCACTCCATATCCAAGAGACTGCTGCTTCTTGAGATGGGTCACCATGATTTTGCCAAGTAAAATTGTTCCTGGATCAACATCTTGTTGGTCCTGGAACATGATTCCTTTCTCCCAACCCTAATAATAAATCACTTAAAATCAGATGGAAACAATTGGCTGATAAGAATGCTGTTCAAGCTTCAAACCCACTCTCAGTTTGCTTTAAAATTCTTAGGGATTTGAATGTTGCACTGCTGAGTCATATATTACAATTAACTGTTGTCTTGTTGCAAAATCCTCAAAACTATACCACAGAGGAAAGCCCCAAACTCCTAAACTGGTCTTTGATGGGTATAGTGCAAAGATTTCCACCATATTTTTTCCATCGCAGCAGTTTTTCACCTGTGTTTACTTGGTTAGCACTCCTACAAACCACTAGCACATCAAAGAGACGGAACTCCCCCATTAGCAACCTCGGTTAATGACACTTTCAGACGTCAAACAATCCAGTTAATGCTCAGCAACTTCAGATTTCAGTTGATGTTCACTTTTTGTGTATTAGCAAAGGTACAAGCTGCTATTGGTGGTTTTCCTGTTTAATAAGCGTCTTTATTGGATTGCAAGGCACTATTTGTAGATCGGCTTTGGCACTATTAGTATTGTGAAAAGCGCTGTATACTCAAATAACCCTGTTTGACACAATGTGCTTGTTTTGGTTTTAAAGTTATCTACTGATGTTTGTGTGTCTGTGTGTTCTGAGTATATACACAGTAGTAAAAATAAAGTACTAACATTACATGTAGTAAAATAAACCATGACTGGGTGGTGTGATGCTGTCTGGACATGGTTTATTTTTGTGTTCTTGCACAGCCCATGCGCCTCTCTCTTGACACTTTTTTTTTTTAATGATTATTATTTATGAAGGCAGCATGATACCCTGTTTGGAATTATTTTATTTTATTTTATTTTATTTTTGTATTGTATTGTATTGTATTGTATTGTATTTTAGTGTATTTTTTATTTTATTTTATTTTCATGATACCCTATTGAGATATTTTATTTTATTTTCATGATACCCTGTTGAGATATTTTATTTTATTTTATTTTATTTTATTTTATTTTATTTTATTTTATTATTTCCATGATACCCTGTTTGGATTTTATTTTCATGATACCCTGTTGAGATGTTTTATTTTATTTTATTGTTGTATTTTCATTATACCCTGTTGAGATATTTTATTTTATTTTATTTTATTTTATTTTATTTTATTTTATTTTATTTTATTTTATTTTATTTTGTTTTATTTTATTTTATTTTATTTTATTTTATTTTATTTATTTTTTCTAGGTGTTGTTGATGTTGGATAGTTGTAAGCTATGTCACATAATATTTTGTACCAGATATCTTGCAAAACATCTCAAATGGCTAAGTCAACTTTGACATTTATTATTTACAGTAAGAGAGCTGCACAGCCGTTTGATAATCGTCATCCTGTTTTCGTCATGTTTTATTTCATTTCATAAGACCTGACATGCTGCTTTGTATCATATTTTCCTTAATTATCTAAAAAAGCAGTTGCTTCTTGTCTTTTAGGCTGCACATGACTGAGCAGGTGCCATGTTGTGTCCTACAAAGTAAAAACACGCTGGCCGAGTGGAAATGAAATATGAGCCCTTGGAGAGGGACATTTCCATGAAATCTCCCAATCTAAGTGTGCAGATTGGAGTGTGTCTAGTGATTCTTCCCGTTTTCCTGTTATTATTCCATTTCCTGTCTGTAAGTAGAAAGATTAAAATAGCCGTACTGAAATGTATTGCTCTCTGGGGGAACCGTTTGTGTAGAAAACATTAAGGAGAGGAGCCACTTGCTAGTGCAGGCCCCTATAGTGTTAACATTTCATGAGCTCTCTGAGACAATGCCACTGACTCTTGAAAAGATGGGCATGACAGGAACAAGATGTGAAAGATAAACTTTGTGACGGCATACAAATATAATGATGCCACCCGCACTGAGAGCGCTACTTGATTACAATTGTTTGCACTCTCGCCTTACTTTCAAAATGACAGTATTGTTTAGATACTCAGTGGTTAACATTCTATCTCCATGAGACAAGCTTGTGGGTGTATTATCTGTTGTCTCATCAAATTTCCAAAATCATGCTAATTGTTGTCTTTATGTAAAAACAGCCTATTACTTTTACTCCCATTTCACATTTCTCTGTTAAAAATATGCAGAGGCAGATGTTTATGTAATTTGATTTCATTTATTTTACGTTGAGACTGAAATATAATGGGGTGTGTTGTCACACAATAAGGTAATTTGATTATTGTAGACATTTAAGCTAAATTTAAACATCTAAATTTATAAGACGCTTCACTCGTATTGTTTTGAATGGGAGAAAGTGCAACGCGCAATATGGCGGAATAAGTCCCGCCTTCTAAATAAGAGCCGATTGGTAAAGTCATCGCGTCACTGCAGCAGCCGTTAGAGGCTCCGGTTCCTATAGAAACAGTCAGACGCGCGCCTCCGAAATGAGACACGAGACGCGCATTTAGGACTGCGCATGCGCATTAGTTTGATCCAGCCTGAAAAATGCCGTTTTTTGTCATGATTCGAACGGTTAGAAACAAAATTTATGAGACAGTTGTTGTCAGATTTCATTGGTGATTTCAAATATGAAATTTAATCGAAACCTTGGCAAACAGCTTTGGAGAATTTGATATTTCCCCATTCAAAGAGATAGGAGCTGCACTTGAATGCCCGAGAGGCGTTTCTAAGATGGCCGCCGAGTGAAATTACTTGTCTTAAAGGGACTTTGGTTTATATCATCAAACACCAGCCAAAACCTGTTTTTTTTTTTTTTTTTTGTTTGGTTTGATTTTTTTGTTGTTGATTTTTGTTGTTTTTCTTTTGTTTTGTTTCCAAGACGTTTAATTGCAACTATTTTGTTTTACCAAACAAGTTGGACCTTTTGTTGTATTTAACTTTGATTTGGACTAATCTATGACAGTTTGTCTGCTTTCAAAAACCAATAAACAAATGGGATCAAAATAAAACAATGTGATTCTAATCCAAACAATTGCCGTGGTTGCTATGATAACATTGCATACAGTATTTAGGGCTTGTTCACCAACGCACCAATGCAAAATGTGATGCAAAACATTAGGGAATCCTGTGTTTGTGTGTGTGAGAAAGAGAGACTGTGGGTGAGTTCTTTTTTTAGACAGGTGTAACAGGAGACTAACCTGTGAGGCAGCATGGCTTTAAACAACAGCATGAATTATTTAAGTTCATATTGCTTTCCTTTGCCATGCCAAATCCTGTCTCAACAGAAAAAATACAATAATACAAAAATAATGAAGACTATAGCACTTATTAAAAAGCAGAAATCCCTTGTGGAGGCAAATATCAAGATTTTAACATTTGCCTCTCGCTATTTATTTAGTTAGCTAATCAACGCTGTGATGCATTCCAATAATGCGCTTTCTTTAATTCAATTTCACGCATGAGCCATTAAATCAATTAGGCAATTTTCTATTAGAGCGCCAGTGACAAAGTTCACTTCAAGATGGATTTTACATGGGTGAGAATTAACTCTTCCAAAGACTGTTTAAAGACACATTTATTTCAAAGATTAACTCTTGATAATTAGAGACAGAAATTATCTTTGAATAAAGCAAATTTTGTAAATGTATCTGTGACCTACATCATTTGTGAAGCTGGCCTATATCTGTTAATGCATCTGCTATTAGACGTACATTTAATAAGCTACCAGCACAGAAAACACATTTTATCAGTTAGGTAACAGGCTTTTCCCTTATAGGCTAATTATATCATATGCTGGCTCATTTTAGCTCATATCCGTTTATTGTTCTGCAGTGTTACATATGCATATGGAAGCTTCTGATGGAGAATCCCATAGAGGTGGGAAACCGAACGCAAAGGAACTTGGGAACTTGTTTGATGCTCAGACTGCTGCTACAGATCTGAAATTTCACTGTCCTGTTTTTAAAGTAGCCTATATATTATCATGTCTAACAAGGAAGCATTGGTTTATTTCTTTATAACTGCATTGAAAAAAGAATTGTTGGTTTAACTTAAAAAAAGTAAGTTGCCTTAAAATTTTGAGTTCATTGAAATTAAAAATTTGAGTTAACACAATGAAGGCGATTGGTTTAATCAACAGAAACTCAAAATATTATACGTTATCTGAACCACATTAATTATCTAAGTTGATTTGACAAAAGAAAAAAAATGTTGTGATAAATCATGAAAATAATATTTTACAGTGTGTACAAATCTAAATTCTGTTGACTTATAGATTCTGCCTCTCAATTATTTTTCTCTCTGCCATAATTTTAACTTCTTTACAATTGCAGACCCCAGAACATGTACAGTGAAGAAGAGCTGCTAGTTTGTAACACTACTGCTGTAGGAAGTGACATCTCTGCCAGCATTATTAACACTCTCACCACAGGGAATATGCAGCTCCCCCTCAAGTGCGAACGTGCCAGCTATTGTGAGATTCCAAAGGGAACGTAAGCCTGTATGCTTCTGAAAGTGCACTTGAGAGCGTATTCAAGTTCAAGTTGTCTAAATGATATTTGACCTACTTTGTTTTTACAGCTGACGTTGCAGAGAATGTTCAACATCAATGTGCATTTGACTTTTTTTTATTGGTGTTCACAGAAACAAACCACATTGTTTAAAAAATAATGCATTTTGTTTACACATTATGTATTTAATATATACATCTCTGTACATCAGGAAAATGGTCTCTTTTGCACAGCAAAGATAAAACATGTTTGTAAGAACATTTAAAGGAAAACAATATTATGCACATAAATAATAACAGAATACTTGTCTGAAATCCACCACAGTGCAAAATTTAAAACAAAAATGGAACATCCTGAAAGGAAAGTAGTTTTGTAACTCGTTCTTCAACTAGTTTAGACACTTCTTTCGAAAGAAAGAAAGAAATATAGAAAGAAAGAAAGAAAGATTGAGTTACATATTTCAGGACTGTTAAACATTTCCTTGAGGGAAACGTATTAGGTAAACAGATCTTTCCTAAAACCTCTTTCCCCATAGAGAGGCTAAGCAGAGACTTTAAGCGTCTTATTGCGCAGAGCAACTTCCATCCAGGCCCCTAATGAGGGATTATTGTGCGAGTGTCTGTAAGTCCACAAACATCTCCATGGCTTGTCTCAAAACCTAGTGAGCTGCCTATCTAGACAACATTTTGGTGCACTCCGAGTTAGCTGAACTCAAAACCTCCACTGTAAAAAAAAAAAAATGAAAAGTTTGTCTTGGTTTCCATCTTATCACAATCACTTATGCCATTTAAACTCAACTCTCCTAATCAGCAAACCAATTCAAAATGGCTGAAAAAGTGCAGGTTGTAACTTTGGCACCACTTTGATTTTACTTAAGGCGGCAATTAAATTTTAGTGAACTTTTTTTTACACTTTTCACCCAAACATGATGTCTAGGTAGGCAGCTGACTAGGTTTTCACACACATCCCGTGAATAACAGCGCGCGTTCAAGTCAAATGGATGAAGTGGCACATTCATGCACCCAAACGCTCTTCTTCATCATCATTGTTACCATGTTAAGTGTGGCTAGATTGTTTTTATTCAAGAACGGTCAGCCGACTTCTTGCATTTTCCCATCCACAATGCCATTAGGCAGAGAAACAGGCTCTTGGTTGCTCTCTATGGAGGACTCGCTGCTCGTGCTCTCCCCGGACAGCAGGCGAGTCACTTTCAGGTCGGCTTTTAGCGTCTGCACGTCGTTCCCTATACTCATGGAGCCCAAGTCATTGATAATCTGGCACAGTTCTTGCTTGCCGTTGGCCATACAGTCGCTGTCGTTGTCCAGAATATCCTCGCACTCAAAGTGCATGGCTTTCTCCTCTTCCTCCTCTCCGATCAGGTCCTCCGTGATGGAGCCCAGCTTGGGTGCGCTCCTGCTGCGCTCCACCGGGGGTTTATAGTAACACTGTCCGTTTAGCAGCTTCCTCAAGGGCACCAAGGGAATCGTTTGCTCCCCGATCAATTGCTGCTGCTGGTGCCTGGCATCGTCCCTTCTTTTGAGTCTTTTAAACTCGGCCAGGGCTGTCGCTGAGGTCTGGTAGAGGAGCAGCGCCATGGCCTTCGCCTTCTCCGGCTTGGACACCAGCACGGCGTGGCAGCGCAGCATCACCGCCTTGTGCTTCATCTCGTGCCGGTAGATCCAGGCGAATATCTTGGGGAGCCGCGGGTCTGCGACACAGTAGGTGATCCTGTGCAATAAATAGAGATGTCCTGGTCTCTTCGCCTTTTCGTCGACGTGGACCATGCGGATGCCCTGCGAGCTGATGGTCAACTTCATTTTGGTGCCGTTCTTGCCCATCTCGCTCTTGCCCCAGATCTTACTGACGGCCACATCCGTGCATCCGTCCCCTTTGGACTGGATGGTGGTGGCATTCCCCAGATACAAGACTGTATACGTAGGGTCCTCGTTGGTGATTTTCACCTTTTTCCTCTTGGATTTGAACATGCTCCCGACTCTGTTGAGTGCGCTTTCTGGGCAGGATTTGGCGAAGGAGGTGAGCGCAGAGTAGTTGAGGCTCACGGCATAGCCTTTCTGCTTGGACTGCTGCTTGTCTTCCTCGATCAGCTCGAACTTGTTCTTCTTCCAAGGCAACATACTGGTCGTCTTGAGGACAATGAAGATACTAAATCTACTCTAGTAATTCTATTACGCCTAAATTCTACCACAAAACAGACTTTAGTCATCTATTGGCTTGCTTTAAGACATTTTCAAAGTTGCAGAACACTTCATAGACCTATGAGCGAAGGAGTGTCGCGTCGGACGCTATAATCGCCGCATCACTAAATAACACACTGTACTGTCCAAGCGTGAAACAGTGACTTATATATCGGAATGAACCAATTCAGCCTCACAGAGGGGAGTTAGGACGATACCAAGACCGGGCTTAAAGGTGCCTGGGATTTTTCGCCCAGCTGTTGTTCAAGCATCCATATATTTATTTATTAAAGTTATTTATTTATATGAAGTGTTTCATATCGAATAATTTGTCCTCATTTATGCACAGACTTATACGTATGTCAAGGAGTATATTTATATCTGTTTAGTTTGGGGACAAAAAAAAAATGTTTTTCTCTGCAAATATACCACTTCTTTACCGATATAAACACCGAAGTAAAACAAAACACAAACCCTTCTTTTAATTTCTATAAGGCTAAAAATAGCTAAATTTAAGTATTCAACCTGATATTATATACATAACAACAACAACAACTATTATTATTATTACGACATATTCTACAATAATGAAAATAATCTGTCGTAATAAAGTTTAAGCATGTAGCCTATTATTAGTCTATATATTAACAACAACAACAAAATGTAATTATTAATTAAATTTTACAATGATTAAATATATTACATATAATTATTATTAACAATAATATTTAATCATTGTTATCATTATTATCTTTTTTATTTTTTATTATTTGTATTACTATTAGGATTATTATTATTGCCCGTTTTGGGGCATAGAGCAGGAAGGGTTTGGGCGAATCTGAAACTTGTTATGTAATGCCCTCTACTGGTGGCATGCTAACAATGTAAGGGAACAGAAAGTCTATTTGTAACCCTGGACAACAAAACAAGTCATAAGGGTTAATTTTTTTTAAATCTGAAAGCTGAATAAATTGAGCTTTCCATTGACGTATGGTTTGTTAGGATAGGACAATATTTGGCAGAGATACAACTTTTTGAAATCTGGAATCTCAGGGTGCAAAAAATATTTAGAAAATCACCTTTAAAGTTCTCCAAATGAAGTCCTTAGCAATGCATATCCACTCACAAAAATATATATTTTTTAATACATATTTACGGTAGGAAATTTACAAAATATCTTCATGGAACATGATCTTTACTTTATATCCTAATGATTTTTGGCATAAAAGAAAAATCGATAATTTTGACCCATACAATGTATTGTTGGCTATTGCTACAAATATACCTGTGAGATTTATGACTGGTTTTGTGGTCCAGTGTCACATTTTTGTTCACTGACTTCAAGCAGTTTGAAAACAGTTCCCCATCCGGAACTATTCAAAGCAAAGCCTTTGGTTTTTTGTTCGGACATGTTTTAGTGAGACACCCTATAACAAACCAAACGTGTTGCGACGATTTATCTTTTCGCTGTAATTTCAGTCAGTCTTTAAAATATAAACATATGCACTTGACTAAGCTGAACAAACATAAAAAGGGATCTATTCCTAACGCCTTTTTCCTCTGAAGAGGAGGTTCCCCTCATAAACCATTCCGTGTGACTTCCTTCCTTTGCCATAACAAACGTCACATGGGTGAAGTTCTGTCTATTCGTATATCCATGAACAGCTCACTGACACATTTATTTTGCTGTTTTACTGTGTAAAAGTATCTAATATGGGAAAGAAGAAGACTCGTGGAGAAGGCTCAGGGTTGGGGAGAGCTTTAATAAAGGAGAGACTGAACGCAGGCCGTGGATACAGGAGAAATGACACATGGGTAGGAAAAAGAGACTGTCGGATCATAAAAGCGTATTTAAAAATATAGCGTTAGTCTAGAATACTGTAGAGCTCTTTCAATATAGAAACATTTATAAAATAATTGGAGAAACATGACATTATTTTGTCTTTTTTTTTTATTAGGGATCGAAAACGATATGAGTAACATAAAACAAAGTGCAGAAACAAATATTTATGATTTTAAAGTTTTTTTTTTTTTGTTTTTTTTAATCATAAACCAAAAACATATGGACTACAAAATATCCTGTTGAAATAGAATGTTTTTGTTTAGGCAATAGGGAAACAGATGGAGTGTTAACCTGATTCAGTGGATGTAAATTAAGCCAGTGTTGTTCAACAAATCTGATGTTTATTCATTGTTTTATGTCTTTTAGCTCCACACCAGCGAGCTGAATGATGGATATGATTGGGGTCGACTTAACCTACAGTCTGTCACAGAGCAGAGCTCTCTGGATGACTTTCTTGCCACAGCTGAACTCGCTGGAACTGAATTTGTTGCAGGTAAGTGTTGATGATATCTCTGGATCATTTATACGATTATTTCTAGGAACCCGGATTGTTATCGTTAACTAAAATAAAAGATAAATATTAGATGAACCATAAATTTGAACCATAATTTGATTTTTGTTTATTTTTTATGGAATATTGCAGCATTTATTTTATATAAGCATTTTTATTTAAATTCCTGTGCCTCGCACAATAAAGTGGATAATAGTATATAAATAATATAGTAAAATAACCCTGCTAGGAACAGAATAATATGTGTTATTGTTTTGCAGAGAAGATGAACATAAAATTTGTCCCAGCTGAAGCGAGGGCCGGCTTGCTTTCCGCCGAGGAGTGCAGACGACTGAAGAAACTCCATGAGGACAACAAAGAGCTCTTACGAATCCCCCGAAGGTATGTTGTTGTGTAATTAAATGTGATTTTTTTTAAAATCCTGTATTAAAGTTTCACTACTCTGTCGTAGATACAGAATTATTGTGTTCTGTCACTGCAGGCCTCCTTGGGACGAGAGCACTAGCCCTGAGGTTCTACAGCAGACTGAGAGGGACAGTTTCCTTATATGGAGAAGAGAACTGGCTCGGTGAATGTTTGATAAATTCAATCCAAAGACAAATCAAATTCACCAACAGGATAGTGTTTGTGAACAGATGCACTCTCTGTTATAGGTTGGAAGAGGAACAGAAGTTGATTCTTACCCCTTTTGAGAGGAATCTCGATTTCTGGAGGCAACTCTGGAGAGTTATTGAGAGGAGGTGAGCTCTTGTTTGCCTTTTTTCTGCAATTTATATTTTATTTTATTCTAATCACACTGTGATGTAGGCTTGATGGTTTCTTAGAATACTAATTTTTCGTTTAATCCTCAGTGATGTAGTGGTTCAAATCGTTGATGCCAGAAATCCGCTTCTCTTCCGCTGTCCAGATCTTGTAAGTAACAACGAGACATTGGCTCAAAACAATTACACAATTGTTTACACTCTCCCTATTTTAATCACACTTCATTTTCTGTCTCCATCAGGAAAAATATGTAAAAGAGGTCTCTATTCACAAAGTCAACATGCTTCTGCTGAACAAAGCTGACCTGCTCACTAGAGAACAGCGGCGAGCCTGGGCCCGATACTTCCAGAAAGAGGGGATCAGAGCAGTGTTCTGGTCTGCTTTAGCTGAGGCACAACGACTCGAGGCAGAGGAGAAGGTAAGATATTACACACACACACACACGTTTGTTTTTGTGAATTGTGGGGACATTCCATAGGCGTAATGGTTTTTATACTGTACAAACCGTATTTTCTATCGCCCTACACTACCCCTACCCCTAAACCTAACCATCCCAGAAAACTGTGCACATTTTTACTTTCTCAAAAAAACTCATTCTGTATGATTCTGTACAAATTTGTGTCCTGATATGTCATAAAAACACACACACACACACACATATATCTTGAGCACCAAATTAGCATATTAGAATGATTTCTGAAGGATCATGTGACACTGAAGACTGGAGTAATGATGCTGAAAATTTAGCTTTGCCATCAAAGAAGTAAATTACAATTTAAAATGTATTAAAATAGAAAACAGTTGTTTCAAAATTGTAATAATATGTCACACTTTTACTGTTTATACTTATGTTTGATAAATGCAGCCTTGGTGACTTCTTTCAGAAACATTAAAAAAATCTTACCGACCACAAACTTTTGAATGCTATTGTATATAATATATAATTTTATATTTAATATTTAATTTTATGTGAATATTTATGTCATGATGCAAATGAATGAAGTTTTGAAGCGACTCATTCTTGTCAGCAACGGTATTTCTGTGATGAGAACTGAGTGTTCATTATTCTGTTTCTCCTCAATGTTTGGTGGTTAAGGGAGAAGAGCTGATGGACCAAGAGGATCAGAGTGATACAGAACAGGAAGCAGCTTCCAAAAATTCCACAGATCATCATGAGGAAAATAGCACTTCACCAATTGAAGAGAAAGATGAGAGTGAACAAGATGAAGAAGGAAGAGTCTGTGTTGATGAGGCAGAATGGCAGACATGCTCTGAGGAATCAGGAGACGAAGATCATGCAGAGTCCACAGCGGCTTCATCTTTCTACAACTCAAGCCGTTTGTTACGCAAAAATGAGCTGCTGGAAATGTTCAAGTCTGTGCATTCTGGGCCGACATGCAAAGATGGACAAATCACAGTTGGATTGGTGAGTTTAAACTACAGCTCTATAATATATCAAACATTTATGTCACTGTCCATCAGAACTCATATTCATGTTTCCACTCTAAATTCTCATTAAGGTGGGATATCCTAATGTTGGGAAAAGCTCCACCATCAACACCATCCTGAGGAATAAGAAAGTCTCAGTTTCAGCTACACCTGGACACACAAAGCATTTTCAGGTGATTATTTTCTAATTAAGGAACAATTCACAATGGAGTTGCTGGAAATGAAAAGATTAGTTTACCCAAAAATGAAATTTCTGTCATTAATTACTCACCCTCCTGTCGTTCTAAACCCGTAAGACCTTTGTTCATCTTCAGAACACAAATTAAGATATTTTTGATAAAATCCGAGGGTTTCTGAACCACATTCATATCATTAAGGTTGAACCACTGTAATCACATGGACTATTTTAATCTTTTAACGAACGTCTTTACTACCTTTCTGGGCCTTGAAAAGTGCAATGATGTTGCTGTCAATGTGTGGTTTAGAAACCCTCAGGTTTCATCAAAAATATTTTAATTCGTGTTCCAAAGATGAACGAAGGTATTACGGGTTTAGAACAACATGAGGGTGAGTAATTAATGACAGAAATTTCATTTTTTGGATTTTTTTCCTAAATTACTCTTAAAGGATTAGTTCACTTTCATATAAAATTTTCCTGATAATTTACTCACCCCCATGTCATCCAAGATGTTCATGTCTTTCTTCAGTCGAAAAGAAATTAAGGTTTTTGATGAAAACATTCCAGGATTATTCTCCTTATAATGGACTTCAATGGCCTCCAAACGGTTGAAGGTCAAAATTATAGTTTCAGTGCAGCTTCAAAAGGCTTTAAACGATACCAGACGAGGAATAAGGGTCTTATCTAGCGAAACGATCGGTCATTTTCGAAAAAAAAAGTAAATGTATATGCTTTATATAAACAAATGATCGCCTTCCAAGTGCTTCTGCCAAGTGCTATTCTACTTACGGAAAAAATGTAACTGGCACTGCGTTCGTTCCGTAAGTTGAATAGGGAAGGCGTAGGACATACAGCGTAAGCTTTTTGAAGAATACGAAAGTACGGTTTTGGCGGAAGCACTTGGAAGGCAATCATTTGTTTATATAAAGCATATACATTTACATTTATTTAAGACCCTTATTCTTCGTCTGGTATCGTTTAAAGCCCTTTGAAGCTGCACTGAAACTATAATTTTGACCTTCAACTGTTTGGAGGCCATTGAAGTCCATTATAAGGAGAATAATCCTGGAATGTTTTCATCAAAAACCTTAATTTCTTTTCGACTGAAGAAAGAAAGACATGAACATCTTGGATGACATGGGGGTGAGTAAATTATCAGGAAAATTTTATATGAATGAACTAATCCTTTAAGGATTTACTAATTCCTTACACCACCAATTTTCAAGCTGTATGCCAATAGCAGTCGACCAATCAGAATCAAGAATTTAGCAACTAGCAATTTAGTAATGTATAAGCATATTTTAATTACAAGGTCACTTTGTTCTTGGGGTTTCTTTGACTGTTGGTGTGTCTCTGTTTCAGACTCTGTTTGTTGAACCTGGTCTCTGCCTGTGTGATTGTCCCGGACTGGTCATGCCATCTTTTGTGTCCACCAAAGCTGAGATGATTTGCTGCGGGATCCTACCCATCGATCAGATGAGAGATCATGTTCCAGCCATCTCTTTGATAACCTTTTTAAACAGCAATGATCAAGACAATTGCATTTTTGCTTGATGTTTGATGTTTTTTTTGTTTTGTTTTTTTGAAAGAAGTCTCTTATGCTCACCAAGGCTGCGTTTATTTGATGAAAAGTGGTGAAATATTGTAATATTGTGAAATATTATTACAATTTAAAATAATTTTTTAATATATTTTAAAATGTAATTTATTCCCATGATGCAAAGCTGAATTTACAGCATCATTAGTCTTCAGTGTCACATGATCCTTTTTTAAATTTATTTGTAATAGAAATCTTTTGTAGCATTATAACATGTATAACAAGTTTGAACTGCAGGATGTTGCCCTTAACCTAAATACGTATGTCAGACTATCCCTCGAACTGTGCTGGAGGGGACCTACGGTATCAACATCATCAGACCGAGGGAAGACGAGGACCCTGATCGACCACCTACCTATGAGGAACTGCTCATGGCATATGGATGTCAGTTCACTTTGAATGATGTACACATTAAGGCATTTCACACCAATTAATTAACCGTTTTTTAAACTCTGCTACAACTGACCAATCATAATCTGTTTTCTTCATGCAGATATGAGAGGCTTCATGACAGCACATGGCCAGCCAGACCAGTCAAGATCAGCCCGTTATGTTTTGAAAGACTATGTCAGTGTAAGTGCCTCTTCATTTGCCACTACCAGCTCTGGAATTTTATAGTTATGAACATGGAGAATGGGAGATGCTAACCTGTTGTTTTCTGAATCTCTGTAGGGCAAACTACTTTACTGCCACCCTCCACCCCACATCAACCCTAAAGACTTCCAGCCTCAGCACGCCAGGTTTGCCAAGCAGATAGCAGAGGCCGAACAGATTGCTAGTAATGCCGACAAACCATCAAAAGTCAAACGCATAGAGAACACAGTGGATAAAAGTTTCTTTCATCAAGTGAGATTCAACCCATGAAGGGATTTGTTTTGTGCTAATGTTCTGCTGACTGTACATTAACACAGATTCTTAAATTAATATGAAATTGTGAAGTCTAAATCACTCACATAATCTGTAATTTTTCATAGGAAAATGTGCGAGCTCTGACCAAGGGTGTGCAGATGGTGATGGGTTATAAGCCTGGAAGTGGTCCTGTTGGGCCTGCAAATGCAAACACAGAACAGCAGGCTGGGAAACCCTGGAAAAAACACGGAAACCGGAACAAGAAGGAGAAAGTGAGAAGACTCACCAAACATCTGGATGCGTGATCCCTATTCTAATCAATCTGCAAGCACGACCTCTGAAGATGTTTGGATTTAATACACTCTTTAATGCAAAGACTCTTGAAATAATTTTCAAATTTCATCATACCTTGAAGTGATTCATAAGTGCTGCTGGACATTTGGACATTCCTCTTTGTTTGAAATGTCATCATTCATAATAATAAAGAAATTTTCACTATTTTATCAGTGTATGGGATGACAAGATTAATGGACTCGCAGACAAACGCTAATAAATGAAGCTCTCCTGATGTCATTAAAAGTAATTTTATTCTTTAATAAAATTGCTGATTTAATTTTAGTAGAATATATAGATGTCTAGCATAGCTGACAATTATCATCTAAGGTTAGTGACCGTTTCTTAGTGTAATTTCTCTGTTACATCATTAGGACTGCGGTTTGTAATTTTCTCCAAGCTGTTTAAATATGAGGTATTGTGGAATTGTCTGTTGTAAATAACCTCTTAAAGGGTAAAATGTATCTTAATACATAAGGGAATTTGTATATTTTAGATGCTTAGATCTCTTGCAAATTATTCCATTCCTTCTAATCACATACTTGGAATTATTTCATGCAGAATATCAATGATAGGAGGTCATAAACTTGTATTATTGCAACAGCATATCACATTGCAGGATGTTTTTTTTTCCAAGCTTTCATATGGTAGCATATATAAGCTACATAAGTACAGCTTCAGCCTTTTAGGAAATGTCTGTTTTTGTTGGAGGCAAAATATAAACTTAACTTTTACGTATGTTAATTTGCGAGCCACTTCACAGGACAGGCTAGAGTTTGCTTTGTAACCGCAGCCAATCAGCTGGGTGAACGTAACCGTACCTAATTAATATGAATGAGCCAACCATGTGGGCGTTACCAAAAAGATACAGGTGCTGGTGCTTGACGTGCGGTCGTTAGACTCTTTACCATCTAATGATAGAAGTTAGAAACAAACATTTTGATTTTCTCGGAGTTTCTTCTCCCTCAGTGGGCGACAGTATAAAGGAAACATATGGATAAAATTACATTCTTAGACATTGTCCACCGATGGAGCCCAGAGTTTGTTAAAGGTTGTCTTTCGACATATGAAGAACATATTTGCATCTCGGCTGCTCTTTACGTCTTGTCTTCTTTTATATTACTGGTTTCCTGTTCACTGTGAGTGTCGTGCGATTAAAATAAGCCGAAGTTTGTGAATGGATAAATTCTCATAATTTGTTTCTCCCTCTCAGTCTTCTTTATCACAGATGTAAAACGCGAAGCAACAGTTGGGGCGATGAAGCAGTCTGCGCCTTGTATTGTTTCGTGGGCAACTTGTGCGGCGCAGTGGGCGCTTTCCTTTCCAAACAGTTTGATTTTCTGGTGAGAAATTAGACACAAGTTCGCAGTTTATCATTACCTTATGAGCTCTTTGAATCAATGACGGTTGAACCCACCCGACTGACAGTACCACCTACCGGCCGGAACAGGTACTGTTCAACAGCAGATTCGGATTTGATAACACTGCTGAATGTGTTCACATAAGACCAAAATGCTTTTGGGGGTATGAAAGAAAATGCTAATGAAATGGGTATGAAACAGAAGAGTGTAGACATCATCAGAATGAATATGGATAACATTAATGAAATAGAGAGAGGTAACCTCTAATGCGGCCTAGTCAGTGACATAGCAGGGTCTACCGAAACATAATGTCACGTCACACCAAAAATGATTTGTAAAATACAGAAGAGAGAAGTTTGAACATGACCAGAGTGAATTTGAGCATTACAGACATTGTCAATAAGAAGAAGAATGGTTAAACTATAAATCATCCCATTATACGCCACAACATTTACTATACTAAAAGTAAGCAATGCTAACAGTCTACTCTTTCTTATAAACAGCCCATTGAATGAAAGTCATGTTCTGTGCATCTGTTGCAGATTTCTATGGCTTCATATATGGCAATCTTGGATGTTGTTCATTTCCTGTCAATATCTTTCTCCATTTATTTATGGTATAAGTCAAAAATTGGTAAGGGATACTATATATATACTATATAGATACTATATATATCACTCATTGGTATAATTGTACTGTCACAATAAATGGTGTATCATTTGGTCTCTCAAGGAAAGAAAATGAGAATGATTTCCAAGAGGAGGCGACAGAATTTTCTAGCTGTGTGTCTGCTGTTTGTAATGGGCGGCAGTGTTTACCTGGGTTTACCAGTCCATACGAGTGCAAAAAGACTATCTCCAACCATGAGGAGACTACTTGGCATCTTCCTCAATGTAAGTAAAGTCATTCTCAAAAGAGAGAGTATATGGAGCCATACTATATGTAAACTTATGCCATATGCAAAATACTGATAAGTCAGTTTTAAGCAAGAGACTTTGCATGTGTCTTTTGGGAACAGGACCATACTGAGAACCTTGGCTACGTGCTGGGTCTTCTGTCCTTCGCAATTAGCTGGACTGCCAAGTTTCCCTTCGTCCTGAAAGCTGTGGGTAGCATTTTTTGATCTAAATAATTATTTTTAGCTCCACATTCCAACACACAATCATGTCTGTTCTCTTGTTTGGCCTAATAAAATAGTTATGCACAAATTTCATAATGTCAACAGAACATTAAATTAAAGAATACAGTTGCAAACCACTGTTGCATGCAATGCATGTGAGCATCATACCTGAGTCCTCATTGCACTTTGTGTAAACTGTGACATTTCTGTCTTTTTCAGAATAGAGGAGAGCAGGGTTCTGCTGTGCAAGTGTCCTCTAGAGTTCTGTCTTCTGTTTCTGGAGCTCTGTATGGCTCTGCCATTCTTCTCTACGACACAGAGCTAAGATCAGTTATCAAAGCAATGCCATGGATACTCTCTGCTATCAGCTGTGCTGTTCTTGATCTTTCTGTATCCTTTGACACATGCTGTGAGTGAATGTGTCTTCATTATTGGAAAGTCTGGATTTAAATGTTTTGCTGTGCAATTAAAGTGCCCCAATTATGCTTTTTGGATATTACCTTTCATGTAGTGTGTAATATAGCTGTTTGTGAATGTAAGAAGTCTGCAAAGATCAAAGTGCATGACTCCTAAAAGAAAGAACCGATTCTGAACTGCCTGAAACGAGTCGTCAGTAATTCCATCCTTACTACCTGCTCAAACCTACGCAGGTTTGTAACAAATTTGCATAATGCCAGCCAGTGGTCTTCATTGGCTGCCCACGAACAATGCCTAATTTGCCCCGCCCTCAAACACTGAAGTTGTAGCTGAGGCCTGGAAGAGTTTGGTTCATGTTGTCGACATGTCAAGAAGACACTGTTTTCTGTGCGCGAAAACAAATTCACTTTTCAAAAGGATGAGAACTCAAACTGATACGGTAAAACCGACGCCATTGTTACTGTTTATTTCACTGTGTATCCAAGTGCCGAGGAAGCCTCTGGAGCTGTTGGGTTTTTGTCATGCACTGTAAACGGCAGACCAATCACAACAGACTGGGTCATCTGACCAATCAGAGCAGAGTAGGCTCTCGGTAAGGAGGGGTTTAGAGAGGCCGAATCCTTTATCGAACTGTTTCAGACACTGTGAGAATAGATCTGATGCTGCACTGTATATTGAGAAAATTTTTGAGAGTTTTTTTTTTTTTTTGACCTTGGATGGATACAAAAAACTTATTGTAGAAGACCTCCAAAACAAAATTAGGATCCTTAAAAATACCATAATAGGAGTGCTTTTAAAGCCCGGAACACACCAAGCCGACGGTCGGCCGTCGGGCAGTTTTTGTTCATCAGCCGACTAAGTTTTCTCAGTCTGTTCCGCATCGTCGGCTGACGTTGGTCCCTGTCGGCATTTTTTCAGCCGATTTGACATGTTGAATCGGCGTCGGAGCTTGTCGGTCAGTCGGGCCATCTGATCATTCATCATCATCATCATCATGATTGGCTGTTCAGCTACTGCCACCTGCTGGTACGGAAAGGTATTTCTTCTTACGCAGGCGCAGAACGGACGCGCTACTTGGCCGTCAGGTGTCAAGCATCGGTTGTGTCAGGGCAACTTTGGACCCAGACGCTGCCGACGTGAGCCAACCCCGCAGTCTGCTTTCGTCGCCACTAGTGGTGTCGGCTTGGTGTGTTCTGGGCTTAAGTGTTTGTGGAAATTCTAAACGTTAAATAATGTACACATTCTCCATCCACTCTTTAACTTTGATCTTTCAGATTGTGGTCGTCATCTGTTTCAGATCCAGCCATAAACGCCCTTCTGTCCGGTCTTTAGACTCGGATACTGAATCTTTACTAGGTGACTCTTCTGTCAAAGGTCAGCTGTGCAACAACAACGTTGAATGCTGCAGGAAGAAGCACCTCTCAGCAAGAGGCATCTCTCCCAAAGGGACTGACATGGGACTCTATATGGATGTCAACATACAGCCAATGAGGAAGGTTTGCACTTGTTTTTTGATTTTGGTAAAGTGGTTATACAGTGCTGCTTGAAAGTTTGCGAACTCCTTGCAGAATCTGTGAAAATGTGAATAATTTTAACAAAATAAGAGGGATCATCCAATATGCATGTTATTTTTTTTTTTATTTAGTACTGTCCTGAGTAAGATATTTTACATAAAAAGTGTTTATATCCACAAGACAAAAAAATAGCTGAATTTATAAAAACGACCCGCTCAAAAGTTTGCGAACCCTTGATCCTTAATACTGTGTGTGGTTACATGGATGATCTATGACTGTTTTTTTTTTTTATTTTTTTTATTTCATATTTCCAGCATCTTTTGCATATTTGAACCCTTTCCAGCAGTGACTGTATGATTTTGAGATCCATCTTTTCACACTCAGGACAATTGAGGTACTCAAACACAACTATTAAAAAAGGTTCAAACATTCACTGATGCTCCAGATGGAGAAACGATGCATTAAGAGTCAGGGGTGAAAACTTTTGAACAGGATAAAGATGTCCAAAATGTTCTTATTTTGTTTAGATATCTTTTTTTTTTTTTTCTCCATTTAGTACTGCCCTTCGGAAGCAACAGAAGACACTTAAATATTTTCCAGAAGACAAATTAAGTACAATATTCCTTGATCTTCAAATTCAAAAGGTTTTCACCCCCCTGGCTCTTAATGCATCATGTTTTCTTCTGGAGAATCAGTGAATGTTTGAACCTTTTTTAATAGTTGTGTTTGAGTCCCTCAGTTGTCATCAGTGTGAAAAGATGGATCTCAAACTCATACAGTCGTTGCTGGAAATGGTTCAAATACGCAAAAGATGCTGGAAAACTGAAGAATTTTTGGGACCTGGAGGATTTTTCTGAAGAATATTGGGCAGTTTAACTGCTCAGAACAAACAAGCAACTCACGAACAACCATCACAAAACATAAAAACAGTCGTGGATCATCCAGGTAACCGCACACAGTATTAAGAATCAAGGGTTCATAAACTTTTGAATTGGGTCATATTTATAAATTCAGCTATTTTTTTGTCTTGTGGACCATATGTAAACATTTTTTATGTAAAATATCTTACTCAGGACAGTACTAAATAAAAAATGACATGCATTTTGTATGATCCCTCTTATTTTGTTAAAATTATTCACATTTTCACAGATTCTGCAAGAGGTTCACAAACTTTCAAGCAGCACTGTATGGTGTTTTGAATAGTATGCTGAAGGTATGTTAATATGATTAACTATCAAATTCATGACTGGTTTCTCTTCCAGGTTTGTTTAAAGGAGGTGACCATCTCACGGGACGGCTCATCAGAGAGTCTTCCTCTGAAGAGGACTGTCAGGGTGGTGCGGGTTGATGAACAGTGTTCATCTGGTACCTCGACTGATTCATCCTCTATCGGCTCGGAACTAGAGGTTAGAACCCCATTCTTTTTTCTTTTCAGATGTGCATCCATTTTTTCCCATTTTTAAAACTTCATTTCAATTAATCAAACACAAACCATGGGGGAAAAACTAGCATAACTCTATTGAACATGCAGTGTAGTAGTTGGAGGCTGCAGTACTGCTCTCTGAGGGTAGATGGTAGCAAAGAAGGTGGTTTTAAAGAAGAAAGGTAACTTGAAACAAATCACATGTAAAATGTGAAGAAGAAGAAAATGCTTTTTTGAGTTTTGAAAGTCTTTCAAAAGGATTTATCCTACAGTCTTTATTTAACATACTGCTTGCACACTTGTCTCTATACTATAATCACTCAATATAACATCTAAATATAAATTGTACCTGCAACAGTATTGCTGAAAATGTTGTTGTGTTGCAGTCTAGTAATTTTTTGGCTCTCTAAGTGGCTTTTGAGAATGCCAAGTGATTGAGGATGTCATTTAATCTAAAACAAAGGCAAATCGCCCTGGACGAAAACAATTGAACTTTGTTTTATTCACTAAACAGGAAAAAGCTAAGCATGTGAACCTCCTCAGACACAGTGTGTGATAAAGGACAGCCCAGAGTTCAGACCATGACATCTTTCTTGATGTCAAGAGCAGTCTTCAGGTGATAAATGTATGATTTCCGTCAGCTCTTACTGGAGGTTGTTTAATTTTTGAGCCACTAGCATCAGTCACCATCAGGCGAAATTGTAATATAATAAGTTGTATAAAGACTCATAACTAGCTGCGAGAGCTGAATAAAATAATTAAACATACCTAAAAAGTATCGGAATGAGAAAAGATTGTCTTATGGGCATATTTGGTTAAATCTATGACAAATCAAAATGTGAGATTCTTGCAATTCCATTCTATTGAGTCACTTACTGTAAGCAGCAGTGAAAGAGAAAGCTGGGCTTGGTGTTCCAGAAGTTCATGTTGTTGCTTGATTGTTCTGCTGTTAAAGATCTATAATAAAGGAACAGGGCAGGACCTTTCTGCATCGGAAGTGGTACAAAATGCTTGTTCAGTCTACAGGAGATTTGGCCCGCGACTCTGCTATTTTAAGAGCGGGTCTGTCGCCCGCCCGATGCATGGAGAACAGTGGACAGACTGAGGGGTTTTCTGAACCCTGTTCTCTGAGGAGGGGTTGTTTGTGTCTGAGCGTATGAGTAACTAAACACTCCTGTGCGGCTATTTATGCCTTAAACGAATAGTTTAGCCCAAAATAAAAATTGTCATCATTTACTCACCCGTATCTCGTTCCACACATATATGAGTTGGTTTCTTCTGCATAACACAAAAGTATTTATTTATTTATTTTTATTTATTTAAATGTATTCATTTAATGCATTTTTTTTATTTATTTAATGAATTTTTATTAAATTGTTTAATAACTTTTTTTATTATTAAATTAATTTATTCATTAAATGCTTTTATTTATTAAATAATTTTTTTAATAATTTATTAAATGCATTTTATTTATTATATGAATTATTCATTAACTGTTTATTAAATTGAATGATTATTCATCAAATATATTTATTTATTAAAAATGAATTATTTATTTTTTGGTTCTTTTTTGATTGCTTGAAAGCTTGTATCAATGTTAATAGGCTCGTATGTATGGAAGCTTGTTTCCGCCACAGGATAAAACAATTTAAAAGATAATTGTGACTTTTTATCTCACAATTCTGACACTTTTTTTTCCCTCACAATTGCAGGTTTACATCTCATTACAATTCCTTTTTCTCACAATTGCAAGATATAAACTCGCAATTGACTTTTTCTTGCAATTCTGACTTTTCTCAAAATTGCGAGTTTATATCTCGCAATTGACTGTTCTTGATTTATATCATCAAATAAACATGAATGAACCACATTTCAACCACAGAAAGATGTCAGTACACATCATTTTTCAAGTTTAAGTCCACCAACGTTAATTTACTAACTCCCCTGACTGCTTTGTCGGACAAAATGGCGGATTCGGCGTTATGATTGGTTAGATCGCCTGTCAATCAAACTCCCAGCGAAGGGTCAATTCTGACTTTTTTTCTCAGAATTGTGAGATAAACTCGCAATTGCATGTTATAATGTCAGAATTGCGAGTTTATATATCACAATTCTGACTTTATAACTTGCAATTGCAAGTTAATATCACACAATTCTGAGAAAAAAGTCAGAATTGCGAGATGTAAACTTGCAATTGCAAGAAAGAAAGTCTGAATTGTGAGATTAAAAAGTCGCAGTGACCTTTATTTTTATTTTTTTTTTATTCAGTGGCAGAAACAAGCTTCCATACTTATGTGCCGTTACTCTAATATTTATTTCTTATTCTAATTCTTTTAAAAACCATTTACATTTTTTCTTTGATTTATGCAGTGGGACTTTGAAGAAACAAAAACGCAATGGATCCCGGTAGAGGAAGCTCCTGAAGATCTGCATAAAGATGATGCGTTCCCTCTCCAGGAGTGGCCAGTGGGTTCGATTTCGGAGTCAACCGGCAGACCTGGCTCTCGTATTTGCTTCTGCAACCGCGCGCAGCTAGTGGAGAAGTTGACATCCAAATAATTAGAAAACTGAACCCGGTGCCACTAAGTTGAATGATCATGCATTAATTATATAACATTATTTGATTGTAAGTTTAATAAAGCAGTGTAAAACTGGATGTCATGTTCACATACAGTGTAAAACCATCGTTTACATCACCAACAAGGTTTTTATGGAACTCGTTTGATCAGGCACATTTTTGAGTTTACTTTAAAAGCAAAGGAGATGACTGACGATGTCTCTCAAACCTCAGAGCTGGTCTGACTATTGTTGCAGTACCAGCTTTAGAAGGCTGATCTACCCTTGTATCCTTCCCTCATGGCAGCTAAGGCTCTCTGCACTTCCCTGTCATTCAAGCTGATAGCTTTTTCCATTGTCGTCCCCTTTCCTCTCCAGAGCCATGTCGCTGATTAATGGGATGGCTCTGAAAACTTTATCAGACCTGTCATTTGCATAGACGATACAGAACACTGACAAATGAAGGGAGGTGTCACATTGACTGCCCTAATAAAAACAATATCACCGTTTTGCAGGCTCGCCAGGTCGGGAGGTCACTTCCTGTATTTTTATAGTTTCTGCCGGTTTATTTGAGCTGGACTGGACAAGGCACAGCAGCCCGAGATAAGGCGTAGACGAGACGGTGAGTGTTTTCAGCGTCCCTGCTGGTCACCAGACTCAGCCTGCCTTGGCTTGTGACTTTGCCTCCCATGCTCTTTGTATCTCAGTCAGTCGGGTTTAACAGATGGGTATTCATTAGACTTCCTCAAAGCATGATAGCAAGACAATGTGTTGATTAGAGTATGTCAAGCAGATGAGGACATTTCTTGTTCTGGTGGCATTGCGTTGGGGATGTGAATAATGTGTAGGCCCACACGGAATCTTCGGAACTCTACGCATTCCGTGTCTTTTGCGTATTTGTTCATTTAATATTTTGGATTTTGACGAGAGTTTCTATAGAGACAGCTGTGTGTCCTGGCTGTTAGTGTCAGTATTTTATCTTTTAACTTTTCCTTGCTGACTAAATTAAATTAGTAAAGTTAATTTAATTATACTTTCAGCTACCATTAAGAGTATAGTAATCTTTTACCATACTTAAATACATTCCACTGAATTCTGAAGATTCATGTTGAATATTTTGAAGGTTCGTTACCTAGGCCTGCTAATGTGACACATTAAAGGAATAGTTTGTCCAAAAATATAAATTCTTTCTTCATTTACTCATCATCATGCCAACCTGTATGTCTTTGGTCTGTGGAGCACAAAAGAAGATATTTTGAAAAATGTCTTGTTTTTTGTCCATAGAATGAAAGTCAATGGGGTCCAATGTTGTTTGGGCCCCACTGAAAAAAAAATCTCCTTTTGGAACCAGTGTTTTTGAGTATTATATTTTTTTTTTTCTTCAGATTTTAAATTTGCTTTTATTTTTATATTTTTTGTTATTTTAATTTTAATTCAATATTTAGTAATTTTATGTGTATTTTGTCTTTTTTTATTTTTTTTATTTTTTTTTTATTTCGGTTTTAGTTATTTCTAGTTAGTAATTTTAGTGCTTCAACTTAAACTTAGTTCAGTTGCCAAGGCAACATTTCCAACTTTTAGTTTGTTTTTCATCTATATTTTATTTGATTTCAGTTTTGTTTAAAAAAAAGTTATTTTTACTCATTTTAATGTTTTAGTTAATTATAATAACCCTGTTTGGAATGCCATGAAGGTGAAATGATACTTATTTTTTGGTGAACTATCCCTTTAATGCCCAAGGACGATAAAGATATAGTTCTAAAAATCATTCTTAATATAAAAGAATTAGAAGAATCCACCCCACAACTATAACAATAACGACACAGAGAAACAATATTGTTGGATTCACTTTCAGAACAATTTTTTTTTCCAGCTGATGAATGCTAAAAACATTGACAGCCAGTGCTTTAAAGAGCTCGAGCATTTAAAGGGATAGTTGACCCAAAAATGAAATTTCTGTCATTAATTACTCGCCCTCATGTCGCTCCAAACCCGTAAGACCTTCGTTCATCTTCGGAACACAAATCAAGATATTTTTGATGAAATCCGTGAGCTATCTGGCCTCCGACAGACTGCAACACACGTCACTTTCAAGGCCCAGAAAGGTAGTAAAGACATTGTTAAAATAGTCCATGTGACTACAGTGGTTCAACCTTAATGTTATGAAGTATCTTTTTTTTTTTTTTTGTACAGTCTATGACAAAACTGAATAAATAGAAAGATATTGTGCATTGGTGTGGACGCTAGTATAGTAATCGCTAGTTATCGTTCTTGGTGTGAACGGGCTTTTAAGCTGTAGTGTAAACTACAAACATTTCACAGTTAAAATTTTTATCTTTGAATATTCTAATGACCTAATTCTATTTGAAAGAAGCTCAATTTGTTCTCTCAATCTTTGTTATCCACTTTTTCTTCTTTAGGTTCTGTGCATGACAATCCTGGTTTCAATTTGCTCTTTGACAGACTTGTTTCAGTTTGCACTTTAACACAGATGTGGACTCAGACAATGCTGAGCCATCATTTCACAGAGCGTCTGACGTAACATGCCGTGGATGATGCGCCTCTCTGATGTCACTGAACTGGCTGGGCGTCAGCGAGCGGCCTGCCTATAAGGGGCCTGAGTTTGTAGTTAATCCTCCACCCCCCTGAACTTGGAGAAATGAAAGCAAACTGCCCGCTTTGTTTAAATAGGTGGAATTCTGTTTGCACATCTGACTCGAAGCACGGATTAGAACATCTGAAGCTGCAGTTGTGCGTGAGGACTCTTGTTTGTCTTTTGGATTGGCATGTACGTCATCTTGAACACTCTTAAAAATAAAGCAACAATGCCATAGAAGAACCATTTTTTTGCTTTTTCTTCTTAGTGTGAATACCATTTTAATAATTTAAAGAACCTTTTTCTACTATAAAGAACATTTTATCCATTGGAAAGGTTCCATGGATGTTAAAGGTTCTTCATGGAACCGTCAATGCCAATAAAGAACCTTTATTTTTTTTTGTTAAAGGCCCGTTCACACCAAGAACGATTACTATAACAATAACGATAAAGACATAGTTCTAAAAATCGTTCTGAATATAAAAGAATTGGCACACCACAACTATAGCGATAATGGCACAAAAAAAAACCCCGATATCATTGGAATCACCGATTTTTTTTCCAGCTGATGAACGATAAAAACATTGACAGCCAATCAGAATCCATCCTGCTTGAAAGAGCTCGAGCATTTAAAGCGGCAGACGACTAAACTGCAGCAGCTCGTGCTTAGAATAAACAGAAATATTGTCCGCTGGTGTGGACGCTAATATAGTTATCGTTCTTGGTCTGAACGGGCTATAAGAGTGTATGAGGTGGTTTGAGTTCAAATTTAAATGTAGGAATTTCTGATACTCCATTTCTGCTTTTCTCGAGAAGACAATCTGAACGCCTCATGCTTCATGTTCATCCGTTTCCTGTGTGGTTTTCAATGGATAGTTTCTGTTTTAAGGCTTGTGGTTTTATCACAATCTACAAACACCCAAGATCTCCAACATCATGTCAGAAATATATTGAACATGGGGCTAATCAGATGAACAATGCTTTGTGAGCTTAATTTATTGTTACATCACTTCCTCTTAATGTAAATTATAAAGGAGCAGTTCGTGGTTAGAGATTTTGACTTGTTAAAACAGCAGGTCTGAAAGGTTATTGACCTTTGAACGGACAAAAATCTAGACAACTCATTGTTATGTAATACAGCTCAACTCAGTAAAACAATACAGCTTCTTATATCATTACATGATTTCAGTTTTTCTCTGCTCATCACTTGCACTTATCAAATGTTTTTTATCATATTGATTTTAAAGTAGATAGTGTAACTAACAGTTAAACTAGGGAGTAATGATGAACACATGGAAAAAGGAAAGGCCATACACGTTCTTAAATGTTGCTATCTGAATATAATAAAGGCCTACTATCACTGTTTATCAGTATGTATGGTGTGTTAATGCAGTATAGCATGTATGATTAGATAAATCTTAGTCTCTCTCTCTCTCTCTCTCTCTCTCTCTCTCTCAGCACCAATAAGGATTAGCTCAGGGCAGCCACATAGCTCTGTGGTGATGTCATATCCTGAATCTCACTAAGAACCCGCCAGAGATTATTGCAACATTCACTTTGCTTTCAAATCAACTTTCAAATGAACAGTTCAGTATATTGAGAAAAAAAAAAGTAATTTACATTTTTTCAAGTTATAAAAAAAAAAAATCCATAATGTGTCTCCTTCTCACATCATCCCAACACTTTCTGAAGATAATCTTTATAGTCATTATATAATAGAAGAGACTGGGGCAAGTTGTCACATGATTTACTCTTAATATTTCTCAGAGTAAGCTTATATTTGAAAGTCAATTTCTTCAATAACATGAAAATAAATTAGCGTTGAAGTATTAAAACATTAAAGTATAAGTACCCCAAATACCCCTAAATTTAAACAATAAAACAATTATGAAAGAAAAAATGTAAAAGATAAATGTATAAAAATATAAAACCATTGTTTAGGCCAATAATATTGTGATTAATACATTGTATAAATTTATAACATAAATATATTTAACAACATAATAGAGACTTTTTAGTAAGTTGTCTGTGAGTTTGTAATTTTACTAAAATAATTATATTTATTAATATATTTTTTACAATTATGTTTGAATATTACATGAATTATTTGTGTTTATATATATACACAGACACACACACATATATATATGTATACATTATATATATATATATATATATATATATATATATATATATATATATATATATATATTAGATTATTTAATAAAAGAAAAATAATTGGAGCCACACTATTTCATAAAGTCTCTGGCCCACCTGACGTAGTCTGTTCCACGGGGTGACCTCACATCCTCTGCATCACTTCCTGTACATGCTGAGAGGCAGATCTGGGGAGTCAGGCACATTTACACATACTCATCTGCTCCGCTGACAGCAGTACACACGAGCTGAGTCCCGCGTCTCTTTGTCCGCGATCATAGCGCTCTCATCATGACCCAAAGGTGATCCTCAGTCCCGGTGGTTCTGGGTGAGTGCGATTTAAAACGGACACACACACGACCGCGCGCGCGCGCTCACTCGCACACACAAACACATGCACGGATCTCTTCATTGATGTGTCAGTATGAAGTCATGGCTGCCTGTATTCTTTCTTCCTCGTGTGTCTTCGAACAGTTTATGGGTTTTATTACATTGTTAAATGACTGGAAATGAACTAGATCGTATTTATTTCGCTGTAGTGATTAATATATTGATTTATATGGATCCGAGTAGTCGGTAACGCTGTTGTGATCTGTAGTGGAGAACGTGTCCTTTGAATTTGACTACGTTTTAGTGGTTTCATCTAGCAGCATGATTTAAAGGGATAGTTCACCGAAAAATGAATCCCCAATCATTTACTCAGCCATGTTCTTCTAAATCTGTATGTTATTGTTTTTTTCAAATGAACGTAAACGGAGATGTTAGGCAGAATGTGAGGGACTGACAGCCTCAGTCACAGTTCACTTTAATTGCATCGTTTTGCCGAACGGTACGATGAAAGTGAATGGGGACTAAAAATGGCATTCTGACATCCTCTTTTGTAAGTCATACATGTCAGACAAATCAAAGAATTTTCATTTTTGTGTAAATTATTCAAATAATACATTTCACGTTTAATTTGAGCTTCATGAAACAGAGCAGTAGAGATTTTGTGTTGGCTAAGCTGAAATGGTTGATTCGTCACTTTCTTATGAGCTGTTTGGAAATGTTTCTTGAGCACCAAATCAGCAAAATTTCTGAAAGATCATGTGACACTGAAGGCCAGAGTAACGATGCTGAAAATTCAGCTTTGACATAACAGGATTAAATGACAGTTTACAAATATATTAAGATAGAAAATCGATTTAAAATTGTAATAATATTTAACAATATTACTGTTTTTACTGTATTTTATTAATTAAATAAATGCAGCATTGGTGAGTATAAGAGACTTATTTTAAAAAACATTAACCCCAAACTGTTGAAAGGTAGTGTTTGTATATAATTTAATCTCAAAACTTAATGTCAGGAACTTTGCTTTCTTGAGCTGCACTGTTGTTTCTGCGTAGTTGATGTTTTGCATCCGCATTTTAATCATTATAAACTTTTGCATTTGTAGTTTTTGTACCTTGGCTCAAAGGGCAGTTGTGTCATCACCATTTACCAGAGGCTTCTTAGGATGTCTTGATTGGCTAACTTCAATAGTGACCTCCTTTGGCCTTCTCTATAGCTGTGTCTCATTTCGAAGGCTGCGTCCTCCGGAGGTCTCATTCGAAGGTTGCATACGTCATTGAGGCTGTATCATTTCAGAAAAGTAAGTAGGACACTCCGAATGTGACCTTCGAATGCACCCTTCTTTCACAGGAATTCGGAGGATGCATGAGGTGTATCCTTCGCTGCTGCAGATAGCCCACAATTCTTTGCATCGCTATTAACAACTGTCATTTATTTGAAAAAATAAAAAAATGGTGGCGTCGGCAGATGTACATGTACAGTACAAGCGTGTTTAAATGTAAGTAGTTTCAAGCTTGTTTTTGTTTTAAACTTTGTTCTTCTTAATATTCTCCTCCTTTGTCTCTGTAACAGATATCTGTTGTATACGCCAGCTCTTCAAGCATTAACCAAAATAAAACGAGTAAATACATTTTCTTTTCCAATTACTTTACAAATCTATAAATAATTTTCATTCATTTGCTGAGAGCGCATTGACGCTGCCGTGAACGCATTAGCTTAGTGATACTTCCTGTTTCCTTTCCTGCCTGTGTGTCCTACGAAGGACGTCTCATTTAATTCTGGTTAAGGACACTCCGTATACCGCATCCTTCACAGGATGCGTCCTCTGGAGGATGCAGCCTTCGAAATTAAATGAAATGAGACACAGCTTATATCTTCTATTATTAAGATCTGTTTCAGGTGATCTGATCACAAGCGGCCAGCTGAGATAAATTGCAATTTACACCTGGTATTAACATGCATCTCAATACCAGGGCTACACTGAAAATATTTTGGCGGCCACCAAAATGAATCTTTGTCCTGCCATTTGATCATTTAATGTGACGATACCTGCTGCTCTGCAGTACTGGTACCCGCTGATAGCTGGCAGCTTTAAAACGCTCCCGTAAAGTGCTCTGTGAAGACCGTCAAAGGTTTCTATTTACAAAGTGTTTTTGCAGCATTGAGCTTTGTAAGCCAATCACAGACATATCTGTTGAGCGCGTGAATGCAATAGCCAATCAGATGTTTAAGTTAGTCAGAATCCGCTAAAAATGGCAGAGTTTTTGATCCGTGCGAGCTCTGCATACTTTTTTTTTAAAAAAAAAGAAATTAATACTTATTCAGCAAGCATGCATTAAATTAATCAAAAGTGAAAGTAAAGACATTTATAATGTTACAAAATATTTCTATTTCAAACAAATGCTGTTCTTTTGAATTTTCTATTCATCAAAGAATCCTTTGGAGTTTCCAAAAAGAAATTAAGCACAACTGTTTTCAGCATTGATGATGATAATAATAAGAAATGTTTCTTGAGCACCCAATCAGCATATTAGAATGATAATGGCTTTATAAGGTCCCCTTAGTTAACATCAGTTAATACGTTAACAACTAACCAACAATGATCAATACATTTGTTACAGTATTTATTAATTTTTGTTAATGTTAGCTAATAAAAATACAACTCTTCATTGTTAGTTCATGTTAGCTCAGGTCCATTAAATAATATTAACAGATAAAACTTCTTATTTTAATAATGTGTTAGTACATTTTTTAATTAACTCTGACTAATATTAATAAATGCTTTAGAAGTATTGCTCATTGTTTGTTTGTTAACTAATGTAATTAACTAATGTTAACAAATGAAACCTTTACCAAAAATTTGTACCGACCATAAACTTTTGAATGGTACTCAGCTGCTTACTGTTATCTAAGGTTAGTTTGATTAATATGAAAAGAGAGAAATCATCATCATTTACTTTGACAAACAGGAAAAAAGTTTTGTTTTTATCTGACCGCAGAGGTCAAGTGTAGGGCGCCACTGGTCAGACATTGATGGATGTAGTTAAGATGAGGTTTATAAGGGGCAGGAGGTTCACAACAGCTCTCAAACATTGCAACACTTTGTGGAGTGTAAATATTATGATTTTCATGGCTCAAAAAAAGCATTTAACTTTAGTGAAACTTTAGCAAAGAGTATAAAACTAAAAATGGATCACCATGAAGGAAATGACTAACTGCGTTGTTCTGCAGTCATAGCCTACATATTTAGTTATTCCAACGATTTATCTTTGACATGCTGACATGGACGAACTGGAATTTACAAATTTGTCTGTGCGGTTTTGCTCTCATGTACCGAAGAGCTTTGAGGTGATGCCGAGATTACTCACAGAATACTTTTAGCAGACGCTCTCTAAGACAACAGCGTATGACAGAAAGTCTGCCAGTGTTGAATCAGAGCCGAAGTGTGACATATCGTGACATGGTGCAAGTCCCTTGTGCAGCTTTCCTAGTGTTTGCTTTCAGAATCCTCGACGGCATTGGAATGGACAAGACCTTTCCAGCCGTCCGTACGCGGTTTACCTACGACAAGTCCCAGAAAACCGATTCTGTTCATGGGAGGTGCGATAAAAGACACTGGATAAAAATAGTAACGAATGTAGAATTTGGGACCAAAGTGTGAACCAAAAACCACAGGTTACACCAAAAGAGTCTTCAAGAGAAACTGTAGAAGCTTTTAACCATGTTTTAGCTGTTTGACTACTTCAACATTTAAAACGCTATTTTATTTTATTTTAAAATATATTAAAAGAGAAAACGTTTTTTTGAATTGTATTAATATTTCACAATGTTACTATTGTACTGTATTTTTTATCAAATAAATGTGACCATAACAGATGGTTACTGTTGCTTAAGGTTAGTTTGATTTATAATAATAATAATTTGAATGTGATTAAAAGGCACTGGATTAAAATAGTAAGTATTGTAGATAGAATTTGGGATCAAAGTGTGAACCAAAAACAATATATTACAGCCAAAATTGACTTTAAGGGAAACAAACATAAGTTTTTAACCAGTAAGCATTTTTGGTATTTGACTAAACCACTTTTTTATTTTATTTTTTTTTTTTATTTTTTTATTTTTTTTTCAAATATTTTATTTTATTTTTAAAACATTTTATTTTAATTTACTTTTAAAAATATTTTATTTTTAAAATATTTTATTTTATTTTAAAATTCATAATGAATAAAACTTCATTTGCATTTATTAGATCTTGTTTGACCTCATTATACTTCCGAATTGATGAAGGTTGTGTACCACACCTAAAACCAGAAGGAACTGACTTTTATGAAGGGTAATTTACTCTAGGCTGCAGTACTTTGAAACGGGCAGCATTATATGTAAAATCATAATGTAATCTCTCGAAGGTCCACGGGTTTTTCTTTCCCAAGCGGCATTGACAATGGGAGTTGCTAATCCAGGACCATGTGGCCAGACTCTGGTCCCCTTTTCCATTTGATCTTTTGGTTTTTATTTCTGCCCACCGTTTCTTTCTCGATGGGTACACCTCCTCCATACTCAGTCTCTTTTTTTTCCCTCCCGTCTTGCCATCATCTTCAGCTATAAAGTCAACTGTAGTGCGATAAAAGACTGATATCTTGCATGAAAGGGTCTTGGAATGCTTGAGAATTTTAAATTTTGATTGCAAAGTTTTAATGGATCTATCAACTATTCACTTAACTGGATAATTGCTAAAGGAGAAGATAAGAACTTTTCAGGTATGCTTGGGTTTATCTTGCAGTGATATTGGCCAACTTTAAATATTATAATGTGAATTAATTTTTCTTGGTTTACACTTACACTAACAATGTTCAGAGTATATCAAAATCAGATGCTTTTGTTGAACTGCACATTTGCACCTTCTTAAACAGGATCACAGCCGTTGGATAACGATCTGTGAGAATTTCTCATGGGCAAGAGCTTTAAAATGTAAGGAGGTTGTCCTTTTTTTCTTTCTTTCTTTCACTACTTTGATCATACTTTTTTGACCTGAGTTATTGACCGCAATCGGATTAGAGGATTTTTCTGCGCTGTCCTAGACTACAGAAGAATCGCTTCAAAAATGCATGAGAAAAGCACACATTTTTTGTTCTCTGAATCCCGAAGGATGGCAAGAAATGTGCCCATGAATTACTGAACCGCTTGTCCAGCTGAGAGTCAAGCAGCTTTGCCCTGTTGGTGTTTGAGATTCAAATGTTTTTCAAATGGTTTAGCTGAGCTTTTTCAGTAAGCTTATTAGAGGACTTTGAAGCAGATTTCCTATTAATTATGTTAAATATTAAGGCTAACATTTAATGTACAAGTTGTATGACAAATAAGCAAATTGAGGACCTGAAAGAAACATTTGAGGAACAAGAATATTCAGTGAAAACCAGATGCCCTTATTCCAGTATTTTCTGCCCAAATACCATACAGTTAAGGGTAACACTTTAGTATGGGGAACAGTTCTCACTTTTAACTAGTTGCTTATTAGCATGCATATTGCTAGAAGATTGGCTGTTTATTAGTACTTATAAAGCACATATTAAAGCCTTATTCTGCATGACCTTATTCTACATCCCTTATCCTACCCAATACCTAAACTTAAATGCTACAACATCTACCTTACTAACTATTAATAAGCAGTAAATTAGGAGTTTGAGGCAAAAGTCTATTTTTATGACTTTGACAGCAACTGTAATACCATGTTACCACAGTTTACTACTGTAAGAACGATGTTTTATTTTTCGTGGAAACTGGTGATAATTTTTTGTAAACTTTCTTCACACTTAAACTTCTCAAAAAAGTGAATATGGCAAAACCAAGTTTATTGGCCTTGGTACAGTTGTGATATTATTTGAAATACTTAGCAAATACCAAGTAAATTACATTTTATTATGAATATTGTGGTAATCATTCTTTACTATGATGTATATTTGGTGTTATCGCTTTATTATGGTACTGCCACAGGCAGTACCAAGGCTTTTTAATCATATTTTTAAGGGTTTTATAGGTTGTTTTGGTTCAAAGTCCAAAATTGGCATGCCATCCACAAAACGATCTCAATCTTCATATAAACTTGATATAGTCCATTTTTGGCCTTGGTAAAATTGTTATATTCTTTTATATAATGTTCTTTGAAATACTTTGGAGTACCAAGTAAATTATATTTTACTATGATTATTGTGGTAATTAATCAGTACCATGATATATATTTAGTGTTATCCCTTTACTATGGTGCTGCCACAGTGTTTGTGTATTTTTAATCATGTTTTTAAGGGTTTTTATAGGTTGTTTTGGTTCAAGGTCCAAAATTGACGTCTGTCATCCACAAAGCAATGTCAATAATCGTATTATAAAATGTGTGTTTCATATACGATGTTGAAGACAGGCTGATGAGAAAAGTTAGGGATTATGATTGTTTTCTACAGAAAATAGGGGGATTTTTTTCCTTTCTTTCTTTTTTTCTGTTTTGTTGGACTTTGTGAGAAACTTGTGAAATCAATACTCTGTCCTCGTAGATCAAATCAACAACTTACCAGCTTGTTTTATAAAGTCTGATTTGAATGTGTTTGTAAGCTTAATGTTGTTCATGTAATTATATTTTTCTCAGCATTATCTCCTTTTCCCCTGCTCTGTTTTATCTTTATGAAGTTAGTCTAAATCATGCAACAAAACACGCCTTTATTGTGACACATTAACCCAACGGTCAGCTCCATTGTTGAGGCCATCTAATTATTAAACCCTTACCGTCTATCTTACTGCTTATAAGCGAATATGCCATGAGACTGTTCCGTCATTGTTCGAAAGGATTTTCCTCCTAAACTTTTGAACGCAGTGATACTGGAGTCATGCTGTTGCAGTTAAGGTCAAAGCGATGGTGACCCAATGCAGCGGGAAACAAAACAGGCTGTGATTAAGAAAGCGCATTAAACCCAAAACATGACTTTTTCCTCTGAAGGCTTCCATGAATTATCATGAGGGCCGTCAGTAGGTTCATTGCATATTGTTGTTAGCTGTTGTCTTCGGCTGGGTTTTCACTTCTGGAAAGCGAGACTGGCTGCGTCTGACTGCTGAAACAGCTTGTTTTGATGCACACCCCAGAGAGCGTTCTTGTGAAACTGGCTGTAAATGGAGCTACCTGCAGAATACTGACTCAGCGGGTGCAGCGCTCTCCGAAAACTTCAAATCAGACAGCTGAAGAAATCCAGGCATGTAGAATGAGCTTGTCAGACAGACTTTGTGAAATCTAGCTGTCAGACACTCTTAACTGAGGTATTCTGAATGATTTGCAGTTTGTTTTTAGTTTTTTTTTTTTTTTTTTTTTCTTTTTTTTTAATTCTTTTAAATCTGTTTTTATTGAGAAGAAATCTTATTGTTGAAAGGAAAAGAGGTGGAACATGGAACACAATGGGCTATATTCAGATTTGCTCATCAGATGATTGTTGCTTGTCATAAGTGAATTTTGTGCCAATATTTCCTGTTAGGCCAGTCATCTAACAAAATTTTAATTATATACATATTTATTATATGTACTAAAAATTAAATCATTAAATAAATGTTGAAATATTTAAATTATAAATGCATAATAAAATGGCTAAACTTAACTCATTCAATTAATTAATAAATCATCAAACAATTGGTAAATGTGCTTTTTATTTCATTTTAGCATTTGTTTGCGCTCATTTTTTATTTTTAGCATTATTTTTGGATTGCTTTTTCATTTAAGCATGAGCTCATTTAATTTCATTAGCTTTTTCAGGGTTACAGTTTACGGTACATCACTCAACAATTGTGGGTGTCACTTTTCAAACTCGATTCTTTGGTCTTTCTAGTTTAGGCCCGTTTTTCTTGTTGATTTTCATGACAACTATGGGTGAGCAAGGTACAGTAAAATATCTGTAGATGACTCTTGTGGATGAAGTTGCTAACTGAAACGTTGAATTTAGCTATGTTTCCATCCAAAGTTGTGAATTTAACTTGTGCACAAAATTGGAAAATCACATAAAACATTTGCGAATGAAGCAGTGTTTCCATCCCCTGTGTTCAAAAGAACAATTTTCTGGGAAATTGGCACAAAATATCTGTAATAAAAATGGAAGTTGCTGCAATCAGGGAAGAAACTGTTGCTTTTTTCCTTCATCATAAATGACAAAACGCAATAAATTTTGTCATGCTCTCTTGCATTTGGATGCTGGTATTTGGGAACACAATCATGTAAGACAATCCGGCAGGGAATTGTACCAAATCATTCTGATGACAGACTTTGGTTCAGGCATTTCAGAATGATCAGGTGTTTGAGATCCTGTGCAATAAAATTGGTCCGTTGGATAGTCAGTTATCCAATCACATTCTGTTGAGGCAAAGTCATGTGAATATTTTTATTTTTTTTTAATTTATTTATTTATTTATTTTTTATTTATTTATTTATTTATTTATTTTTTTGCGCATTGTGGGATTTATTCTGTAAATGTCTTTCCATCATAGTTTATGTGCTTGTCTTCTTATTGGATAAAAAAAAAAATTATCCTCCTCAATTGAGCGCATACACTTTGCGGCCAGACTAAATAAATGAATAAATATTTATTTGTGCTTTGAATATTTATTTGTGCTCCGAATGAATAAATGACTAAATATTTATTTATTTATTTGCATTCTAAAGAATACATTTTTACCTGAATGTATTTTAGAATTTCTGTCTTGTATTAATCTGAAATGTCTTGTATAGTTTTTTTTTGTTAATTGTATGAATTTTGTTGTTTGTTCTGTTTTCGCCATGAAAATAGCCTTGTTGCTGACATGGCGTAAATAAATAGTTTTATTTGTGCTTTAAATATTTATTTATTTGCCCTCAGAATTAGTAAATTAATGAATATTTATTTGTTATTTTTTATTTATTTATTCATTCACACTCAGAATTAATGTTTATTTACCCTTTAAATATTTAACTTTTTATTTATATTAATAATAAGTGTACTGTAAGTCACTCACTTTGCATAAAAGCGTCAGCTAAATGATAAATTAGTAAGTTATGGTAAAGGTTATCTAACCAATCAGTTGAAGTCTAGCAGTGATGCTCCAACCCCCACAGCACAGGATGGCATGGTAACCTCTCTGAGCTTTATTTTATTCGGTCTTTGTACAAATATAGAGTCAGATGTTTTGAATAAGGCACTCATGATATAAATTTCCTGTGGGCTTTATGCTGCGCTGTTGGCAGTGTTGTGAGTTGGGGATTATTTATATTTTTCAGCCAGACACTGTTTGTTTTATTAATGTACAGAGCTCTTTATTTCATTTCTTCAGTGTCTTTGTTCCAACGTTTAAATCCAAGCTAGTGTGTTGGAAAATTTGAACCGCTCTTCACTTTAATGTTTTCTCTCACTGCGAGCTGCTTATAAAGACTCAGTAAATCTTTTAAAATGTTCTTCACACGTCTCATTTGAGAGAGCTGCAGAACGCTTCCATTAAAAGACCGAAGGCTGTGTGATTCATGGACTTTAATTAAGATTTCCTTTTGTTTCCTCTCAGGAGTCCAGGTCTGCGAGAGCGTAAAAGAGAGAGGCCTCTTTATAGGTGAAAGGATTGCCCAGGGCCACAGCGCCCAGAATCTCAAGGTAAGGGAATGTGAATGTGTACAAAATCATTTAGCTTTATTCCTGCAGTTCCCTTACACCTTGTCCTAAGCAGATGCGATAAGATTCCAGCGACAAGTAATCTGTCTGTCCACACCTGATGCGACTATAAGACACGACACAATCAAAAATCACAGCCAATCAAAAGTGTGTGTGGGCAGAGCCTCTCTGCAAGTGCACTGCACTCGCAATGAAATGGATAAGTACATAGTCAAATTCATAAATATAACACAATTTTAACATTATTAAAGCTACAAATTGAAAATTCTGTCATTAATTATTCACCCTCATGTCGTTCCACACCCGTAAGACCTTCATTCATCTTCGGAACACAAATTAAGATATTTTTGATAAAATCCGATGGCTCAGTGAGGCCTCCATTGCCAGCAAGATAATTAACACTTTCAGATGCCCAGAAAGCTACTAAAGACATATTTTAAACAGTTCATGTGACTACATTGATTCAACCTTAACGTTATGAAGCGACAATAATACTTTTTGTGTGCCAAAAAAACAAAATAACGACTTTACGCAACGCCAGTTCCATAAGTTGAATAGGGAAGGCGTAGGACGTACAGCGTAAGCTTTTTGAAGAATACGGAAGGCGGTCTGGCGGAAGCTACATATTTTGCTTCATAACTTGTTAAATATGGATTTTTTTTTTTTTCACAAACGCATTGCTTCACTTCAGAAGGCCTTTATTTACCCCCCGGAGCCGTGTGGATGTGGATGGAGACACTTTCTTCAGCTCATACTCGTTTGGTAACGCATTACTGCCATTATAAAGCTCGGATGCGTCAGGATATTTATTAATATTTCTCCGATTGTGTTCATCAGAAAGAAGAAAGTCATATACACCTAGGATGGCTTGAGGGTGAGTAAAGCTTGGGGTAATTTTCATTTGAAAGTGAACTAATCCTTTAATATAGCATCTCAAGTAATGAATATTACTTTAAAAGAAATATTAGTTAATTTTCTCCAGATCGATCAGTGAAATGCAGCCTCAGTCTGCGGCTCATGCTGATATTAATTGGTTTTAAGATGATCTTTTTGCTGTCAAATTAAACCTGGGTTGGTGACTGAAAGATTGTCTGAGGAAAAAAAAAAGTGTCTGCTAAATAACCGCTTGCATACTTGCATGACACATTGACATGGGTTGGGTAAATGGGCCTGTCAGGTTTATGATTGCGGTGTTTCCTTGCATTCATCGTACAGTCTGCTCAAGAGGAAGTTAAAAAAAAAAAGTGCCACATGTTACATTCGCGATTTGCGTCTAAATTGTTGCTGAGAGCAGAATGTGGCCACATAGCAGCTGCTCCAGAAAGGGAAAATGGTAGGAAGGGCTCGGTCCTGAGTTGGGTTTCCCTTTTCCGTGGTGTGTGGTATGGGTGCGGGGGCCTGATAAGATCAAGGCCTGTAGCAGAGGGCAGGGAGCAGTGAGTGGGGCATGACCACTGACACCCATCTGTCTAACATGCACTCACACACTTTCCCTGTTTTCTGTCATGCTGCCTCCCTGCTGCCCTATTGTTGAGGTGACCACACCAGCACGGCGCTGGTTTCCTCCCTGCTGTCCCCTCTGAGCAGGTTCCAAAACCTATCGAGCTGCCTTCTAAAGGCCCCCATATACTCACAGCAAACTTTTTTTCGTCCTTCGCTTAAAGAAATAGTTCACCCAAAAATGAAAATCCTGTCATGATTTACTCACCCTCAAGTTGTTCCAAACCTGTATGAAGTTCTTTCCTCCGCTGAACACAAAAGAAGATATTTTAAAGAATGCCGGTAATCAAACAGTTGATGGGCCCCATTGACTTCCATAGTATTTTTTTCCATACTATGGAAGTCAGTGGGCCTCATTAATGGTTTGGTTACCCATATTCTTCAAAATATCTTCTTTTGTGTTCATTTCTTGACAAGCTTCATGAAATTCACCCTTACAAATGATAATAGTGTATAATATATGTAAATTATGTAAATGGTGAATAAATCTTTCAATGGGTTACAGAATACTTTTATAACATGGGGGGGGGGGCATTCTTTTATTACCGAGACTTTGTTCGGCTGGTGGTTTGTATAGAGAATGGTGGATTGGCCAGTTTGTCTAATGATTATGAGAGCTGGAAAGAGCTTCTTGAATGACTGACGCAGTGTTTTTCACCGATCCCCAACTCCTTCCTCAGCAAACAGCTTCGGTTACACACACATACACAAGAACGTTGTACATTCCTGTCACTTTTCAAGACTAGTGCAGCTCTGAATCGCACAGACATGAAATTCAACCATTAATCTCTTTCATCCTCAGTGTTTGCATCCAAGATCCAAAATGAATGCCCAGTAAGCAGCAGTTGAAAATAAAAAGGTAGTTGGGTGGTTACTTTTATTGTGGTTTGATTTGAATTGTGAGAATGATAGTTTGACCTTCGCTGATGTAAGTAACTTGAGCGATTCAGTTTCAAAGTCTAAAGCTTGGATGTCTTCGAACAACTTTTTCCTCTGTGGAAAATATTCATAGGATGCCTGAATCAGGTTTTTTTTTTTTTTTAATCTATAATTCCGTATGGTGATGTGGCATAATTCTCACATGTGCCACAAAAAAACAAAAACAAAAATTATATTTCCTTTTAATTTTTTATATATATATATATATATATATATATATATATATGTGTTTGTTTGTTTGTTTGTTTGTTTTTGCCATAAATATAGCCTTTGCTATGGAAGCTTGTTTCCGCCACTGAATAAAAAATAAAAAAGGTAATTGCGACTTTATATCTCACAATTATGACTTTTTTCTTTTCTCAGAATTACGTGATATAAACTCGCAATTGTGAGTTATAAAGTCAGATTTATGTGATATAAAGTCGCAATTGGACTTTATAACTCGCAATTTCGAGTTTCTCATAATTCTAAGAAAGGAGTCAGAATTGCGAGAAAAATAGTCATAATTGCGAGTTTATATCTTAAAATTTGGACTCTCGCAATTGCGAGTTTATATCTCACAATTCTGACTTTATAACTCAAGAGAAAAGAAGTCAGAATTGCGAGATATATCCTCACAGTTCTGACTTTTTCTTAGAATTACGTGATATAAACTTGCAATTGCGAGTTGAAAAAGTCAGAATTGCGAGATATAAACTCGCAATTGCGAGAGTCAGAATTGTGAGGGAAAAAGTCAGAATTGCGAGTTTATATCTCACAATTCTGACTTTATAAGTCGCGATTGTGAGTAATAAAGTCAGAATTGCAAGATATAAACTCACTATTGCGAGAGTCGGAATTATGAGTAATAGTCAGAATTGCAAGATATAAACTCACAATTCTGACTTTTTTCTCAGAATTGCGAGTTTATATCTTTATATCAGAATTGTGAGTTTATATCTCAAAATTCTGACTTTATAACTTACAATTGTGAGAAGTCGCAATTATCTTTTAAATTGTTTTATTCTGTGGCTGAAACAAGCTTCCATACTTTGCTGATATTATATATTCATTGTTTATGAAAACCTAAATAATTCCAAATGTTTTTAATACAAATTTAAAATTGAATGTTAATGTAAAAAAACATCTAACGTGAAACTAATAAAGTGATAGGAAATATTTTTAAATATTTAAATTCATTTCATCTACCATTGATAGGTCCAAATTAATTTTTGACCCTGTGGATATAAATCTCTCTTTCTGTTTAGAGACATTTTTAATCGTGTTTGATTGTCAAAATACCCACTGGTTTGACAGCTGTTGTCTGGCTCTCAGACTCTCAGCGTGGCTCTCAGCTGTAGTGCTCAGGATCATGACTCACAGGAAGTTCTTCTCTGAGTGTTTGTGTTTATGTGTGCACATGATTATGTGTCATCTCAGGTCAGCTGGTTGTCAATACAAAGCAATGGTATAACAGCTGTTGTTGGGCCTCACACAGTCCTTACTGCACTACACACACTTAGCGTGTGATCTCTGCGTGTGTTTGCAGGAGCGCAGCAGTCATCCATCTAGGACTGAAGATCAGGATGGAGAAGGAAGATCTGAAGATTATCAACAGGGGTTTGGAGGATGAGATGGTATATATTCTTTTTTGTTTCTCCTTTCTTTTTATGCTTTTTTTTTTCCTCTTATAAAGCTCGTTCATTCACACTCATTTTCTTTCCGTGCAGGAGTTGAGCGGATATCGGCTGTGCCGATGGAAGCTGATTCTGGTCAGTTTGGGTGGTCTTTGTACAGGAGGTTTTCTTTTCCTGCTGCTCTATTGGATGCCTGAATGGTGTGTGAAGGCCACCTGCACACGGACTGCTGTCAGAGATGCAGACGTCGCCCTCTTACGGAGCACTGTATGTCTTAAACCTCTAAAAAACTTTTTGGGCTTTCTTTACGCCTTGCATCAACATGCGATTTAAATCTGGATAATATCTAAGTTTTTAGATATTCTAGGTTACATTTAGATCTTATATCATGCTCATGTCATATCATAACACTCCCACAAATGATGCTAATAATAGATTAAACTTAGAAAATAAAGCGCTTAGTACAATTAAAAGAACTTGCCACAGAAGTTCTTGTGATATCGGTGTCACATTAACAAATTCTAAACATTACAGTATTTTAGGTTACACTACACTTAGGTACTACAGTAAGTACATGTAACCTGTAACAAGGACACTGTAAATAGTGTTACTGTATTTTAATTTTACTGACATTAAAAATAAACTATGAAAATGATTAATAAAAAGATGACAAATAAATATACAGCAAAAAAATTGACCATTACAAACAAGTCGACCAATTAATTTTTGCTGTTAACAGATAAATGGCCATTTTAAAATTCTATACTATTTTGTATAATATATAAAATATTTATTGAATACAATACATACTATAAATGTTGTATTCTATATTATTTAAAAAAAAAAAAAAACTTTTAATAAAATATTTTAAATTTTAATAAAGACAGGAATTCCCCTAAAGAAATAAACAATAAATAAATAATAAAACTAGAGACATTTATTGATTTATTAATCTTAGTTGATGTTAATTTAAACATTAGTTAATGCACTGTGAACTAACATGAACCAACAATGAACAGTTGTATTTTTATTAACTAACGTTAACAATGATGAATAAATACTGTAACAAATGTATCGCTCATTGTTAAAGGGTTAGTTCACCCAAAAATGAAAATAATGTCATTAATTATTCACCCTCATGTCGTTCCACACCTGTAAGACCTTCGTTCATCTTCAGAACACAAATTAAGATATTTTTGATGAAATCCGATGGCTCAGTGAGGCCTCCATTGCCAGCAAGATAATTAACACTTTCAGATGCCCAGAAAGGTACTAAAGACGTATTTAAAACAGTTCATGTGAGTACAGTGGTTCAACCTTAATGTTATGAAGTGACGAGAATACTTTTTGTGTGCCAAAAAAACAAAACAAAATAACGACTTTATTCAACAATATCTAGTGATGGGCGATTTCAAAACACTGCTTCATGAAGCTTCGAATCATTTGTTTCGAATCAGTGATTCGGATCGCGTATCAAACTGCCAAACTGCTGAAATCACGCGACTTTGGCGCTCCGAACAACTGATTCGAAACAAAAGATTCATAAAGCTTTGAAGCTTCATGAAGCAGTGTTCTGAAATCGGTACTCACATGAACTGTTTTAAATATGTTTTGAGTACCTTTCTGGATCTTGAGAAGTTCGGTGACATTGCTGGCAATAGAGGCCTCACTAAGCCATCGGATTTCATCCAAAATATCTTAATTTGTGTTCTAAAGATGAACGAAGGTCTTACTGGTGTGGAACGACATGAGGGTGAGTAATTAATGACAGAATTTTCATTTTTGGGTGAACTAACCCTTTAATGTTAGTTAATACAAATGAGCAAATGAGACCTTATTGTAAAGGTACACGTGTCTTCCTGCTTAACCTTATGTAGAGGAGTTTATGATCGCTATACATTTCAAATACTTCATCTTGATAGTCTTTAACATAATTCTGAATTGCGTAATGCTTCAGACGTCATGATCTTTAGTGGTAGATAACGCTCAACTCTGAGGCAGCTGAATGGCAGCCGGTCATGATTATAGTGCTTCGGTGTGTCTGTTTGTGTTCAAGTACAATCAAGTACATCACTTTACTCCACATTCCTTTTTTCATTCCTAGGCTTTATTGGGAAGTTGCCTGTGGACTATGTAAATCTGGCCTTTACAACAAATGCAAAGTTTTATAAAACTAATGCAAAGTCTTCTAATTTGCCTGAAACATTTCTAGTGTTTTTTATGTTCATTAAGATCACAATTCGTTTCAGTTGTTGCCTATTTGTAATGGATAATGCCATTGTTTTAGTTATATGTGTGTTTGGGTATAATCTGTTTATGTATTTGTTTATAGGATGAGTTTAAACGCTGGTTTCGAGCGAGGGTTCGGATAATGCTGGCCCCTGGGAAGAACCCTTTCGACAACCTGGCCTCTCAGACCGCCTCCCCTCAGGCCAACGACCACGCCCACAACCCCTCTGACTCCGCCCCTGAGAAAATCACCAGGAATCCAGGGGACCAGCATGTGCAGGTATTATATGCACAAAATCCTCCTCATCCTTCCCACACAAATTCTAGTTTTTACAAACTAAACAATGTAGTTAAGCTTCATCGGTGACTGAATAAGTGTCTTTTCCTTTTTTCCTTTTCTTTTTTTGTATTACAGATACGTTATTTTACCCTTCACAGTACTAAATACTTTTGGAACGACACCATCCACAACTTTGAAGTATTGAAGTAAGGAAGCATGTCTGATTATAGCTCTTGAATCATAAGTAGATAGATCACCCAAAAATGAAAATTGTCATCATTTACTCACCCAAATTGTTCCAAACCCATAAAACTTTCATTCATCTTCTGGAACACAAATGAAGATATTTTTAATGAAATCTGAGAGATTTCTGTCCCTCCATTTAAAGTCTATTCAGACTTCAATGCGTTCATAAAGAGATCGTAAAAGATATTTATAAGATTCGAGTGTTTTAATCTAAAGCCGCTTTTCCTCCGTTGGGCCAAACCGTACTCGTTGCTTAACCGTTCCGTTATAGCTTATTAAATACGGTTAGCCAACCGTGCATTCTGGGCCGAGAATGGTTTGTAATCATGCTGTGCCGAACCAAGCTCAAATGGAAATATAACTGGAAACATTCCTTACCATTCTTAGAACTGTTCAGCCCGATGGTGGAAAAGCAGCTGAAGTCTTCTGAAGAGACACAACTTTATATGAAGAACATATAAAAGAATATTTATTCACATATAAACATTGATCAGAAAACGTTGGTATTCAGATTTGGTCACAGAAGCTCAATCATGCTTGCTTGATGCGCGAGAACCAATGAGGTTCATTCTCATGAGTTACACATCACGTTTGAGCTTCCGCAAGAACCAATGAGGTTTGTTCTCGCACATCAAGTAAGTATGGTTGAGCTTCTGTTTATGTTCGCTGATCAATGTTTACATGTGAATAAAAGCCTAAATTCAATCTGTTCATCATATAAAGCGACTGTGACTCTTCAGAAGATTTGGATTAAATTGTTTGATTCATATGGATTACTTTTACAATCTCTTTATGAACTTTTTGAAGCGCCAGAGTTCTTGGTGAATAGTCTTTCAATGTAGGGACAGAAATCTCAGATTTCATTAAAAAATCTTTATTTGTATTCTGAGGATGAAAGAAAGACTCATGGGTTTGAAACGACATGAGGGTGAGTAATTGACAGAATTTTCAGTTTTGTGTGAACTATCCCTTTAAGATTAGTGAAAACGTTGCTCTGTGAATCTCTGGTACTGTTGTTAAAACTCTTGTCGTCTCTGTTCTGCAGAGGCCTGGAGGATCTGAGCATGACCTGCTCATCCATTCACTCAAAGCACAGCGCTGGGCTCAACAAAAACCAGCAGGAGTACAGGTGAAACCTTTAACTGAATTTGTCATTTTTAGAGGTAAAGGCTCAGCAATAAGGTTGACCTGTCGGGGGTTTTTGGCCAGTTGATAGAACTGTCGCTCACCATATCGGGCCAGAGTACATTTATTGACTATGTACATGTGGTTTTATGTCTTACAATCATAAAAATGTGCTTTTCCTTTCTTCTCTATTTTAGGAGATTTTTTTTCGGACTGAATGAAATAGACGTGAAAGTGCCTTCTGTTTTCAAGCTGCTAATTAAGGAGGTACGAGTGAAATGTGAAACTGACCCAGGCCGGAGAACGGCATGACACAGCACTGCTGACTCTGCTGTTTGAGAATATGTCTTCTCAGGAACGTGAAATAAGTGAACTGAAACTTCTCTCCATCTCTTTCGCAGGTCCTCAATCCTTTCTACATCTTCCAGCTCTTCAGTGTTATCCTGTGGTGTACCGATGAATACTATTACTACGCAATGGCCATAGTTGTCATGTCTGTCATATCAATAGCTACCTCTCTCTACACTATTAAAAAGGTAAACAGGCTTGTAAAACAGTTTAAAACGGCATTTGCAAAATATTTTATTTCCGTAATGATGTATTTTGAGTGGAATGGAATAGTCAGTGAGCAGAACTTGATTTAAAATTTTGGGATCATTGTGAGATTCTGACCAACACTGAGAAGTCAATAATTATTTTGAAGTTTTGGCAATTAACTGAAAAATGGATCATTAAAATTCTATGCTATTTTGTACGCATTTATATTTATAAATAAATAAATAACATTTATAATATACATGCTGGTTTGTATTGTATATTATACACAATATAGATTTGTACTATTTTAAATATTATTATAATATTATTTTATTAAAAAGACAAAAATGCCTGAAAAAAGTCTAATTTCGGCCTGTATTAACCTAGAAATGGTCAATATTAAAATTCTAGACTATTTTGTATAATATACAACATATTTATTGTACACTATACATACTATAAATGTACTCTATACTATTTTAAATGTAATATTATTAAATATTTAAATACAGTTTCATTAAAAAGTCAGGAATGCCCCTAAAAATAAACTATATTAAATATTATTAAAATATTTTATTAGACAAATTTTTGTAATTTTACAAAGCTTTTACATTTTTATGATTTTTTTGTTTGTTTTTGTAGAATAACAAGCCCTGATGAATCATGCATATTAAAACTATAGACATTTATTGAAATGTAACAGTGTTACAATTTGATTCCATGTTGTCTTTACTAATAGATAAGTATAAAGTTGGATTTTAGAGTTAACAAACATAGGTGTTAGTCATGGGGCGCATCCAAGGTTACAGTTGTTAATTTTCTGATTGCGTAACTGAGGTATGCTTCCAGTTAATGTGTGTATTTTAAATGCCTATTAGATTTTCTGTGCTGCCTGGACAGGCGAATGTTTATTTGTCCTTCACAGGAACATTTTCTTTTGTTTTACAGCAATATGTAATGCTACATGACATGGTGGCAACACACAGTACTGTTCGAGTTACGGTCTGCAGGGGCGAAAACGGTACGGCTCAGATGTACTGAAATAGCATTTTCCTCAACTCTAAGTATATTTGTAATGACGGGCACTGCTGCAGGCCTGGATTACCTGCTTCAGGGAGCCTGATGCAGTGGCCAAAGTCACGATGAGTCAGCACTCTGCCTCCTGTGCAAGGAAGCATGGGTAATAAGTGATCTGCTGAGACAGACTGGTTTTATTTCACTGCTCGCTCTTCCCCCACCCTCCCTCTCTTTGGCTTCTATTTTTGCTGTACAGAAACGGAGGAAGCCCTGTCCACAGACTTGGTCCCTGGTGATGTCATCGTTATCCCCAGCAACGGGACCATCATGCCCTGTGACGCAGTGCTCATCTGTGGAACCTGCATTGTTAATGAGAGCATGCTCACAGGTGATTGGCGATTATATTTCTTACTTGATCAAATTGTTTATTATTTGTGAGTAAAGTAAAGAAAAATATGTCTCACAGATATTTCTCTGTTCTCCTCTCTCATTTCCTGCCGTTAGGTGAGAGTGTTCCGGTCACCAAGACAGACCTTCCGAACCCTCAGCGGGACAAGAAGGGTGTGGATGGTGACATGATCTACAGCACGGAGGAACACAAAAGACATACGCTCTTTTGCGGCACAAACATCATACAGACCCGCTACTACACGGGAGAAATGGTTAAAGCTGTGGTGGTCCGGACAGGTTAGAAGCCAGAACTACTGCAATGCATTGTGGGAAATGCCTGATGCTGCCTTAAAGCTGGTACCTTAGTAGACAGCCTAATTGTGCTGCTTATCTGATGCCTTAAAATGCTGTTTCTTATTTTTCTTTTCTAGGTTTCAGCACCGCTAAAGGGCAGCTCATCCGGTCTATCCTTTACCCCAAACCCACAGACTTTAAGCTGTACCGGGACGCCTACCTGTTCCTGCTGTGCCTGGTGGCAGTTGCCAGCATCGTCTTTCTCTATTCTTTAGTCATGAAAATCATAAATCAGGTTTTTATCCATCTTTATCTTAAAAGGAGCAGCAGTATTTTTGTGATGTCAATATTAAAGAATTTGTATATATAGGATATAGCTTTGAGCAGAATTTTACATAATGTAAATGCTAGGAAAATGTGACCTGTTCGATGAATTAATGTAGTAACTATAGTGCACCTCACCGTTATGATGTGTACTCTGCAGGAACCAGTAAAGGAAATCATAGTCAAGTCTCTGGACATTATTACCATCACGGTGCCCCCTGCGCTGCCGGCAGCCATGACAGCGGGCATCGTCTATGCTCAGCGCCGTCTCAAGAAAGTGGGGATATTCTCCATCAGCCCACAAAGAATTAACATCTGTGGGCAGCTGAACCTGGTGTGCTTTGACAAGGTAAATATGGAAAACTGAAGTCCTTTTGTCTTAGTGAAACCCGAATTAGACGTAAATTAAATAAAAGTCAGATATTCAGGGTGTCTTTTAAAAACAACTCTGCTTTAGCACACACTTTATCATTTAATCTGGTTATTTTTCATAAAACTAGGGTTAATTCAGGTAAATTGGGGTGACATTTTAATACCTCAGTGTATAATGATAAACTATGTATTACTTAAAAATGAATATAATACTCAGTTTAATTATTTTTTTCACAAATAATTATTTTTATACTTAATATTTATCTAATAATTATTTAATATTTAGCATATTAGATTTATTATATTATATAAATTAGTTACATTTTATTTATTTATTTATTTATTAACATTTACTATTAAAAATTAATTTATATTAATTACTACTACTACTACTACTACTAATAATAATAATAATAATAATAATAATAAAATAAAATTTATTAAACTGTTTTATCATTATTAACAATGTTAATAATAGTAATTATAATTACCTTTACTACTAATAATAATTACTATTACTAATAATGCAAAAATTGTTTATTAAATTAAACTAAACAATTTGCAATAAGGTCTTATTTGTTAACATTAATGTATTAACTAACGAGCAATACATTTGTTACACTATTTATTCATCTTTGTTAACATTAGTTATAAAAATCCAACTGTTCATGTTAGTTTACAGTGCATTAACTAATGTTAACAAATACAACTCTTGATTTTAATAATGTATTAGTAAATGTTGAAATTAACATTAACTAAGATTAATAAATGCTACAGTGTTCATTGTTAGTTCATTTTAACTAAGGTATTTAATTATTAATTAATGTTATTATAATGCAAAATAAAACAATTAAGGCTTGCTTTTTTTAGTCATTTTAAATATTTCATTATTCTGTACAATTTCAGACAGGCACCCTCACAGAAGATGGTCTGGACATGTGGGGAATTCAACGAGCAGAAGATGGCAGGTATGACCATATTTATTTATTTATTTATTTATTTATTTATTTGCCTACCTACCTACTTACCTACTTACTCAGCTGTTTTTAAATTAGCATTGAGGAGACTTTAAATGTCTTTCTGACTGAAGAATCTCTCTTCCCTAGATTCCACCATTCAGAAGAAAAAGCAGATGATAAGAGCTTAGTAACAACCAAGTTTGTCTCCTGCATGGCCACCTGTCACTCCCTCACTAAGATTGAGGGTCAGCTCTCTGGAGATCCACTGGACCTCAAGATGTTCGAGGCCACAGGCTGGGTCAGTGTCTGCTGAGACAGGAGAACAGTTTGTAATGTCCTCGTTCAAGTTTTGGAACAAGTTGTACTTGTTTTTAATTTTTTGTCTATCTATGGCCTTCAGATCTTGGTGGAAGCCACAGAAGAGGAGACGGCTCAACACGACCGCATTGAACTCACTTATGTAAAACCGCCAAATCAGCTTCTTCCGCCTCCAGTGATATCACCTGAACAGGACATGGTGAGCATTTTAAAATGTCATTTATTTCTTGTGATGGCGAAGCTGAATTTTCGGCATTCATTACTCAAGTCTTCAGTGTCACATGATCCTTCAAAAATTATTATTATTATTAATATTTTTAATGTTGAAAATGGTTGTCCTGCTTAATATTTTTGTTGAAACCTTGATAGATTTTTTTTTTTTTTTTTTTTTTTAATTCAAAAGAACAGCATTTATTTGAGAGAGACATCTTTTTTTTACCCATTTTTGGGACCTATAATGCGCCTTTTTACAAGATGTAAAATAAATCTCTGGTGTCCCCAGTGTGTGTATGTGAAGTTTTAGCTCAAAATACCCCAGAGATCATTTATTATAGCGTATTAAAATTGCCACTTTTTGGGTGTGAGCAAAAACACGCAGTTTTTGAGTATGTCCCTTTAAATGCAAATGAGCTGTTGATCCCGGCCCCCTTTCCAGAAGAAGGCAGAGTTTCAAGAACTTATGCTCCGGCATACCAGCAACAACAAAACAGGACAATTTTGTGCACCAAAAATTTCAGAAAGGGCATTCATGTGCAATTTTTAACTAGGAAACTCTTGTTTATGATACTTCCGATTGCACGTGAGGGCAGCATCACTTCTGGATATGAAGTTTGTATTACATTGTACTAATCTCTTGTGGTTTCCTTTCAGGAACTGTCAGAACTCGATGAGCTCTCGGTATGTGCAATGGCTATTATTTTATGAATTTCATTATGGACGTATATGGGTGTGTACATGCTTTCTGTTGTTTCTCGTGCAGGCGTCCTATATGATCGGTATTGTGCGGCAGTTCTCCTTTTCCTCCACCCTGCAAAGAATGAGCGTTGTCGTTCGTCAGATTGGAGAGAGACGCATGGACGCCTATCTGAAAGGAGCACCAGAGGTTGTGGCAAGCCTGTGTAAGAAAGAGTCAGGTCAGTGGAAGATTCGTCCAATATTATCATCTTTTTTTGAATTTCAAATCAACATTGGATTGAAGTTGCTATTTTTTTTTTTTTTTTCTTACAACACACCACAGTACCAGAGGATTTTGCAGAGGTTTTAGAGGACTACACCAAACAGGGCTTCCGGGTCATCGCGCTGGCACACAGACGGCTAGAATCCAAACTTACATTTCACAAAGTGCAGAACATTAACAGGTAAAGTATATTAAACTGTTTACTGGCAATCAAAACTAAGGTTTTTTTTTTTTTTTTTTTTATAAAATTATTGTTATGCATTGACTTTTATCACGTTGTGCCACTATATGTTTGTCACATTGTATTTGTTTTCTCTTCTACAGGGATCAAATAGAGAAAAATATGGATTTTCTGGGTTTGATTATCATGCAGAACAAGCTGAAAACAGAAACTCCAGGGGTGCTGGAAGATCTACGACGTGCCAACATACGCACAGTTATGGTCACAGGTAAACATGACATGTTCTGCTGGTTATTTTTCCTAGCTTGCATCTGTGTCAGGTCAGAAAACCTGGGAGTTTAATACAGTTCCTGAATATTCTTTTCAAAGGATCATTTTAAATTGTAGAACATGGTTATTAAAAAGTTTGGGGTCAGTGAGATTTTTGAAAAGTCTCTTATGCTCACTAAGGCTGCATTTATTTGATCAAAAATACAGTAAAAAATGTAATATTGTAAAATATTGTTTCAATTTAAAATAATTGTTTTCTATTTTAATATATTTTAAAATGTATTATTCCTTGGATGGCAAAGCTGACTTTTCAGCATCATTACTCCAGTCTTCAGTGTCACATGATCCTTCAGAAATCATTCTAATATGCTGATTTGCTGCTCAAGAAACATTTCTTATTATTATCAATGATGAAAACAGTTGTGCTGCTTAATATTTTTATGGAAACGGCCTTTTTTTTTTCAGGATTCTTTAAAGAATTCAAAAGAACAGCATTTATTTGAAATAGAAATCTTTTGTAACATTATAAATGTCTTTACTGTCACTTTTGATAAATTTAATGCAATCTTTCTTAATAAAAGTACTTTATTTATTTAAAAAAATAAAATCTTACTGACCCCAAACTTTTGAACAGTAATGTACGTCATGTGCTGCCCATGAAGCTAGATATCATAAATGTTTTGTCGCAGTTGTGCTTGGGGCCTTTCTGACAGAGTATTTTCAGTTTTTGTCCAACAAACCTGGTTCAGTTACTTACTGCTTACCTTATTTGTGTTAGTTTGCTTGATTAGCATATCAAGAGTGAAATATACCCATGTTGTTTGAAGATGGTAGGGCGTTTAGAGTGACCAGCCACAGGCAGACAGACAGGAGTCTGGGAGCTTTGAAGCTTAATTCATTAGGTATTCCTGGAATCTAATAAGGTTCTCAGCTCTCCAGATTACCAGCCAAGTGCTCCAAAGTTCAGACGAGGCTGAATGCAGCATTGTGAACGTAAGCAGATTGAGTTTGTTCATGACCCACTCTTACAATCATGAGGAACACTCGGTCATTGCCAGATACCAGCCATCATCTGTTCACTAACAAAAAAGCACCATTATACCAGTATATTGGATGTGTACCAAGGTCTAAAAGAATGGGATTTAAAAATGGCTCTATCAAAGTGTATTGGTGTTACTAAGGGTTTATTTCTTATTTTCTTCATCTTTTCCTCTCTCCTGCAGGTGACAACATGCTGACAGCCATCTCTGTGGCACGAGACTGCGGCATGATTCAGCCGCAAGACCGAGTCATTATTGCCGACGCTCTGCCCCCTAAAGACGGCCAGGCTGCCAAGATCAACTGGCACTATGCCGACAAACCCAGCAAACACTCGAACAAGCCCACCAAACTAGAGGTCAGTGCGCCATCTCCTGGGCAGAACCTGTCACTGCTGTTACAGGAATGTTGCATGTGAAGCTTTATCAACAGCATTATTTATAAATAATAAATAATTTCAACTTGTTCTTTAGCAAAATCACTTTTACAGTTGGACACTTACAATGAAAAGACTCAAGGCTGTACAGTATACATTAAAAAAACTTTGGTAATTATGAAACGGAAGTCTTTTCTTCCCTATTGTGCGAATGAAACGACTTCTCAAACAAGACAAAAATGTAGGGTGGGACTTGATTTGTCCATCAGGAATTGATTGGATCATTGTGGTTTGCTATTGCTGATGTCATGTGAATGACAGGTTGCCCTGCCCTCACACCAATAAGCACATCATCAGCGAAGAGAAGAGATGAGGGAGTTATTTTGATTGAATATCACAAGGGCACATGAGTTTAAAAAAAAAAAAAAAAAAAAAAATCAAAGAGAATTGTGTGTTCTGGTTTAATGGTGACTTTAAGACCTCAAATGTTATCGATAAAGCAAAAAGCTTTAGCTTCAGTATCTCTCTGTATTTGTGTTTTCTGATAGCAGGAGATGGAGATTATTATGGAAGATGGGCATTCTGAGATGAGACCTCAGGAACAGTATCACTTTGCCATGAGTGGAAAGTCTTTTGCTGTAATTATTGAGCATTTCCAGGACCTGCTACAGAAGGTTGGTTGAAAGCAGATGTATTTTTTTATACCATATTTGTACACACGTGTGTCATATTATATATGATATATATGGTGTTTTTATTGTTGTTGGTGTAGATGGTGCTTCATGGAACAGTATATGCAAGGATGGCGCCTGACCAGAAAACTCAGCTTGTTGAAACATTGGAAAGTGTAGAGTGAGTATTAAACACACACACACACACACCCCATAATGGCTCATTAACTATTCGTATCTAATTAGATGTAATTTGTTAATCCAGTAAGTTAAAGGATTAGTTCACTTTCTGAATGAAAATTTCCTGATAATTTACTCACCCCAATGTCATCCAAGATGACTTTCTTTCTTTAGTCGAAAAGAAATTAAGGTTTTTGATTAAAACATTCCAGGATTATTCTCCTTATAGTGCTTCCGTGTTCCGTATTCTTCAAAAAGCTTACGCTGTATGTCCTACGCCTTCCCTATTCAACTTACGGAAAAAACGGAACTGGCGCTAAGTTGAATAGGGAAGGCGTAGGACATACAGCGTGAACTAATCCTTTAAGTGTAACTCATACTGCACCTTTTGTGCGACTGACCTGAATGCAGGGTTCTGACAATCATGAAAAACAGTGATTGTATAATGGTGATTTTTAATAAGAAATAAGAAATCATCATATTAGAATGATTTCTGAAGGATCACGTGACACTGAAGACTGGAGTAATGATGCTGAAAAGTCACAGGAATAAATTACATTTTAAAATTTATATTTGTATAGAAAAACTTGATTTTAAATTGTACAATTTAAAATCTTACTAACTTTTTTCTACTCTGTGCTGCAGCTATTTTGTAGGAATGTGTGGAGATGGAGCGAATGACTGTGGGGTGAGTGACTTTAAAAATCTGTTGTCAAACCGTTTCAGTGGTTATGTGTCCTTTACACCTGTCATAGGTTCTGAAAGTGTCGTGTAGCTGATAACGTCTGTCTGTTTCTTGCTCAGGCACTGAAGAGAGCTCATGCTGGGATCTCCCTGTCAGAGCTGGAGGCTTCAGTGGCGTCTCCCTTCACCTCCACAACTCCCAGCATCACCTGCGTGCCCAATCTGATCAGGTGTCCTAACTGCACCACAGCACGGCTCTGTTTTAAAGCAGTCCTATAATGAGAAATCAAAACTTTCAGTATCTTTTGAAACATAGTACATTGTTCTACAAGACGCTGTAAGTTTCAGAACTCAAAACATCTCCAGTTCAAAAACAACATATATTTAAACTGCAAAAATTTGGCTTCTGGCCTCAAAAACCCAAAAATGCATGATGTTTCGTATTTACACATCAACAACACCTTTGATTAATAAATAACAATAAATAAATATGAATTTGCAATAAATGCTGCTCCACACAAACTTCATTAAATTCTCATGTCGTTCCACACCTGTAAGACCTTCATTCATCTTCGGAACACAAATCTGGATCTTTTTTTAATCATTTTTAATCACAATCGCAATTTTTATCACAAAAATCACAGCGTAAGCGATTTCTGAGAAACGCTGTTCATATTTGAAATCAACACCCAAACATACACACCCCTATCCAAATGAAACACACCCCTCCCTTTATTGCTCCGCCCCCAAAATAATGAACCCACTATGCGACACGAGCAATGACTAACAGCTGGCGCATCAGACAGCTCTCGCAAATATGGATGAATCGGCTGATTCAACAAAAACAGCATACAAAAGCATAAATGGATTCTGTGAAACAGCAAAAAAACAACGCTACTCACATATCGAGCAGAAACAAAGCAACCTCAGAGGTTTTCGAACGTCTCTCCAGCGCTCGAAAGGTTTCCAATATTAACACGGGTCCTAGCTCTTGCCTGATCCTAACCCTTCTTTTTCCAATAATATTGTTCTGAGCTTTTCCTCTTTGGTAATATCTCAGCCATAATGACCCCCATCATGAGCGGATACGCCTCCTACTGCTGATTGGCTAAAAGTGTGTTTTTGTGGTCAGTGGATTGGTAGATTTTCTCCTATTTACACAACCAGGTCTATGCACACAGAACAGACAATCTAGCAAATGTTCACACAATTGTTTGTTTGGTTGTTTCAACAACCAATTTTCAACAGCGTTTCTCAGAAATCGCTTACTGAACCTTTAATAAACCACAATGAGAGATGGGACATTTTGTTGATGGCTTGGTTTCTTAGTTTCTTTGGAAACTGCTTGTTGGTGTTGGTCTTAATGATGCTGATGTGCCTCAAAATGAAATGGTTTGAAAATGAATCAGTTGGAGTTGATGAGGGTGCTTGTTTTGGCCTTCAACGTTGTAGACAGTTTTTCCCAATGACAAATGAGTCTCACACGTGTTGTTTCTCCACAGGGAGGGACGAGCGGCTCTCATCACCTCCTTCTGTGTGTTTAAGTTCATGGCTCTGTACAGTATTATTCAGTGCCTCAGTGTCGCCCTTCTCTACTCCGTAAGTTCCCCTGTCATGATTTCAACCACAACAATTCACTGAACTGTTGTTATTATACTTGGTTTTCTGTGCTTGAAGACAGATTGTGTTTGTGAGTAACTGGAGATTCTCGCTGAGATTGAGATTGAGATACAACCCTGATCCATTAATAATGCATTTCAGATTGGCAGTAACCTGGGCGACTTCCAGTTTCTCTTCATCGATATAGCCATCATTCTTCTAATTGTCTTCACCAGTGAGTAATGATCATCTGTAATGTCTTTCTTGTTCAGCTCAAATTTAGCTCAGCAGTGCCTGTTGTATTAGTCTGTTCGATCTTTTCAGTTTTTATGAATTATGCAATAAGGCAAACTAGTCTCTGTAATGCAGATTAGTGGATTCTGATAATCGGGTTTGAACCTTTCAACCTCCACAATGCATTTCTCATTGAATTTAACTAACCAAATGTGAAATAGTAGAGGCACACAGAATATTAAGTAGGAAATAAAATGGGTCTGTTCTGTATAGAGAGAGAGCGACACGCGTCATAATCTAAAAACCACGCCCACCGGGGGGGAAAACAGTCCAGCAGTCTCCATTGACTTTGTACAGCGTGAAGCTTCCTCTTTGTTGTTTCTGGCTTATAACAAAAAACAGAACAATGTCTAAAAGCTGATATGTGACATGGTGTACAGCAAACAAGCTAAAAAACCCAGAACTAAGTGTTTATAAGCTGTCGACCCCAAAAAACTAATGTTTAAGGGCTCAAAAGTGGATACATACGCCGAACGTAATCGGCGACAGGTGAAATAATTCTTTGACATGGTTAAAAATAATGAATGTTTTTTGTTTGTTTGTTTGTTTTAGCATATCCTGTCGGCGATTACGTTCCCCTCCAGTGTAGTTCTTAGAGTAATATGACACCTTGCGATCTGTCTCAATCGCCTGTATCCACTTTTAAGTCCTTAAACATTCGTTTTTTGGGGTCGACAGCTTATAAAAACTGAATTCTGGGTTTTTTAGCTTGTTTGCTGTACACCATGGCACACAGCAGCTTTTAGACATTGTTCTGTTTTTTTTGTTCTGTTCTGTTTTTAAGTCAGAAATGACAAAAAGGCAGCCTCATGCTATACAAAGTGAATGAAGACGGTTGGATTGATTTCCCCCCCCGGTGTGGGCGTGGCCTAAATGCGCTCTGTCTCATAGTATCCATTGTGATTACATTGCATCATAAGATCAGAGAAATAAATTATAGAGTAAATAGCCAATCTGATTTCATATTGTCAATAAGCATTTAGATTTAACTTTAAGAGTTTGAGCTCATGGTAATTGAGGTACATTATTAATAAATTGTAAGTAGTGGTGGATGAAGTACACAAATCAAGTACTTAAAGGGTTAGTTCCCCCAAAAATGAAACTTCTGTCATTAATTACTCAACCTCATGTTGCTCCAAAACTGTAAGACCTTTGTTCATCTTCAGAACACAAATTAAGATATGTTTGATGAAATCCGAGAGGTTTCTGACCTCCCTATAGACAGCAATGTCATAACCAATTTCAAGGCCCAGAAAGGTAGTAAAGACATCATTAAAATAGTCCATGTGACCACAGTGGTTCAACCTTAATGTTAAACCTCAGGTTAATTGGAAAAAAACGGCTCTTTCGTGGTGATTTCTTCAGTTCAAAATAAACAAGGAACTATGTTTTGTTTTTTTTGTTTTTTTAAATGTAGTGGAGTAAAAAGTATGATATTATGCTTTGGAAAAAGTAAGTTTCCCAACGGAAAAATACTCTGATAAAGTATAGATACTTGAAAAATGTACTTAAGTACAGTAACTAAGTAAAACTACTTTGTTGCTGTCCACCACTGATTGTAAGTACATTATTGATTTTTTTTTTTTTTTGCTGTAATTTCTCTCTAGTGAGTTTGAACTCTGCATGGAAGGAGCTCGTCGCCCGAAGACCTCCCTCCGGTCTCGTCTCAGGTCCTCTTCTCTTCTCAGTTCTGACCCAGATTCTCATTTGCCTGGGTTTCCAGATCATGGCCTTTCTTTTGATCCAAAAATTCAACTGGTACTCCAAGCCAGAGTGAGTATGGTGCACTGCCTCCAATACAGACCCCTGCAGGTCATTAGTGGTACTGCAAGACATTCAGACAGTCTTGATATTGTTTTCAGAGAGAACGGATGTTGTTGTTTTTTTTTTTTTCTAATCTTAGTTGCATTAAAAACAATCTATCTAATCTTACTGCAGCTCTAGTTAATTGTTTTTCATTTGCTTGTTCTGTAATTTACAGTCTCTACAAATGCTCTGATCCCCATCACCTGGACAACTCCACTAACTCCACAGAGACCGAAGAAAATATCAAGAATGATGTGAATACCACACTCTTCTTCATCTCCTCTTTTCAGTACCTCATTGTTGCCATTGTTTTCTCCAAAGGAAAACCTTTCCGCCAGCCCAGCTATAAGAACTGTAAGGATGAAGCTTTATGCATTTATGCATTCACAGTGCAGTGTAGCAGACAACTCACAAGGCAGAAATCCCTTATTTATAATTTACAATCACACTTTTTTTATATTAATTTTCTCCCGATTTTATGCATACAGTATTTTAAGTATATAATATTTTAAGTAATATTTAATATTTTTATAATGTTTTAAGTTTGAGTACATTTTGAAAATTTCCGATTGACTCTTAGATGTCTAAAAAAAAATCAACAAACAAAAAAAATAAACATAAGTGATATTGTAATATTTGCATATTGAATTTGAATTGATTTGACAGAGGAAATGCAAATCTAGTTCTCAGTTACTGTTCATTGACTGTTTCTGGGTGTCTGTTTTGTTTCTTTCAGGGCCGTTTGTTCTTTCGGTTTTAATTCTCACCGTTTTCCTGTTTTTCATCATGTTTGTCCCAATCTCTGGAATCTATGAATTTTTGGAGGTATAGTTGTTTCTTAATTGATTCTTTTAGATGATATATGTCCTATTGTTTGAATAATTATCAGTTCATTATTTATTAATAATTATTTTAATGTGTTTTAAAATGTGATTTTTATTAAAGCTGAATTTTCAGCATCATTACTCCAGTCTTTAGTGTCACATGATCCTTTAGAAATCATTCTAATATGCTGATTTGCTGCTCAGGAAACATTTCTTATTATAATCAATGTTGAAGACAGTTGTGCTGTTTCATATTTTTGTGAAAACCACCCATTTAGTTGAAATAGAAATCATTTGCAACATTATAAATGTCTTAACTGTTACATTGGATCAATTGAATGCACTTTTGTTGAATAAAAGTACTGTATTCACTTTTTTCAAAAAAACAAAACAAAAATCTTACTGATTGTACTACATGTTTTAAGAAGTTTCGTTACATTGTCTCCGTTCTCCTCAGCTCGAGTGTGTTCCTTTAAGTTGGCGTGTGGCTATGGTGCTTATCGTGCTGGGCAACACCTTAGTGTGTGTGTTCATCGAGGTAAGTGGGAACATCAGACTCTTAACAACATTATTTGTTGTGGATATTCACTTATGAAAAGATATTGCATTTCAATCTGGTCATTTTTGTTAAAATCAGTGTTGGGGGAATTGAATCGTTAGGTAATTCTATTGCTAGTTCATATACACAGTATTTGGGGAAGTACAGTACTATATTATGGATGATACGTTTTCTTATAGGATGTGACTGTCAGATGTAGTGGACCCTTCAGCCAGGGTCAATAACACACTGCTCTTGCTGTAACCCAATTAAAACCCTCAATTGTACTTGATGGCATATACACTCCTACAGAAAAACAACAACACAAAAATAGGGTTGGGAATCAAGAGCTGGTTCTTTCAACACAAGTTTATATATATATATATATATAATTATTCACGTTCTGTAGTCAGAACAAATGACTCTTTAAAAAATTAGAGAACACTTGAGACAAAAGAGCTACAAACTCATCTTCCTAAAATGGCTTGATCACTAAAGTATTTGAAGCGATTACTGAATTAAAGGGATAGTTCACCCAAAAATGAAAATTTTGTCATCACTTTCTCACCCTCATGTTGTTCCAAAACTGTACGAGTTTCTTTCTTATGTTGAACACAAAAGAAGATATTTTAAAGAATGTTTGTAACCAGACAGTTGACGGTAGCCATTGACTTTTTTTTTCCTACTATGGAAGTCAATGGCTACCATCAACTGTTTGATTACCAACATTCTTTAAAATATCTTCTTTTGTGTTCAACAGGTTTGAAGAACTTGAAAGTAAGTGATGACAAAATTTTCATTTTTGGGTGAACTATCCCTTTAACATCTGAAAAACTGATTTTTGTTGTAGTAATCAACTGTTATTTATTTTATTAATTTTAATTATTTTAAAGTTAAGATTGTGCTTACATAATATTTGTGTGTACTGTGTATATTTATTATGTATATATAAATACACACATGTATATATTTAAGAAATATGTACATGTATACGTGTGTGTAATGTTTATATAATATTATTTATATTTTATATATTATAATATATTTTTGTTAAATATATACATGCATGTGTGTGTATTTATATATACATAATAAATATACACAGTACACATATTATGTAAACATTTTATTTTGGATGTGATTAATCGTGATTGATCGTTTGACAGCACTATATTATATTATATTATATTATATACAAAAAATACTGTATAAAAGTATTCGGATCAGTAGTTAATCCTGAAACGCACTAAAAGAATCTTTAAAGAATGGAAGGAGCTGAAATTCCTTGCGATTCCCATCCCTATACAAAAGTAAATTCCATCTGCTCTGCTGAGGCTGATTCACAGGATAAGGAAACAGCAGTTAAAATTTTGACCTACATATCCAGCTAAGCCATGAATTGTACAGCGTGTCTGATTCCATCAGCAGCTCCTTCTGCCTCTGAATCCCAAAGAAAAGGTCAAATTACTCTTGTCCTCTTTGGGCAAACTCCTTACGCTAATTAAGAAATGCCAGCAATCATCGTAGTGGCATAGCGGCTGTTTGCTTCGCCTCTAGATCCCGCCGACTTCCTGGTGCGGACTACAGGTCACACTCCTTCTCAGCCGTTCTCTCTCACCTGTTAATCAGTAGAACACTAGACTGCAGCAGCCAATCAGTGGGACCCGATCCTGTGATCTCGCTGTATGTTCATTATTTTTAGGGCAGAATAACATAATTCTCTTGCATCCCTCTATTTCTTTTTAACTAACACACAATCCAAAGAAAAAATCACTGCCCTTTCAAGAAGAAATGTATTTAGTTTTGCTCTTGACAAGGAAAAAGCAGAAACAATTGATGACCATAAATCTTTTGCTAGCCATGTGATCCGTAGCTCTCTTCATTCTTTCCGCCCTACTGCGATATTCTTTAGACCGTCGTGCTTGACGTCATCTTTTGGAAGCATGTGTTCAGCAGAGACAAGCAGGGAAGCTATGGCGTCTCCCCTGCAGGCCCGACACCACAGGTTGGGAAAAATCTGACACTTCTGTTCACCGTTGCCTTTTCACTTCCTGGTGTCCACTCTCACTCTTTTCCCGCTCTCCTTCCTCCTCCTCCTCTCTCTCTCCCTCTCTCTCACCCAACACCCTGTTTTAACGTTTGGCCTTGCATGCGCCAACATGATTTTTCTGAACGCTCTCTAGTGCCCCCTGTGGGGACTCTTGTTTTGTCATTCTCCGGGGGCTTACGATTACCCCACTCCCCCTCCTCCCCATTTTCCTCTAATGCTCCTTCTGTAGTGGCAACTACTGCATACATGTGTAAGCTATGCGTCTGTTTAAACTGCGTGTTTGGAATGACGCTGCAGGTATGTGCCAAACAGAGCAATGTTTAACATCTAAAACTTGCACTAAAGTTCTGATACATTGTGTTTTGTGTGTTTATAAAGCATCTGGTTTGGTTAAAGGAATATTCTAGGTTGTTTGCAACTTAATGTCTGTGGAAAGCATTATTGAAGTTGGGACAATTTTTCTTCTTATGGTTACCAGTCCTTGTTGTAAAGCAACCAGTTTACTTTTTTTAAACTACGCTATTGTTCAAAAGTTTGAGGTCAGTATGTTTTTGTTTGTTTGAAAGAAATTAAATTCAGCCTTGTCACCACAGGAATAAATTACATTTTAAAATATATTAAAATAGAAAACAGTTATTTTAAATTGTAATAATATTTCACAATGTTACTGTTTTTACTGTATTTTTGATCAAATAAATGCAGTCTCGGTGAGCATACGAGACAACTTGCAAAAACAGTTAAAAACCTTACGATCCCAAACTTTTGAAAGGATGTCGTGGTTAATTTTTGGCAGAGTATCTGAGCCACGAGCTGTAAAGGCACAGCGCTATTCTAAAAAGGGGGGTGGGGAGCAGCAGCTCATTTGCATTTAAAGATACATGCATGAAAACAGCATGTTTTTTACTTCCACTCAAAAATGGGCATTTACAACATGGTATACGAAATGATCTGTGGGGTATTCTGAAACTTCAGACTCATTTGGGGACACCTGAGACTTATATTACATCTTGTAAAAAGGGGCGTAATAGGTCCCCTTTAAAGTGTAAATAGCTCAGAATATTCCTTTAAATGAATGTTCAGGGTTCAAAACGAGATTGTGGCCTGCTGTCGATGATCACAGACAAATAATTTATACTTCCTTAAATCATCCTTTTAAAGTAGGACTATTTTTGTAGGTGGATGAACTTCAAGTTACCAGTTTACTCACATACGGTGTCCTCATGCAGACACAGATAGTGTTATTTTAGTATTATAATTAGGGCCCTATTTTAACGATCCAAGCGCATGGTCCAAAGCGCACGGCGCAAGTGCGCTTAGGGCGTGTCCAAATCCACTTTTGCTAGTTTAACGACGTGAAAAATGTACGGCGTGCCCGGTGCATGGTCTAAAAGGGTTGTACCTATTCTCTTAATGAGTAATGGGTGTGTTTTGGGCATAACGTGCAATAAACCAATCAGTCTCATCTCCCATTCCCTTTAAAAGCCAGCTGCGTTCGCGCCATGGCGGATTCGCTATTTACATGGCGGAATTTGCAAGCGGAAAAACTGAACGCTTCTCTAGCGAGGAAACGGATCTGCTCGTGCATGAGGTTATGTCCCATCTACGGGACAAGCCGGATTCCACCAAAGCATTTTTATCTTAATGCACACAATAATAATCTTTTACATTGTAATCCTTTTATTTTTAATATTTGGCATGTTTGTGTGCTCCTGTGCATGTAACAGAGTGTACGCGCGTTGTGCTCCCGCATATGGGTGCATATTACTAACACGTTCTTTAAATAACAAAAAAAATACTGCGCCATTGACTTTAGACCAGGTTTCAGTCGGTCAATGGCGCAGTCTATTTCAGTTGCCTCAAAATAGCAATGCGCCAACAATGCACCTGAACACACCTCGTTTTCAGACCAGCACGCCCATGGGCGCACAAATGGGTGCAAATGCATTTGCTATTTAAACAACGTGGCGCAGGACGTGAAAACGATAACTGCGTCGGGCTGAAACTAGCAAAAAACACTTGTCGCATTGCGCCGGGTGTATGATAGGGCCCTTAGTGTTTTAGTATAACATACTTTTTAGTCATAATTTTAGTTTTTATTAACTATGTAGTTTAACTTAAGTTTAAACTTTTTTTTTAGTTTAAGTTTTTCCATCTAATATTTGTATTTTTTTTTAATTCTGTTTCATTTCAGTTACTGAAAACAAATTTTAATAGTTTTAGTTAAGAATAATAACACATACTGAGAAAGTAACCAGGTTAATTTTTTTAACTTGTCATTAAGTTATAATAATAGACTTTAGATTGCAAATAACCTGGAATATTCCTTTAAAGGAATGTTCCGGGTTTAAAAGGAGCTCTGTTGACAGTATCTGTGGCCTGCCTTTGATTATCACCAAAAATAATTTTAAGCCCTCAGATTGTTAAAACAAGCAAAAATTATCTATAGTAGTGGGGCTTTATGTAGTCAAAAAATTGGACATATTTTACGCACATTAGGTTAGTAAGTGGTTTTGTCTGACTAGTTCCATTTTAACTCATATAATGAGTAAGTCTTTTAAAACTGAACCTTTATCACAGTGCAGTGTCATTTCCCCATATATTTTGTATTTTGCATTGTAAGCATATCACTTTTTATGCTTGTTTTAAAAACTGATGACAAGTCAAAGTTATTTTCTGTCTTAACTGACAGCATGCCATGGATTTGAACCCGGAACATTCTTTTGAGCTAAAGCAAAAATGTATATTTCATTGAATTTTGGTATTAATTTGGATAAGAATAAAGAGTCAATATTACCCTTGCATGTGCTTAGAGGCATGACATACTCTACAGACAGACCAAAGGCTCTGACATTGTTTCTGCAGATGAATATTAATACTTCATTTTATTTTGTTGTAGTTTACAGTGATTCCATTACAAGTTTGAAGAAAAGGATAAAAAAAACTCCCGTGTTCTTCTCCGATGTGTGTATATGTGTGTCTATAGGAAGGACTAGACCTGTTTGGATCTAAATGCCTCTCCTGTCTGTGCTGCCGATGGAGAAAAGTGCCCAAGGCTCGGTACATGCACCTGGCCCAAGAGCTGAGCGTAGATCCCGACTGGCCTCCCAAACCTAAGAGCACTACTGAAGCCAAACCCGCCCCTCATCCGGACGACTGCTCCTACCAGATCGAGGCTGTTTCCTAGCATTTTACACTCCGTATTGCACGTCCAAACCACCAGGGAGTTCTCTAAACACTGTCGAATTTAACGATTTTGTTAAAATAGATACGAAAAAGACACCAAAAACAAAACCCTGCAACGGAGAGAGCTTTTAATAACACTTCGAAGATATTTCAAGGATTTGTTGTCTCTCTTCTTTGATTTTTCTTTTGATTCTGCTGCTCAAGATGATTTTTTTTAATGGGCGGGGTTCACAGGCTGGGACTTGTGGAAGCCCCACCCACACAGGCGTGCGGTTTGTCAACACGTCACCGATATTCCCTTAAGACATCATGTAGACCGCAAAGTCATTGAACTCATTACCAAATGTGGCTCTTCTCCATGAACATCACCTTTTCTCCAACAGATATCCAGGAGGCTCTTCACTGGATTTCAAGCGTCGTCTTGTTAATGTAGTCTGTAGTGCATCATCTCTACAGGGGCTGCATGTTAACGCTTTGGAAACCATCGCTGCATGCGGAACAAACCAAACCAAACTCTAGTGGCTCACAGAATCCAAGATCCAGCTTCGTTTTCAGCCAGCTCGTTTTTAAAAATATATCGACGTAGATATATAATTATACTTGATCTTTACTTTTCATATCTCTTCCCATGGAAGAATGGAGGTGGGATTCAGTTGTGGAAGGCCAAACATTGTGAAAGTCGTTTGTGGTTTGTTCACTTCTCCTGGCGCAGTATTTGGTGATTTGGTTTGATTTGATCCATCTTGAAACTTTTTACCGATTTAGTTGAAAACTGCATCTGAAGTCAAATCAAAAGCACGGAATCAAAGGGGCTTAGGTGTTCATTGAGAAATATTTGGAAAAAGTACAAATGATAGAGCTTTAAACTGGAGTCCTTTTTTGAAGTGTGGACAATTGTATGTTCAAATTTTGCAATCCAAATCAAAGCAGATTGCCGATAAAATCTCTCAGAATTGGCCAGTTAACAGTATTACTTGTGCATGACTTTGGTTTTGCTGCTAATCTAAGAAACAAAGCAACATTTTTCATCCTAAATGATAATTTAAAGGTTCGAAATCTGTTGCAGATGATCTCTCCCCTTCTTCCAGATGTGATTTATTTACATAATTTATACAGTGCAGTTCAACTATCCTCAACTTGCAGGCTTGTCTTACTGCCTTTTTTGGTATTATTTGTTTTTTGAAGGAAAAAAAACATGTTTTTCATATAATTTTACATGTGGTGTTTTCTGAAAAGAACCACTAAGCAATATCAGGTGATCACCTTTGTTTTTTTTCTTTACACTGACAGTTTGTATTGTTGCTCATCTGAAAAATCCAAGCCATTCATAGTGCATTTTGAAGAGTTTTGGTCAGTCATTCTGAGTTAAGTTTCATGCCTTTGTATGCTTTTGACAACTTTCCATTTTATCAAAAAAGTCTCAAATGGGAAATGATTAATAGTAAAATTGTACTATTATAAAAGTAAATATCAATCGCATGTCTTCTGGACAGCACTTCATTTAATAATTAATTCATATGTGAGGTAACAGAATATTAAAGATCTACATGTTCTACATGAACCTTGAAATGAAATGTTGTTTGAATACGATGGAACGAGATGTGCAAACATTGAAGTTCAAACAGTAATCCAACAGTCTAATCACAGGTTTTCCTTCATTTTTGCATTTATTTATTGTTTGGTCTTCAAGTTCATGTTGATTTGTTTTGCTGTATATGGGGCATTTTTAATTCTTCAGTTTAATCTGAAAAAGGGCTAAATTTGTCTGTCTTTTTATTGCTCCATTTCGGCAATACTTTGGTACTGTTTGATGTTTGAAATGGTATTGATCATCTGGCATATTTGCAATGTGTTCTTTTCAGCCGTATATGTCCGATGTTGTATCTGTATGTTTGTTTATATCATAATCACGTGTTTGCTGGGCATTCCTTGAATGAGGCAAAAACAGATCACCTTGCTGTTATTGACCTGGGTGACACTAACAATTATACGATGTATTACTTTTATAAACAACCTTTTCAAAGCATCTACTCACACCATCTACTGAGCCCGGATGGTTAAACAAACACGGCGATCTGTTTTTTTTTTTGTTTGTTTTTTTTTTTTAAAACATGTATGTTCTTAAATGTGAATGCAATGCTGAATGCTTTTGGGATTGGGGAATGTTAAATTATTTTCTTTCTTCTTTTTTTATTATTTGTATTGTTAATGCTGAAGTAATTATTTTTTGTTTTATTTAAATTGTTTAGTTTGTCTTGATCTGTACTGTGTGGTGTGGCAATCAGTTTCTCTTCCTCTAGGAGGCAGTAGGTTGCTTTATTCGAGAATATCATTAAATCCTCTCACAATAACAAACCTGCACCTTATGCACATTTTTGTTGGTTTTGTTCACTTTTACACCTGCAGATGAACACTGAAATATCCGTTGTCACTCTTTAAAGGGATAGTTCACCCAGAAATGAACATTCTGTCATTTACCCTCAAGTTGTTCAAAACATGTATGAATTTCTTTGTTCTGTTGAACACAAAAGAAGATATTTTGAAGAATGTGGGTAACCGAAGAGTTGCTGGTCCCTATTGACTTCCATAATACTCTGGAAGTCAATGGGGACCAGCAACTTGGTTGAGTAAATGATGACCGAATTTTCATTTTTGTGTGTACTATCCCTTTAAGTTCCATAGCAATCATATATGTGCTGAAAAATTAGTTTTCCAAAACTGGGGCCATGTTCATGTCATCTGTATGTCATATCTGCAGTTCTCTAGGATACAAACGCACAGCAAAAAAAAAAGAGTGTTTGATTACTGGAGGTCATTAAATACACATTGTTACTCCTTTTGCTTAATTAATTTTGTACCGTATGTCATATTCATTTTTGTGTGAGAACGAAGGTGTTGTCAAAAATGAGCAAAAGTTCAGCCACTGGTTATTTTAAAGCTGGGGTGGTTAATTTCCTCAGGGAAATGTGTGTATTTGTATTGATTAATGCTGAATAAATAAACATGGAAAAAGTCACGTGGGTCAGTATTCTTGATGATGTTCAGTAGATATAAGTCCCACCACGTTTTATTTTTGTAGAAATGTAAATTTGTGATTGCAGCTTTTTTATATATATATATGTAATTTATTTTTATTTTATTTGCTTTAATAAATATTGTAAGTTTTCCTTAGCTTTTTTTCTCCCCACATCTGCAATAAATAGCAAAAACAGAATATTCTTAGTGTTCATTGCTATCAGCATGTTTCTGTAAAATGGGGTATGGGAAGCTCTTCAGATGTTTAGCTGACTTTATTGCTTATTGTTTTATCGTTCATTACTTGTTTTACCATGTCATACCCAGGGTGCAACAAGCAATGTTTACCGTTCGTAAAGACCCGCCCCCTTTAGTTACTGTTGCTATGTACGACAAGCCGTTCCGCTCTCAGGCCACACATTCTCACGCAGTGAAAAATTCATTGCAAAGAGGACACTAACAACGCATCGACAGACAAGACAGAGCAGGTTACTTTTTATATGAAATGGTCTCAATGTTCAAATTTTGTAGTTTTTAAAGAAATTTAAACAAATACCGTTTTCGCTGTAGCGCCTCAGTTCAAGCGGCTCGTGAACCGATCATCTCTTCCTAATAGTTAATATATAGCATCAAATAAACATGAAAAGGAATGTTGTTTCAACCGCAGAAAGACATCAGTACACACCTTTTCTCAAGTTCAAGTCCACCGACATTAATCTACTAACTCCCTTGACTGCTTTGTCGGACATAACGACGGATTCGGCGTTGTGATTGGTTAGATCGCCTGTCAATCAATCTCCCAATGGAATCCAAACCAAATTGGTTCTTGTATCAACTTTATGCAAATAAACAGTATGTTTTGACTTTTGGTTTACATTTCAATTGATCATTTATTGTCATTCATTTTCAATACAGGGGCAATCACACTGGTGTGACTGTCTCCATTTTGAAAATAAATAAATTATCATAAATGATCATTTAAAACTACCTTTTTTTTGTTTTGTGTTGGAAAGAAGTCTCTTGTGCTCACCAATGCTGCATTTATATGATCAAAAATACAGTAAAAAACAGTACTTTAATTAATTATTAAAATATTTATAATTAATATATATTTATAAAATGTAATTAATAAAATGTGAATATTATTACAATATAAAATCCCCCCCCCCCCCCCCCATTTTAATATATTTTAAAATGTAATTTATTCCCATGATGTCAATGATGAATTTTGAGCATCATTACTCCAGTCTTCAGTGTCACATGATCCTTCAGAAATCACTCTGATTTGCATAATTTGAAGATTTCTCGTTGAAAATAGTCATACTGTTTAATGTTTTTGTGGAAGATTTTCAGCATTCTTTGATGAATGAGAAGTTCAAAAGAAGAGTGTTTTTTGAAATGGAATTCTTTGATAAATTTAATGTGTCCTTGCTAAATAAAAGTAGGCCTATTAATTTCTTTCAAAGAAAACAAATCTTACACCAATCTTTTGAACGATAATGCAAAAATGTACAAGAAATAGCAGAGTTAGCAAAATCTAATATGGAAAGTGACATTTAATTGGTCTTGTGTGACTATCATTTAGAGTATGATGTTCTATGTTTGCGATTTTACTGAATTACTTAACTTGACGTTCATTTGTTGGATTTTAGCTGGTGAGAATACAGACAGACAGCGTAGAACAGGGAGCTGTTTGGAAACCGCTGACCATGGTGAAAAGGAAACAATTTTCAATGAGCGTGAGGAATCCTTTAACTAGATGAGTCAAGTTTGATGACGAACTTTGATGTTGGCTTGAAAAAGCCAGGTCTGAAAGTTTAAAATAACTTTGAACAGCTTTAAGTTTAAAGGTTTTACTCAGAGACTTCTACTACTCAGAGAAAGTAAAAAATGTTACTAGTAAGTTTTAGCATGTTGCTAACATGATTTAACATGTTGTGGCATGTTGCTAGCATGAATTAGCATGTTTTAACACGTTATTAACATGAATTAGCATGTTTAACACATTGCTAACATGATTTAACACAGGGGTGTCAAACTCATTTTAGGTTGAGGGCTGGATGGGAAAAAATGTAACCATGTGCGGGCCGAATTTTTTTTTAAACCTTAGTGAGCTGACAGTTACATTAATATTAACCATACAAACTTAATTTGCAAGAAAAAAACACACTGCTCTTTGAAAACTGCATTTGTTTTTACTGTGAAAAGACTTTATTAGACTTTTAAAATAATGTTTTATTTAATATTTTTTTATTATTGATTTTTTTATGGCCAATTCCAATTTTTTTGGAGCAAATTTGATACCGATTGCCAATTTTTTCTTTAATTTATTTTTTATTTGTTGTTTATTTGTTCTATAACAGGCCAAACTGGCCTTAAACAAAAAATATGTGTAGCCATTTGGTATACAGTTCTTCTCTTTGCGTCCGTATTCAGCATGTGGCTGTGTTTACGTCCTGTTTACAGACTTCGTAATATTACCACACAAATGACAGTTTGGGAAATGATTGCAAAGCAGTTTGCTTGCAAGTCCAGAATAGATATTGGCCAAAATAAAACTAATTAACCGTTCAGATTTATGGCCGGTGGACCATGCTTAACTGTTTTTTAATTATTGTTCAAATCATCCCCTGGGCTGGAATGGACACCTTTGTGGGCCGTATTCGGCCCGCGGGCCTTGTTTGACACCTGTGATTTAACACTTTGCTAGCATTTTTAGCACATTGCTAGCATGTTTTAGCACTTTTCTACCATGAATTTGCATGTTTTACCACATTGCTAACATGTTTTAAGATGTTAGCATGAATTAGCATGTTGCTAGCATGTTTTAAGCTAGCTGTTAGGCTTTGCCTGTTATCAAGCCAACATAATAATATCTCCTATACCAGGATCTTCCACTGTTTTCAACCACACTTGCATAATTTTAACAATAATGTCACATGGCTAGAGGGATATTTCTTCATCTGCTGGGTCCCAAAAGGTGCGTTGTGATTGGCTACCTCATGTGTCCGAGTCATTTTATGTGTAAGAGTTCGTAGAAACTTTAACTCTTTGTCAGGCAGACCATGTGACCAGAGCAGTGTCAAGGTCGATTTGTTTGAGTGCCAACTCTATTTCCAACGTCATCACTGCTTGTGTGCTCTGTCTCTGAGATATTGATTTAGTTTTTAGGTCAGGCTCCAAGTGATGTTCTGTGACTGTTTGAGGATGCTGGTTCCACAAGAACATATGCGACTGCAAAATTCATCATAACGTAACATAACATCATAAATTCATGTAACGGACAATCTTGGTACAAAAGGACCTCTCTCAATAAGGTTAAGTGACTTGAAAGGTTTGATTTCGGATAGAAATGCCTTTAAGTGACTGTCAATGATGCCAAAAGTTGACACCCCATCCCAAACACAGCAAGCAAATGTGCTTGAATATTTAATTTGGTGTCCAATTACTTTTGACCATTTAATAGTCTTAAAAATGAATTACATCTAAATGTTCTTCATTTGATAATGTGCTTGTGACTTTATGCCGTGTCTCATTTTCAAAAAGTGCTTGTGTTTTGATTCCCTCCCCCCGACATAAGTTTCTACACTGAAATGTGTTGAGTTAACCCCACATAACCTTTTTGTGATAAGCCCCCTGACCATCGTGTGCTACCACTGGCTGTTTCTGTTAAATTTTAAGAGAGTAAGACCATATGGATGTTTATGTCCATAAACGTATGGTGCCATTAGTATAGAAGCTACACTAAAAAAAAAAAATCAAAATGCAAGTACATTTATATAAGTATATATATATATATATGTATATGTGTGTGTGTGTGTGTTTAAATGTAATGTTTACATTTTAAAAAGGCAGGCTTTGAAAACATCTATGAGCAGCACTGTCAAATGATTCAGTTAGAAATGATAAAATTACAAATTCTTGAGGTCTAAATTTTAGTATCATTGAGATACTATTATAGTTTTATTTCAGTTATCAATTTTTTTTAACTAACTATATTTTTTGGTTGTAGTTTTAATTAACTATAATAACCCTAGCTCGATTTAAAAAAAAATCCAGAAGAATCACTGTAAACTGTACACAAACACACACAGACTCACATGCCTGTGCATCTGCTGGGATAGGCAGGGTTTGGCAATCCAGTATCTGATTGGACACCGCAAATCTTTAAATGCTTCACTTTGCTGCGAAACATCCAGAACCTTGTGATAACCTTCAGTAAATGTTGATAAGATAAATTACTTTCGGACATTTTGAGAAAAAACATGAGTGGATGTCCGTATTTGGGAAGAAAGCATCAGTGCGTTTTTTTATTGTTTTAGAATTTGTTTTTAACTAAATGTTCTTATTTCCTGTCAGAATTAAATGAAATAAATTATCAAAATAAAATGCAATGTTTTATTTATTTATTTATTTTACCTGAAAAAACTTAAAAATATATATATATATTTTAATCTCAAATTTAGATTGTTTACCAGTAAGCCCAGTCAGGCAGAGGAAGAGGATGAATCCCAAAAGGGCATCAACAAAGCCACTAAAGGAGGAATTGTCTATGGAGAATACCTACAGGTAATTAACTTAAAGTCATCAACCTTTATAGACACCTGTATTGACCCAAATATTAATTATTCATATCTAACATTTCAGTCTGTTTTGCTGCAAATGATTTAATCACAGCAAGAAAAGCTGAAATGCATTAAAGTGTAATAGTGTCAATCTTACTGTTAGCTTGACAAGGTGCTGAGCGCTCAAGTTTTGCAGAGTCAACTGAAAGGTAACAAAATCCATGATGAGCATCTCTTCATCGTTACCCACCAAGGTAATCTATTTAAATGTATTCAGCTCTCATGTAACATCAAAAAATATTTTACAGTTTAAGGTTCCATTTCCACAAATCCTGCCTGTGTTATCCTGTTTTCTCCTTTAGCATATGAGTTGTGGTTTAAGCAGATATTGTGGGAGCTTGATTCAGTTCGGGACCTGTTCATTAAAAACCATGTGAGTTAAACTAACAAAGTGAATATTGACTAAAATAAGTGTGACTTTAAAGTAGGGCTGTGACGGTGGCAATTTTTTACTACCGCGGTGGGAAATCACCAACAACCGCCGGTGTTGCGGTGGTGGGGTCCGGGGGTGGGGGGGTTATATATATATATATATATATATACACACACATACATACATACATATATATATATATACATACATACATATATATATATATATATATATGTTTGAGGTTGCGTTTGACTTAGAATTTATATTATGAAAAGAAAGGTGATAAAAGACTGCGTCACTTTTCATCTTGAACACTTCTCGAGGATCGTGAGTGAATGCGATCATCCTTTCCTCTTTACTACTGTACAGAACGAAATAAACATGAATGAAAATCAAAAAATATGTTGAAAGATACAGTAGCTTACCGAAATCTGTATCACGTCAGTTCAATCAGTGTTGCAAACAATGTCACGTAACATTATACCTCAGAAAAGCCAGTCGTTGACCATAAACTTATAGTCAGCAAGAAAAATAACAAAACGAACCATTTAAAACAAAACGAACTGGATTAGAAACTTAATTATGTAAGTAAGTATAAATATTATGACTTTATTATTATAAAATGGACTTAAACTGGGTGCTCGCCTGTGTGTATCGTTTTCATTTTATTCTGGAGACTGAACTCGCGCTCTGCTGCCACACTGGAGCGCACTCACCACCAACTGGACAGGGGTGGGAATTACAGTTACAAGCAACATCAGCCTCAGTAATCTGTCACTGCTAAAAAAAAATTCCGTCAATGACGGAAAATTTTCGGTTAACGCGACCTTTGAGATTATATATATATATACAGGTGCATCTCAATAAATTAGAATGTCGTGGAAAAGTTTCAGTAATTCAACTCAAATTGTGGAACTCGTGTAGGCCTATTAAATAAATTCAATGCACACAGACTGAAGTACTTTAAGTCTTTGGTTCTTTTAAGTGATGATTTTGGCTCACATTTAACAAAAACCCACCAATTCTCTATCTCAAAAAATTAGAATACTTCATAAGATCAATAAAAAGGATATTTTAAACAGAAATGCAGGCTTCTGAAAAGTATGTTCATTTCTATGCACTCAATACTTGGTTGGGCCTCCTTTTGCATGAATTACTGCATCAACGCGGCGTGGCGTGGAGGCAATCAGTCTGTGGCACTGCTCAGGTGTAATGGAAGCCCAGATTGCTTTGATAGCAGCCTTCAGCTCATCTGCATTGTTGGGTCTGGTGTCTCTCATCTTCCTCTTGACAATACCCCATAGATTCTCTATGGGCTTCAGGTCAGGCGAGTTTGCTGGCCAATCAAGCACAGTAACACCATGGTCATTGAACCAGCTTTTGGTACCTTTGGCAGTGTGGGCAGGTGCCAAATTCTGCTGGAAAATGAAATCAGCATCTCCATAAAGCTTGTCAGCAGAAGGAAGCATGAAGTGCTCTAAAATTTCCTGGTAGATGGCTGCATTGACTGTGGACTTCAGAAAACACAGTGGACCAACACCAGCAGATGACATGGCAGCCCAAATCATCACTGACTGTGGAAACTTTACACTGGACTTCAAGCAACATGGTTTCTGTGCCTCTCTACTCTTCCTCCAGACTCTGGGACCTTAATTTCCAAATGAAATGCAAAATTTACTTTAATCTGAAAAGAGGACTTTGGACCACTGAGCAACAGTCCAGTTCTTTTTCTCCTTAGCCCAGGTAAGACGCTTCTGACGTTGTCTTTGGTTCAGAAGTGGCTTGGTACGTGGAATGTGACAGTTGTAGCCCATTTCCTGAAGACGTCTGTGTGCGGTGGCTCTTGATGCACTGACTCCAGCTTCAATGCATTCTTAAGTTCTTAAATCGGCTTCGCCTGACAATCTTCTCAAGCCTGCGGTCATTCCTTTCACTTGTACACCTTTTCCTACCACACTTTTTCCTTCCAGTCAACTTTCCATGAATATACTTTGGCACAGCACTCTGCAAACAGCCAGCTCTTTCAGCAATGACCCTCTGTGACTTACCCTCATTGTAGAGGGTCTTGATGATCGTCTTCTGGACAACTGTCAAGTCAGCAGACTTCCCCATGACTGCTGTTGGGATTACTGACCTAAACCCAGTATTTATACCCCGAGAATGGTAATTTAATAGAACTTGAAATTAAATATTCTAATAATTTGAGATATTGATTTTTTTATTTTGATGAGCAGCAAGCTGTAATCATCAAAATGAAAACAAAAAAGTCTGGAAATATTTTACTTTATGTCTAATAAATCTAGAATATATTTAAGTTTTACTTTTTGAATTAAAATACAGAAAAAAATAACTTTTTCATGATATTCTAATTTATTGAGATGCACCTGTATATATATATATATATATACACGTCACACTACCGCCGGTGACACTCCATGACCGCGGTGGCGCGTTGTCATGCCTACCGTCACAGCCCTACTTTAAAGAGAAGTGTTGACTTTACCGCAAGCATTCTTACTTTATTTAGATGCATTTTCTTGTGATGAAATTAAAAATGACGAAATGTGGACTTTGTCCACAGGTTCGGGATGAGAGAAACATGCTGAAGGTGGTGAGCAGGATCCAGAGGATCACCATGATCTTCAAACTGCTGGTGGAACAGTTTGCGGTATTGGAGACCATGACTGCTTTGGACTTCTTTGACTTCAGGTAACAGCCTCAGTCAACATACAAAATCGCCACCTCATAAAATATTTGTTTTCTCATGAGCTCGGGTTTCCTCAGCTCAAACAACCCTGAACAACAGGCCTCAAAAGCAAAACAAAAAAACAAAGTTGTGAAATTGAAAATCCACATTTATGTCCTTGAAAGAAATCACTGAAGATAATTTGTGAGTGAATTTGTGTGTGAATCTAATGAGCTGAATCTTTTCAGTGAATCACTTGAGTGATTCATTCACAAATGAGACTATGTTGTGTACGTGTTGTAGGGAGTATCTGTCCCCGGCCTCGGGGTTCCAGAGTCTTCAATTTCGTCTTCTGGAGGGTAAGATTGGTGTGGCGGATCATTTGAGAGTCCCCTACAACCGACGACACTACAGAGATAACTTCCATGGACACGAGAGTGAGACGCTGCTGAGTTCAGAGCAGGAACCCTCTCTCCTTCAGCTGGTGGAGGTAAAACACAACTCACACAACTCTTTCAAAGACCCATTCAGGATATTCTGAAATTAGCATTTTGGCACTATTTTTACATAATTATTGCTATTATGTGTTTTGTAGCAATGGCTGGAGAGGACTCCTGGACTTGAAAGAGATGGATTCAATTTCTGGGGGAAACTGCAATCCAACATCGAAGAGGGTCTCAAGATGGAGAAGCACAAACTGGAAGTTCGTTCTGCTCTCATTTTCAATCACAATGATTTTTTTCCAGTTGTTACTGAGCTGAAGGTTAACTTATTGCTTTGACTGATAGAAAATGGAAGATTCTGAGGTAAAGCAGGAGCTTCTAGAGGATCTAAACAAACAGTCTGAGGTCTTCACTTCCCTATTTGACCCAAAACGCCATGAGCATCTTTTAAGCAAAGGTGAGGATCGGTCCACAATGCTTTGCCGGTAACCGCTAAGGTAGTGTAGACTAATAAAAGGGTTATTATCATGTTAATAGTTTTAGTTAATGATAATAACAATCTAAAGTTTTTCATAGTTTCATTTTTAAAAAACTTTAATACACATTTATAATGCTATACTTTGTGTTATATTACCTTGGCAGTAAATGACAAAAAAAAAAAGGGTGTTTCTAATACAACGGCTGAGGGAGTGATGGCAACTTTTATATCATTCTCTCTTCTGACCTACGTAATCAATCTCTGTATATTTTTATCCTGTTTTGGAAAGTCGTGAAAACACTATCATGATATATATATATATATATATATATATATATTTATATTTGTTGCGTCTCCCATTCACCACTATAGAAGCTTACCCAACTATGATGACTTCCGTTTCTGAGAACCCCGGAAACGTGATAAAGGTTCATTAAAAACATTTTTTGTTAATTAAAATAAAGCTGAAATAAAATTAAAATAAAACAATATATAAATGTTACATGAAAAACATAAACTTACTGCAGTTAGTTCCCAAAGCAACATTTCTAACTTTCATTTATTTTAAGTTAAAATTACTAACAAAAAAATAAAATAAAACTAAAACTAAATCTGAAATAAAAAGTAAATTAAACCTAAATAGTAATATATAATAATAAAAATGAATAGAAATGCGTAACAAAACTACTAAAAATTAAAATGAACTTAAAATATAAACATATTAGCTAATTTAAAATGATAAAAACTAAAATAGTATACAAACAATACTAAACACCGCTACTAAGCAGGTGCCATTTTGGACAGGGCCTAATATGGACTCATACAAAGGCAAAATGATGGTAACAACATGTTTTGGACGCTACCGTCACCATATAGTACCATTTCAATACCATAGTGCATAAATATGGTAAATACATGCAAACAATAATAAACAATCAGATTTGAATCTTTTTCCAAAAGGTGAACGTCGACTTTCTTACAAGGCCCTTCAAGGAGCTCTAATGATCAATTTCTATAGGTATGCATTTCATACAATATCCACTATATTCATATAAATATTATTTTTGTTCATTATACAATGGAGACAGATGTTAATCCTTCATTTTTCCCCTTCCAGGGAAGAGCCTCGCTTCCAGGTGCCCTTCCAGCTCCTGACTGCGCTGATGGAGATCGATATGCTTATGACCAAGTGGAGATGTAAGTCTTTGATTCTGAGCTCTCATTCAGGAATCTACAGCCATATCCCACATTTAACATCACAAACCTTTCTCTACAGATAACCATGTCTGTATGGTGCACAGAATGATTGGTAGCAAGGCAGGGACAGGTGGATCTTCAGGGTACCATTACCTGCGCTCCACTGTCAGGTGTGTGTCTCACAAATTACCAGAGAAAGATCCTTTTTTTCTGTGCCAATGTGAAATAGTCACTTTTGTATTGTTTTGGTCATCATATTACTCATACAACTCATTTACTTTAATTATTTCAAGTTATGATCCACTTATCTCTGCTGGTATGGTTTACAAGTGTTTGAAGCAGATAAAAAGCTTTTATTCACATTTTCACACGGTGATAAAAATCTGTGATAAACAGTAACACTTTAACCTCAGAAAAGTGCGTATAAGAGTGACCACAATATGAAGGTTTGCCATAAACCAATGATGCCTCATTCTCTCTTCTTTCAGTGACCGTTACAAAGTGTTTGTGGATTTGTTCAACCTGGCAACATTCCTGGTACCTCGTGCTTGGGTGCCCAAACTGAACCCAAACGTCCATAAGTTCCCCTACATGGCTGAGTGTTACGACAGCTCGTATAATTCATGCAGCAGTGAGGATTCAGATTAGAAAGATCAGACTTGTTTGTCCATGCTGATGAAATGAAATAATGTCCAGGAACTCAAGAATAATGCCAAGTACTCTGTATTGATCAGCCAAAGTTTGTGCTTTTTGCTCCATCTATGTGATTTACTAAGATACCGAAGAACTAGAAGCTTCTCTACAGATTATATAGATGTAAAGAAAGTTTAATGATGAAGTAATTGTGTATATGTGAAAAAATCAAGAAATCTTGTATATACTATTTATATTTTAAACATTTGTGTAAAAAATAGCCTTTTGTACCAATAAAAAGTTATTTTTGAATGATGCACATTGATTCGTCTGATCATTTGTAAATATAGGTTATGTATTTTGTAAGCTGACACTTATATGGAATGTCATTTGGACTATACAGAACTTTATCCTGAAGTTTATGGTTTTAAAGCGAAGATACTGTATATTAATAAGCAAATCTAGCTAAATTTTCATCACTACTTGTAAAATAAAGACTAAATTCTTTCCAGAATTTGCTCTGAGCCAGTTCACCGGCTTCTGTTGGTAAATATTTGTGTGACCGCGGTCACATCGATGTAATGTTTTGAAGTGGGGCCACCTTGACTTCTTAATAAACAAATGAACTGTTCCAAATGAGTGAAAATAGGCAAAAAGTATTTTTTTTCCCCCATCATTATTCTAAAATCTTCTTATATGCCTAAAAATGTAACCCTAACTCCAAAAAAAAAACACTTTACGGTAAGTTTTAATTGGTTAAAATTAGCTATCTACATTAGTTAACATGAAACAACACTGAACAGAATTTATTCATCTTAATATAAATACTAATGCTAATACATTTTTAAAAATTAAAAGTTGTATGTTAACATTCACTGTGAACTAACATGAACAAACATTAATTAAAACAGATTTATAAATTGTTTTAAAATATATTCCTCATTTTTAGTCGATGCATTAACTAATGGTAACAAATGAGGACATATTGTAAAGTGTTATATTGTTTTGTGTTTCATAAAAAAGAAGTATAAAACTATAAATATCTGGGTTATTGTAACTTGAAAAGCGTAAATAATGCTGAGACCCTCACTGTAAGATTCTCTCTCATGATAAATACTTTGACCCTGACCTGTACCCACCCTAAACTGATTTACTGCTGTCATGTCTAGTTAGTCATCCAAGACAAATCCTCTAAAAGGTTAAAGTGTAAATGTGTTGTTGGACATAGTATCTAAAAACACATTTGACAACTATTTTCGTTCAAGGCACATTTTTATATTTTTTATTATTGCCACTTGTCATAAATGAACTGCTAAATGTCTAAAATTTCAAGCTTATATATGAGAGAATGAATTTGGTTATGAATTCTTTCCTAAAATTTACTCTCAACCAGGGGTGCGTTTCCCAAAAGCATCATATGGTCGTAAGTCCCATTGAACTCTATAGGTAACGACGGAACTTGTGACCATAGTTTGCTTTGGGAAACGCATCCCAGACTGATATTTTTTTACTGAACAGTCTTAAGGCACAATTGATTAGTTGACTATTTGTTTTTGTATGTGACATCTTCTTTAGGGTTCATTCACAAACTTTCAAGATCATTCAGTTAACCTGTAGTACACTTTGTCTCAAAGCTTGTGTGAGTTGTGTGGCCATATACAGTGATGTGTGTAATATGTAGGAAGGAAACAACATGTGAGTCCTGTTCAAAAATTAACTGCACTGTCCACAATCTGATGTACAGAGGGCATGAACCTGCTGATGGAGTGTTTGCATAGAAAATAACAGAAGTGCACAGTCATTGGGTCTGTTAAAAAGAGCAAAAGTTAAGAGCTCAAGTTTGCATACCTGTAGATGACTATAAATGTAGCATACTATATTCTTTTATAGAATGCTATAAATTTATACATAGTGTAGTAGGCCTACATAATTATCTTATTGTATATGTTTTATTTATTTGGAAAGGGCTTTTCCAGAGACATAATTACCTGTTTCAATTAATAGATAGAATGACAGTTGAGCCTTTTGGGTAATTTTTTGGGTTATTTTTTCAGTGTCTGGGTAGTTTTTGTGTTACCCAGATCCTGGGTCAGACACAACCCAGGGGTTGAATTATTTATCGCGGGCTTTTCTTCAGGAGAGAGCAGTGCAGCGCCATCAAATTTGTGCTTGTCTTCGGTAAAATACAGGTTTGTGTACGTTTTATTTTTTATCGAAAAATTCGTTTTTCTGTATATCGTTTAAATTTTTCACCTAAACGAGTGTCGCGTCGGTCTTTTCGCGTGATGGAAACGCCTGATGCCTTGCATACAATTTTATGCTTTTATTCAAAAAGATACAGAGTATAAATACTTAGGATGTTAAAATATGTTCTCAGAATTGTACACTGATTATTAATGGCCAGGTTATGGAGTTAGTCAGCATTTGTCGGCTACGAGTGAAACACAGGGCGGCGGTCTGAAGTTAGCAGTTCCCCCGCCGAACGCGAGCCATCTCCGGCACGAGATCCAGCGCCGTTACGGTGGAAACAGGACAGCAGAGACTGGTCGATTACACTTAAATGTTTAATTTTTACTTATAATATTTGTTAAACGAGCTTAAATGTAGGAAATATGTATTAAAACGATATAAAATATGCTATAAAATATGATCTAAAATGAAGGAATTATCATGCAAACCAGTGGTTGTGTAACGTTAGAGTATTTTAAAAAAAGGTTTAAAAGATTTAAGTTAATCCGTAAACATTAATTCACTATGAAGTAAAAAAAAAATAAAAAAAATAAAAATGTATATATATAGTTATAGCTAGTATTATAGTAAAAATAAATCAACCCATTATGCTGGGTTAAATTAACCCGACATGTATTCTGTCCTATATTTACCCAGCCCTTGGGTTAAAAACAACCCAATTTTAACCCAGTGTTTTTAGAGTGAGATGGATGGATGTAGCATACTATATATCAAAGTCCCTTTGTTAGATAGTCTTTGTTATATATAGTTGATTAGAAGAGTTTTTCCTAGTCATCTCAATGGCAAAAAGTGTCCCAATCAACCTGAACTCACAGGCAGACAGACCATGCTTCAGTTGTCCACTAGAGGGCAGAATGTATCCAACAGTAAATGGAGAGGTTGTTTTGGCCAGTCCAGTGTCATATGACAATGTAGAAAAAATATGATCGCAGTTTTATCTTCTGTTGTAAGCTTTGGGGAAGGAAAACAGCCTTTTAAATCATGTTAAGTGTATTACTGCCTATAATTAGTAGGCGACAGTGTAAAACGCTCTTTGAAGGATGGGAGTGAAGGCTCGTTCAAGATAGGGTGTTACCTGTTGGGCGGGAGCGGAGACATATTTTCACTGAGTTGGACTCCAGCTCAGGAAATCAGTCTCATTTGAGATCCAATTAGTCCCCTTAGTATCACAGTTGATTGTCCCCCTCCTCCAAGTATTTCCTGCAGTTATCTCTAATCAAAAGCTGTCAACACCAGAGCTAGACCACTGAGGGAAACAGAAACATACAGAGCTCACAGCTGTGGCGACACGCAGAGGAGCGATAGTGTTAAGAAAACTTGCTCAATACCAGTGTAATTCATCAAAAATTTTGTTTTTCCTGTCAAAATGTTTCTCGTGAAATATAAATGTTTCTGTGGAAGGTAGTACGGGATGTTATCAGTAATCTGTCATCATGCGCTGTGGTGCATTCATTGTCTTTGTAGATTTTGGCCGTCCATTGTCTTCTCTGGAGAAGCTGAAGTGAGTCTGCTGCACAACATTTCTGTGGAAGTCTCAATAAATGCTGCTTTTTTGGTCAATGCAGCCCCTCTCAGATCAAATCATGTTCGGTAAACATTGTGATCTAATGTCCCATGGTTTGGGAGAGGAATGAGAGCAAAAGTTACTCTACCAGATTTCTCCATCTGGTTGGCAGACTGCACTTTAAGATTAATGGCAGTGTCACTGCGCTCACAGCTTTTTGAGTACAGCTCAGGTCTGTGTTTAATTAGCTGCGGCCCTTTAAGCGCGAGACCTTGATGACTGCTCCAAATTGATCCTCAGAGAGGTATTTGTAGAGTGATTTGCCTCTTGTGGTGAGAATTTTACTCTCATTCTCTCTCTTTCAGTCCAATTACACCCTCAGTAGGTGATTTAACTAAGTGCAGCTTCATCTAAGCACTGTTCATTTTTCCATGACACACTCTGGACAAACACTCACAGATTGGGCACTGAAAAACATCCTATTCACCATGTTTTACCTTCTCTTTTTATAAGATATACTGTGCCAAAATGGCAACGCTCACAATTTATTCTCCCACAACCCTCTAATATTCATGCCAGGACACAAAAGAACTAATACTGACTAGCTAAGATTAATTTGTTCAATTGAATCCTGACTTGATTCTATTGAAATTCAGCACTGATTGTGCACATTCCTCCATTTTGTTGTATTGCATCATATTTTATGTAGGCCTATTTTACACTTTTAAAATGATCAATATATTATCAATTCACATATGATGGGATAATATATATGCTTTATTTTTGTGTACAGATTATACAAAGCTTTATAGGCCTATAGGCAAGTCAAATTTATTTATGTAGCACTTTTCACAACAGACATTGTTTCAAAAGCAGCTTCACAGACTACATGTAAGCAGTAAGGTACGAGAGGCCGTGCTGTATTCCGCTTCGCATCGTGCCTAACAACACCCTTCAGCCGTGACTTATTCACGATACAGCACTAGCCTCGAGTACCTTATTGCTTTTATAAAACAGTTACCACACAATACAAATATTAAAGCCAATAATATGTATCAATGCAACTTTCATGAAGTAAACTTTTAACTAAAAGCCTTCCTTCCGCCGGAAAAAATAGTCCCTGACTGTGAACAGCAACAGAAGTTACATTATTACTCCATTAGATGGCGGCAAAGACTGTCTTTATGAGTGTGTCAGTCAGTAGCGAAGACTTTTACATTGAATAGACTGAATTGTTGTGAACACGGAACAAGACGCACCTGACAAATGCTTTGACTAGCACTGTCAGTCACGGGAAAAACCCTTAACTGTTAAAAGGACAAGATAATACATCGGACATTTAAACAGGTTTTTTATTATGAACATAGGACTGACCTGAAGGAAAATGTTAAATCTAAATGCAGGTAATACACTCGCTCAATCAATCTCTTTCTCACAATACTCTTCTAGTTCTACATAATACAGTAAGCTTCAATTCTGTTTACGTTGCTAAGAGTGGTTGCTAAGGGTGTTGTGTAGCGATACATAGAACCGTTGGGTGAAGCGGTCATAGCCGTGTTTTATCGTGAATAAAACACAGATATTGACCAATCAGAATCAAGGACAGGATCTAACCGTTTTATAAATAGGCTATATATATATATGTTTCATTTACATTTTAAAATGTATTAATATTACTGTTTTTACTGTATTTTTGATCAAATAAATGTAGCCTTGGTGAGCATAAGAGACTTCTTTTCAAAAAATATTTTGTATCAATAAATCGTATCAACTCCAATGATACGATTTTGAACAATATTGTATAGAGTATATCCCTGAAAAAAAGTGCTATGTTTGCTCTAAGTGTTTTTAACTTGTGTGATTGCTAGGGCGTTGCTTATGGCTAAAGGAAAGAAGAGTCCTCCCCCAAATCTCCATAATATCCTGGTCTCCAGTCCCTTTTATAATGTAAGCCTATGACACACCTCCTCATCCTCATTACATGATCTGAGCTGCATTTCATGTCAGGACACAAACAGGGAGGGAAGAGTTGTGTGCTGACGTTTAGGGCTAGTAGTTTGTGCACACCGCATATTGGTAATAGTAGTTTTTAATAATTTCATTTTATTTAAAGTTGTTCTCTATGTAATGCCTGTGCTTATCCTCTCCTCACAGGTGTTTTTGTACTAATGTGTTTTCCAGACTTTACAGCGCTGTAATTGTGTGCCTGCCTCGTTCTGTCACATGATTTGGAAAAGCTGAGAACGGTTTCATCATGGTTTTGCTGAAGCATAAAACAGGAGAACTATGCATCTGTGCAGTCTGGGATCAGTTTGTTTTGTCATTAACATGGCCACATGTCACCTGAGTTAACCTATCCTTGCCCCCACAACATGAGAAAGGTGATCTAACATCTGCAAAACCATGTGACAACATCTGTTCACCATCTCAAAGTCTTAAATTGCAAGAGGAAATGGTGCAGAATTAATCTTCTGCAATATAAATAATGATCTTATCCAGACAGATTACTTTGGATTATATTGCATAATGAGACTGCTTCATCATTCTGTTTCATGCACATGCTATAAAAGTTTTCATAATTCTAATGAAATTGGTGTCTGTATTCAAATGTGCTTGCAGCAGGTCTCAAGAGCTTATGATCTCATCCCATGGAAATCTCCCAGGCTTTCCTATTTGGATCCAGATCTGGTAAGGAAGGCCAGGGTATTCATTTGGTTGAAAAGTTGGGATTTTTCCCAAAGCTCCGACAAAATCCTTCAGTGATGAATTATTCACAAGCAGAAGGTCAAACACATGGATTATTGTCTTTTGCAGATCAATGCTTTCGTCTGTCTCTCCCTTACTATAGACAAAACCTCCCAGAATTCCAGAGTCCGTCTCACCATATCTACAGAGCTGGAAAAATGATGTCATATGCATAAATAACATAAAGTGCAATAAAAATTCATTTGAATTGTGTCCCTAAAGGCACATGAACCATTGGAATGCTGCGAACATATGTATAATATATGTATTATATATAATATAAAAATAAATTTATTTATTCGTATTAAGTTGATTAAAAGTGACAGTAAAGACATAATGTTACAAAAGGTTTTACAAAAAATACACAAATATTCACAGGAATAAATTACATTTTAAAATATATTAACGTAGAAAGTTATTTTAAGTTGTAATAATATTTACTATATATAACTTATTGAATATTATAGGTTTTATTGTTTTTTATTTAAAAATGCCATCTTGATTTTATATATACATGTAACGTTAGTCAAACCAAAAATTATTCAGACAATTCTGATATTTTTGATATATTTTTACTAGTGGGTGCAGGACACTGTAGTTCATTTATGTAAGTGAGGATATCAAAATAAAGTAAACTGTGACATATTATACCCAAAAATTCTTCATACAGTGGACTACCAGTAAAATTGATAAAAATTTGGAACCAAAAATTATTCAGACACTTTGACCTGACCATGTTTTGCTTAAGTGTTACCTGACAGAATTAAGATTAACTTTTTCTGAGACAGTTTAACTCTGAGATCTTGTCATATTTTATTACAATTTTTTTAAACTATAGTAAATAAACTGTATTAATGAATGAAATGTTCAAGGTATCTGAATAAATTTTGGTTTGACTATATATATATATCGGATAGTGTTTGGAGTTTGGGGCGTTTATGTTACCTGCTGTTTTGTGATTGTAATCTAAACTTTTGAGGCTCCCTAGGCAACCAAAGGTCAAATTTAACCCCTCCCTCACCCCCACGTTTAGCATAGCATTTATTTTAGGGGCCGTGCACTTTGACCTGTCAGTCTGCCTCTTACTTTGAACTTTTTTTCTTGTCTGTTCAGCAAAAGCTCTTAAATCTCCTGTATATTATTAGTGCTGATTTTTGCTCTGTATTCTCACAGTATGCTTCTCTCTTGCACATAATAGCGAATATTCCTGATGTCATTGACCCCCATCCTGTCCCCATCCTGCTGCCCAGGCCGAACGAACCAGCGCAGCTGTCAGATTCTTCGCAGATTTACAGTAAGCCTCCACTATTAAAGCCTGATTATTACCAGATGCTTTCCCCCCTTTTCCCTCTCAGTCTTAGGGTGCAAAATGATTTTTTCTGGCTTTCATGGAAGAAAAAAGAAAAGCGAATGAGATCAGTGGAAAAAGCTCGCTGAGCTCTGGCCAAACATTGGTCTCTTGTAATAGAATTTTCAAGCAGAAATGAATCCTTTCTTCAGAGGAAAAACACACCCATTTCCCTTCAGTTGCCACCAGGCAACTATTTTGATCCAAAACATAAACATCCCAATTCACAATTTCACCCTGAATCTCTCTGAAGCATAATCATGTATCATGATATTTCCACATAGTACTTTAGAGTACTATGTAAACATCATGTATTACCATGGTATAACCACAGTATTTTTTTTTTTTTTTTTGTGAAGAACCATGACTAGGGACCACCCTGATCTCCCCCTCTGTGATGTTCCAGCTCATGCCATGTTCATTACAGACCGAAAGAGGAAAAAAATATTCCTCTTTTGGTGAACCATACTGCTTTTTTCCCCCTCCTCTACGCAACACTGCTGGATGTACAATGAATGTAGTGTCTTCACTTTACCCACTTTACCATCATTCTTTCCCATTCAAATTGTAGCTGCTCTCGCTTGGAAATTAATGTTTTCTCATCCTCTCACATAGTCATGCGTGTTTGCAAGTCTGTTGTTGTGTACACAAATGATTGATGAGGTTGTTGAAGAGTGTCATCTTGAATTTACTGTAGTGCTAATGGGAGACACAAAACATTGTTCATTAACTCCAGATATTCACCGTCCCAAGTGAAATATTGTTCCACTGTGATCCTGTCATGGTTCCAGAAAAATGTATGACCACAAAGATAAAGATCATCATTTATCTCTATTAATTTGGTGTGTTGATTTACAGCAGCTTCATGTTATGGGTCTCAAACCAGAGGCTGTTTGACTGCGTTAGGTCTGTAACCACAATAGACTTTGAGGGGAACTCTTGTCCCACCCAATATTCGGATTAGTGGTCGACCAATATGTTTTTTTAGCAGCTAATTGTTTAAGTAATACATATGTAACCAGCCTTTTTCATTCATTTTCAGCCCTCAAATGCCAGACATTATAGGAGAGCCTTTTTTAAACCTTCAGTAACAAGGTCAACAACTAATGTTGATATTACAAATATCCACTTATCAATTTTCACTGTACAAAAGTTACATACACTATCATTCAAAAGTTTGGGGTCTGTAAGATTTTATCTTTTTGAAAAAAGTCTCTAATGGTCATCAAGGCTGTATTTATTTGATCAAAAAATACAGTATAAACAGTAATATTGTGAAATATTATTAAAATTTAAAATAACTTTAAAATGTAATTCATTCACGTGATGGCAAAGCGACATTTGTTCCATTACTCCAGTCTTCAGTGACACATGATCCTTCTGACATTCTGATTTGCTGCTCAAGAAACATTTCTTATTATTATCAGTGTTGAAAACAGTTGTGCTGCTTAATATTTATGTGGAAACAATGATGAAAGTTCAAAAGAACAGCACTTGTTTGAAATAGAAATCTTTTGTAACATTATAAATGTCTTTACTCTCTCTTTTTGATCAATTTAATGTCTTTGGTGAATAAAAGTATTAATCTTTCATTAAAGAAAATCTTACTGACCTCAAACGTTTGAACGGTAGTATGTATATGAGGCACACAATTGGCCACCATTTTGTAGAAGGAATGAATTGCACTAACTCATTGCATTCGGTTATACAGAAGTATGAAAACTCATGACTGTGATTAGTTCTGGGATTAGTTGATGACTGTCCTAATTAAGTTGTAAGTGAGCAAATATTGAGCAAAGCCTGGTCACATGTTCTACACCGAAATCTGCACATGGGTGGCGCTGTTTCTCTTTCAAAGACAGAAACATGCACTAGGGAGTGGCGTTCTTTTTTGACTTTCTTATGTTCCTCTTCATTCTTTCTTTCTTTCTCTCTCTCGCCTCGTCAATTGGTCTACATGTAGATGAGATGCAGATGTGAAAAGAGATTTACCCTCCCCCTCTGGAAGATAAAAGTCATTGTCAGATGTCTCGTTTATTCTCTCTCTCTCAAACTCTTCATCTCTCAGCTCTTGACAACTGTTTACATTTGAGTCTCTCTCTCTCTCTCTCTCTCTCTCACACACACACACACACGCACACACACAGATCACATCACACCCGTCCTGGCAACATGGCTCTTTGATGCATAACCTCATCAGAATGTCTCATTCTCTCCCTGCATGTTGTTCCCATAGTAAAACTCCACAAAGAGCAATTTTTTGCTTCTGCCCAACCAAACCGCAGTGCTCCATGTGACATGCACATTTACTCACAAAAATGTTACCCACTTAGTTTCCAAGGTAACTAAACTTTCTGCAAAAAACAAAAAAATCTACAGTTATTATTGCTGGAATAAACCTGGGAATTTGGTATTAGCACCCATCATCGAATAAATAATAAAAAAATTAATTTAAATGAATAAAATGAAAAAGATCCTGAAGCAGCTAATTAAAGAAGGTTCCAATTTAATGTATTATGCTTTTGCAATAGTAACAATAATAGAAACTGAGTTTTTTTTAAGTGCAAGAAAAAGTGTTATTTTTGTAATTTTCCATTAAGATTTCACAAACATTATATAATTATTAAAATCTATATTTTATATACATTCAAATATGAAGACATGAAGTTGTTTCATGATATTTCTGACTATTGGACGGTATTACAGTAGGCCTATGTCATGTAATAATGCTTGTAATTAATGTGTGTAAAAATGTATTAATGGAAGTAAAAAAATAAATGAATATATGCAAATATTATTACTAGGGCCATTAATAATGCATAGATTAGCCACGAAGCACACTTGTTAAAATGCCATGCATCTTTTAAGTTATTTTCTTACATTTGTGTTCTATAACAGTGGTGTCGTTATGCAGCAAATCATCTTTAAAAGTCGCACAACAACATTTGCATCGCTCAGAATTGGACGCATTAAACATAATCATGTTCATCAGGTAAATGTTGATTATTTATCAATAAATATAGCTATTATGTTAAAGTGTTTCAGGGCCTAACATCGCTGTATAGCAGTATAGATGAAGCACTGAAGGAGACATGAGTGGACCGAACTCCTCCTACTCTCTCCTACTGTAAGGCGTTTCATTCTGCTGTGCGCTCTGAGCGGACGCGCCACCGTGCCACTGTCCGCTACTTTATCTCACCCGAACCTGTTTTCATATTTCATCCGCAATCATATCACTCCTTCAGTTCTGTGTGTTCATCAACGTCAGTTTGCACGGTTAACGTGCAGTGAAATCAGGATCTATGGCGCTTAATGGATATATATTGACCGCTCTGTGCGCACTTTGGGCAGGGATCTTCGCTCAGGATGTCCAAAGACCCAACTTCAGAGGTAAATATAAATATTTTCACGTCCTTGTTGTATTGATTAATTCTTATTTAAAATCGATAAATGTGTTTTGCATGTTCGGCATTACTACTGTCTCGTGTGCGTAAAAGTCGATTATAAGACACATCAGACATATTGAATCCAGCTGCAAATAAACGCTGAACATACAACATACTGCACTATATGGATTCTTAACGCAGTTAACGTTTGATCTTTTGTTATAACAAACAGCAAAGTTCTAATAGTTTGTATAGAGTTTTATCAAATGAAAGTTGGCTATATAGTATTTACAGTAGTGAGTTATATTATGGAATCATAGAAAGGTATTGAATAGGATGGTATAGGACGTTGTAGCCTAGTATAGTGCTGTAGAGAGTTAATAAGTTACAATATATAATAGCGATAACATTATTTTATCCCTTGCAAAATTACATATCCATCCATCCAAAGATAGATGATGATGTTTGAGTTGGGATGCTGCTTGTTTTACAGTATATGCAGGAGATTATTATGCTTTAATGCATCATATATCAACAAAATTATGCAGATAGTGAGTTATGATCCAACAGATGCTCTGGAATTGATGATTTGTTGAGATGCAACTTATGTTTTTGAAGAAATCTTGTGTCTCTATACATGAAAGGCCTTGGTTTAGGCCACATTTGTGGATTCTTCTTATATAAACTGGGCTTAATTTGATAAAAGTAAGATGCAATAATTATTTTAATGGAATTAATCTGATAAGACTGTCCCAAGGAGATGGATTTTAAAGTTTGAAGATTTGAGTAGGTAAACAGTTTACCATGGCATTGGTGAAGTTACACACACACACACACACCATACATCTGTACATACCTGTATACAGTATCTCAGACACTACCATATTCAAATTACTTAACCTTATTATTGGTTATTTATATTTTTTGTCTGTGCATATAATTACATTTTTTTTATATTTATCTGTTTTTTGTTGTTATGATTGTTCATTGTGATACAACCATGCTTCATTTCCCTGTTATTGTATGTATGTATAAGTTCTGCAATTTAAAAAAAAGTATTCAAATTACCTGTGATGTCACATGACTGCAGGATTTAGGTCAGGTGATGCAAATGTCCAAAAATTGATAATGGAGCACCAAGTTTATCATCCACCAATAGGGGGAGCTCATTATTTTCCAAACTAACCATAATCAAGATTAGGAAGTAGAGATAAAAGTCGGTAAACATTGCAAGGTAATTTGATGTTACACCCATTTTATAACAAAATGTTTTATGTACTTTATTTTACCTCACAATACACATAGCATAATGAACATGATAATGCATTTAAAAAACATTTTCGTGCAAACTCATATTTGATACTTTTCCTAAAGTCATGACTGTAAACTTGATAGACTAGAACCGTAAAGCACATACAGTAAGAGCATTGACTTTTGAACCGCAGATGATTTTGTGATTCTACTTCTGTCTTCCTGCAGAGTGTCCTGTGGATTTGTTCTTTGTGTTGGACACATCTGAAAGTGTGGCCCTCAGAGCCAAACCTCCAGAGTTCTACATCAACCAGATCAAGACCTTCACTAAGAACTTCATCGATGAGCTAAAAGACATGTACGCTATCTTTAAATGACATAGTCAATGTCTCGACTAGGCATGTGACGGTATCAAATTTTCATGTTGCGATTAATTGCTTAAGCTTTTATCACGGTATACGGTATTATCACGATATTGAAATAAGTTGCAAAAAAAAGTGTTGTCATAGTATAACTGGTTTAAGAACTCTTTGTAATAACAAAAAGAACTCTGAATGTTTAAATACAATACACAAAAAATATATAAAGTAAAATTTTCAAACAGTGCAAAAGAATTAGGCTATAAAGAACAACAGGTAACACTTTACAATAAGGTCTCATTATTTAATGCATTAACTAAGATTGAGCAATAGCTACATTTGTTACAGAAAGTATTATTTTTTGTTAATGTTAGTTAAGAAATGCAACTGATCATTGTTAGTTTTATCTCAGGTCCATTAAATAAGTTCTTTTAATTTTAGTAATGTTATTAAACAGTAACTAAGAAATTAACATTAACTAAGAATAATTAATGCTTTATAAGTATTTTTCATTGTCAGTTTGGTAATAATGAATTAACATGTTAACTAATTAAGCCATATGTTTTACTGAACAATAACAAATAATCAGAACATTTCTAATCATTAGGGCATGTTGTAGCCCATGTTTAAATTTGAAAATAAATAGCTTATTAAGTCTTTAAGTATTAAGTATTTGGTGCTGTGATGAACAACACTGAGATTACAAAAAAATGAATGGCTGTTTGAAGCATTTTAAAAACTTCACTAGCGCAGCTGCTTTGTTTACGGGTTTTCCGGGGTAACCGCTGCATTCTGCTGTTCCATCAGCGCCCTCTGCTGTCAGAGAGTGAACGTGCACTTTAATTCAATGCGTCTCCTTCACGTGCTTCTCGTGCACGTTGGGCTTGTTTACATCTTTATACGGTTGATGGGGAAAGTATTCTTAAATGCATTATAAAAATTTTAATAATTGGTATTAAATAATTATTTACGGGATTTTGAAGTGCCCACGATAACAGTATCGTGCATATTCATTATCGTGATATATCGCATTACCGAATATCGGCACGTCTAGTCTCGACCAAGATTTTTCAATTTTGATCATATCTAACATATGCTTTTAAAGGGGTCCTATTATGCATTTTTACATTTTCGACGTTTATTTAGTGTGTAATGTTGCTGTTTGAGCATGAAAAAAGTCTACAAAGTTACAAAGCACAAATTCCATTTCAAAGGGAGTTATTCACCATCAGTAAACACTTTGTGAACTCCATCAAACACCTCGATTGTAGTCTTGAGTTTTTTTTCTGGAATGTACATGTCGCAATATTCCTGATTTAAATAATTCCTGACCAAGGCATACCAAAATAAAGGGGGCGAGGCCTGGTTGAGTTGTGTTTGTAGTGTGTTGAAACTCTCGGTTAAGGTAAGGGGCGTGACATTTCAGAAACACGCTTTAAGCAGTTGACCGATCACAACACACTGGTCCATCCAACCTATCAGAGCAAATTGTGTTTTTCGGAAGGATGGGCTTAATAAAATGGCATAATAGGTCCCCTTTAAAGGGTTAGTTCACCCAAAAAAGAAAATTCTGTCATTAATTACTCACCCTCATGTCATTCCACACCCATAAGACTTTTGTCCATCTTTGGAACGCAAATAAAGATCTTTTTGATGAAATCTGTTCATCATTTAAGCGATCAAGTCTCTTCAGAAAATTTTGGACTAAACCGCTCAATTCATATGGATTAGTTTTACGATCTCTTTATGAACTTTTTGAAGCGTCAAAGTTTCAGTTGCGTAGCTGTCTATATAGGGACAGAAAGCACTTAGATTTCATCAAAAAGATCTTCATTTGTATTCGGAAGATGAACGGAAGTCTTACGGGTTTGGAACAACATGAGGGTGAGTGATTAATGACAGAATTTTCATTTTTTGGTGAACTAAAGGCACACAGAGTATACCAGGTCTAGAAAATGCAGATTTATTTTACACATGGGTAGAGCCCTCTATGGTGGCTGCCATATTGAGATCACATGACCAGGTCAAATTATATTATTCACTTTTTTTGAAGTGCAGTGTCATTGATAAGTATTTATTCGAATTGTGTGCACCTTTAACAATAAGTTTACATAAATTTTTACTTCAGTGCTTTGCTACAAATGTAATTTGATTATGTTTTGCCAGGCGACAACCTTGTGATCGTGATGTGACGTGGAACTCAGGAGCGCTGCACTACAGTGACGACATCGAGCTGGTGATGGAATTAGTTGACCTTAACACAAAACGCATCGACCTGAAGGCTGCCATAGACAAAATCAAATACATAGGCAAAGGAACGTACACCGACTGCGCCATCAAGGAGGGTATCTCTGAGCTGCTCCGAGCGTATGTTAATTTTGGCATTATTTGAAACTTTTAAAATATGAGATTTTACAAATAGCTATTACATGTAACATAGCATGTAAATAGCCACATACATCTACTTGCAGTGGCTCCCACTATCATGAGAATAAATACATTGTGGTGGTCACGGATGGTCACCCTGTGACCGGCTACAAAGAGCCATGTGGTGGGATCCAGGAGGCGGCCAATGAAGCACGACAACACGCCATCAAAGTGTTCGCTGTGGCCATCTCACCTGACCAGGAGGTACTGTACATAAAAGAAATGCTACTTGGAATCGGAAGTGCAGTGCATTATGTTTTCTGACATGCATATAATTGATGCATACAAAGACTTTTTAAGTAGATACTGTATGACTGTAGACCATTTTGCACGAAAAATAAACTCATCCTCCAAACTGCCTGATGTATATTATACTCAAAACAGACAAGTGCTTCAATCTGATTGGCTAGCTTTACAATTTCAGGGAATGAATGTGCACTTCACTTAAACATATAAAATGTTTTATTACATATAAAAGGTTTGCATTTAATTCATAGTTCCTACAATAAGTGCTTAGACTACCATTTTTGCCAAAAGTTTGCAAGATAGTTTAAAAGATATTTAAGATTTTATTTTGATAGTCCACTTTAGGTATTCTACTAACTTTTAAGTAACTTTGCTACTACATGTCAACTAATTAGAGTAGAATACTCTTATTAGAGTATTATTAGACTGTTTGGTTAAGGTTTGGCTTAGTAGAATTACAATAAGTTGACATTGACAATGGTCAAAAGTCCAGCCACACAAGACTTACACAAAATGTGATGCTTTTTGTGAGAAAGAGACATTTTTTTTATCATGCAGATGTTTTTGGACAAGCCATAATGTATCCCTTTTCTTTCATCTGTCTCCTTCGCAGGACACCAGACTGTCTGTCATTGCCACAAATGTGAACTACAGACAGAATTTCACCGCTGCAGACAACTCCCGCTCCACACAACTGGCCACTATACGGTCCATCATCAACATGATTGTGAGTGTCGTAACACAAACTCACCACAAGGATGTTTACTTGGTTTTCCTGTGGATTTATGAGTCAGACTGACCCAAACACATACAGAATTGATTTGCCCAAAGAAAAAGAATTACGAAACTGCTTGAAATTGCATGATCAAATATTTATTTGAGAAAAAAATACTTTGGCATAGACCTGCGTGTACCTTGTGTACCTTGAGCTATATACACTATACCGTTCAAAGTTTGGGGTCAGTAATGTTTTGTACATTTTTAAAATGAATACATTTATTCAGCAAGGATGCATTAAATTGATCAAAAGTGACAGTAAAGACAATTATAATGTTACAAAATATATCAGTTTCAAATGAATGCTGTTGTTTTTAACATTCTATTGAACAAAGAGTCATTAAAATGTTTTCTGAAGGATCATGTGACTGGAGTAATGGCTGCTGAAAAATCATTTTGGCTATCACAGGACTGAATTACATTTTAAAATATATTTAAATAGAAAACAGTTATTTTAAATTGTAATAATATTTCACAATATTGCATTTTTTGCTCAGTATTTTTGATTAAATAAATGCAGCCTTGGTGAGCATAAGATTCTTTCAAAAACATAAAAAATTGTACCGACCCACAGCGTTTGAACAGTAGTGTATAGGCTAAATGCATTTATTTATTTATTAATACAGATTTCTTTAAACACATGAATTCCAACCCACTGAACTTTCTTTATCTGTGCGCCATTGTAACATTTGAGCTCATCCCAGTTGTGCGTGTGATTTTTCTAATGTTGTCCTCTCCCCCTTTTTTTCTTTTAATTCTAGACAAATGAAACAAAGGATGTGGTATGTTGCTTTCCCATAGCTTTTGCACATTTATATGCAATACTTTTTTTTATTTTGTACATTACGAAATTAATTTTGTCTTATAAATCTTTCCTTCAGTGCTGCTCCTTTGACTGCAATGTAAGTGATATTACTTGTCTAACCCATTTAAACAGATCGGTATGGATATTTTCTGTTTCTAACGGTTTCATGCAACATTTTCACAGGCCCCTGGAGGCCCTCAGGGACTCCCTGGAGACCCAGGACAAAGAGTGAGTATTAATAAAATAAATTTTTATGTCTTTATGTTGCCCCTCCATCCATCCACATATGTTCATGTTTAATTCACTCTCAGCACGGTCTGTGGCCTAACCTTTCCTTTTCCTGCAGGGAGAGACCGGAAGACCAGGCATGCCAGGAGAGAAAGGAGATGTTGGCTCTCCGGTAAGCATCTGCTATCTGCTTTTACTAGATAAATGCCCTTTCAGAAGTGATAGTGGGTGTTTGTGGGTGTCAAGTCAAGTCAATTGAGCTTTATTGTCATTCCGCTATATGTAGAGACATACAAAAGAACTAGATGTTATGCTTTACAAGACCATGGTGTTACATATAACATAAATACACATTAAAAAAAGGTATTCGTAACTAAACATATACATACAATATACTCTGCTTAATCTTAAAATGATCCCAGGATTTACTCACCCTCAAGACATCCTAGGTGTATATGACTATCTTCTTTCAGACGAACACAATCAGATGTAAATTTAAATATATCCTGGCTCTTCCAAGCTTTATAATGATAGTGAAGGGGTCGTGAGATTTTGTTAGATGTCCGAAGTTAGATGTCATAACTCACATCTATCAGTATACTAAAGACCAGACTTACTAAATGGCAAATTAGCATGAGACCGCTATCCCATGAAAGCACCGATTGGAGGTGAAATTCTGCAAACGATCTATTGACAATGCACAAATTAAAGAAGAGACGTAACCATGTCAAACCCAAAATGGGTTAAGACATGCTTTTTTCGATGTTAAATAATTCCAGTAAATTGACTTACCTTAGTAAATAACATTGCAAGATTCATTTAAAGGTGCAGTAAGTGATTTCTGAAAAACACCACAACAAACTTGTAGCCAATCAGCAGTAGGGGGCGTGTCCACTCATGATTGGGAACGAGTGAGCAAGAGGGAGATTTGAAGAAAGACTGTTGAAAGAGAGATGGCTGAGAGACATTACAAAAGAGAAAAGGTCGGAGGAGTATCACTGGAAAAAGATGGGTTATGATCAGGCAAGAGCTGTGTTAATATTAGAAAAGCTTTCCAGCGCTAGAGAGACCTGAGGGGGAAGGCCTGAAAACGGACGCTGAGGTTGCGTTGTTTCTGCTCCTTATGTGAGTGTGTGCTGCTGCCGACTTACAACGCACCAAAGGAGGGTTTGTGTGGGCGCAAGCTGGCCTTATAGGTGCGGTCATATTAGCAAAATTTCGCTTCCAAAAAAGGTCCATTGCCAGTAGTGTAGCAATGAGGCACAGCTCACACAGAATCACTTTCAGTCAACACAGTGAATCTTGTTTGACCAACTTGAACCTGTTGTGAAATCTTCATTGGGGGGGGGGGGATCTTTCACCCTCACACCAAATTCCTGATCATGTGGATTCAGATATTGCGCTATTGAAATGATAGGATTTCGCCTGCGTAAATTCGCTGAAGAACAGTAAATTTGACCGGACCTTAAGTCAAAATATACAGCTATCAAATATACAGCTGTCAATCGTTTATGCCTATTAAGGTGCTTGATTAATATTTTTCACATGGCTATGAGATCATTGTGTCTAATAAATTTTCCATGTGTCCCCGGATCTCTCTGTTGATAATCCAATCAAAGCAAAACCCTCAATTGACCCCGAGGTCCAGCGTCTTTCATCTTCTACAGCTGTTACAATTTCAATGACCTGTCAAAATTAGGTTTTTCTCTGAATTTGTTGGTGGGCTTCCTGTCTGCTACATGCGCACAGTTTTTCTATGTTTGTAAGGATATTTTGTCCCTCATAAGGATCATAAAACAAGCACACACAATGGAAAACATCCAGCTAAGCTATTAAACAGAATATGGTGACTGAGCCAGCTATTCTATTATTGTACCGCAAATGTTGATTTTGTAGACAAAACAATAATTACAGCATACAGTTGACTCTAAACGGCCCTTTAGGAATTGTTTTCTTAAAGATACTATCTTGATGACTTTATCCCACCTTTATCCTTGTTTATTCTTACTTCAGGCCTGTTAATATTGTCACTAGGAGTGATCCTAATAGGGGTCGAGGGGGCGGCCATTTTAACAAATGTCTCTGCATTAGTTATTTATATCACAACCACATTGCAAAACTCTTTTTGGCATTCTCTTTCATGTTTCTTTTCTCTACTTCTCCTATTAGGGAAATGCTGGTGATCCCGGTCCAGTCGGTTACCAAGGAATGAAGGTCTGTCTTCCGTTCTCTCTCACAAATATTTACATTCTGTTTATATTAGAGTTGATTTGTACACTCTTGCTGAAATGATAATCTATACTGTTTTCCTTTCCTTCCAGGGAGATCAAGGAATAAGAGGCGATAAGGTAAAAGAGACCGAGCTTCCTTGCTGATTCAATGGAAATTTTTATTAAAAGCACATTCCATATTTTATCTCATAATTCATTCTTGAACTGCAAAATGTCACTAATACACTCTTATTTGATCTGCAGGGAGATAGAGGTCATAAAGGCTTCAAGGTGAGCTTATATATCATTATCTTTAATTATGTATGTCTTGCCAGTTGTGTATCATGTTTAATTGAATCCCAATCTTACTTTTAGGGAGACAAAGGTGCCCATGGTCTTGATGGCATCGATGGACGTAAGGTAGGTGCTCATGTCCTATTCTTATATGACACAAAAACATAATTTAAAAGGTGGAATTCTGTCAACATTTATCAAACCTGTATCATTTTTCTTCCTCCATGGAACACAAAAAGGAGAATTTTTGCACAATGTTTGCTGCTGTTTTCTGTATATTGAGTGCGAATGGAGTTTAGAACTGTCAAGCTCTAAAAATTATTAAAAGACACCATAAAAGTATTACAAAAATGCTACTAATACTCTATTCGAAATAAAGTGTGACCCCGTTTTGTCAATAAGCTGAAGAAATTTTTCGCACTATAAAGATCCTTTTGTGCAAAGGAAAGTTTCCATGGATGGAGGTTCTTCATGGAACCATCAATGCCAATAAGGCACCTTCATTTTTAAGAGTGTATGACTAAATTTTAAAGAGACAAGACTGAAAATGTGGTTAAGTCTGAAAATTCCTATCCGCCATAGTTTTCAAATCTTATTTGTTATTCGTGTTCATTTAGATTCACTCGCCTGGTCTGACATCAGTGGCGATTGGTCACAAGACATGCGTTCTTCATGTTACTGATGTCAAACTATAATGTATCTGAATACAAATGAGATTTTTTTGAGAAAATAAAGCTTTACATTTTGCTCCGTTCTTTATACAAAGCTATCACATGACTGTTAGAAGACTTAGAATACACAGTGCAGAAATTGTATGGTATATCATATATTTTCTCTTTTATCTAAATTCACTATCATTGTGCAGAAAAGGGCAGCATGAATGTTCTGCAAAATATCTCCTTTTGTGTTCCACGAAAGTATAAAAGTTAATCACGTTTGAAATGACATGAGGGTGAATAAATGAATTAAATATTTTTAGGGATGCACCGATATGAAAATTTGGACTGATACCGATAACTCATAATTCTTTATATTTGAAAGCTGATAACCAATATATTGACCGATAACCAATATATTGGCCAATAAATCTAAATCAAATTTTTATATAATTTTTGAGAGCCTGATTACAAAAACAAAAGTCTCACCATTAAAAGCCATGTCCCAAGCACGCAATTATAATGTTCTCATTATAATATTATGTAGCTTTAATGACAGACCTGCGCTGTACGTTGCACTTAACTTGAAGTGATTTCAATCATATTTCAAGCAAGTCAAAACCATAATGGAGGACAGTGCACATCTGAAGTGTCTCAGCTGAAGGAAATAATCCATTATTTATGGGCTTCAATATATCGGCCAAATGTTCTTATCAGGCTGATAACGATAACATTAAAAATGAACATATATCAGCCGATACCGATATGGTGGCCGATATATCGTGCATCCGTATATTTTTGGGTGAAATACTCTTAAGGTAATACTTCTAAAATTGCAGTTTGTTTTTTAAACACTGATTTTAGATTTGACATTATTTTTCTCTCATCTTCCTGTGCTGCTTTCTCCGGCATCCTATATCAGATTTCAGGTTAACAGTATGTGAACAAAATAAAATATTGCATGGCTATCTGTCTTGTTTGTCTGGCAGTTTAATTCCATTTCTGCTTTCTGTGCTCTTTTTACGCAAGTGTGCCTGCCCTTAGGGAAAACAGCCTAGTCTTGTCTCTCTGACTCTTGACTTCACTTTGTCCTCATCCTTGGGTTGTTTTGATCCTCAATTAGTTCTCAACATGTACTGTAACTCTTTCCAGGGTATTTTCCAATCAACAAATCGCTGTCCCTTGTCTTTATTCCCCCATCTGCACATAATACATCTCAAATCACAGTAAAACTTTATCACGGTGTGATTTATGACATGCATCTCTTTCTGTTGTTATTTTCAGGCTCTATATTGCATGCAGACTTGTTTTGAAATATCTTTTTGCTTTGTATTTCTTCATGTGATGTCACCCTCGAGATAATTAAATGCAGTTCGAGGTGATTGACTCCCACCATTAAGAAGAGTGTTTATGTTTTGTGTGTTTGTATTATATTTCATAGGGTGAGCCGGGATTTGCTGGCCTTCCAGGCTGCAAAGGGTCACCGGGGCCAGATGTAAGTATAACTGTTGCCTCTCAAAAAGATGTCAAGTAATGATCAGTACAGAATGACTGGTTAATAGACCACATTTACTTACAGCTATGTTAAATTAAGTTTAATATTCTGGTAACTAAGTTTAATGCTTTGAAATATAATAATAAACATGTACAATCTGTATTATCCTCTATTTTTTTTTAGTTTCTTGTACCGTTAAATGCATTAGTGTCACATTTGTTGATGGCAATATGCATATGGAGATTATATGTAGATGAGGTCATGCGTAATAAAAACACACATTGTAAGCGCCATATATGGTTATTTTGGCAAGCACATAGGGTGGGGATTTACACTGGCATATGTATGTTTATAAATCAGGTTTTTTACTTGAGACTGTTAAGTGTTTACAGGGGTTTTGCTTGTTTATGGACTGTATATCAGCTATCATGTTTGCATGTTCACATCATATTACTTTGATCCAGATGCATTTGAGATTGTCCCAAGATATAGATCCACATGTTTAGATATCAGAATCTAATTGGATGAGAAGATGGATATCATTCTCCTATAAAACATCACCTCAGTAGGACACCTCAGATGTTTCCGCCCCTTTGAGCAATGCTCATTGGCTGCGTGATGTGTCAGTCAGTTTTACGAGCAGCTGTTTCCTCTCAGCCTGCATCTGGAGACCAGGACAGGGGATGTTTGCCTCTTGAGCTGCCAAACATTTACCATATTTGACATCCAAGCTGCTCTCAGAACTCGCAGAGTGTTTGTACTTTATATTAAACGAAAACTAGGATATATATGGTTGTATGTTCTTCTTTATTCATAAATAAACCTTTTTATTTCATATTGTAGGGCTTGCAAGGAGAACCAGGTCCTAAAGGAGACCCTGGCCAATATGGACGCAAAGGAGAAAGAGTAAGGGATGAAAATGAGTGCATTTGATAAAATGTTGATTCAGAATTTAGAGCATGATCAGACAGCAACAAGAGCTCTCAGTATATAAATGTATAATTAATCAGAGATATTTAAAATATCTTAACAGTAATAAAAAAGTAATATTGTGACATTTGGGCAATGAGACATTTACTGAGGAGAAATGCGAAATTATTGGATCTTTTTCACAGTAGAAACATCTGAGAAGATGGGGACTTGAGCAAAAAGTCTGCGTTTGCTCTTCATTTATCCTCAGTTCTGTCTTAGAGAGATATAATTTGTGATATTTGCTTCTTATGAGTAATTTCCAGCAGTAAAACATAATTAAACTTAGAAACATATATGCTGGGTTTGTTTCTTGCTTTCAGGGAGATCCTGGCAGAGATGGTGAACCAGGAAGACCTGGAAACTACGGACCTTCAGGGACCAAGGTATTGAGGAACATTTTGATGTTTTTTATGTCATGATTTTTATTTGGCTGGTAAATGTAACAATATAGGTTAGTTCTGTTTCACTATTGGTGGTGTTTGACTTTGTACAGTATGGGTCTTTGCAGTATAACTAGTTTTCAAAGGTCATTGGCCTATCTACAATCCCAGTGCTTGTTGTTTTAGGGAGACAGGGGTCCTCGTGGTGCCAATGGTGATAAAGGCGAGAGAGGAGACGATGTAAGTGTTTTTATGCTTTTTTCACTTTTTAAAAGACTGGAATTCTACACATGCAGTGTATTTATGCGTGACAAACCTGAATTTAGTGTTATCTAATGGTTTCTTCCATTTCCATTTTCAGGGACCACCAGGACCAGATGGCCCAAGAGGAGACAGAGTAATCAAACATTTATATTTACTTCTCTTCTTGTAGCTTGTAATGTGAAGGTTGTGTTTTACGCACTTTGCAAATGTGGGTCTTTTTGCATTTTTGCATGTGAGAGTAAAAATATGCAGGTGGTCTGAACGGATGTGTTTTTCTGTTGTAGGGCACACCTGGTGAGAAAGGTGAACAAGGTTCCCGTGGTAACAGAGGGCCCAGAGGCGAGCCTGTGAGTATCCACCTTATTTTTAATGTAAGAACAGGCACGGCCACTTCCAGTTACTTTAGCTGTACAAGAACAGTTTGTTATGCTGCTTGATATTGCAAACTGGTATTTCTTATTTTAATTTATTGTCATATTCATAAACATGCTGGTTTGTAGTTCACATAGTTTTACTGTTAATGAATTGGAAACCTCGCACATTCACAGAAAATAGCTTACTTTTGCATTGCGAAATAAGGCAGATACATTACCGGAAAAATATCCCACAATGCATCCTTTCCAAACACAATGTTAAAACCCTCATAATAATTTAAACGCAACTTGAAATAACATTCGCAAGCCATTTTACTTAACTCTTTCCCCATCATTGACAAGATTTTCCGTCATCTTTAACCCAACGCTCCCCCTGCCATTGATGAGTTTTTCCCGGCAATCCAAGTTTTCACCGTTATGCGATAAGGGGCACTATTATGCCTCTTTTGAAAGAGTACAGAATCTCCGGATACAAAAACAAGTGAAGAAGAAGCATAGAAGATGTTCGAATCTCGCTTGGAGCAGGGCGAGTAGAACCATAGGGGTTACATTGGTGCCGTGACCCGGATGGGAGCGAGGTTTAGGGTGACGAGTGTAACGGAGGCCAGCTAGTAACAGCTGTGTAAACCTCACTCACCTGTCCTCAAGAGGCGCACTAGTGACTGTGGCTAGAGGCTGCGGCCTTTAGCATCCTTGTTAGTGCCCACTCCCATGCCAGAAGCGCCGGTTCGAATCCTGCTCAAAGCGGGGTGAGTAGATCTGGAGAGGTTACCTATGTTTTGAACATCATTCTGAATCCGATCCAGATGTAGTCTTTGACAAAACATTTTTTTTTGTCAAACTTACCCACATTCAAATGTGATGAAATAGACTGCATGAAACTAGATTTTTTTTTAAGCAGAAGCCCTATGTTCAGATATTCATACAACAAAATATTCTGGGGGCCATGAAAGTTTTGTGAAAATGATCAAAAATTCTGGCACTGGCTGGCAACTTAAAAAAAAAAACACTGGCGGGGAAAGAGTTAATAACAATAATTATGTGGATTTCCAAGTGAAAAAGGCGAGGTTGAAAGACGTCTTTTCGCAGTTTTTATTTCATTGAAATAATGAGTGAAATGGCTCTGGTGACCATAAGTTAAACATATCTGACATATAATATATGCACAGATGTACATAATTTATGTTTCAAGCTAATTCATTACATATTAATTGTGCATGTTCTGTTCTGTAAATTACTTTGACAACTTAAGCCTTTAGCGTTTATGCAAAAAGAAAATAATCACCTTTATTTATATAGCGCAAAAATAGTGTCAAGTCACCTTTATTTATATAGCGCTTTACAGTACAGATTGTTTCGAAGCAGCCAGCTTCACATTAAAAACCAGAAAAAAAAGCAGTGGTAATATTGCAAAGTTCTTCAATTATGAAACAAATACAATTTCAGCTGTAAAGCAGCGATACAAGATAATAGTGTCATTATTTGGTTTAGTGTTTAGCTCAATAACAATGTCAATGTTGCAAAGTTCATCAGTTATGAAACAAACTCATTTCAACTATAAAAAAAGTTTGATATAATTCAAGTTAAAGTGGATTTTTAACTCTGACAGGGTGAACCTGGGCCCCGGGGTGAGCAAGGACGTGAGGGATCAGCAGGGCCAAACGGAGACCCGGTGAGTGACGAAAACCATCATGAGTTGTTTATAGCAGATTTTGAGTATGTTAGATTGTGTAAAGTCCTTTATCAGTACCCTGCCTAAACTGAGACATTGCAGGAGTTCAAATCACTAACTTCGATCATTTTATCATCTTTATACATTTATCCACTTCCTTAAATGTTAGTCCAGAATTATACATTGCAGAATTGTGTAGTATGTAAGACATAAGACCTTACACTAGAGCTTGAACAAGGATGAAAGCTTATGACCTCAGGACACAGGCATTCTGAGAGGCCCTCTGAAATCTCTGAGATCTTTGGACCTCTGGGCCGTGTTAGAAAGTAACTTGAGGAACAAAGACATACGTCTAGTGGTTCCGCCATTTGTGATGGTTTGGGCAGTGGGAGGAGAAAAAACAAAAGATATATAAAGTTCCCAAGGTCAGATGGACTCCAGATGGACGATGTTAGAACGACCGGGCGAGTTCAAACCTGAGCAGCAGATACAGTTCAACAGATGTATTTCAATACTCAAACGCAAACAAATGTTCTTCCCTGACAGAAATATCTTACACTATGTGTAGTAAAAGATGATGTCATTTTAGGATGTATGGTTGACTGAGTGTCTGAAACTCATTAAGTTCCTCCATCCAGGCCATAATCACATAAAACAACATAGATTATTTTAAATTAAAGAGCACTAGTGATAGTTTTATGTGTCCTCTTGTAAATTATAAAGAAAAGAGTTTAGAAAAGCAATGGAATACATGTTCATAGTACACACAACCAATAATATAAGACCCTTTGGAAGCCCATTACTTAAAAAAAAAACTATGCAAATAAAAAAAGATGCTAAAAATTCATAATTATGATAAAAAGTTGCAATTATGACATAAAAAGTGGGCCCCAACACAAAGCAGAGGGGTCTTATATTACTCTAAATTATTTTGCAATAATGCCTGTCTGACTGTTAATTATGCAACTTATCACACCACTTATTAAATAAATAAATAGAATTAATTTGAATTAAATTATTTTATTTATTGAGAAAAAAAAAAAAGTGTCAGCTATTCCACTAATATCATAGGTACTTCATAAAAAATTTAGCTGGTCTTAACCAGCTTGGCCAGACTTTTGGCTGATTTTAGAAAGTTTTTAAGCATTTTTCAGCTGTGAAATGAGCTAGCTATACAGTTTAACCACTAACTTGGCCAGTCAGTGATACCAGTTGAAGTAGGGTTTTTTTTTTAGCAGGGACCACATGTGTATATTGTGTTTATCTCAAGACATTTTTCAACCAAACAGAAAAATAATTCTTTACATTTATATAGCGCTTTTCTGGGTACTCAAAGTGCTTTACATATGGAAGGGGGGGGGATCTCCTCAACCACCACCAATGTGCAACATCCACCTGTATGATGCGACGGCAGCCATATTGCGCCAGAACGCCCACCACACAACAGCTTATTGGTGGAGAGGAGACAGAGTGATGAAGCCAATCAGTATATGGCGATGATTAGAAGGCCATGATTGACAGAGGCCAATGGGCAAATTTGGCCAGGAATAAAGAGTTTAACAATGGTGGTATAATATTTTATATTTTATTTAATGCATCTCCTGCTCAGATAAATTAAGAATAAACAGCTAAATTCTTGTCTCAAACAAATGGCTTGGATAGTTTTTAGGCGTTGAGTAACGTTCATTAGAATGGTTCAAGTTTAAGAAGAACATTGTGAGTGATGCATACAGTACATGCCAGACCTGACTCAAGATTTCCCAGCTGAAACAAGCTAATCTGCTGAGATTTCGACTTTGGATTCTTGAGGCTTACAACATCACCAGCTGCACCACAGAGCTCCATGCATACTAATTCTGTCAGCACTTGACTTCTCTCTAAAGCACTTGTAAACTGCCAGGCCAACTGCGAGCAGAACAACAAATTTCCGATGCCTCTCAGGACTTTAAATTTCCTGTGCGGTTTACATGAGAGTGTTTAGAGCATGTGCGTGCAAAATGGTTCCTCACATTCATGGTTTTCTCAAAGTCATCTGTTGTTTCTCAAAAACAGCCATTTGTACAAGTCCTTTACGCTCTCACATAGACTTCATTAGCAACTAGTGAGAACCGCCACTATCCCAGATGTGCAGCTTTTGTACTTACCAGTGAATCATGAGTTTTAGTTTTTCCTTTTTTATTGGTTTTGTCCTGGCAGAGGTATTTTCCAGTAGAGTTGAGTGGGTGGGATGGGAAAGAACCAAGTGTTCAAATAGGTGGAAATATGGATGGGTTTCTGAAGTCATGAGCCACTGCTTTCTCAAAGCCTGCTTTTTTACTGATTTAATTCAACCATGTGTCAGATTCCACGCTTGGAAATGTAATGCTACAGTATATAAAAAAAATAACCAATTTTTTACTGAGTCATTTACCAAAAGTATATTTTTAGTTGATGACTCAGATCTCCAAGGCCAGAAAAAAGCTAAACATTAGATAACTGTATGATTCCAATATGTGGTCATGTTGTCTTGAATAGCTCTCTGTCTTCAGTGTCTACACCCTTGACTCTTAGGTGACTTTTATTCTCCTCCTTTGAATGAGACAGTTACTAACCGGTAGCCAATGGAGGGAGGCAAGCACAGGAGTAATGTGTTGATGCTTTTTAGTGCCAGTCAAAAGCCTGGCCACCGCATTTTGGACCATTCGAAGTCAATTGACAGTTGAATTAGGCCAACCCAGGTATAGAGTGTCCAACTTTGAGGTAATAAAAGCATGAATAACAGTTTCAAGGTCTTTCTTAGAGAGCATCATCTTAATTTTAGCAATCGAAACTGCTTTTTACAACAGCGCTAATCTGCTTTCAAAACTCAGATTGGAATCAAAAATGACACCAAGATTTTTGACACAGTCATGAACATTAAAAGAAAGAGAACCAAGCTGATTGACTATGTCAGAGGTCATATCTGATGGGGCAAAGATAATAATTTCAGTTTTATCTTTGTTTAGCTGTTAGAAGTTCATGTCCATCCAACATTTAATGTCACACACAGTCAAACAGACTAGACACAGAACAGAACAGTTATTGTTTTTGATAGGAAGATAGAGCTGAGTGTCATCGGCATAGAAGTGATATGATAAATTATGTCTCTGAATAATATGGCCAAGTGAAAGCATATATAGTGCAAAGAGAAGAGGACCCAAAATGGAACCCTGGGGTACACCATAAGGAATTGGAGCATTGGATGAAAAACAGTTCCCTATTTTGACAGAAAACGTTCTCCCTTTGAGGTAAAAGGCAAACCACTCCAACACAGGCCCCCGAAGTCCAACTACATGTTCACGTCTGTGTAAAAGAATATTGTGATCAACAGTGTCAAACGCTGCACTTAAATCAAGCAAGACTAAAACACAGCCAGACCCTGCATCTTTCCTCCATCTGCGTTCAGCATGCCTACACTCCTGTCTGAGGTCACGAGTAGAGCCATTTAGCCAGGGCTGCACTTTCTTTACCATCCTGGATTTTTGTAACCTCAGAGGGGCAATAGAGTCTAATGTAGCAGTGCAGGTACTGTCAAAAAGGTCAACCAGATCATCAGGATGAACACACAGGCTTTAACAGCATTAGGAGTTTGGGTAGATACACATCACTAAAAGACCTAGCAGTAGAAGAATCAAAACGTCTTGAAAAACATGGCAAATGATATGATTTGGAGTGAGTACGAGCTAACAAAGAGTCAAAAACCATTGGATAATGATCAGAGATAGCAGTGTCAGAAATGTCAAGGTTAGTCACTGAAAAACCAAGTGAGAACACCAGGTCCAGGGTGTGACCCTTCTGGTGTGTGGGTCCAGAAACAAACTGTTCAAAATTAAGAGAGTCCATGAGACATAAAAACTCTTTGACCAAAGGTTTGGACTGAAAGCAGACATGAATATTAAAGTCACCGAGGATCAGAAAACTGTAATAATGTGGCATCAGGGAGACCAGAAGGTTAGAAAATTCTTGAATAAAATCCTTATTAAAATTGGGTGGTCTATATACCAGGACACAGAGCAAGGGGTAGGGAGATCAACCTTGAAGAGCTGCACCTCAAAGCTTAGAAAGTTTTCATCAGGTAGAAGTATGCACTTAAAACAGTTCTTGAAAATCGTTGCTAATCCGCCTCCACGACCAACGGTCCTTGGAAAATTAAAAAACAGACAGTCTGGAGAAGCAAGTTCTTTAAGAGCTGAATAATCACCATGGCTGAGCCAGGTCTCCGTTACAAATAAAAAATCCAAGGCATGTGAAGTTAAAAAGTCATTCAAAATAAAAGATTTGTTAGACAGGGATCTAGTATTAATTAATGCAAATTTGACCGGGGAGTCCGAGATCCAAGCCAGATCTGACATACAGGGTGAACGCGATGGTACAGCACATCATTCTTTCTACCCAGTTTCCTACACGACCATGTTAAAGAACGCGTTAGCCTGATCGCCACTAAAAAAAAAAACACCCAGAGAACCATTTGGGTAGGAAAAGAGCAAACTGAAAAGAAATGCCCCAAAATATAAAAGCAGGTAACAGACCAGCGAGAAAGTGGAGACTTACCCACAGGTCGACACGCCTCAGAACTGGGGATAATTGAGGAATCGAAGCCTCGCGAACGGTCAATGGCGAGCAAGAAAGAAGATAGCGGGGCAGGCTAAACGTCCAATCAAAAAAATGGCAAAATTCACAGTGATCAAAGTCCATTTCAGTCCAACTAGGCAGATGAGCAAAACCGCAATGGCCGACAGAAAATGCCAGCGCTCAATCGGTCCCTCCAGAGTCCAGCAAAGTCCTTAAAAAGTCCTTAAAAATAATCCATGAGGCAATTAAAAAAGTAGTCCCCTGATGAAGGGTGGAAATATTCACAGAGTCCAAAAGACAGACTCCAGGGCGATAAAAAAACGGAGAGCAGCGGCAGACAAACACTCAACCGGAGGTTAAGAGGCGACTTTTAGCCTCTAATTATATATATATATATATATATATATATATATATATATATATATATGGGTGTTTCTGCAACTACGGTTACTTTTGACTCTCCCAATTTTAAAAAAAAATCAACCTCTATGAATTTCAATTTTAACCATCACAGTCTGTAATACATATATAAAAATGTACACAAAATTGAATGTAGACATTAAAGGTGCAATATGTAAGAATTTTGCAGTAAAATATCCAAAAACCACTAGGCCAGTGTCACAGTCACATGGACTTTCTGTTTCTTTGTTGTCATCGGTCACATGTTCCTTTGTTCTAGTTTCCCGCCACAATCTGTAACCATGGACACTAATCACTTTCATCACAGCTGTTCGTCATTTGAGTTAATCAATCAGTGTATTTAAGTTCCAGTTTCTGTTCAGTATGTTGTCGGGTGTCGTTCGTATGTACATTGGTGTATGTTCCTGTCTGTTCCTGTAATTCTCCTGTTGGATTCTCAAGTAAATACTTACTTAATCCTTATCTCCTCGTTCGTGTGCTTTATACACCAGAGGTATTGTAACAGCCAGTGTTATATATTTTGTTCACTTGAGTACATACAATATCCCAAATGTTTCCAACTATTTGTAAATCGTGAGAAAATTGCAATTTTAACCAAGGCTCCGGGACGTGTGAGGAGTCGCCTGTCAATTGCGTCATATCCGCGTCACCCTCGGTTTCCAGTTTTATTTTGTAGAAACCATGGAAACACCAAAGATGCTTTAATATATTACATGTTTTAATAGACAAGGGAACAACTGTTTGGTTACATTTATAGAAAGAAAACTAATTGTTGTTATATAGCTCAACATGTTTAGTCTTATTGTTTAAATCTAATTTTCTTGATTTTTTGCGAGTACCATGCTTTACCATGCCTCAGAGAAAAACACTATTTTGTGAAGTAGCTAACATAGCATAATCAGATGCAGCTTTATTTTTAGTAACAGTAATACAATTTTCTCCATCATACAATACGTTTTAAAATTAATTGCATGCCATTTATCAACGCAAGCCATCCAGCATTTAATATGATATTCTAAAATCGATCTAGCTTACTGCAGTGTGCAACAAGTGTCTCACAGCAGCCACCGAGTAAACGCACAGAGTAATGTTATAACATCATTTTCAACACACTCAAATGTATCTACTATGATAAATAGAGCTGCGTTACCTCATACTCATGACCGGAAAAGCGGAAGAGGCGCCGGCGACTGTGGCATAATAAAAGTTCCGCTGCTCGCGGCGTGTGTTGCGCAATCGCTCCAGCGGCCTCGTTCAGCTCCCACAACACTCGGTCCTGCTCTGCTTCATACAACAGTAACGTTAATAATCGCATCCATGAACATGATTTCTGCCCGAGTCCTATCCCGATTATTTCCACCGGCTGTGAGGTGAAGACCACATGTCCCAAGATTCCGCGCTCAAACTTGGCGTCATCAGGCTACGCCTTTGTTTTGAATAGGCCTCTAGCGACCTCTAGCGGACAGAAAAAATTACATATTGCACCTTTAAGATTTTAATCTGGAACATGTTTATTTTTTATGGTTTTCATTTCTTCTTCTTACAAAATGTCCTTATCGCAACATTACAATAACGGTAATTTTATACACTTTTCTTTTTTAATTTCTATAAAAATGTAATACATTTACATAGTTACTTTCAAGATGTGTCCATTTTTGTAAATACAGATATTAAAAGATAATTTAAAATTAGGGGATTTTATGATATTCTTTATGCCATGGAAAATTTTGATGCTAACCTTAGATATCAATTGCAAGGTCTTTACCGCAACACCTAAAAATGTTGCGGTAAAGACATGTTGCGGAAATGACATTTTTGCTAATATTGCTGATAACTGGCAGCTAGCAAGGTCTGATACATCACTTTTGACTTTTAGCACCACACATATGTATTCAGCAGTAATATAAAATTCAATTACTAAGCTGAATGGTAAGGACACATAATAAATACTTATGAAGAAAAGATGATCTTTATCTTAGTTTTCTGGATTTTGTGAGTGCCCTAATGGGGGTGGCCCAATCTGTAAGCCATGTGCGCACAGGCTAATTTCTGTTTCCATAGAAACTAGATTTGTTTGGCTTTGAACAAATGTCATATTAAGAGTCTTTTTTCAGTGTTGCGGTAAGGACTCAAAAGTGTGGGACAGGTGTATTTAGATGAAAAAAAAAATCATATAAATGATTAGTAAACAAAAAAAAGAACTTTAAGATGGTGTAAAGTAACATTTATATTAAATTAATTCATTTGAAATAATGTCATATTGTAAAAGAATTAGCTAATTTTACACATCTCAGTATTGAAACCACAGGTGTGGGACATGAGCAAAAATGGTGTTTGGACCTATAAATGCTTCATAATTTTTCATTAAATCATATTATTCATTCATTATTTTTTAAGTCAAGGTGTGTAATGACACTGTGTTTATAATTATGAAGCTTTAGATTACAAATTTTAACACAAACCTTAAATTTCATTACTGGGACTTAAAAGTGCCCGTAGTTGCAGAACCACCCATATATATATATGGTCACACTTTAGTTTAGGTATTGGGTAGGATTAAGGGATGTAGAATATAGTCATGCAGAATAAGCATTAATATATGCTTTATAAGTACTAATAAACAGCCAACATCCTAGTAATATGCATGCTAATAAGCAACTAGTAAATAGTGAGAATCGGACCCTAAATATATATTCATATATCTGAGAATTGGTACTAATGTCATGTCTCTTCTGTGGTCTCTTTCTTCAAACAATTATAATTTCACATTAAATTTGAAAATTTGTTTTGGTCAGTTTTATTGGCTGCTTTTCAGCTGGTTAGACTGGGAGACTTGACCAAGCTGGGAGACCATGTAGCCAAAACCAGAAAACTATAGTTTAGGCTTGTTTAAGTGTGTTTTTTTTCCCAACAGTGGGATGCTAATATATTCAAATGTCTTCAGGAATATAATTTCCCATTTCCAACAGGGTGAGCCAGGAAGGGTAGGGGCACCAGGTTATCGTGGCGACGAGGGTCCTGCTGGGCCAGAGGTGGGTAATGTTAACCAGTCTTAATTTCTTGTCACCCTGACCTATCGTTGCATCTATGACTGATTTCCTATGTTGAATTTCTGTGCTTTAGGGATCTAAAGGGGTCAGAGGAATCAAAGGGGCCCCAGGAGACAGAGGCCTAATGGGAGAGAGGGTGAGTTAGTTTTATTGATCTTCAGATCTAGTTTTAACTAACCAAAGGCAGTTATCCGTGGCTGTAACAATGTTTTTTTACCTGCTCAGGGTGACGATGGACCACAAGGAAATGGAACTGAGGGTTGCCACGGTTTCCAGGTAGAGTACCTCTCAATTGGTTAAACTTCTTGCCCTCAAAAATCATATTCAGTGGAGTATCTATAGTGTTTATGTGCGTGTTTCATATCATTTTAGGGTTACCCTGGTGCCAGGGGAGATCCAGGAGTACCTGTAAGTATCCTGAACCTTATAGAAGATATCTCTTTCAATAGAACCCAACAGAAGTAAAAATCCTCATTAATTTTTTTCACTGAGAAACTGATATTGAATGATAATAAATAACACTTTTGATTTGTTAAATTATGATATATGCTTATGTAAAAGCTACAGGTCATTTAAATTAAACAAATAAATCATTCCTACTAAGAACCATAATCCTGAAGAACGATCCATTAGCAAAATAGTAGGATTGTAATCGGATCTCCCTGCACTCTCAAACTATTATATATGTGCATGTTTGAATATTTTGCATGAAACTTTGAATACATGCTTATGCACATCAGAAAATGAATTGGAAAAATCCTGTACTCCACAACGAGCATGTAATTCACGTCTGTGGTTATCATGAAATTCAAAATTATTAAGCCATTAAAAGATAGCCAGCCTCCATATGTAAGATGATTTTAGTACTGAGAATGATTCATATGATTTATTAGTGGTTTTATTAACATGCCTAACTGTTGATTCACATAGTCTTGATTCATCAGCTGTTAGTGCATATGTGTCTCAAAGCAGGGATTGTGTATCGCAATAGACACACAACAGCTGAATCTGCTCATCCTCAGCAGATGTAAATCGTCTAGACTGAGTCCAGACGTTAAGAGGAGACGGTTGATGAGCTGACACAGCAAAGATAATTCCTCTGACCTAGTATCTCTCCTTACTTGCACTTTCTTTAACTTCTCACTTTCAAGGGTGGAAAAGGAACCCCTGGACCCAAGGGAGATGATGGAGAGCCAGGTGACCCTGGATTAGATGTGAGTCATTTTAAATTCACTTTTGCTCATCACACTGTATCACCCCTTTTTCTTTTTCCGCCCCTTGTTTAGCTTCTTTATAATTTTTTCCTCTCTCTAAGAGTAGTCCAAATTTTCCATAGCACGCATACCACTTTTCTCCTGTTTTCCTTCTCCTGTTGTTCATGAAATTCTTCTCTTTTAAAGGAATGTTGTGGGTTCAATACAAGTTAAGCAATATCGAAAGCACTATCATCAAGTGTTTAAAATCTGAAATGTGCAATACTTGTCTTGGCTAAAATACTGAGCAAAATAAATTTGCAAATGCAAAAATTAAATCTCAGTCAGCAGTAGTTTATTTATTCTGCAAAAGAAAATGTCCAATAACAAATAAAACAAAATAAAGTGAGCAGTATTTGATTTTGCCATATGATTTCAACATGGCCGCTCCATGACTCCATACAAAATAAACATAATTTCACAAAATGAACTATACATTTATGAAATTTAAAGAGGAAAAAATGATTTGTATTAAATTGGAACGTTCCTTTAATATGTGTTTGTCAAGCATCTCTCTTGCTCCTCTTGTGTGTCGGTCGCACATGCATCATAGAGAATCCTGGAGCGTCTCAGCGTTTCAATCGCTGTCTCTAGGGATGAGATTAGGCAGCAGTGTATATTTTGTTGTCATGGATTCAAGGAAGCAAAGTTCAAGAGTCTGTATTTTTATTTACCTTAGTTTTAAACAGCTTGAAAGGGAATCTTAAAATACTTGATTTTGCCAGATTTCTTTTGTGAGAAAATCCCGTCAGAGCCAATTTTTTTTTCTTTGTCACTGTTGAATGCATGCATTAATAAAACATTTTTAGAGATGTTTAATATAAATTAAATATCAGTTTTGATAAACAAGACTGCTTGAGAGCATAAATTTGTTGGAAGTTCATGTTTTAGACTTTTCTAAAGCCAGACTCCTCAGCTGGTTTACATTCTTAAACAGTCCCCACACACTTTCAGTCCAACAGATGGGTCTCCACTCGCACAAAACAACATGTGCTGTAGAAGAGTCACAGGTTTCGACACAGTGCTGTTTTCTGTATCTGATGATTGATTTAAATGGTGGAAGTTCTGGTGAAGAGGTTTGAATTTGGCCAATGAATTGAGGTCTCCTGCTTTATGGTTCAGTTTTGATATGTGGTTTTAGAACAGCCAATGGGACAGCTGTTGCAGTAGAGGTGTTATTGGTACAAATCTTTTTGGCAAATGAAAATGTTCAAGATGCTTAATTTAGCCACTTTAATAACATCTCTTTTACATCTCTTATCTCTTAACATTGTAACATCCATTTAGTTTACATTTTTAGTGCAAGTTTATTAGTGGAGATTGCTAGTATTGCTCATAAATTAGATTTTTTGTTCTTTCATTTATGCTGAGATGTCTGCCATGCAGCTACTGTTAGATCATCTGGTTGAAATGAAAAGTAGAGCTGTGTGTCATCAGCATAGCAATGGTAGAAGAAACCATGTGCCTGTATGATGGGTCCCAGTAATATAGTGTATGTGGAGAAGAGGAGTGGTCCAAGAACTGATCCCTGAGGTACCCCCATGACCAGTTGATATGCTTTGGATACCTCCCCCATCCAGCAATACAAATAACAAATAGCTTCTTCTTAGCCGTCAGCTATTATTCTTTCTATTATATTACAAATAAGTGCAATCAAACTGCAAATTATAATGAAAGTAAAAAATAGAAATAAGCAGTAAACGAATGAATCCTTCCAAGCAGCAAATATTATTCTGAACAACACCAACGAGGTATTAAGCAAACACATATGCGCTACCGCTGTCTCCACTGACTAGTTGCTTCTCCTATTGTTGTTTATGTTGTCTAGCTGTGCACTTCCTCAGCAAATATGTTAGAGGAAATGTCCCGCACGTTTGGTTCTTTGATCGCTCTGGCCATTTTGTACATCTGTAGGATTTAGATTGCAGCGTTTTCCTTTAGCACTTGATCTAATCAGCGGGTAGATTTTGAACTCTTTGTTTTGTTATCAAAGAATCCAAACTTCCAAATGGGCAGGACAAAAGCATGGACTGCAGACTTTGTAATATCACACCATAAATTCCATTTTATGTCACTTCCTTACATCTGGAACATATTTGTGGTAGGACGGGACAGTAGGACGCTCTATATTGTGTGACGGTAGAAATATTTCAATATAGTTAAAGTTGAGTTTGTTAAATTTATTTTGAGTTTACATTGTTTTTAATAATTGGTGCATGAATACAGACTTGCAAATGTGACTAATCAAGCCAATTTTTAAAGTTAGAACTATCCATTTTATAATATTTGAGTCTTTTTATTGTTTGTATGTTTTATATTATATGAGACAATGTGAGATTGTTCAATTGATCTTTTGTTTGCACCCATAAAGTTCAAAACGAAAATAACTGTCATTTTAAGCCTTCCAGTCAAATTTTGTGCTGCAAACAATAACTGCTTCATCTTGTCACTAGCCGTGTTTCCATTACAGATTTGCGCAAAACTTTTGCGATATTTTCTAAATATCGATAAAAAACTATTGCGAAATGATGGCGTTTCTATTATGTTATGCGACTAATGCTGCCTTCACGTGCTATCAGAAATTTGATAACTCCCACTTCTGAAGTCGTGATTACGAGCTCATCGCATTCAAGTTTCAAAATGGGAGGGTGTTCATGTGCAATTTTTACCTCGGAAACTCGTATTTACGATAATTCCGACAGTATGTGAAGGCAACATAAAACGTCTTTTTTACCTCTCGCAATAAGTCATTCCAAAAACCATGGCAACGGATGTTGGTAGGTTTACGTATTTCTAAGCCACTGCACTAGCCATTATTTTTAATCAAAGGAGACGTAGGCATGTTATCCAAGTATTTATGGCAAGGAAAGCCCCTTATACTTGGGAGCGGCCACGTATGAAGTTATTCTGGGTGTTTCTCCCTCCTACCTGCTTCGAGGTCTTGATAAATTCAAATTGTGGCATTTCTTTGTTGTTTAGAATCCAGCAGTCCCGTAATACTTTTGTCTTTTATGCGTTTAATGAAGAACTCTCGTCTTCTGTCCAAACATACCACGCCATCTTTAAAGAATAATTGACTTTTACATACGGCAGGTGACCTGTAAATGCGGACAAAAACTGTTTCCATTGCAGTTTTGCGAAATATTCCTTTTTCGAATTGCCTGAAAAACCACCTTATGCGAGCGTAAAAACTTATTTGCGATATACCTGAGTTTTTGCGAAATTGACGTGTTTCCATTGAGCGTATTTTCAATTCGCAATTTCAATTTGTGCAATTTAAAGGGTAATGGAAACGCGGCTACTGTTGGCAAATGACCATGGTATAAGCCGGATAATCCACAGCTAGGTGTGCATTTGCCTCCGCTTCGAGTTGAGTGATTTTTTGCCTCCATGTTGTAAATCAAGTAATGCACACCTAGCTGTGGATTATCCCATATATAATAAAATAACCATGATATGAGGTTTTGTTCTTAGCACCCACCCTTGTCTGGGATGTTAATCGAGTAACAAGGTGAATGTCGCCTGTAAACATACCACACATGCTTATATCAAAGCGCTGAGCACATGTTTAATTTTTACATCAAAACGCTCTTGAGTCACTTCATTATGGTTGTACAAGCCGACACAAAATAGCAACAAATACATATGCTCACAAGCTTTCATCTTCAGTCATCTGGAGTCGATTTTTGGTGATCTAACGCCCAGACAGCTTCACTATTCATCACTGTGTTCGTCTTTGTCCATGCAAAACTAAAAACTTCAAGGAAGCAGTGGAGACATACATATGTGGAAGAATCGTTTTTCATCTGTCTGCTGTTCATAGTTCTTTCTTTAGAAATGATGTTCTAATTTTAAAATGGTTGAACTCTCTCACACATTGAGAGGATAGAGAGAGAGATTTTTGTTTGTTTGTTGAGCACTGATTGAATGCACACTTGAATGTTTGGGGTACAGAAAGGCCACATAAATCATACGGGATGTTTACAAGCCACACACATTTTGCAGCAGATGTGTGTAAACTGTTTACACATGGTGATCTTTCTGTTGAAGACATACAGTATACCCTGTCTGCAGACTTCTGATATTGGCGGTTTTTGCTAAGACAAGCATCACTATTACTATTTCTTACACTGTAAAACAAAAGTTGAGGTTTTACCAACAGTGTGAGGATCCAGTGGAGTTACGAGGTTTAGTCACAATACTTTTCATTGGTTTAGAGTTACAAAGTTCCCAACGTTCTTTTATCTGGCCTTAACGTAACAAGGTTTTGTCTCGTTCCCTCATCTCGGGGAACCGAGGTTACATTTAGTAACCAAAGACGTTTCCGTATAGTACCCAGTGGGTTCTTATTGGATTTTTATGTTAATATCCTCTATACTGCCACTTGTGACAAGGTTGAAAATGCACTTGCATGGTGTAATGAATTGTGTTCGGACACAGTTCAGAAGACAACAAACTTGTTTAGCTAGAAGAGTTCACTTAGAGCAGGGGTGTCCAAACTCGGTCCTGGAGGGCCACTGTCCTGCAGAGTTTAGCTCCAACCCCAATTAAACACACCTGAACCAGCTAATCAAGGTCTAATTAGGCATACTAGAAACTTTCAGGCAGGTGTGTTGAGGCAAGTTGGAGCTAAACTCTGCAGGACAGTGGCTCTCCAGGACCGAGTTTGGACAGCCCTGCTTTAGACAGACGTACTCAAAGTTCAACCACACATACACTTTACGATAATTAGAAACTTACCCTTGTGTTTACTGTTTATCACCTCTCTGTAACTCTCTTCAACTGCTCACAAAAACCTAAAGACCCCCTGTAAAAGTTTTGAGTAGTTTACCATACTCAGATTCATTTAGAATGCGTTTAGAATCCATTTACAATGGAAAATGCATTTGGTTGCGCAAAGATCAAAAAGAAGCCAACTGACTATAATTCCAAAAGTAATCATTAGCAGAAGTGCAGTGGCCATAAATTAAAATGTTTACCACGTGTTTTACAACTGAATCTTAAAGAATGGCCAGAGGCTCTTCATAATAACCATCAGGTCTGGAGGAAATAATATCCCCAATAACGCAGAAGGAAGAACACTTTAACAAGCTAAAACAAACACTGATTTAAAGTAAAGTCAAACTGCTGTGATTGAACACACACTTGAATGTTTGGGCTACAGAAAGGCCGTTATTAATCAAACGCAATGTTTACATGATATATGAACATTTTGTAGCATTTGTGTTTCGGATGTTTAAACTATTTACACAGTGATCTTATATACACAGTTTCTGAAGACTTCTGTTAATAGTGGTGTTCGCTAAGTTAATCAATATTACTTTTTCTCATACTTAGGGTTATAAATAACGTGCAACTCATCAAGTGTTATTTTTTATTAATACTTTTCTGATCAGTTAAGCATGATAACCACCACCAGAACACCCTGCATAGCAACATGCTATGAAGCACTCAACACTAGCGTACAGTAGCATGCTAGCAATCTAGTTTGTTTGTTCATTACATAGAACCAAACTGAACTGTATCAGAAACAGATAATACCTTATAGCAACCAGTTTGAAGCCTTTATTTTATTTATTTACTATACTTTCTCCTAGTATAGCTGTCAGGTGATGTAGTAGCTTTAGCTGCATTTGTTTGGAGCATTAGCATTCTGTTGATTATACATATTAGCAGTGATATACGTTTATTTTTCTAGGTGAACATGTTCTTACTTAGACAAATTGATGTATTTATTATGTTTAAGTGTTTGATTTAATGGTGTATATATATATATATATATACGTTATTTTGTATACATTATTATTCAGGGCCTCACGTCTGCTCCATATGAGCCATGAAGGTGTCCTTATGTTTCTGCTGGCCAAGACTGTTTGGAAATGTTTTCCTTTGCTTGTAAACAATTGATTGGGCTTTTTCCGGCCTCTCCCAAACCCGGGGGGCCCACATTTGGTTTAGTATCTGTCAAGGTAATCACAATGAGCCATAACAATATTGGCATGACGGCATCATTTAACCTCGTCCCTACTGTGAGCCTGCTAGGAGAACGTGTGTGACAGTTGTGGACTTTGAAGTGAGGAATTTGAAGGTAATTGAAGCAGCATGGGAGAGACGGCTTGTAATAGGGACAGGTGGTTAGTATTATCTCACCGCCTCAGCGTGATCTGGCCCGAGACAGAAATGAAGGGGTGAACGTATCTGCTGGGCTGGAGGCAAAACTGTGCAGAGACAGCTGAATTAATGGAGACCATTTCAGTTGTTTATATGGAGGGAGATAGTTGTGTAGGAGGGTTTTGAACAGCTGATTGCAATGTTCATATTGATATTACAGTGTGAGGTCTGAAAGAATAAGGCTGGGATTAAGAGTCTGGTGGGGAAGCATTGTTATAAATTATGGAAAATTCTGTCAATGAGTTAAATTGGTACAGCCACTTATAACACTGTATACACTGTATTTTCCGGGCTAAATGTTCATATCTTGTTTTCCACAGAATGACAGGCCAGGACCATCTGGGCCTAAAGGAGCCAAAGGTCACAGGGGACCTGAAGGAAAATCTGTGAGTGTGAATGCACCATGTTTTCAGCATGTGTTTACTGTATTTTTCCATACTGACGTTTATTAAGGATTTAATGATAAAAATGGTCATATTTGTTCATATTTTGATTCTAGTTCTCCAATGAAGGTTCATATGAGCATGATATTCTGCACCGTGTGCTGATGTCATCATCCTGACACACTTTAAATAATGTATCTGTATTCTGAATCAGTGAAACTTGCCGACATGCTTGAAGACATGCCGATCTGCTGTTGGATTGAATGCCTGAGATCCAAAGGCACAAGAAAGTTCAATCTTTTGTTGAGAAATTCAATGGAATGTGATCAACAAATCTAACCCCAACATTTTGGTTAAATAAAAGTTATAAAAACAAGTTTTATTGTTCGCTTGATATAGTATCAAAAATACCATTGGCACAGTTTACATGCTCACTTAACCTAAAGCATGCCAGAAAACCTGGACCTGAACTTGGTTAAACAAACAGTCTAATCAGATACATTTAGAAAGTGACTGGCGTTATTATATTTTCAGAAGTAAACAACAAGGCTCTTACACTGTCTAGAGGAGCCAAGAGACGTTTTAAGTGTACAAATTATGTAGAACTGCGTTAAACAGCCATGAGTTATGGGTGTGTGGGAAGGGATATTTCTCTCAGCCTGCAATTTTGTGATGTTCCTCTTCGCCACTGGATCACATCCAGAGAGGAGGAGACTTGTCAGTCTCAAAAATGCTCTTATTTGGAAAGAGATTCAGAGCTTCTTTGCTCTGGCAGAATTACATCTGTGTAGCATGTAACAAAACAGAGAGTGACCCTTTCACAGACCTGTTTATGTTGTTCGATACTACAGAAGTATAGTATGTGCCTTCATGTGCACATTGTATATTTCATCTGTCTTGTATTCCTGCACAGGGACCACCAGGACCACCTGGGCCTCAAGGAGCAGATGTGAGTGAGTTTGATTTGAATAAACTGGGTTTTATGCACAAATCAAAGAAGGCACACTTTATTGGATATAGCAGTGCTCTTGATAATAAATGATCCTGGACATTTCACAGTTCACTTTCCATTATTTTTATGAATTCCACATTGCTGACAGACAGTAGCCAGGGTAATCAGTAGCCAAGGCCTAAGCACATACCAGACTAGTCTTTTTGTGGAATAAAAGCACCCTTTGACAGCACACGACAGCTGGCTTGTTCCAATTGCATCTGAAAAGAAATGAATGCATGACACTATAGATGTGCAGTCTTTAATAGTGACATTTAAAGGAGTTATTTTCTACAGTTTTTTCCCCATAATATTCATTATTTAGTGACAATTTAACCATTTTCTCCATTATAGAATTAAACAGGCTAATATTTTGCTGCTGTGCCTTTAAGATATCAACCTTTTTGCATGTGAAATTAGATATGATAGATAAATAGAGTCCAATGTGATTTTAGGGTGTGTTCACACTTGGCATGTTTGGTTCGATTAAAACCAAAGTCCCTTTAAGACAAGTCATTTCACTCGGCGGCCATCTTTAAAACGCCTCTCGGGCTGCAAGTGCAGCTCCTATCTTTTTGAATGGGGAAACATCCAATTCTCCAAAGCTGTTTGCCAAGCTTTAAATTAAACTTTATATTTGAAATCACCAATGAAATCTGACAACAACTGTCTCATAAATTTTGTTTCTAAACGCTCAAATCATGACAAAAAACAGCATTTTTCAGGCTGGATCAAGCTAATGCGCAGTCCTAAGCGCGTGTATCTATAGGAAGCGCGCGTCTGACTGTTTCTATAGGAACCGGAGCTTCTAACGGCCGTTGCAGTGAAGCGATGACTTTACCAGTCAGCGATGGGCTCTTATTTAGAAGGCGGGACTTATTCTGCCATATTGCGCGTTGCACTTTCTCCCATTCATAATAATACGAGTGAACCATCTTTCTATATATAAAGTCTTTGATTAAAACAAACCCTGGTGCATTTGCTCTGTTATTGCGGTTCATTTGAATAAATGTGAAAGCTACCATCCGAACCCTGGTGTGCACCAAAAAAGTGGACCGAGACCCATCTTTTCAGCGGTCTGCTTTTTTGGTGCACACCAGGGGATCCAAACGATCTCTACACCAAACAAACTGATCGACCTGAACTACAAGTGTAAACGCACCCGTAAAGGCTCACAAAGCAATCTGTGTTGAAATGTGGTGCATAAACTGTTAAGATCAGACTGATACTGTATAGTTTCCTTCAGAAGGATCTGCAGAGCTGTAGGTGCTACACAGGCCTACGTTTTACTCTTAATATTAGTTATTGTGGTGATAATATTAGTTATTACTGTGAGTTTCTGAAGTTTCTGAATCTGAAAATATGTGTTGCAATAAATGTGGCATGTGTCCATAGTATGTCTGACTCTGAGCCAGGATTTTTAACCTTAGTTTCAAAAAAAATATATATATTTTTTTAACTGTTTTTAATGGCGAGAAAGATTTGCATATTATTAATTTGAATAGTACAATGTTTTTTTATCAAAAGATCATGGAAAATTAGATTTCTCATGACCTCTGTATCAGGACTCTTGGTGTTGAATAGTATGTGTTTTCATCCGTCACAAGAGGAAATAAACTTTTTAAAAGTCCTTGCAGTAATTGTGAGTCTCTGGGGAGCGTTATGCAGAAAGTGCAGAATTTCCTGTAATTAAAACAACGTGGACTTGTGGCTCCATTTTGTGATACAAAATGGCGACAGATAAAATCAGTTGCAGAGGCAGCAGTCTCTTTCTATTACTGTCTCTCTCTCTTTGTAGGAATGTGAGATTCTGGATATCATCATGAAGATGTGCTGTGAGTAGACCTGTTTTTGTATTTACCCATGACTCACTACTCAGTTTCACTGCCTCCATAAATGGCGACCTGCCTGTCGCCCACACTGATTTAACACTGTAATGTTGACTCGTGCCACGAAGTGATGATACAGCAATCCACCTAGCCAGCTCAGTGTTCACAAAACTTTGCAGGCCAGTAAAGGACATGCAAAAAAATTGAGCAAGGAGTGAAAGAAATGAGAAAACACTGAGATACTTTGCCATTAAGTAAAATACTAACCACCATTCAGCATTTGCAACTCGAGGAATATTTCAGGCATTCTACAAAACACATATACATTCAGATTTTTGAGCCAAGTAGATTTGAATATACTGTGTGTGTGTGTGTGTGTGTGTGTGTGAGAGAGAGAGAGAGAGAGAGAGAAAATGTGATTTTTTTAAACCCAAAACACTGTCAGAAATCATGCATTCCTATGTAAAATATGTCATATGTAGGTCCACTTAAGTTGCACAAACTATTATGCAGGTTTTTAATTAATCAAATTATGCAACAGAATCATCTATTTATTGTTTTTGAAAGGATATTCATTATTTTGTTTTATAACTCTTGCCATAGCCCAGAATAGATTCTTTTAAATGCTCATATTGTGCACGTTTATAATAAATATTAGTTTTGGAAGCTTAACTTAGACATTTAATATCGCCTTCTGGGCATGTGAAAACAGGACACAATCCAGTTGGAGAGAAAACACTGATTCTTTGAACAGAAGTGTATAAAAGTTCAGTGTGAAAGTACACATTAGTTTGAAGGAATAGGATTCAACAGTATTAACCAATAAGATGCAAATAATGTTTCATGGGCTGCTGTTTTACTTGATATGGCCCAATTTCTTTGGGTAATGAAGGTTGTCCTCCCTGTATGGCCCTTGGGCTTCATCCCTGTGCATTCTTCTTGAGTTGCTTTTGTAATAAAAAAATCTTGACTGTGTTGTGTCAGTATTTAATTTTATAAATTACATTTTTAATGTAAGAGTTAAATCAGTGTGCTAAATGTATTATGAATGAGACCCCGGGGGCCAGAGAAAAAGCGGAAAGCCAACAAGACAAATAGGTCCAGCAGTTCACTTGAGATTAGGCTGCTTTGTGTTTATTAGTTTTACCATTTATTTCTCCTCCCAAACATAATATTACTTTTGCCTAGTTCTGTCCAGACATTCACTGTTTCGTGTCGATATTATTTTATATGGCTTATGTAGGCCATTGTTCTATTCATTGCCACCACAATATGGTGTTACAAATTCAAAAGAAAGAGAAAAAAAAAATGGTCAGGATAATTAGTTCAGAGATTAACTGCTTTTTATTCACAACTTTAAATTTCCAGACCAGATTCTTCCATCTGTAAAATTGCAAAATAATTGTGGATCCCTTACTGTGAATGTTTTGATAGAACATGCGTTTCTGATCTGCCTAATATTGTCAGATATGATGCAAATGTAATGTGTTTTTACTTTCTTTCAGCTTGCTGTGGTAAGTCCCAAGACTTTGAAGTATATGAGAAATATTTCAAACTGTTTTATTTACTGTTTTGCAATGCCATCTTCTTTATATGCATGTTTTGTTTAAGAATGCACATGCGGACCCCTGGACATTGCCTTCATTGTGGACAGCTCTGAGAGTATTGGAGCTTCTAACTTTGCCATTGCTAAAGACTTCATTGTGACGGTAATGGACAGACTCAAGTTAAGACAGGTACGTTTTTGTTTTAGATATCTATGAGACTCATTAACACTGTCAGCTTTGATTCAATTGGGCTGTAATCATGATAGACACTAAGAAAGACTCATTCCCCATCATAATCATATTAGTGGTCGACCGATATGGGTTTCAATGGTCGATTTTTAAATTATTACATTTGGTCCCCTTTAATCTTGAAGATGTGGTGGTTACATGCTAGATGCATGGGCTCTTCGGAATGAATTCTCATTATAATGATAATAAATGCATTTAAGTAGAGTTTCCTATTTCTTTTTTGCAGTTTGGTGCCAATGAGTCTCGTATTGGCGTGGTGCAGTACAGTGGTGCTAGTGCTCAGGAGGTCGTACAGCTTGGTGACCCCAACATTAAGACCCTGACAGACCTAAAACAGTACGAAATATTGACGTTCTCTTGTTAGAAGCCACAATCTGCACACGTTATGGATAATAATAACAAATTAGTTGTTATTATAAACAAGTTATAATAACAACTTCAGGAAACTAAGAAATTAGTTTCCTCATCAGATGAGCTTGTATTTTGTGGTCATGTCTGGCATTGTGTCTGAAGAAATAAAGAAAAATTATCTTTGTCATTCACTTCAGAGCTGTGAAAGACTTGCGCTGGATAGCTGAAGCCACGTACACTGGAGAAGCTCTGCAGTACTCTCTAAGAAACATGATTAGCAAGCTAGTGACGGAGAGGAGTGTGGTCATTGTCCTAACTGATGGACGCTCTGACACCAAGAGGGACAAAGTGCCCCTAAACGTGCTGTGTGGCAAGGGACTGAAGGTAAACCTAATGAATTTGGACAACCTAGGCTTATAGGAAAAATGTGCCTCTAGATCTAGATTTTTGTAAAACTCCAAATCGTACCTAGCATATAGTACAATTCACTGCAGTTTCCAGCTGAAATTAACTCTAGTGGGAGTAAAACACCAATGATTTTTATTCCTGTTCACACAAATTATGATTACAGGCCAGATTATTGATTAATAAACAATAGTATATGACTTCAAAACATTTACCACAGTGCATGATTTGTAAACTAATACATTTTGACATCTGCATCACATATCCAGCTCCAAATGTTTGGCTTTTTGGTCATAGTAAACTTGCTTGGTACCTCACCTGATACAACGTTGCACTTATGATGCAGAATGCTCAGGTACGAGTCCTGTGAAACCAGAGTCATGATAAAATAGCTCAAAGACTTGCAAGCTAAAATGGCATGGTTGTCATTTTTTTAATGTCACATTTGCTTTTTTTAACACTATCAGTTAGGTTTAAGGTAGGATTTAGTGTGGCTGGTACGTTATTTTCAAATATGATAGTGTTAACCTTTTACTTCCACTCACTGGACATTTTGTTGCTGACCGCGATGCCATTTCCAGATTCACGTTCATCTGTTTCAAATAAAAATGAACTAGCTGTTCATGCCACACATCGGATATTTAACTGTCATGAAACATGCAAGAAGCGATGTTTAATATCAGTTTGCAGAAATTTCGCAACAGGCACTTTTTTCCAATGAGCCTGGGTTGAATTTGGAAATTCCACAGAAATTCATTATTCAATGATATGAATCTAATATGCTGCAGATGTAATGTCATGGTGTTTAGTTTGGGAGAACTTGTGATCCAGTGACATTTTATGTTATTGGGATCCAAGTATGAATTGAGGTTAAATGAAATTCACAACCAGCAAGGATTAGCCTCGACTCACTTCTGGTTTCTGGCAGGTTGGTGGTGTTGGAGTCACGGATTATGCAGAAAGGAAGCCCAATCCAGAACAGCTTGATGAGGTTGTGTGTAAAGATGATCCCAGACAAGGTTTCTCCTTTGTCCTGAACAACTTTGGTCTTCTTCTGGATGACAGCTTCCTGCAAAACCTGACTGAGAGAATCTGTGAAGGTAGGTTAAATACAGTATCTGCAGCAGATTTAGACCCTGTTCACACCTGGTATTTAGATGTGGTTTGGTCAATCGGATCACAAGTGGATGGGGCTAAATACAGTTGTAAACGGGTTCTAAAACGTTTTGAGCTTGTCCACTTTCGACCACTTCCAGAGGTAGTCAAAAACGCATTTGACCGGATTGCTTTCGTACTGTAGATGCTCATGCATTTGAACAACTACAAAAGACCACCTACACTCCGCCTACTGACCTAACGCGTAAACATTATGGGAAGCTCCCTAGTTAAATTTTGTCGGCTGAAGACCTAAGTTTGGTTTGAAGACGAAAAACGTACCAAGCACAATGTTCTCTCAACATTCCTGATTTCTAACACTAACAGCGTTTGGTGTGGTCTTGTAGTTATCAGAGCAGAAAGCTGCTGCTCTCAATGTGTTTTTCCATCGTCTTCGTTGCGTTCATAAGTAAATTGTGCGAGTTCATTTTGTCCATTAGATCGAAAGATCTGAAAAAGCCCATACATTTACCCAACCATAGACCTTCCCCTCGAAGAAATCAGGACAGAAGTGGTTGAAAGTGGACAGAGGAGAGATTAAAACACCAGGTGTAAACGGGAATGTGTCTCCCTCATCTACTTGTGATCAAATTGACCAAAATGCATCTTAATACCAGGTGTAAACAGGGCCTTAGGGTGCTTTGTGAGTTCTGGATCTGATTTTGAGAAAGAGTTATTCACTACATTGTGCTTTTTTTCACAGACAAGAAGTGTCCCACTTATACTTGTCCAAGTAAGTATTTATTTGAGAACAGATTTGTCAGCATTTTGACCATTAGATAATAATGGTTACACCCTTTTCCTTTTCTCCAGTTTCATTTAATGACAACACCGATGTCCTCATCATGATGGACAGCTCAGCCAGCGTCGGCTCCAAGAACTTCGAGATGACCAAGGACTTCTCACGGATGCTGGCTAAGCGCTTTCTGTCAGCAGAAAACGGAGGCTTCCAGGTCCGGGTTGGCGTTGGCCAGTACAGCAACAATGCCAACTTGGAGGCTGAATTTTCCACAAACGCCACCCAGGTGGTCGCTCAAATCGCAGAAGCCAAGTTCCAGAATGCAGGTACACAGGTAACAAACGCTCTCAACTTCGCCATCGAGCGCTTCAGGGGTGGCAGGACAAGGAGGAAGAAGCTGCTGGTGTTTTCGGATGGTCGTTCCCAAGGCGTCAACACCATCCAGATTGAGAAAGCCGTGGAGCAGGTGAGCAACGCGGGAATTGAGCTGTATGTGCTGGCCGTGGGAAATCAGGTGAACGAGGCCCACCTGCGCACCCTGGTGAGCCGAGGCCGGCCGTATGACAACACGTATGCCTACCGCCACCTTTTCAAAGTACCCGACTACCGCTCAATGGTCACTGGGGTCTTTTACCAGACTGTCTCCCGCAAGATTTCCCTGGAGTCGAGGGGGTGATTGGATAGTGGGAGGGGTCCAGGAATAAAGGGGGTGGGCGGCAGTATAGCACAAGCTTTGATTGTTTTAATTTTTTGTCTACTTTTCATGTGAATGATATATCTGAACATAAAAGGTTTTTCATAGTCTCAGTTTCATTTCGTAAAAGACAGTAAATGATTGTCAGAATTCTTAAAAATAATGTCTATTTTTTATGTCACTAAGTCTTCGTGAAGTATAGGAATTAATCGAGTCATTTCACAGTTTATGCCAATTGATTGAGTGAGTTCTAGTGCTTTGACTATATGACTGTATTAAAGTTTGCTGTCCATAACTGCCGGAAATTAGCATTAAATAATATTAAGGGCACGACAAATGAATTCTTTCAGTGGTCAGAAGCTGAAATCTCTATGATGATACAGACTTAGACTCTTTATAAATATAAGGAGTGTATCATTAAAATGCAATGAAACATATCTAGCAACCAGAGTCCAAAATAAACATGTCCTATCTAGGAATCGCATTTATTTTGGACCCTGCTTGCAACAAGTCAATTCTTTATTTGCATTTGTCTGTGGTACACTTAATTATTAGCATTAAAAGTAAAACTTGAATATAAATTTGGTGCTACCGATATAAACACAACACTAGCTCCTTTAGTTATTCAAATGCAGGTTTCTTCAAAATGGTTCTTTATGCCTTTAGCCAAAGAATTTACCAATTGGTTTCTCATGTCAGAATTGTATTGGAAACCAGCCTCGGGGCTATTGCAAAGGGATTTGAAATAAAGGATGCTACACCCCACTACTAACGCCTCTGTCATTTGTCCATCTTTAAAAAACTGCTGCATGCACAAATTCCACAATCCACCACAATCTAGTTTATTATAGGAGAATGTCTTGAATTGCTTTTCTTAGTAATTTATCTCCTTGCATATGCCACAAAAATCTTCATGAAACCATTTATTTGCTATCTCTCATCAATTTATGGCCACTGTACATTTGAAAATCTGATATGCAGTAATAAATCAGGACATTTTTTGCAGTCTGCATTTTGCATCCCTTAGAATATTAGTGTTGAAAAATGATTTGAGATGTACTGTTTATCCCATAAGGAATAAATCCTGGAGAGGATGAACACTTGTTGCTTGTTCACTTGTTGAACAGAGAATGGGATTGCCTGTACATTTGTACAATGGCAACTTGACAATGCAAATTCTCCACATGGAAAACATCCAGTTAACCACCACAACCCCCTGACAACATGCAATATATCATTAGAGATCTGGCTGTGGTTTTTCTATGTGACATAATGCTTTCCTCAACCCAAAGCAGCTAAGAACTGATATCATCTGACAAGGCCATTTAAACCTATCTATAAAATTATTGGTTGGAGAAGAGACATGAAACAGGGCAAAAATGCAATTGCCAGCCTCATGATTCAGGATACACATTTCTGCTGACCAATGCTGAATTTATTTTCTATAAAATACAGTAAAAATAATGATATTTTGATATATTATTACAATTTCAAAAATTTATTTATTTTTTTAAATATATTTTAAAATGCACTTTATTCCTGTGATGGAAGCCATACTCCTGTCTTTAGTGTCACATGATCCTTCAGAAATCACTTTTGATCAATTTAATGCAATCTTGCTGAATAAAAATATTATTTTTATTCTAATATATATATATATATCTCACATATCACTGACCCCAAACTTTTAATATTAAGAGCTTATAATATTAATGAACTCCTGAATCAGTTTATTCAGTATCGAGGTGAGAAAGCATGAGAGGAAGCTGTAGTGTGCTTTACATCAGCTGTAAACAATTCACATGTGGATTCGTTTTAGCCATTGTACGGTTTTAATGCTAATTTTCCCTAGAAAAGACATTTAAGAACAATTGTGATACATTAAAATAATAGTCTTACTGGATTCCTTTCAGGTAAACAAAACACTTAACATTTGCATTGGCAAGCGTTGCTTGATGTCTGGCACCCTGTCCATTCATCCATCCTGCCTTTAGTACATCATTAGCATCTGTTAGATGGTAATGAACCAATACTTTAAGATAACAAACATTTTATAAACATCTTTGAGGGGTCTGATTTTTTTTTTCTCCTTCCAGAATCTGCTACCGATTTGGATTGTATGTTTCCACGCCCTTCAAGTTTACCCATTAGCCTACTGATTATTACCAATACCATATTAAAAATTTTACCTCTGCGCTTCTCATATCTCTCAGAAGCACCATGTCAAGACCCATCTACATGATGTGTGCAGCTAGTATCGCCACCTTCACAGCAAGTGGTTGTTAAACCTAGTACGAGGTCATCTCCGGTCAGGGATTCAGTAGCAGCGGTGTAATCTCACCTTCATCTGTTGAGGTTTTGCCATGGTGTCCGTTTCCTTTCCTAACTCTAGGGAGCGGAACCACAACAAACATTAACTAGGCCTCGTATCAAATATTTTTTTTGCAAACATGTAAATTATATCTAATACTGAGTGAGTCATGACCACAACTTTGAATTTACAACACGGAATCTGTTTCCGTTTTCTGTTTTCTTGGCAGGGATTATATTCAGCAGCGATGCATTAAATTGATCAAAAGTGACAGTAAAGACATTTATCATGTTTCAATATATTTCTCTTTCAAATAAACGCTGTTCTTTTGAACTTACTATTCATCAAAAAATCCTGACAAAATTTTTAAGCAGCACAACTGTTTTCATCATTGATAATGAGAAATGTTTCTTGAGCAGCAAATTAGCATATTAGAATGATTTCTGAAGGATCATTTGACACTGAAGACTGGAGTAATGATGTAATGAATACAACCCGAATTCCAGAAATGTTGGGAGGTTTTTAAATTTGAATAAAATGAAAACTAAAAGACTTTCAAATCACGAGCCAATATTTTATTCACAAAAGAACATAGATAACATAAATGTTTAAACTGAGAAATTTTACAATTTTATGCACAAAATGAGCTCATTTCAAATTTGATGCCTGCTACAGGTCTCAAAATAGTTGGGACAGGGGCATGTTTACCATGGTGTAGCATCTCCTCTTCTTTTCAAAACAGTTTGAAGACGTCTGGGCATCGAGGTTATGAGTTTCTGGAGTTTTAGTGTTGGAATTTGGTCCCATTCTTGCCTGATATAGATTTCCAGCTGCTGAAGAGTTTGTGGTCGTCTTTCGTTTAATGATGCACCAAATAGGTGAAAGATCTGGACTGCAGGCAGGCCACTTCAGCACCCGGACTCTTCTATGACAAAGCCATGCTGTTGTAATAGCTGCAGTATGTGGTTTTGCATTGTCCTGCTGAAATTCACAAGGCCTTCCCTGAAATAGACGTCGTCTGGAGGGGAGCATATGTTGCTCTAAAACCTTTATATACCTTTCAGCATTCATAGTGCCTTCCAAAACATGCAAGCTGCCCATACCATATGCACTTATGCACCCCCATACCATCAGAGATGCTGGCTTTTGAACTGAACGCTGATAACACACTGTAAGGTCTCCCTCCTCTTTAGCCTGGAGGACACGGCGTCCGTGATTTCCAACAAGAATGTCAAATTTGGACTCGTCTGACCATAGAACACTTTTCTACTTTGAAACAGTCCATTTTAAATGAGCCTTGGCCCTCAGGACACGACGGGGCTTCTGGACCATGTTCACATATGGCTTCCTTTTTGCATAATAGAGCTTTAGTTGGCATCTGCAGATGGCACGGCGGATTGTGTTTACCGACAGTGGTTTCTGGAAGTATTCCTAGGCCCATTTAGTAATGTCATTGACACAATCATGCCGATGAGTGATGCAGTGTCGTCTGAGGGCCCGAAGACCACGGGCATCCAGTAAAGGTCTTCGGCCTTGCTCCTTACGCACAGAGATTTCTCCAGTTTCTCTGAATCTTTTGATGATGTTATGCACTGTAGATGATGAGATTTGCAAAGCCTTTGCAATTTGACGTTGAGGAACATTGTTTTTAAAGTATTCCACAATCTTTTTACACACTCTTTCACAGATTGGAGAGCCTATGCCCATCTTTACTTCTGAGAGACTCTGCCTCTCTAAGACATCCCTTTTATAGCTAATCATGTTACAGACCTGATATCAATTAACTTAATTAGTTGCTAGATGTTCTCCCAGCTGGATCTTTTCAAAATTTCTTGCTTTTTCAGCCATTTGTTGCCCCCGTGCCAACTTATTTTGGGACCTGTAGCAGGCATCAAATTTGAAATGAGCTCATTTAGTGGATAAAAGTGTAAAATTTCTCCGTTTAAACATTTGTTATATCTATGTTCTATTGTGAATAAAATATTGGCTCATGTGATTTGAAAGTCTTTTAGTTTTCATTTTATTCAAAATTAAAAAACGTCCCAACATTTCCGGAATTTGGGTTGTAAATTACATTTTTAAAAAATATAGTAAAATAGCAAACATTTATTTTAAATTGTAATATTATTTCTCAATATTACTGCTTTTACTGTATTTTTTTAACAAATAAATGCAGACTTTTAAAAAACATTAAAAAAATCGTATCAACCCCAAACTTTTGAACCCCTTGTTCCTAAGAACAAGCCTTCCCAATTGGAGTCTTACTCGGAAAAACTCTGCAGCTGCTAAAACATCCAAACCCTGTCCAAATTCAATTTTTTTCCCCTCTCATCAGGCAAATTCAACATACTTTTACAATTCTTTCTCAACTCAGCAAGCGCCTGAATATTTGACTGAACCAGATAAGCTTTTTATTGTTAGCAAACCTTCAGTTTCATAACACAAAGACATTCAGCCTTAAAATGAACAAACTTTTGACTGATTTCAATATATTTAATTATTTATGTTGCCAGATTTGGTTACAGTGCACTTCTTGTTATAAGTGGTGCAACATGGGTGGCTTTGGGAGCTTCGCAATGATATAAAGTTATGTTACTAGTTCAGTATTCCACCAAATCAGGCCTGGAGCACCACATACATGCCAAACCCATTCACCGAATCCTCCTTGTTTGAAATCCCACAGAAGAGCACTGTGGCCATGGAAACTGAGTGTATGATGGTGTGGGAGGGGTTTAAAGAGAGGAGGCGGGGAGGTTTGGTACAATGTGCCCAGCTAATAACTCCCAGCTGGCTTTGAACACTGAGGGCCAACATCTGGAGGCATGTGGTCACAGAAATATCTCCGTTAAAGGATGCAAGTCCCCTGCAGAAAAAAGCTATGAGGTGATGTAAAGATGACAGAATGAAAACAAAAGAGGAAATATGTGTAAAAAGACTGGATTAAGTAAATATAAATTAAATTAAATGAAATTTAAACTTATGTTTTGTTTAAGTTTTGTTCAAAGAAGTGGGCATGAATACAGAGCAAGGTTATAATCGTTAACGAAAACGAACGAAAAAACGAAAACTAGGTGGGAAAAAACATTGTCGTTAACTGAAATAAAAATAAAAACGAGGCATTACAAAAAAACGATAACTAACCAAAACTGTAATGTGTGTTTGGCAAAACTAACTAAAATAAAATAAAATTATAGATTAAATGTCCTTAGTTTTCGTCTTTGTCAATGTCTTTCATAGAGCAAATAACGTTCAGCTGCATTTCCTTTCCCTGCGTCTCTCACTCACGCGTCTCTCTCACACACACACACACACACACACACACACACACACACACACACACACACACAGCCCCTCCCCTCCGTGCACACCGCGTCTCCATGAGAACGAGTGTTCGACGTTGAAAGCAAGTTCGCGAAAGGTTGGTATCTCGTGAACACCTTTACACAATCACACATTAAAAAGTGGTATAAAAATATTTTTAATTCTGAATATAATTTTGTCAGTGTGTTAATGTCGACCCGAGAAGCGATTTACTTTAGAAAGTTAACTAGTCGCAAGTTTGAGGTAAAATGCACTTGGGTTGTCGATGTCAAAACACTATATAAGCTGTGATTCAAATATTAAATAATGTTATGTCATTTGTTTACTCTTACACTGAATGTTTGCTGCTTCAATCCAGAAATCCAGTAAATTTAGTATAGGGTGTGAAAATTGTACAGCTGTGGTATTTGTATAGGGTGTGAATTCTGTATAGAAGATGTGTAGATTTTTGGTACGGCGTGTGGATTTTGCAAGAGGTAAAGGAATTTTGTATAGGGTGTTAAATGTGTATATTTTGTGAAGGTGTGAATCACATTTAATATAATAAAGTTCTGTGTAACGAGTTATTAACTAAGGAATTATTTTGATCACCCCCCCCCCCCCTCCATCTTAGTAACCCAAATTACAAAAAAAGACTAAAACTAACACTAAAACTAATAAAAACTAAACTAAAACTAAGCATTTTCAAAAAATAAAAACTAAACTAAACTAGCAAACCCACTTTAAAAACTAAACTGAATTTGAAAACAAAAAGTCAAAACGAAATAAAAATAAAAACTAATGAAAAATGCAAAACTATAATAACCTTGATACAGAGTGAAGGAAACTTTGGGAAGAGAGAAAAGGGAGGATAAGAGAAAAATGGTGGGAGAGGGGAAGGAAAGAATTGGCTTGAATGGCGTAGCAGGGTAATCCCACAATGCACTGTAATTTGCTTGAGCAATGAGAGCTGTGAGAGCTCCATAGTGGGAGTTTAGTTTAGTTTAAACAAACTCCAGCCAATAGTGGACCACAAGACCGGGATACCAAAACCACGGTTAAACACTTAGTCAAATGACACACGCAATCTTGTTACAGCTTGTAGGAGAAGCTGAATCACAGGCTTAAATTAGGGGGAGGGAAAACCCACTTGAATCAAAACACTTCATATTATTATAAGCGTGGATCATCACTAACATAATGGAGTCATTACATTGTGATCTATTCTCAATAATTAATCATTTAACAAACTGAACTTTTCACTGGAAAATCAGCCTTTTCCTTACTGATTGATGTTGGAATTGCTGGACTGAATTAAGATGTTATTCATGAGTAACTTGCATGGAGTAATTCAATGAAATGTGTCTGATTTTCTTAGTTATTTAAGTGAAAGTGAACCCCAGAAAAACAGGTTGGCTGTGTCCAAAAGCTTAAAAATGCTGCCTTCCGAGAATGCATTCCAAGGAAGGCATCAAGGCACGTCTGAATCCAAAGTTAGCTTCACTTCCTGTCTCCTGAGATACCCGCATCTGATCGAGGCAGCAGCTTTATTCTTCGCTGTCTTTGATATCCCACAATCCTGTGTGTTCCATTCTCTGACAGTTGAGCTTAAAAAATAAAGATGGCATCTGAAGATTGCGGTTGGTGGTCAGTTTGTGTGTAAATGTGCATTTCTGACCATCTTTTTCCATTTCTAGTGAGAAATTACTATTGTAGAAATTAAATATTCGCTTAGTTATCACCAAAGCTCATTTTATTTTGTTGTAGATCAATAAAGCGTTACGCTGCCTCAGAAGTCTGTCTGAAATCTTTGTCTGCAAAGTCATTGTCTGATAAGGCAGCGAGGCTGGCAACAAGGGCTGTTTGCCATTCAGAATTGCAATAAGAATGCTTTTTAAATTTCAGTTCAATTCCTAATTTTTTGAAATGAGGAAGCAAACAGAAACTAAAGTTACAATTTAAAGAAATTCATATAACCCCAACAAGTCTATTTTGAACAAGAAAAACTAAAAATCCCATTTATTTTCTCCATATAAGAAATTATTTTTTAACTTTAAACAACTTATATACAGTTAAAGACAGACATACTTTGAGCTATGAGGTTACATCGTTGGTATATGCTTTTGTTGAAGCCATAGTCCGCATTATTTCACATTATTTTTTAAATAATCTTTAAATTTTTGTGAAAAACTACATTTCCCATGACACTGCAAAGAAATCTCCACGAATCAGAGAATCGCACCAAAAGAACGCTTTTGATTTTTTTAAAATACTTTTTTTTTTCAATTCAAATTTGTAATGTTGTAAATCACTTTGTAGCTGGTTGGTGTTGTTCATGGACTGTAATTCGTTAATGAAGACATTTCAGCGGCGCTTGATCTGGAAAGCAGGGCCTAAAATTAACACTCGCCAAGCACCAAATGCCAGTAAAAAATTGGCGTTGGCGAGTGTATGAAATTGTGTAAGTCGCCAGTTGGCCAGAAACTTTTTTTTTTTTTTTATAACAATGCAATATTGTGACAACATGAACAAACGTGAACTACGCTCTGTACAGTTGACGGTTCAGTGCTTCATCACCACGAAAGTTTCAGCCTTTCCAATGTTCAAGCGCTGCGAAAAGGAATTTGTTACTCACGCGCTGTGTGGAAAGTTTAACATTCGAAGCGCGCGACCTCAAAGCTATGTCTCTCAGACAGCGCGCGAAGTTGAGCTCTCTTTCATGACTTCCTGCGCTTCAGTGGGCAAACTCACATTATGTCGATTATCAATTATGTAAAAAAAAACAAACAAAACAAAAAAAAAAAACGCGAGTATCCATAGTAGTGGACTAGTAAACATGTGAACGCAAACACAAAACGCATGATCCGTGTGTGCATTCGGTCTTAAAGTGACAGTATCCTACTAATCCTGCTACCGTCTGCTTTATTAATGTTAACCAAACAACAAAGGACGATTTAAAATTTTGGTGTCATAACTGCCTGTTTTTGTGTCATGGCTGGTAAAAAAATATTTTTGGCAGGTAGGCTAAGTTTTCTCAAGTAACCGGCTATTGGCAGGTGTGGAAAAAAATAGCCCTGTCTGACTCTGGAAGTATTTTTTTCATTCATTTTTCCCATAGGGATTTTAAAATAGTCTTAGTGAAAGAGTTATAAGCCATGTATTGCTTTTTTGACTCTGATTGGTGTAATTTTCTGTACAGCATCATGGGTAATGTAGTTTTTCACCAGGAATTCCACTGACTGTTCAACACGATTATTCAAACCTCGTAGCTCACAGTAGGTCTGTCTTTAAAGGTTTATAAGTTATCATTCAAAATCAATTTCCTTATGAAGAAAATGAATTCAATTCAATTTAAATTCACACTTGTAAACTGAAGGAGAACCAACTCTTAAATTCTGAATTTTGCACCACTCTATTGGTGACACAACAACCATAGATACAGTCAGCAGTTTTTATATGTGTAATATCAGATCTGAGCAGGACAGTCTTGTTCTTCAGTGTGAGAAGAAGGTCATTGGTCACTGCCAAGGTCAACGGCCACCCACTGAGAAACGTGAGCGTTTGCACCGACTCCCTTTGAATCTCCAAAGACTTCAGTATGTAATTGAAGGTTGCGACTGACAGTCATCCAGCTAAACATCATAAAATGAGTAATGAATATGTCTTCCTCAGATTTGCACCTGTATCAGCCAAAATATCAGTTAAAACGCCTCATCAAATGACGGTTTACAAATTCGACCCACCTCTGTTTAACCTGGACCTGATGTGAGCACAGCCCAACTGACTAACAAACCACACTGTGTTTACAATACACAAGTAGATGACTCAATGGAACCGTCAACACACTGTACACTTAAATAAGGAATATTCTGTGAATATGTTTTACGTTATGTTCCCATTGAGGCAATCTTTCCCTGTTGAGGGCAAGTCAGTGTTCTCAAAGGGATCCACTGTTCTGAAGCTCTGTCCAGCACGAGTCATTGGTTAGTGAGAAGGAGAGAGCGTTATATAATGGGCTATGCTGACTAAAAACTTGGAATTATTGTGAATAACGCTGTATGCCAATTGCAATATTGCATATCTGGTTTCGAACAGCAGACTAAATGTTATCATAAGCTAAATGTCATAGTAAACTATGATTGGGCTGCGCCTTGCTTTTATTAAAAACAGATCTGGATAGTAAGTGTAAGTGCATTAAAATGAAGATATTCTTTTTTTGTTGTGCTTCTGTTTTTCTAAACCTGTGGTTTCGTTTGAATAAGGAAATTGGTTCTGCGGCTAATTCCAAGATTTCAGAGGAGCTCTGGATTCAAACACAGGGCTCCATGATTCTGAGATGAGAGGACCGATGGCACGCACACATATTCTGAAGTTTCATTAGTTGCACGAACATGGCTTTTCTTATTTAACCTCTTATTTTTCAGATGCACTTCAAATTTCAGAAGAAAGAGTTCTTGTGAGTTCTTCAGAATGACAGACAGGGGGGAAGTTTTCATCACAGAGTTGTATGGACAAAAAAAAAAATGCTTTTGTAAATCATAATTATGACATAAAAGCATAATTGTGAGATAAAGTTGCATTTTATCTCATTTTTTTTTAAATAATACAATAATAATAATAATAATGTTTATTCATAATTAAAATTCATCATAATTATGACTTTTTATGCCATAATTAGCCTATGATGTTATAATTCTGACTTTTATATCATTGTATCGTCAATTTCTACTTTATGTCATAATTATGACTTGTATCATAATTTACTTTTTATCTCATAATTGAGACTTTTTGTCCTTTTTGTCATAATTATGACTTCATAAATTGTCATTTTTATAATTCATAATATTGCAGTTTTATTTTGACTTTTTATCTCATAATTATGACTTAGTATGGTCATAATTTTGACTTTTTATAATAATAATATTATATATAATAATAACATTATAATAATATTTATAATAGTTTATGGCAATTTTGAGTTTTATTTCATAAATGACTTTTTATGTAATAATTATGATTTTGAACTTTTTATCATAATGACTTATATGGTCATAATTTTGACTTTTTATAATAATAATATATAATAATATTTATAATAGTTTGATAGGGCAATTTTGAGTTTTATGTCAAATATGACTTTTTATGTAATAATTTTATAATAATTTTGACTTTTTATCATAATGACATATAATTTTGACTTTTTATCTCATAATTATGACTTAGTATATCATATTTTTTAAAAACTTTTTTCTCTATTTTTTTTTACAATTTTGAGTTTTATTTCATAATTTACTTTTTATCTCATAATTTTGAACTTTTTATAATAATTTTGACTTTTTTATCATAATGACTTATATATCATAATTTCATAATGATTTATATGTCATAATAGTTTTTTGACAATTTTGATGTCATAATTATGACTTTTTTAATTTCATAATTATGACTTGTCATTATTTACTTTTTATCTCACAATTGTGACTTAGTATGTCAACATTTTGACTTTGTATCTCATAATGTTGACTTTTTGTGTCATAATTATAACTTAAAGCATATATTTTTTCTTATGTGTAAGAATTGCGCTACCATAAATAGCTGGTGATTTACAAAACAGTATAGAAAATCACGTATATGTTATTCTGTAGCAGAGTTGTTCAGCGAGGTCTTGATGTAGTTTTTCATTTGTGAGCTTGTAACTGGAGGGAAGTGTGGAATCATTCTTGCAGTGTTAGTCATCCAGTGCCTCTGAGACAAAACAGACTCAGTCCCCCTCATTTAGACCCCTTCCATCCCTTTTTTTTCCCCCTCGGTTCCTTTCTCTCCTTTTTAAGGAAATATGCAAGCGTCGCCAAGAAACATGGAAAAAATACAAACCATCGCTGTTTCACAAGCACTGCCTGATTATTCTGCAGAAGTTGAGCTGAAATGATGTTTCCTCTCTGCTAACTCCACAGTCTCTTCACACAGGTGCTTGACATCAGGATTTTTCCAGAGAAACATTTCAGCTAATCAGATAAGGTCCAGAGTATAGGCTATCTCACAAAGCTGTTCATCAATCTTGCTCCAGTTCTGCACATTTTAAATTTCTGGCTAATCTAATGCACATGATTTAAAATGGATGTGTCAGAATGAAGACCCTGCATGCCAATTTGCATATTATCCATCGTAAACAGTATGTAAGATTTTAGTTAGTGCTACCTAAATCATATTACAATTAAAACAGAAAGCTGAAAGTCTTAAATGATATACTATTTGAGATGGACTTATGAATGCTAATATATATATATATATATATATATATATAATGCTAATTTTTACTACAGCAATGAAAATATTGATTGATATGATTTTTTAAAATTAAAATCATCATAAATTCAATACAACAAATCCTACCATGATGTATACTAACAACTGAACTATCATATACATTACTTAAAATGTGAAGAAATGTGTTTAAAGCTTCTGTCCGTAACTTTTTTTTTTTTGGGATTAAAAATGATCCAAAATCAATTTTTGAGCAAGTACATAACCAGCCAGTGTTCAAAACTATCTCCTTACCTTAGACCAATTCACAATGGTAAGCTTGTAATAATGTTTTATAATTCGGGTGGTACTGGTGAGTTTCGAGCATGGCGCCTTTCATCTTTGCGTCATTATGTCACGTCTGTTTACATAAAGAACGAGTCCCAGCTTGTAGGCTATATTGCATGTGAGGCGTATCATTTATAGCCTTGTCTCACAGCAGCTGCAATAATTAAACATCATTTTGATGACGGATTGTATGGTATGACAAATTAACGTTAGAGATTAAACTGTACAGAAATTGAAATCTACATGTAACGCTAATACACTAAATACACGTAGTCATGCAATTCTGATGTTCTTAACATTAACAATTTGAGAACAAAGTATAACAATAATAATAATTCACACGGTTTGACGTGATCCGAGCTAAGCGATCGTTAGATTTAATCACCATTGGTAGCGTGATTTATTGTAATGCTTTTTTCCCCTCAGTTGGTCAGAACAAAAGTGGCAGATTTGTTACTTACTTGTTCAGATGACATTTTCTGGTGAAAATTCTTATTTTTGTCATACTTCCAAGACTACAATCTGTGATTCCGAAGTGCAGTATCCACACCAGTGCAGTGACTGACAGCCACACATTCTCCTCAAAACATCAGATTCATCCGCACTGAGGAGTCGTGTCGAGGCACAACCCACGTAAACATGATAATTCCACAAATAACTGCAATTGCAGGTTTCGAACAGAGATGGCGACAAAGAGGCAAAACTTACGGACTGCAGCTTTAACTATCAGGAAATCTAATTATTGATGGTTCATTTTTTATTTATTTAGGTAGAGAAAAGTAACAAGGAATATGCAGCTAAAGTTATGAAAAAGTTATGAAAACGTTATTTCTGAATGTTCTCAGTTTTTTTTTTCATGGTTATACGAATGTTAAGGGAACATTCTATTTTATCATTTTGCTAAAATTATGAGAAAGTTACTTTTGAATGTTCTTTAAACATTGTTCCCTGTTAGCTGAGTTACTGAAAAAAACTTTCCGATTATTAGCAAAGTACATGCTTTTAGTGAAACATGCAACAGCTAAAATGTGTAGTGTTGCAAGCTGCACAAGCAGAATTAAGAAACATTCACATAGAACATGGATGCTTGTTGTTTGGATACAAGGTGGTTATATCTGGACACATACATTAAATTAAGAAAAAAAGAGGTGATTAAAGTCCTAACTGCTTTCATCTGCTAGTCATCTGTACTGAAGTAGAGCTCAAGGTCAGGTGTGACTGAAACAGATCTATGTATGTACATTTTTTTGACTGTTTGAACTTGATATACAGTGCGTGTATACATGCATACGAACATGCCACACACGAAGTGTTTAAAAGTGAAAGGGTAGCAAAAAAGGATAAAATCCAGCTGGAAGTTGTTGTTATTCTTGTGTGTGTGTGTGTGTGTGTGTGTGTGTGTGTGTGTGTGGGTGGGTGTGAGAAAGAGAGTGCATGCACATCTGTGAGTTGATGAGTGTGACCATAGAAATGTGCGTGTATGCGCGCGCGTGTGTGTATGAATCGAATGTGTTACTGTTTGAGCCTCTGATTTGGAAATAAATAGCAGAACTACTAAGTTAGAATCACAGTCCAATCCTTCTCTCACTCCTGGCATCAGTTTCATGTTTATTTTGCTTAAATGCCTTATAAAAGAGCTCCATTTGAATTGGTTTAAATGGCCCTGTTTTATTCCACACAAAACAACACAAAAGGAGGCATCTTGTACATTTGCATTTGACACATTATGTAAATTATGAACAAAATTCGTTCATCTTCAGAACACAAATTAAGATATTTTTGATGAAATCCAAGAGGGGTTTTTTTTTAATCTCCCATAGAAAGCAATGAAATTACCACATTTAAGGTCCAGAAAAGTAGTAAAGACATCGTTAAAATAGTCCATGTGGCAACAGTGGTTCAACCTTAATGTTATGAAGCGACAAGAATACTTTTTGTGCTCAAAAACAAAACAAAAATAATGACTTTCTTCAACAATTTCTTCTCTACCCTGTCATGCTCCTACGCAGTTGACGCAGTGAACGCAGTGCAGCGCTTCCGTGTTTACGTCCGAACGCCAGCCCAGTAATTTCATTTTTGGGTGAACTAACCCTTTAAAAATAAATGTTCTTTTTGGCATTGATGGTTCCATAAAGAAACTTTAACATTCATGGAATCTTTTCATTGCACAAAAGGTTCTTTGTTGTGGAAAAGGGTTCTTTAGATTGTTAAATTGTTCTTCACACTATGAAAAAAAAGGTTTTTAAGCCTTTATTTTTAAGAGTGCAAGGATTGGAACAAACTTCAATGTGTAACTCATCCTGCATCGAATGATACCTCAAATCATGCCGCTTCTTGAAAAGAGGTCAAATACAATTCTTAATATGACTAACACCGAAGGCAGGAAGCAAGCTATATCTAGGATAAATCTAACACTTTGACATCCCAGCAACCACTCAACCACTAGCATTATGGCGGTGAGATTTGCATGAGCAAGTACCACTCACATTTTCGTCAGAAAATAAAAATTATGTTTATATTACAGAGCATTAGTTTCCCTCTCTCTTCCTCCCACATATAAAGAGCTTTCTGTGCTGCTTTACTATCTTATGTAAGCTGGGTTCAAGGGGACATTTGCGCAAGTGATATAAAATTCTGTGGAACTTTGGAAAGGATTTTGAAGATATCTTCTTTTCTCTCTCATGCTCTTGGTCACCTTTCTCTTTCCACACAGGGGAAATCCCAAATCCGCCACCCCCTCTCCCCACCCAACAATACAGGACATATGGCATACAGGCAGCATGATGATCAGTAATTTCCTCCTCTCATGTGGTGTCATATGAATGTATGCTTTTGAGGATTATAGTAGTTTTGTATGCTTATTTTTTGTAGTATGAGCAGTCCTGTGTTTAAACGCATTGACCAGGAGTGAGTTGTGCATTTGCTGGGCGTGCACTTACTCATGTTTATGGGAAAGTTTACTGGAATATGGATGTTTATGTTGATATCTTTTGGTGTATGTGACTCAGTGGACTTGCACATGCTCTGTCAGATGCCTACAATTGGAAATACCTTGTTATGCTATGTAATTGGCAAAGGAAATGACTACAGCTGTAACCATGGTCACGTAATAAAAAAAAAAAAAAACTTGGCGAAGCTCATGAAGACTCAAGAGATGAGAGGTCACATTTCTTACTAAAATAACCAAAATAAATAATTCATTACTGTATTATGAAGAAATGGCGATATATATAATTCACATGGTAAACATTCACGTTTTCACGTTAACTTTTACATGTTAAAGTACCTATACGGATTTAATGTCGCTATGTAGTCTACAATATGTAGATATGCTTTATATGCTCTTTATTAATAATATCTGGCAGTGTTTTCCCCATGCAAGAAAACTACAAATAGAACTCAAAAGATATGCCATAACGCCTGTTTCCTTTGAAAATGAGATATGGTCATTCTGTCGACAGATAGCCATGTGCGTTTCATTAATGCACTTCCACAGAGGAAAGGCCATATGAGAGTTCCTGCGATTAATACAACGCATACTTTTTACCCAAAAAAAATAAAATAAAATAAAATTCAATAAGATGTCCTCACTCCGGTCTTTGTGAACATGTGTGGGTGATCCACAAACCCCCCATATTATCACCAGACATCCGTAAAAATCCCAAGGAGTGGGAGTGTAGTCCATCAGTGTGGATGCACAGCGCCGCCATGCGGATAGAATACACTCTGCACAGATGCTCGGTCTCCTGTCGCTGATGAAGGAGGGACCAGACTTCTGTTCAAGCTGGGAGAAGCGCAGAGGAAACTTATCCTGCAGTTTTTCTTCTCACTCACTCCCTTATTTTGGACTTTATTCTGATTTCTGCTTTACCTAGTTCGGAATGTATGCTTGATAACCCTAAACGTAATTCAGCGCTCGAAAAGTACTTCAGATTTTCTGATCTTTGGTGGGTAAGTGAAAACTAACTTTTATGTAACTTTGGCAGTGCGTTTCTGTCTCTGATGAGTGGAAGTGTGGAAATGCTCAGGCACTTATGCTATCACTTTGTTGCTTATTGTTCAGTTATTCAGTGAACTGTACATTCTCACCTGCTTCTTATATTTGCTAAAAAACAGTGAAAAGAATAGTTGCTGTATTATTTTTATAACTCTCTGTGTTGCATGCACTTATTCATGCTATTTAATGTCGTAGATCGTCTTACAGATCACATTTGTGCTGCTGTTCTTCATGAGTTTATATTATGACTACAGCCTATATTTCATATTTCATATAGAATGGCCCTTAAATACCTGGTTATGGTGTAATCAGTATGATTGACAGACAGACCTTGAGAATCAAATGTAAATTTAATTAAATGTAAAATAACTTATTAAAAATAAAAACAAAAATAAAAAAATAACATTTTTGTGTAATGCATATATAATATTTGCAACAATATATGCATCATAAATATTTACAATACTTGATAATTCATCATGTCATTGGATCACCTGTGCTATTTGGATGTAAGCAGGAATATCACTGTGTCTAGAGGCCATATATATATATATATATATATATATAGCCTATTAAACCATGCATATTGCAGATTGGCTCATTTGAATAAATGTGAAGGCCTAGATGAGATAATGGTTTCAAATAAAAAATGTTAGAAAAACTTTACTAATTGTGGAATATTTATTCAACTAAACCCTCATTTGAATCAGCTGTTTTAATGGAAGAAGCTTTTAGTAGTTAGTCTGAATTGGCATCTGACAAATAAGGTCCAGAGAGAATATGACCTCAGATTAGTTTTCAACAGATTCTATTCAGAAAGCTAGCAAGCAACATGTGATTGTGAGACAAAAGTTGTCTTACTTCAGGGGATAAATAGAGGCTCAGAAAGTCACGTTTGTCATTTTTATTTTATTGGAGACATTTGATGTACTAAACTGTACAATTGTTTGAATCTATTAATTCTAGTGATTTATATCTGACATGCGGATGAAAATCCACCACAGAAATCTATATAAAATTTATATTTTTATTTAAACTTTATACAGTAATTGCAAAGACCCTGATTGGTCCGTTTCGACCAGCACAGAGAAAAGTAACAGGCCGTCTGTTTGGCACTTCAGCGGCAGCCTGGACAGTAAATCACACATAAATAATGACACTGAGAATCTTTATTAACCATTCCATTGAAAATACACACTGAAAAGTTCAAACAACCTAGGATAATTATGGAGTCTATGGTGACAATTAGAAACAACTTCCGGTCAGCAAAGCCACACCCTTATTTAAAGCTAATAGAGTGCAACAGTGCCCGCCCCCTTTTTCAGCAACGCTGGTTCCAGAAGTATTTTTTTTAATTCTTTTTTTTTCTGTAGGGATTTTGAAATAATCTTTGTTAAAGAGTCATAAGCCATGAACCAAACCAATCAGCTATGAGGTGAATCACAACTTTGATTTGAAGCAAAAAAAAAAAAAAAAATTCAAAACACAAAAGGTACAAGACTGAGCGCGGCTTTAATAAGAGAAAGAACATTGCAAATGGCAACAGAACAACAGAAAATATGTAACTATTGATTTAAAGATGTTGATTATATATAGAAACAATATATTTTGCCTATTGCAAAATATGCATATTATGCATATCATATATACTGTATATATATATATAATATACTAAGCAACTACTTGAAGACACTATCATGTTTTGTTTTACATCATAAATTATACACAGTCATATCTCAAATGTGAATTTGCCAACAAGTTACTAAATAAGTTCTGTAATGGTTTTCTGATGTAAACGCACATCTTTGTGGTAGTTGTAGTCATTATTTAGCAACTTGTTAGCAACTTCCATTTTAAAAACTCTTCAAAATTGGTGTGAACCGTGGACTGTGTGTAATATATGTTGTCGAACAAAACATGAAAGTCTCTGCAGGTAATGTTAACCATTACACTTATTTTTACTCATAACTTAAAACTCATTTGAAATTTCATGTCTCAAAATGCTAATTCTTTTCTGGGTTTTAGGACAACAAACTGAACAGCTCTATTGTCATTTGACAACATTCAGAAACATGCACAAGCTCTTATTCTCCTGACAGTTGATGAATCTCTGGCTCCTGTAGTATTTATACATATTGAAAGCAAATAAATGGACTTGTACCTCATAAAATATGATAGCTAATTTCCAAATTGATTTTTCCAAATTGAATTGAATTTGAAGTGGATTTGAATTGAGGAAGCAAACAGGAACTAGAACTAAAATTCGAATTCATGTAAGTAGATAATAATAATAAAAACAAATTTGTAAAATTTCAATACAAGTAGGCTAATTTTTTGGCGATTTTGCCTTTATTATGATAGGACAGTAACCCCCGAAGCGCAATGGCGCTATATGTTGGTGCGCTGCCCACGAGGCTATCGACGCCAACAATACAAGTAATTTTTAACAAGAAAAATTAAAGTTTGTCAAGACAAACTTTGAATGTTGTGGAAGAACACTTAATTTCCCAGAATACCATTGGCATCTTCCTGTCTTTCAATTTTCAAAACTTCCTATGGGTGTGGCTAATTACTGTTTCCATTTGTCACTTAATTCTGAGCATTTTTAATGGCATTTCTATAATTCAATTTAAAATGAAAATTACCCCAAGCTTTACTCACCCTCAAGCCATCCAAGGTGTATATGATTTTCTTCTTTCAGCCGAATACAATCAGAGTTATGTTAATAAACACCCTGACGCTGTGAACAGGGTCACGAGTTTGAAACTCAAGAAAGTGCATCCATCCATCATAAACGTACTCCGCACAGCTCCGGGGGGTTAATGAAGGCCTTTTGAAACGAAGCGATGCATTTGTGTAAGAAAAATATCCATATTTAACACGTTATAAAGTAAAATAACTAGCTTCCGGCCAAACTGCCATACGGATTCCAGTTATGTCTAAAGCGTAACTTATGCGTAACTTATTAATATAACTCTGATTGTATTTGTCTGAAAGAAGAAAGTCATATACACCTAGGATGGATTGAGGGTGAGTAAATCATGGGGTAATTTTCATTTTAAAACTAATCCTTTAATAATTTATTAATAAATTAAATATTGATTGTTTGACCAGTTAAGTTGTTTGTATTCCTCTAGTACTGGTGGATAATGCTGATGCAAAAGATACATTATGTGAAACTGAATTTATATAGATTGTTAGTTCATAATTTCATTAATGTGCATCAGAGTACTTTAATTTAAAGTGGTAAAACAGTCACATTCCTCAGTCTCTGGCACTGCAGAGACATATTTTACCCTCTTGTAAAAGTCCTTGTGCTTTATAAATGGTCCTGCTAGAAGATAACAGATGTCCACAGATGGGATGTCTGAGAATGTTGTGTTGTGATCATGGTCAACACATCCTGTTTACTTGTCTGTTTAGGAAGGAGAATGAGGATGATGAGACTATCTATCCTCCTCCTTTTGTTTGTGGGCGTTCCCACACAGGGCCAGGTTCCAGCCGGCTCTTCTTGCACAAGTGAGTAAATGCTTGGTTTAGTAACCGATTAATCTGCTTTATTCTTTGAATGCATTATTTCTATGCTCATTACACTTTTGATCAATTTAATACATATATGTTTTATTTAACAATATGGATAGACAGATTAAATTGATCAAAATTGACATTTATAGTGTTTCCAAAAACTTTTTTTCAAATAAATGTTGTTCTTTTGAACTTTTGAACATCAGAATTTCGTCAAAGAATCCAGAAAAAAATGTATGATGGGTTCCACAAAAATATTAAGCAGCACAACTATTTACATTATTGATAATAATAATAAGAGATATTTCTTGAACAGAAAATCAGCATATTAGAACATTTTTTCGAAGGATCATGTGATGCTGAACTGGAGTAATCATGCTAAAAATTCAGCTGCATAACAGGAATAAATTACATTTACAGTATATTTAAACAGATAACAGTTATTTTAAATTGTAATAATATTTCACAATATTACTGTTTTTACAGTATTTGTGATCAAATAAATGCAGCCTTGGTGAGCATAAGAGTCTTCTTTCAAAAACATTAAAAATCCTGCCATATTAAAAACGTCTTTACTGTCACTTGTGAATAATTTCTGGATCATTGCTAAATAAAAGTATTAATTTCTTTAAAAAAAATCTTTGATTAATAGAAAGTTAAAAAACAGCATTTATTTGTAATATAAATATTTTGCAACATCATTAATGTCTTTACTCTTACTTGTGACCACTTTAATGCATGCTTGCTGAATAAAAGTATTAATTTCTAAAATAAAAAAAGACCCCATACTTTAAAAATAGTAGTGTATTATTTTAACAAATATAAGTTATTTAATATTATCCTATGTCGTTTTAGTAACTTATGTTTGCTATGTATGTTCTGTCCCTCCAGAACAGATCGAATGCCCAATCGACTTGTACTTTGTCATCGACACATCTGAGACCATAGCGCTGCAGGAGAACCCACCTGGCAGCTTGGTAGAGAGCATCAAAAGTTTTACCACTGACTTTGCTAGGAAACTAGAAGAGGTTAATCACAGAGGTTCGGTTCAGATCAGCTGGTCTGTAGGAGGCCTTCACTTCTCCCAGAAGCAGGAGATCATCAGCCCAATCACCAGTAAAGATGAATTCATCAGGAGGCTCCAACCAATCACATACCTGGGCAAGGGCACTTATATTGACTGCGCCATCACCAACATGACCCAACAACTCGTCTACTTTCCATCCAAACCCAATGCCAAGCGCTTTGCGGTGGTCATCACCGATGGTCATGTGACTGGAAACCCATGTGGTGGGATAAAAGTGGCGGCGGAACGAGCACGGGATGAGTTAATTAAGATCTTCGCTGTCGCATCGTCCAGGAACCTGGAGGAGACGGGACTCAGGGAGATTGCTAACTCTCCCGCTGGAGTTTTTCGTGATAAATTCATGGCGGTTGATCTCACGGGAGTGCGGCCTGTCATAGTGACATCAACAATTGACCGCATTTATAACACAATGGTAATGCAATGCCTTTTATACCTTTCTTTTGAGTATTCAGTGGCATAATAATCTGAAATGAAAACACTGGATTATTTTAATGATAAAAACAGAAGTATTAGACATGATTTAGTATTTTAATAATTTTTCTTTGGTCTTGTTCTCTCTTACAGCTTCATCTGGCTTATCAAGAGGTGAGATCCATATCAGTGTACTGATATCCATTGATTTTAATTTTTTTTTCATTGGGTGCCAACATGTTGAATCACTTTCCTCAGAGCTGTCACTACATTCTTAAAAATAACAGTTTAAAAAGAGGTTTTCACAGCAATGCCATAGAAGAGCCATTTTTGGGTTCCACAAAGAACCTTTCAGTGAACAGTTCTTCAAAGAACCTTTTGTGCAATGGAAAAGTTCCATGAATGTTAAAGGATCTTCATGGTACCATCAATGCCAATGTTTGATAGGTCTACAAAGGATTTCTGTCTTTCTCCCAGAAAAATCTAATAGAATTTGTTTAAAGCATTTGGACTTCATTGTCCTCCTTGTAGCTTCATCAAATAAGTGAGGAAACATCTCAAAAAATGGAAAATATCTTACATTGTATCATGATTTCTTACTCAATTTCATCATAATGTTCCAGTGCTACTCTGCAAAATGTTTGGAGACTCCAGGACCTCCAGGTCCATCAGGACACAGGGGACAGAAAGTGAGTCTCAAAATCTCAAATGAATCTCAAAAAACAAAAGTAAAAAAGACATCTCTGACTGAAATCTTTACTAACAACTAATTTCACTGCTGTTTAACACTTGATCTGGTGCCTTGATTATTACAGGGAGCTAAAGGAGATAACGGTGACCCTGGCCCTAAAGGTCAAAGAGGACGTCCTGTGAGTACAAACCAGTTCCCATGAAAGCATTTGGTAAAATACTGCATTTCAACCAAAGACTATACTAAATCTTATTTGTATTCAGTGAAGCTCTTACACCAGTGCTATTTGTAATAACTCATGTCAAAACCTACAGGGAGATCCAGGTATTGAGGGACCCATTGGACATCCTGGACCTAAAGTAAGTTCTTCACATTCCTCATGTGCAATAAAATGTCTAGTCATAGACCAATATATATCGGTCAGACCAATTAATCTGCACATATTTGGCTATTTTGACATTATTGGCATTAAATGATAACCATATTTGCTTAACTGATTACCAGAAAGGAAGGCTCAGACAGCCTTGACAATATATCATTTATTTTTTAGTGGTTTTTAAGTAAATATTCTGTTAAATTCTCAGTTCAGTGTTTCATTTTAAATTTTGTGTACATCTAATTAGCTGTCATTACATTAAATTATGTATATGTCAGCCTTATAATACTCGAAATGCCCAATTTACTAGTTGTAACCACCCTACTGTTTCTTTTTCTCGTTTAGGGAGAGCCTGGTATCAAAGGAGAAAAGGTATGACTTTTCTGATAAATATCTGATAAATATGGTTGGCATATTGATAATGCACCAAAAACTTATATGAAAATTATCTGTTTTTAGGGAGAAATTGGAGCACAAGGGAAAAAGGTAAGTTCCTCATAACATTTACTTATCACTTTATATTTTCTCTGAATACAGAATCTTACATGCTGCATGTATTTTGAAATATTTATAAAACATTTTTATTCTAACAGGGTGTTGCTGGAATAGCTGGCCGCAATGGAACGGATGGGCAGAAGGTTAGTTATGGTAAAAGCGGGGTAGACTCAGTGGCGTAGCGTACGGGCACGCACTGCGGGGGGGTCCCGCGTGTTGTTATATCCGCTGTCAAGGGGAACGCGATTTCTACCTGAGGGGGACCAACAACCAACCCCCCACATCACACACACACCCCCCCTCCCCAAAACGCGATTACTACCGGGACCACGGAACACGATTTCTACTGAGCGGAGCCACGGACTTGAGGTTCACGTGGAGGCCCGCAGATTTGCGCTACGCCACTGGGTAGACTCAAAGTGAAGTTTGGATAACACATCATTAGACTGTCAAAATATACATTGAAATAAAAAACAAAAAAAACAAAAAATAAAATAAAAATGTCTGTTTTTTAACAGGGAAAAATCGGAAGGATCGGTGCTCCTGGCTGCAAAGGTGACCCGGGTGACAAGGTATGTGAGTCTATTCTTTTGAATATCTGTTACTTGAGTTATACAAGTCAATTAATGTCAATTAATGAATGTGCCTTTCACAGGGTCCTGATGGCTATCCTGGAGAGGTTGGAGAATCTGGTCTTCCAGGGACTCTGGGAGAAAAGGTACCTGATAAATTAGAGAAAAAAATAAAAACTTGACATTTAAAGGTAGGTTAGGCAATTTTGGACAGGCTAGCAATAGCAAGCTAGCTTTGAAAGCATAAGACCCCACCCTCCCACCCTTCAGAGTGTTCTCCAAAGCCACGCCTCCTTCAAAACACAGGAACGCACACAGCAGTGTCTGCAAAGTGTCATGAGACGAGAGACGGTGTTAAATTACCTCACGTCTCAAAGCACATATCATTATAATAATAATGAACGTAAACAACTTACAGAGCTCTAGTTGTACCACCTGACTGCTGCAGATTCATTTCGGCGTTGACAGTGTTGACATACTAGAAACATAAATCTGAGTCTGAGGACGTGAACAGCTCTGAGTAGAACGTCACGGGTTGCTGTCTCTATAGTACGGTTACGACAACATGATGTGAACGCAGTATAAGCTCGTTGTTTTAGTTGAGGAGGAACTGTAAAAGCCGGATGCTGTTTCTTTTGCATAGCCTTGCGCTGATGACATGTGATGTCTGCTGAGCAGGGTGTGCGGAGGTATGGAAAAACATATATTGACGGGCAGGTAGGACATCCTATCATTGCATTCGGACCGAATTCAATGATTGGATGAACATTTTTTTGGTCCTGTGACTTCCACAGAAGATATACATATTTTAATATTTAGACCAGTTCTATTATTGATTGCTATCAGGATGTGAAGAGAGTTTCAACCAGTATAACAAATTGCCTACCCTACCTTTAAAAGCCATTAATTAGGCATATTAGTTTGAGGTGTCATGGTTTCTCACTTTGTTCTCAGGGTGATCCAGGTCGTCCAGGAAGACCAGGTCCACTCGGCCCAGCTGGAGATCCTGGACCTAAAGTAAGATCTCACAACCACAGAGATTACATTAATATTGCCTATCCATCATTTTGTAATGTATTGTAATGTATCACTGACACCCCCTACAGGGAGAGAGAGGAAGCCCTGGATCTCCTGGAGTTCCTGGCCTGAAAGGATCTCCTGTATGTATTTGTTTTGGCCTTACTGTAATCTTGTTATTTTCATTTTAACACTCTAAATCAATTTTGATTTGATGTTATAGAAAATTTTGTTTTATTTTATAGGGGGCAGCTGGAGGACTTGGACCTAAAGGCGACCCTGTGAGGAATAGTTTTTGGACATGTAAAACTACAGTAGGTTGACCTGTGTCAGAATTGTAATATTTACCATTGCATTTTTAGGGAAGAAGAGGAGACTTTGGACCTAAAGGCAGCACTGGACCTAATGGTCCAAAAGGAGACAAGGTCAGTGTTTGGGTTCACTGAAAATGATAAAAAAAGGTGTTAAGTAGCTCTTTTTCTGTTGTAAACTCAGATTGCATGAGGGGAGACTTTAATGTAATAATTATTTTATCAATGTCCTAGATGATTAATTTAAATATTTATAATGTTTCACAGGGTGAACCAGGTCCTGAGGGACCCAGGGGTCTTGCAGGGGAAGTTGGCAACAAAGGAACCAAGGTAATTTGGTGATTTTGTGATCTGGTTGCTTAAAAACTGAAAAATTGAATTTTTATTGGTTTTAAGGTGGACGTAGTTAAAAAAAATACATATTTTTTGGCTGTTTTTAACTTTTAGGGTGATAACGGACTTCCAGGACCAAGAGGCCCACCAGGAGCTCCTGGAGAACCAGGCAGAAATGTAAAAAATACATAATTTTCTCTTGTTAAATAAAAAAATGTCAAGTCATATTTGCCAGCTGTCTCACAGTACACACTGGCTGAAAGTGACCGAAAACCGAAGGCAGCTGCCTTCTTGTATCATTGCCCAGTCATATGATGAACTAGCTAGAATCTCCATTATAGGGTTCCCAAGGTGATCCAGGTGATTCTGGCCCTAGAGGTGATCCTGGTCCCCCAGGACCAAAGGTACATCACACACACAAAAAATCTAATGGTATAAAATGGTGATTTTAAAATGCTTGTCTATTATAAAAACAAGATGTTGTTTCTCTTGCCATAGGGTGATTCTGGCAGACCTGGGTTCAGCTATCCTGGACCAAGAGGACCTACGGTACTGTAATTAGTTAAATTTGTGGTAACACTTTAGTATGGGGAACACATATTCACTATTAACTATGACTTTTCCCTCAATAAACTCCTAGTCAGTAAGGTAGTTGTTGTAGTGGTTAAGTTCAGGTATTGGGTAGGATTAAGGGATGTAGAATATGTGCTTTATAAGTACTAATAAGCAGCCAGTATGCAGGCTAGTAAGCAACTAGTTGTACTGATACTGAAAGTTATTTCAGTTCACAGAGCTTTAGATCACATTATTTTGTAATACAAACTGTTTTCCAAAGCCATTTACAAAATATCTAATTATTTCTGCCAAATGTTTATATATTATATAAAATATATATTTGTTCTATAGGGTGACAGGGGTGATAAAGGTACACCTGGACCCAGAGGAAGTAGAGGAGACTGCGGACCAAAGGGCGACCCAGGTCTAAAGGGAACTTCAGGAGAGCCGGTGAGCAAATTGACTCATTTTAGCTGCACGTTAGCTGTTCAGAAATTTTCTTAAAGTCAGCATGAAACAGAAGTTGCGATAGTCTTTTCTTCTCTATTGTGATGTATATGCAAGTTAAAGGATTAGTTCACTTTAAAATAAAAATAACCCCAAGCTTTTTTCGTAAGTTGAATACGGAAGGCGTAGGATGTAGCGTTTTGAACTGCGAGAGGCGTTACACTTTCTTCGTAAGTTGAATAAGGAAGGCGGTCTGGCGGAAGCTAGATTATGGATTATGTTAAATATGGATATTTTTCTTACACAAATGCCTCACTTCACTTCAGAAGGCCTTCATTAACGGAGCCATGTGGAGTACGTTTATGATGGATGGATGCACTTTCTTGAGATTCATACTCGTTGGTCCCGTTCACTGGCATTATAAAGCTCGGACGCGTCAGGATATTTATTAATATAACTCAGATTGTGTTCATCAGAAAGAAGAAAGTCATATACACCTAGTATGGCTTGAGGGTTAGTAAATCTTGGGGTAATTTTCATTTTAAAGTGAACTAATCCTTTAACTGCTTCTCGAACAAGAAAAAATGTAGGGTGGGACTTGATTTTTGTTTTGTCCATCGAGAATTAATTAGATGGTTGGATGGTTGTGGTTTGCTATTGGTCGATTTCATGTGAGTGACAGGTTGTCCCGCCTCACTCCAGTATAAACGTCATCAGAGAAGAGAAGTTATTTTGATTAAAGATTGGATAAATCCTTTATAATAAAAACCACAATATTCTATTAAAAAAAATAAGAATTGTCAATTTTGATTTCATGGTGAAGAAATTGATCAAATAAATGCAGCCTTGGTGAGCAGAATTGACTTCTTTCATATATATATATATATATATATAACAATAATATTTCTTCATTGTGTTTCAGGGAGAGCCTGGACCCCCAGGAGAGCCTGGACAAAGGGGGCCTAGAGGAGATGAAGGAAGAAATGTAAGCTTAATTTTTAGTGCATATTGATGTTTAAAGGATGGGATATTTTATCTATTCAGTCACAGAAAAGAGCTTAAATAACAGTAAATGGCAACATCAGTGCAATTTATGTGAACTTAGTATTAAATGATTTTAAATTATGTCCTTAACAGGGTGACCCTGGACCAGAGGGAGACCCTGGCCTTACTGTAAGCATTAAAATTCAGTTTTTGTAATTAAATAGCACATAATTACATCAGGGATGAATGTTGAATAAATTTTTTCAGGAATGTGATGTCATGAACTACATCAGAGAGACCTGTGGATGCTGTGGTAAGATTCTTATAATTTTTCAGAACAAATGAATTGATTGCTACAGTATATTTGCTTTTGTTACACAATTTTCTTGTTCGTTTCAGATTGTGAAAAGAGATGCGGTGCCCTGGATATTGTGTTTGTGATTGACAGCTCTGAGAGTGTAGGGTTGACCAACTTCACCCTGGAGAAGAACTTTGTGATCAATACCATCAACAGACTGGGCTCAATAGCAAAAGATCCCAGTTCTGAAACAGGTAAAATTAGCTTTTAAATACACTTAGTAGCAATGTAGAAGTGGTTTAATTTAATCTAACAAAATTTGTATTTTCTAAATTTCTCAGGAACTCGAGTCGGCGTTGTCCAGTACAGTCACAACGGAACATTCCAGGCAATTCGCCTCAATGACTCCAAGATCGACTCTATGTCCGCCTTCAAAGATGCTGTGAAGAAGCTCGAGTGGATCGCTGGAGGAACGTGGACACCTTCTGCCCTGAAGTTCGCCTACGATAACCTGATTCGTGACAGCCGTCGTGCGAAGGCTAACGTCACAGTGGTTGTGATCACAGACGGCCGGTATGACCCCCGTGATGACGACAAACTGCTCAATTACCTCTGCACGGACACCAGCATTGATGTGAATGCCATCGGTATTGGTGACATGTTCGACCAGCCGGAAGAGAATGAAAGCCTGAAGTCCATCGCTTGCAGAAAAGATGGAAGGGTCATGGGCATGAGGCGTTTCGCCGACCTGGTTGCAGAGGATTTCATCGATAGGATTGAGACCGTACTCTGCCCAGGTGAGTCTTGTGACCTGGCCTGACTTTACAATGTTTTTTTAGCATGCTGTCTTGATAGCCATAATTATAAAAATAGAGCTTTCTTTTCATTACTTTTCTTTTCTTTATATGTTTTAGATCCAGTGATCGTTTGCCCAGATCTTCCATGTAAAAGTGGTGAGTGTTCTTTCCTAATCTGTCTATACCACTGATATATATAAATGAATGCAATGGGCAATCCAGTCTTTTAAATAGATCAGTGGTCCATACACAAAAGATGAAGGCCCCTAATTCTTAAAAAAGACATTCTAAATGTTTTTGTTTCAGCCAAGTCAATGTAGCCCAAAAATACCTACATTTTATTATTTTTCTTCTTTACCTTATTGTTTTTGAATTGCCTTTTTCACAGGGTTTGAATGGGTTTAAATAGAAGCTATGTACTCTATGCATACAATCAGTGTTATTTTAGTATTATTGTACTGTTATAGTATTTATTCATATTTTGAATTAGTTTTTGTTTTTATATTTTCAGTTTTTTATTTCAGTTTTAGTAATTTTGTTGTGCAATCACCATTTTTATTAGTTTTTTTAATATTTCTATTTAGATTTATTTTTATTTCAGTTTCAGATTTTGTATTTTTTAGTACTTTAAAAAATGTATTTGTTTCAGTTTGTCATCTAATATTTATATTTATAACAATTATTATTTTATTATATTTATATTTATTTATATAATTTTGTCATCTAATATTTTATTTTATTCTATTTACCAAAAAACAATTATTAATAGTTTTAGTTACTAATAACAACACTGCATACAATATTATTCATGGCCAATTATTGGATGACATTAATAGGTTCTGTGTCAGCCATTATATTTTGCTAATATATAAAAAAAAACCTCAGGTTGTATTTGGCTTATTGAAGCCATATTAATAATGTTTTCTCTGCAAAATAATAAAATGCACAGAATTGTCCAGATTTGCAGAGTAAATGATCATCATATTCATGAAGGTCATTTTTATACATTAACGGTTCAGTACACATAACAAATGTTATACATTTGTTAGGTTATGCATTTCAAATGTATAAGTAATGAATATTAAACATACATTTGTTATGTGTGATAACCAGCCCAGTCTCGCAAGGGAAATGTCACTGTAACGCCGTTTGCAGAAACTAAACATTGCAGTGGAAATTTTTTCACCTTGTTTCGATTCTGTAAATCGAAAGAATTTTTAATCAAATAAATACAGTATGAACATAAGAGACTTCTTTCAAAAACAAGCACAAATGTTCAATACCTACTGTAGTCAGATTAATTTACTGTATAGTAAATAAGCAGTTTGACCAATTAATTTGGATTTTTTTTTATAGTTATGTACTGTATGGATGACATGAATTTGTGTGGTTGTTTTGTACACAGAAGAGTCATATACATTTGTACAGTATCAAACTACTGCCAGGCTAGTAAAATCATATATGAAATCAATATTAAAAGAATTTCTCATGGAAAACATGTGAAAAGACATTAATGGCTCATTTCCACCGAGCGGTATGGTTCAGTTCAGTACAGTACGATTTGGGACGGTAGACCCTGGTCCGGCTTGCGTTTCCACCGCCAACAGTACCCTTACTTGATAGGTGTGGTGTATGCCGGAAAGTAGCGATCAACGTCCTTCTAGCGTGAAGAAGAAAGTGACACTAAATAACAATGGAGGACATACAACAGCTTTGTTTGAGCAAAGGCTTAGGGCTGCAAGGAAAAACAGCCGAAAAATACACATTTGCTGCGTCCGAAATCACGTACTGTTGAGTAGGTACTACATTTGAATTTAATTTACTTCACAGCCGTTGAGTACGTTCTATATAGTACGAATGCATGTAGTATGAATGAATTCGGATGTACAACATCCGCCATGTTGTTACTGTCACATGACCTACCAGCATCAGTTACATCCTTTCAACTCCATTCACAAATCCTCTCCCGTGGCCTCATGGGATAGTAAAGTGTCCATCGTATGCGCACTTCAGAATCTCGCTGGAAGTAGTAAGTCATCCAGGTACTTTTCGCCTACTGTTTTTCGAATACTATGAATTCGGACATACTACTCTGTTCGCATACTGTTTTTCGCATACTATATAGTAGAGAAGTATTCGATTTCAGATGCAGTGCTTGTGTTGCAACAGTATTGTGTTGTCAACATGCGCAAGTGGCGATTCTCTGTCAACCAATCAACATTCTGCAGCGAGTGTAGCTCCACCCTTTTGGTACCAGTACTATTGGTACTATTGTGCTAGGTACCCCAACGGAAGGGTCCAAAAAAGTGGTACGGTAAGGTTCGAAATTAGGGTACTATTCACAACTTCTAACAATGGAAACGGCAACAATTGCGTACCATACTGAACTGTACTGAACCGTACCGCTCAGTGGAAACGAACCATAAAGGACAACAGAGGCTCAAGGAATCCCCTGCACTGAGGTAAAAAAGTTATCTGGACATTTTAGTGGAGTGTAAACAGTCATTGAGTGACATTTCCTTTTGAGCGTGTCAGCTAATCGCACAATAATCAGCGCAAAAGTTATCAAAATAAAATCTCAAATCAATCAAAACAGCATCTAAAGGGAGCCAGTTGCTAGGAGGCCCCTAAAACTATTGTTTCAACACTCACTTGCAGATGATGCCCTTGCAGAGGAGTGGAAGGACAGTCCCATCCCAACCACTGTACTAAGCATCTCAGACTTAATGAACAATCTACAAGAGGCCAAACACCCTGATATCTACACCAAGGCCGTAGCTACATTGGCTTACGCAGCCCAGATGGCTAAACTGACCTCTGAACCTGACAAACAGAGATGGACTGATCTGTTCATTGACTCGTTTAGATTAATCTATTCTGAGATGGGAGACCCAAACAAAGCTCTTGGCTTGTGTTAGGAAGCATGGGATTGGGCATTTCCAAAAAAAAATTAATTGATAGCTTGACTAAAAGGATACAGTAGGAAGCACTTGGCCTCGCTGTAGAATTGTGCTTAATAAGGACGGTTAAGTAAAAAGCTAGCTGGTCTATGCATGAATGTAGTTTTTGCGTTAACAGTAATCGAATGCAGTTGCTAATATCTCTCTTAAAGATGCAAGAAAGATGCTAGTTTGCAAGAAACTAGCATGTTAGCATCATGGACAGTTAACAACCACTTATAATTCTTTGCTAACCTCTGCTAAAAGCAATTCCCTGCTACAAAAATGTGAAATGGCCACTTTTGCCTCTTGACATTGACGCCTGCTGCTCTGTAATAATTGTTTGCATTCAAATTTGCAAATGAAGAGAATTTTTCAACACCTTTGCTTGCATAGCATGCTATCATTAGCTTACCCTAATTTGCTTGAATCCTCAGGGTTTCTAGGATTTGAAGCGATTTTTTGATCCATAAAAAATTTGGAAAAAATAATTTACTCATCCTCATGTTGTTCCAAACCTATAAGACTTTCTTTCTACTATGGAAAACAAAAGGAAATGAGTTAAAAAGGAAGCTTTTCCATACAATGAAAACATATAGTGACCAAGGGCTGTCAAGCTCCAGAAAGGAAAATAACTCCATAAAAGTGTCTTAAAAGTAGTACACCGAAAGAAAGTCATACAGGTTTGGAATAACATGTAATGATGACAGAATGTTCAGTTTTGGTTGATCTGTTCCTTTAATTTTGATACTATATTCATATCAGTTTTGCACTTTGCACATTAAGACTGAGTTTTCAAGCCATGTAGATTCTCATAGGTTGGTGAAATATCTATGAAGATATATCTATGCTGCTTTACCATTGTCAACCTTCAAATGCCCACTATATTGTAGACAAATCATTTGTATGATGATTAATTGAGATTTTTTTTTTTTTTTTTCTAAATTGCTTTACCACTGTTATAGTATTCAGGTTTATTCTTCAAAAAATATTTCAACAATGTTTATTTTTTAAACTTATTAACGATATTTACTAAATAATTGCCCCCTAGAGTTAATCTGATTTTTAGGTAACCGGTAGCTTTAGAGATTATATAATTCTTAAAGCATGTATTTGCAATGGCAATTCAGTCATACTTTTTTTGTAGGCTCCTTATATAAATGTTAATGGCCATTTATGGGACATATATTGCATGATTGATGATTATCTCAGTGATTTTTTTTTTTTTTGGTGAAATACATATAAATGTGAATTAGCCATCTGTGAGTGAAAAAAAAGATGTCTGAGATATATGGACTATGCACAATTCAGTGAGAATATTTTTTTCTGTCTGCCATTATGGTAAATAATGAGATTTTTCTTGGTAATACAAAATTATGTATATTTAGTAGCAAGTATTATATATGACACTGTATATCAGAAATGTGCAATGAAAAAATGGCAAGCTCTTGGACTGCAAGAAATGCAACTTGAATTATTTGTAACAAATAAATATCTTTAGCAATGAAATTCTTGTTAGGTTTACTTACTCTTAAATAAACTTTATCATCTCAATTTAACACATTTTATTTTGTACAATTAATAATAAAAAAACAAAACAAAAAAAAAAACAATCGTGCATCCGAAATTGCATACTGAGTAGGTACTACATTTGAATTTACTTCGCAACCGTTAGTTCATTCTATTCAAAGTACATTCTATATAGTATAAATATGGGTAGTATGAATGAAATTACATCTGCCATTTTGTTATTGTCACATGACCTACCAGCGTCAGTTGCGTCGCTTCACTGCCATTCATAAATCCTCTCCCATGGCCTCATGGGATAGTAAAGTGTCCATCGAATGTGCACTTCACAATCTCAGCCGAAGTAGTAGGTCATCCGGGTACTTTTCGCCCTCAGTTTTTCGAATACTATGTATTCAGACATACTCTGTTGCCGTACTGTTTTTCACATACTATATAATAGGGAAGTATTCAATTTCAGACGCTTTAGGAATTTTTTATTGGTTCAATTCAAGCTTGAAGTGCCACCTAAATCCAAAGCATGACAACCTAGATAATCATTGCTGTTTTTGTATTTTATAGAGCCAGCCGTAGCCAACTGCATCCAGAGGCCTGTTGATCTCATCTTTATGCTGGATGGCTCGGAGCGCATGGGTCAGGAGAATTTCCGCTATGCACGCGAGTTCGTGGAGAATGTCGCTAGCCGTCTGACCCTAGCCCGGGAAGATGACGATGAACGTAATGCCAGGGTGGCTCTTCTGCAGTATGGCGATGAAAACCAACACCAACTGGCTTTCAAACTTACCAACAACTTCACCGTCATCTCTGATGGCCTGGCCAGCATGAGGTACCTGGATTCTACTTCCAATGTGGGAAGTGGTATTATCCACGCCATCAACAACATTGTCACTACCAGAGGCACCCGAATGGCCAGACGAAATGCCGAGCTGTCGTTCGTCTTTATCACTGACGGGGTCACCAGCAACAAGAACCTGGAGGAAGGCATTAGCGCGATGCGCAGGGCAGAGGGCGTTCCCACAGTGATTGCCATGGGCAGCGACGTCGACAAGGAAGTCCTGGCGAAGCTTTCGCTAGGAGACCAGACGGCCATTTTCAGGGGTCAGGATTTTGCCCATTTAAACAAAGCCAGCTTCTTTGAGCGATTCGTTCGGTGGATCTGCTGAGGGGTAGGGTGGGTTTTTAGTAAAGAGGGGGATTGGAGTGTCATAGGGTTCAGCATTATGGTTAGAGTAGAACGGATGCATTGTATCTACACTAAATCTATGCAATTCAAGCACTTATATTGTGGCAAAAGAGGTAAAAATGGTTTGTTATGCATATCATAACTGAAATGACAACTTAGGAAGACCTTAGAAAGAATGCAACTCGATCATTAGCCTGAACTCAATGATGCACCAGTGGAAATGGGTTGTGGGTACAGGAAGATACTGCAGTAAAACCAAGAAGTCAAGTTACTAGTAACACTCCAAAGAATATGTACTGAATGTGTATTTTGACAAAGTTGCAATTGTAGTTTTTATTTCTGTATTTTTATGCTGAAAGGCCTCTAATTGAATTTTTGTTTTATATATTCCTCTACACAAGGTGCTAAACCAGAGTAAGACTGGAGTTTTTCCTGCATATCATTATCAGATGCACATTGGTAAAGAAGTGCACTAATTCAGGGGTACAAGAATTCGACAAATACACTTGCCACATTCATTCTGTGTCACTTAGGATACCTTTATATCTAAAAACATTGTTTATGCCATTGACTTAAAAAGGGCCTGCAGTAGCTAAAATAAATCTATTCCACCTTCCACAGCACATGCAATCTTGATCCAACACATGCTTAGGAGTCCAGTGTTTCAGATTAAACATTTACTTATAGTGAAATATAGGTTGCTTCACCAACATTTTAATGTAAAGAATAATTATGAGACTATTATTAGCACTGCAAACAGTCATTTAATTCGAAGAACCAAGAAGGAACATTTGAATATTTGACATGCTGTTGGACACTTGAATGATTATTTCCATTGTTGCTGTCAAACTTAAATTTTAGTACAATAAATCAAGCTGTGGTAACACAACTGAGGTCTCTGTGGTTTTTGTTCAAGGTACAATATTATTTCAATGTCTGTTCTATTATATGTTCTATTCTGTTCTATATTATGTAATATAGAAGCAGCATTCTGTAGTTTTTGTTTTTACTGAACAACATATTGAGAAATCGAGCTGAGGGACTTATCGTCACTAAAAACACTTTTTTTTTTTTTTGGACTTTGGATTGGTCCAAGTAATAATTCAATTTAAGGTCAATCTGTTCATTGGTTTACAAAGTCTCTGAAAGTTGAAGAAAATATACAGACCTGAAATGTCCCACATGAAAAAAAATACTATAGTAATTTATAGTAAATACTATAGTGTTTTTGAACCATACTATAGTGACTTGTAGTATACTGTATATATTATAGTATTTACAACACTTTGTTAATAAATGCTACAGCATACTGTAGTATTAACTATAGTGAACTGATAAACTGTAATAAATACTGTAGTATACTTTAGTTTTTACTACAGGAAACTGTAGTGTATTGTAGTATAATATACCCTACTATAGTTGTAGAAAACTACAGTAATTACCACAACAAATTAATTCAAGTACTTTACTATAGTATGGTTCAAAAACACTTTACTATAAATTACTATAGTATTTTTTCATGTAAGATAAAAGTATATATGCTATACTTTTATATAACTGACCATTGTTAATGGAATCACTAAATATTGTTTCTTTAAACGGACATGGCTAAACTAGAGAGAAACTTTATTGTTGGTTTTCAGGGTCAATGCACTCGATGTATTTTCGTGCATTCATCCTGAACCAATCAGAAGACGAGCATCATGAAAACAAATCGCGTTTGGTCCAGAGCGCATACCGTAGGCAGAGCTCAATGTCAAAAGGAGAACCTAAACGGACTGTACCGTTATAAACTCCAAAACATAACATTTTAATTAACGGTTTGGTAGCGCTTAGCACGAGGAATAGGAGTGGATGATTAGAAATGACACTGACAATTTAAACAGGCTCTTACGAATTGGAATGTTTGTTTTAAATAACTATAAATCTTCCGTCCGTCACTGGATGCTGGCGAAAGGAGTATTAAACTTCCCGGTTTTCCTGTCACTCAAACTGCCGTACGTCATCATGTGGGCGGGCTCAAGTTTGCTGTCAACATTCATGCGGGATGTGCAATACTTAACAAACATACAGAGCTTTAATACAGATCATTAAAATGATAAAAGGACGTTTAATGACTTTGGAAAGCCCGTTTATGTGGTGAACCTGTTTATTTTAATCGTTTTTATTATGAAGTAAATGGATGGACAACATCGCGGACATGACTTGGCTAGTCATGAATCACTAATACAGTAACAAGATCTGGTTGCATGCTCTCCTCCTCCTGTTATCGACTGGGAAGCGGAAGGTTTTCTCTTTCATATCTTCTTAAATTCCATGTCAAGATCATAAATAGATGACAACATGAGGAGCCGCAGTAATTCAGGAGTGAGGTTGGACGGATTTGCCAGACTTGTCCATGAAACAATATTATGTCACCAGGTTTGTTCAAAACATGATTGAGAATTCTATTCGTCTGTATCTTATTCTATTTTACTATAGTGTGTTATATAACGCTGTTCTATTCTAATCTATTCTATTCTGTTCTGTTTTGTATTATTTTGCTATATTCTGTACTACTCTGTTTGACTTTACTGTTCTAATCTATATTATACATATATATTCCATTCTGTTCTGCAGTACTCTGATCTATATTGTTTGTTATGTTAAACCGAATTATTAAAAGAGACTGGTGAAACACTTTAGTGTAAAAATCAAAATCCAGCTCAAATAAAAACAGGCCTTTCTAGTGTCTTGTGGTTGAGATCATTCTATACCATTGGGGCCATTCTGTTTGGAGGAATCTAAAAATAAATAAGGCTTGAACAAAGGTCACCTTTAAATAACCCGTGTGAGTGAGGGAAATATTTTTATTATCTGCACCATGTGAATTCCGTTAAAAGCAGAGTTGATGCTTTATGCACAACTGAAGAAACTGTATAAGTAATAATAAGTAATCACCATAACTATATTGGATTATTTTTATTATTTATTATATGATTTTACATTTTCTCAGCAGGTATCTAATATTTAAAACACTATATAAAAAATATATACAATGCTCCAAGAATTAGCATAACAAATTAGATCAAGCTAGTATTTAATTATTTGAACTATTGTACATTTGAACTAATAAAGATGGGTTTGATTTCTCCATACAGGATCCAGTGACTGGTCTACTGCCAGCTAGCGAGCAGCAGAAGGATGCCTGGGTCAGAGATAATGTTTACAGCATCTTGGCAGTGTGGGGCCTTGGCATGGCTTATCGCAAGAATGCAGACCGCGATGAGGACAAAGCCAAAGCCTACGAGCTCGAACAGGTGATTGAAACTTCAAAACATGACCACCTGTTGCAGCATTGTTTAGTAGTAACTTGTCGTTGAGTGGTGTATAACACGTTGTTGGATGATTGCTTCCACTATACATACCAAAGACTGAAACACCTTCTTATTATGTGCTCTTAAAGTCTTATTATGATTGACTCATGTTCAAAAGATTGGGATCTGTAAGATTTTGTAATGTTTACAAGGAAGCGAAACATTTTTTAATGTTTTTCAAAGAAGTAAAACAGTTAAATGTGTCATGCAAAGCTGATTTTTTAGCAGCCATTACTCCAGTCACATGATCCTTCAGAAATCATTCTAATATGCTGATTTCAAGAAACATCAAGAACTTGCTCAAGAAACATTTATTCTTATTATCAATGTTGAAAACAGATGTGCTGCTTAATATGCTTGTGGGAACCAGGATACATTTTTCAGGATTGTTTGATGAATAGAAAGTTATTTGGGATAGAAATCATTTGTAACATTTTGTAAATCTTTTTTGATCAATTTAATATGCCCTTGCTGAATAAAAGTATTAAGTTGTGTATAAAATATGTAAATATAAATATAAATGTATGCAAAATATTGTGCTGCTCACTCCTTCTCGATAAAATCACTACTCGCATTATTAATAACATTTTGTTTTTTCAGAGTGTGGTTAAGCTAATGCAGGGGCTGCTGCAGTGTATGATGAGACAGGTACGGCATTTCACTCATGGCATTAAATGCCCATTTGTTATTCTAAACCCATCCATTTGAGCTATAAAGTGTTTAATTTTTATTTTATACATTAGTTCATTGATTTTTTATTGAGCTCCTGTCTGCACACATCTGAACAGCTCTCTAAACATGTTCATATTACTGCAGGTGGAAAAGGTAGAGAAGTTCAAACACACACAGAGCACAAAGGACTGCCTGCATGCCAAATATCACACACCCACCTGTGCCACAGTGGTTGGAGATGATCAGTGGGGGCACCTTCAGGTCGATGCCACATCTCTGTACCTGCTCATCCTGGCTCAGATGACCGCTTCAGGTGAGAAGGACAATTGATCCTTAAAAAGATTCACTTAAAAATGAAAGTTCATTCATTTAAACATGTACTCGCCCTCATTCCAAATCTGCATGACTTTCTTTCATCTGTGGAACACAAAAGAAGATACACTATATTGCCAAAAGTTTTGGGACGCCTGCCTTTACGTGCACATGAACTTTAATGACATCCCAATCTTAATCCGTAGGGTTTAATATGGAGTTGGCCCACCCTTTGCAGCTATAACAGCTTCAACTCTTCTGGGAAGGCTTTCCACAAGCTTTAGGAGTGTGTTTATGGGAATTTTTGACCATTCTTCTAGAAACGCATTTGTGAGGTCAGGCAGTGATGTTGGCGAGAAGGCCTGGCTCACAGTTTCCGCTCTAATTCATCCCAAAGGTGTTCTATCGGGTTGAGGTCAGGACTCTGTGCAGGCCAGTCAAGTTCCTCCACACCAAACTTGCTCATCCATGTCTTTATGGACCTTGCTTTGTGCACTGGTGCGCAGTCATGTTGGAACAGGAAGGGGCCATCCCCAAACTGTTCCCACAAAGTTGAGAGCATGAAATTGTCCAAAATGTCTTGGTATGCTGAAGCATTAAGAGTTCCTTTCACTGGAACTAAGGGGCCAAGCCCAATCCCTGAAAAACAACCCCACACCATAATCCCCTCCCCACCAAACTTTACACTTGGCACAATGCAGTCAGGCAAGTACCGTTCTCCTGGCAACCGCCAAACCCAGACTCGTCCATCGGATTTCCAGACAGAGAAGCGTGATTTGTCACTCCAGAGAACACGTCTCCACTGCTCTAGAGTCCAGTGGCGGCGTGCTTTACACCACTGCATCCGACGCTTTGCATTGCACTTGGTGATGTAAGGCTTGGATGCAGCTGCTCGGCCATGGAAACCCATTCCATGAAGCTCTTTACGCACTGTTCTTGATCTGAAGGCCACACGAAGTTTGGAGGTCTGTAGCTTTTGACTCTGCGGAAAGTTGGCGACTTCTGCACACTGTGCGCCTCAGCATGCGCTGACCCCGCTCTGTGATTTTACGTGGCCTACCACTTCGTGGCTGAGTTGCTGTTGTTCCCAATTGCTTCCACTTTGTTATGATATCACTAACAGTTGACCGTGGAATATTTAGTAGTGAGGAAATTTCACGAATGGACTTATTGCACAGGTGGCAACCTATCACGGTACCACGCTTGAATTCACTGAGCTCCTGAGAGCGACCCATTCTTTCACAAATGTTTGTAGAAGCAGTCTGCATGCCTAGGTGCTTGATTTTATACACCTGTGGCCTGAATTCAATGATTTGGAGGGGTGTCCCAATACTTTTGGCAATATAGTGTATTTTGTGTTTTTTTTTGTCAATACAATGGAAGTCAATAGTCAGCAAAACTGCTTGGTTTCCAATATTCCTCAAAATATCTTCTTTCTTGACATCGAGGTTTGGAACGACATGGGTGAATAAATAAAGACAGAATTTTCATTTTTAGATGAACTATTCCTTTAGGTTTAGTTTTCTTTCCTGTGTTGACATATTTACTAATGAAACATGAAATCTGGATAGAATGTATCAAAGGATTTGCTTTTGCATGTCACATGGATATATTTAGGGGCATTTTCTTTCTAGAGAACATTTGATTGGACAAAAATATGTATAGTAATCATCTTAGGTCCATTTTCTTGAGAAAATGTCTGTAAATTTTAAACTTGTATGTGTGGTAATTACTAATTTTGTACAATTTTAGGAGTAGCCAGGATCTCAAAGAATCTGTATGTGCAGAACTAACAGAATTAAAATGGCTACCATTTACAAATTCTCCACATCTTTCACACCTTTGTGTATTAATTACTTTGGTACATTTAAAAATGTTTTCAGCTGCAAAGCATTGTTATCACAGATTAGCAAGGCCATTCCACAGAATTCTGCAGATTTCCCCCAAAAACTAAAGCAGAAAATGTAAAAATAGTCTACAGATTCTGTATAGATTTGCCTCAAAGCTAACACACATCCACACAAAATGCTTTGATTCCATGGGGACTTAAATTTAGCTTTTGATGGTTGTGTTGTGGTTTTTGTTGTGCTGTAGGGTTTCTTATTTCATTGTTGTTGAAATCATATCGCAGGTCTACGTATCATATCTAACTTGGACGAGGTGGCTTTTATCCAGAACCTGGTGTTCTACATCGAGGCAGCATACAAAGTGGCTGTAAGTTCTCATTGGTTTATCAAGAGGTTATATACCAGAGCCGAACTGGCATCACAGTCCTGTTCATTTTCCCCTGCAGGATTATGGGATGTGGGAGAGAGGAGACAAGACCAATCAGGGAATTCCTGAACTTAACGGCAGCTCTGTCGGAATGGCTAAGGTAGGAGAGTCATGTGTTCTCGTTTAGTCTGTTCGCTCATTCAGAAGTTGATTTTGATGTTGTCTGCTGTCCACGTTTTTAGGCAGCTTTGGAGGCCATTGATGAGCTTGACTTGTTTGGAGCTCACGGAGGCCCAAAATCAGTCATTCATGTTCTCCCAGATGAAGTAGAACATTGTCAGGTAAATTAATCAAAGTTTGTACTTGCTTCTTAGTTGGTTATTATTTTACAGACCAGGGCTGCAACTCCCAAGAGCGTCATTATGTCTAAGTAGATCATAGAAACCATTGGCACTAATGGTCTCTATGATTAACTTGGACTTATGATGCAGCCCAGGTTTATTCTTAAGAATTTAACTGAATGATTCTCATTTCAAATTGATTGGTTTCTCCAATTAATAAGATTTCCTGAGTCAAATATCTTGTTTCTCATTGTGTTTCAAGTCTATCTTGTGCTCCATGCTGCCTCGAGCTTCCACCTCTAAAGAGATAGATGCTGGTCTGCTCTCTGTGATCTCATTTCCTGCGTTTGCAGTGGAGGATGCAGATCTGGCCAATATCACCAAGGGTGAAATCATCACCAAGCTGCAGGTACTGTGGCGTCAGGGAAAAGGCTATGCAGGTCAATCCATCTTAAGTGAGCTAATGGACCATTTTTATCGAAGATTGCCCAGGGTTCCACATCTAGGCTCAGTTTATAATGGGAAGGATTCAAGTCTCAGCTGGAATGTTTTTCTGGGGGGTACCTTAGTAAGTATAGTGTACATATAGAACATTTTACCTGTTCATTGAAACATATCTTCATTTGAGAATGTGTGAGAGAGTGCAATTCTTTAACTTAAAAATGGTCAAGCATCCAACTTTTCAATTTTTGGACCACTTGAGATGGAATTATTCATGACCCACACATGTTATTAAAAAAAAAAACTGCCAGACATGTTTCCTACGAAGCTCCTAAAGGGACATGGTAATTGTAAGAAAATGAGACCGGAGGAATAATTCTATTTTAATGCATTTGTGTTCTCTGAAGACTTTTGTGTTCTCCATAGAATCTTTGTGTCTCGCAAAACATTTGCATTCACTATATGTCAGTGCTTTTGCGAGCAAGTGCAAAGTTTCTCAGGGGAACGCAATACTTTTGCGAGAGAACGCAGAAGTTTTGTGAGAGAACGCAGAAGTTTCTGGCTCTGTAGTTTTCAACTGTGGTTGCTATTTATTTATTACAAGCTTAAGCATATTTTAATCATTTTAGGGACGTTACGGCTGTTGTCGATTTATCCGAGATGGATACAGGACCCCAAAAGAGGTAAGCAGATTTTACACAAAATAAGTATTTTGTGGCTAGTTCTCCATTAATGTGACTGCATGAATCCAATTTTTATGGTTGTGATAGGACCCAACTCGACTTCACTATGATCCAGCTGAGCTGAAGCTCTTTGAAAACATTGAATGTGAGTGGCCAGTGTTTTGGACATACCTTATACTTGATGGCATCTTCAATGAGGACCATGAGCAGGTATAAACAGGCTATCCTGTAAATACTCACCTGTATTCTGAAAGCAGCTGTAGTAAATCTAACAAATGAGAATTATGGCCACATGGAGGCTGCATGTAGTAATGATTGACGGCTGTGTCATTCTTCATAGGTGCAGGAATACAGAGAGGCTCTTGATGGAGTTTTGATCAGGGGCAAACATGGGATTCGTCTGGTGCCTGAACTCTACGCTGTACCTGCTGACAAAGTGAGTTTAAACTGTTTAGAACTAGTTTAGTTACTCAGATCAGGACCATGAACATTTCATAAATGTCTGATTTTCATCTGCAACAATTTATCATTTATCATACTAAGCTGTCATATACATTTATTATGTCAAATACTCCTTTTTTACAGTACAAAGATGCAATTGTACATTAAATCTATACCAAAGTATGCCAGTTCTGAAAAGTAATTCAGGTTGAATGAATGCTTGCACTTTGGTCAGTTACTGTGACAACAAGCAATTGTGGGTGAAATGTTTTAATCTGTTGCTCATCTGTGTGTTTGTTTCTTGTTCAGGTTGAGGAGGAGTACAGGAATCCTCGCTCTGTGGAGCGTGTGGCCGCTGGTCAGCTCCCGCATATGTGGGGCCAGTCACTGTATATCCTGGGCAGTCTGCTGGTTGAGGTACTGAAGCCTGGAAAGACAGGATCTACTTTCTTAAACATGTTATATGTAATCTGAAAATTAATGTTATATCATGTCAAATGTTGAAGGGCTACCTTTGGTATCTTTGTTTATTAAGTGTACATGTGAAATGCCAAAATAGTGTTCAGTCATGACAACTCTCTGAGACAGTTTTGGCAATGTTAATGTATTTGGTCTCTGTGGACTAGACCTGCTATGCATGCTGCTGCTGCTGCAGAGCAAGAATGGACTTGCTACTGACATTAGATACACAGACACACTGCTGTGAGCATGTAAGATATGATGCTGCCGCATGAATAGACATATGTAATTCCCAGGCAGATCTAGACAGGTGGAGCTGGGGGAGGTGGAGGGTTTCAGAGGAACTCTGATAGCGTGCTGCAGGACCAGTTTACATCAAACACTGAATCAGACTATTTAAATGTTGAGCAAGAAACCTCATTTGGCTGCAGAATCAGTAGAGGTCAATCAGTTTACCATGTGGTAGTGGTGTGATTGCTTGCATATTACATGTAAAGGATTTATCAGTCTGTGCCATCTAGATATTTATCTCAGTGTTTCTTGTGCAGTCCTTTATGTTTTATCTGTTCTGCTCCTTTTACTGTTATTTGACAAATTATTCCTTTTTATCAGGGATTTCTGGCCCCTGGAGAGATTGATCCTCTTAATAGGCGATTTTCTAAAGAATTCAAGCCAGATGTTGTTGTGCAAGGTTTGTGAATATTATTTCCTATTTTATACGGAATATAGACAGTAATGCAAGACACAGACCTATTTGTACAATATCTTAAATTTTGTACCTGTTATTACCTTTTAATCTTAACTCTAATTTAGGGGAATAGTATATGCAAGATTTTTAGAAATATGTTTTAAGCTCAGGCACTTTTGCTTTTTTAATTCCAGTATAATTTGATTAATTACACAATAGTTTTACAACAAAATTAACAAGATATAAAGTGATACAGGATATAAAGGAAATAAAGAGATAAAGGGCAAAAGTTGCTCAGTAAGGGAGTGACTGCTCACATGAGAATGAATTAACTTTTTAAATGATGATATTATCATACCGATTTCTATGATATCTAACAAAGTGAACAATGATCACTGTGTTTGAGTGAGACAAAATAATTATCATCAAATTCATTGCTAATACATATGTTTAGCCTGTTGTTTTTCATGTTAAACATGTATAACAAACTATATAATATACACTAATATGATTATGATATAATAGATAACTTTATCATATGATTTCCATCAATAAAATATAGCTTAATATTTTATATTTTATATTAGGGGATATGAGAATCTGCCACATAGTAGGAAGGACCCAGCTGGTTGCTTTGGGCTGAAGTAGATTCAGTTCATTACTTTGAAACTCAATTTTGAATTTGAATCTTGACACTATAATTTGCTGAACAGAGAAAATTGACCTTTTGCTAGCAGCTCTATTTGTTGTGTTTAGTGAGTGTAGTGGCTGAGTCAGTGCAGATCCAGCAGCTGCTGAGGGATCATGGGATTGAAGTTCAGACGGTCTCTGATGTTTCGCCCATCCGGGTCATGCCAGCTCGCATCCTGAGCCACGTTTATGTGAAATTGGGTAAGTGTTCAGATCTACCGTGACTAACAGGACAAAGCTAGATAGAGTAAATGGCTACATCTGTAAAATTGCATTAAGAAGAAGGTCTTTAAGGTTCTAGGATACAAAATTAAATTCCTTTCTCCATTGCACAGGTAACTATAAAAAACTGAATCTGAGCGGGCGACCATACAGGCACATCGGTGTCCTGGGGACTTCAAAGTTTTATGAGATCAGAAATGGTACTTACACATTCACTCCACAGGTAAATAAAAATGATCTCACATGGCAGGAAGTTAGACTGCAAATATATGCATATACTGTAAAGTCTAATAAAATCAATTTAACTATGTTTTTTATTCTTCTCATAGTTCATTGACCAGCATCACTTCTATTTGGCCTTGGATAACCAGATGATTGTAGAGATGTTGCGGACAGAGCTTGCTTACCTCTCTTCCTGTTGGCGGATGACTGGAAGACCTACCCTCACATTCCCTATCACACAAAGCATGCTGGGTAATACTTCTTTTTGTTGGTACCCTAAGAACATATTGTTGCAATATGCAAAAAATAATATGAACCATTTTTTTTTTCTATTATTGGTCCAGTTGAAGATGGTGACAGTATTGACCCCTGTATTCTGTCCACCTTGCGGAAGCTTCAAGATGGCTACTTTGCGGGTGCTAGGTCAGACAGATTGTGACAATAATAATAAAAAGAGATATGTATAGTATGATGTTTAAGGCACAAATGTGGTTCATTTCAAATCCCTTTGCTCTTTAGGGTGCAGATGGCAAACCTCTCCTCGTTCCTCACCACCTCCTTCCACACCCAACTCAGCTTCTTGGATGCAGACTCTGAAGAGAATCTGCTAGAGGAGGATGAGGATGAGGAAGAAGAAGAAGAAGAGAGTTTTGGGCCCTCAGGTATCCCTACTGACTCACACACAGCTGCTTTGGAAATAATCTGTCCCCAAAAAATATATCAATACCTTGCTGAAAAGACCAGCTTAGTTAATTGATGTTGGATCAAGGTTGGATTTTGCTGGTTAGTGCTAGTCAAACTAATGGTCATTCATTGGGATACATAATATATCTACCATATCAGCAGTGTTGTTATGGCCTCTTTTATCATAGTAGTGAACGGGAGAAGACAGCAAATATAATTTTTGTTTTCCCATTTGCTCCAATAGCAAAAGAAAAAATCAATGATTGCATTTCCATGACTTTTCCAAAAGGGAAAAAATATCTAGAGATTGATTACAAAGCCGTCATAAGAGAGAATGATGTAAAATTTGCCATCACTCCGTCACCCGTTGTATTAGAAAGATTCACGAAGCAAAGTGAATTGCTTTTTTTGTAATTTACTGCCGAGGTAAGATAAAAAAAATATATATATATATATATATATATATATATATATATACAGGTGCTGGTCATATAATTAGAATATCATCAAAAAGTTGATTTATTTCACTAATTCCATTCAAAAAGTGAAACTTGTATATTATATTCATTCATTACACACAGACTGATATATTTCAAATGTTTATTTCTTTTAATTTTGATGATTATAACTGACAACTAAGGAAAATCCCAAATTCAGTATCTCAGAAAATTAGAATATTACTTAAGACCAATACAAAGAAAGGATTTTTAGAAATCTTGGCCAACTGAAAAGTATGAACATGAAAAGTATGAGGATGTACAGCACTCAATACTTAGTTGGGGCTCCTTTTGCCTGAATTACTTCAGCAATGCGGTGTGGCATGGAGTCGATCAGTCTGTGGCACTGCTCAGGTGTTATAAGAGCCCAGGTTGCTCTGATAGTGGCCTTCAGCTCTTCTGCATTGTTGGGTCTGGCATATCGCATCTTCCTCTTCACAATACCCAATAGATTTTCTATGGGGTTAAGGTCAGGCGTGTTTGCTGGCCAATTAAGAACAGGGATACCATGGTCCTCAAACCAGGTACTGGTAGCTTTAGCACTGTGTGCAGGTGCTAAGTCCTGTTGGAAAATGAAATCTGCATCTCCATAAAGTTGGTCAGCAGCAGGAAGCATGAAGTGCCCTAAAACTTCCTGGTATACGGCTGCGTTGACCTTGGACCTCAGAAAACACAGTGGACCAACACCAGCAGATGACATGGCACCCCAAACCATCACTGACTGTGGAAACTTTACACTGGACCTCAAACAACGTGGATTGTGTGCCTCTCCTCTCTTCCTCCAGGCTCTGGGACCCTGATATCCAAAGGAAATGCAAAATTTACTTTCATCAGAGAACATAACTTTGGACCACTCAGCAGCAGTCCAGTCCTTTTTGTCTTTAGCCCGGGCGAGACGCTTCTGACGCTGTCTGTTGTTCAAGAGTGGCTTGACACAAGGAATGCGACAGCTGAAACCCATGTCTTGCATACGTCTGTGCGTAGTGGTTCTTGAAGCACTGACTCCAGCTGCAGTCCACTCTGTGTGAATCTCCCCCACTTTTTTGAATGGGTTTTGTTTTACAATCCTCTCCAGGGTGCGGTTATCCCTATTGCTTGTACACTTTTTTCTACCACATCTTTTCCTTCCCTTCGCCTCTCTATTAATGTGCTTGGACACAGAGCTCTGTGAACAGCCAGCCTCTTTTGCAATGACCTTTTGTGTCTTGCCCTCCTTGTGCAAGGTGTCAATGGTCGTCTTTTGGACAACTGTCAAGTCAGCAGTCTTCCCCATGATTGTGTAGCCTACAGAACTAGACTGAGAGATCATTTAAAGGCCTTTGCAGGTGTTTTGAGTTAATTAGCTGATTAGAGTGTGGCACCAGGTGTCTTCAATATTGAACCTTTTCACAATATTCTAATTTTCTGAGATACTGAATTTGGGATTTTCCTTAGTTGTCAGTTATAATCATCAAAATTAAAAGAAATAAACATTTGAAATATATCAGTCTGTGTGTAATGAATGAATATAATATACAAGTTTCACTTTTTGAATGGAATTAGTAAAAAAAATCAACTTTTTGATGATATTCTAATTATATGACCAGCACCTGTATATATAAAACAATAATACATTTGCTATGTTGATAACTTTGGAAACGCGTCATTACAGTCTGTCAAAAGGTTTTTGTTAAATAAAACTATTAAAGCTGAAATAAAATAAACAAATAAATAACACTTTATTTTAAGGTGACGTAGTTACACATTACTACATGTATATACTATAGTAATAACATCAAATTATGCATAATTACAAGTAACTTAACCTAAACCAAACCCTAACCGTTACTTTATAGTAAGTACATGTAGTTAATTAATATTACTCAGTACTTGAGTAAGTACAATGTAAATACGTAACCTTAAAAATGAAGTGTAACCTAAAATAAAATATATTACATGAAACCTAAACTTAAAAAAATGAAAAAGCTGAATTGTTGCTTTGGCAAATTAAATGAATAAAACTACAACTTTAATAAATATAATTAAAAGCTAAATAGAAAATATTAAAATAAAAAAACTAATAAAAATGACAAAAGCACATAACAAAAATGACTAAAAAATAAACTAAAATTAAAATTAAACTATAAAATAAAAGCTAATTCAAAATATCAATAAATACTATAATAGTATATAAATAATACACTGCATATCAGTTATCCACTGATTTTAGAGCATTTATTTTTACGCTTTACCTATAAACTCACTTAGATAATCACAAGTTAGCTCAAAAGTTAATCTTTAAAAAAAGAACAATTTTAACAATAATTTAATAATTTAACACTGATAAATGTAATCTTTAGCAAATCTCAAAGTGAATATCCATTTTTCATACTGTACATTATAATGGTGTGATGCCTAAATGCACTTTTTTATTTTTTAGTATTTAATTTATTTATTTATAATTTATTTCTCGCAGGAGGCTCAGGAGACATGTTTGACCAGTATCTCACAGATCTGTTGCACAGCACTGCCACAAAATGCCATCTACCTCCCATCCAGAGGGGGCAGCACCACATTTTCAGTGCTGAACATACCACCAGGGACATCCTTTCTTTCATGGCCCAGGTTCAGGGCCGCAACATGCCCAGTAAGCCCTCAAGGTCGATCTTTAATTGTTAAGTTGATTTCATGCTTTCTTTTAGAGGACGGCTAGCCATCTCATTATATGATGTGCTTTTCAGAGTCTTCCATGTATTTGCCTGTTGCCCCCATCATGAGCAAACACAGGAAGTCTCTGAACCTGCTGGATGTTGTTCAGCACAGTGTTTCTCATCACACCAAGGCAAGTCCACACACTCTAGCAAACATAAAGTGAGGAGAATAAAATGAATGCACTTGTATGACGTATGTGTGGTTTTGTCTGCAAACACTCTAGGCTGATAGTGTTAATCTGCACTTGCCACATGATTCTCATGGGAACACAGACTTTGCTTATCTGGTTGATCAGCTAAAGCATTGTCCAACCCTTCAGGACCAGGCAGATATCCTCTATGTCCTCTATGCTATGAAGTGAGACCATCCATACAAATCATCTGCGCATATCCATTCTAATATTTTGTTATTTAACACAGCCATTTTAATTGAAATCAATCATTAAAGCGCTCTCTTTCTGGTCTTTTTGTGTGTGTTTAGAGGTCCGGATTGGGTGGTAAATCTGTCAGGACAAGGTGAGGCGACGGTTCACTCTCTTCTTGAGGAGCTTTATGTTCGGGCAGGAGCGTGTAAGGAATGGGGCCTCATCCGCTACATCTCAGGCATCCTGAAGAAGAGGGTGGAAGTCCTTGCTGAAGTGAGACCTCATTTCAATCAATACGTTTTTGTCAATTACAATTACATTATGTTTCACGGGTTGTTTAAAAAAAAAAAAAAATAAATAAAAATATATATATATATATAAATAATGTATATTTGTTACGCTACCATTGAAAAGTTTGGGATTGGTAAGATTTTTACATGTTTTTGAAAGAAGTTTCTTATGCTCACCAAGGCATTTATTTGATAAAAAATACAGTAAAAACAGTAATACTTTGAAATATTATTACAACTATTTTAATATATTTTATCTAATTTATTCCTGTTATGGCAAAGCTGAATTTTCAGCATCATTACTCCAGTCTTCAGCGTCACATGATCCTTCAGAAATCATTCTAATATGCTGATTTGGTGCTCAAGAAACATTTCTTATTATTATCAGTGTTGAAAATGGTTGTGCTGCTTAAAATTTTGGAAACCATGATACATTTTTTCAGGATTTTTTGATAAATAGAAAGTTCAAAAGAACTACATTTATTGGAATAGAAATCTTTTGTTACATTATAAATGTCTTTACTGTCATTTTCAAACAATTTGTTGAATGAAAGTATTAATTTCTTTCTTGCTTTAAAAAAATCATATTAATTCCAAACTTTTGAACAGTAATGAATGTGAATGTCAGAAACTTTTCCCTTCATTTATTCATCATTTTCCAGACTCAAATTTTAATCCTAAACTATGAAAATCCATCACAAAATATAAATTATTAGATTTATAAAACATAAATAAAACCAAAATAATCTAAAGGTGTAAAAATCTCAAATATCAGTTTGAACTTCAATTGCATTATTTCCACCATGACCAACAATTTTGCCTCTAATAGTTTTTTTGTTTGTATGCACACAGGCCTGCACAGATCTGATCTCCCATCATAAACAGCTAACAGTGGGTCTTCCTCCTGAGCCCAGAGAGAAGGTCATCACAGTGTGAGTGACTTTAGTTGCCTATAGTCATTTTAGATGTTCCTTTTTAAACTATTTTAATATTATCATATTACTTAACCAATTCTCTTATCTGTAGTCCTCTTCCTCCCGAGGAACTGATTAGTTTGATCTATGAGGCCAGTGGACAAGACATCAGCATTGCAGTGCTCACACAGGTAGTCCTAATTTTAAGCCTTAAAGTGATGTTCCTATTTTTTCCACTCAACATTTATCACACTCAATTCACTTATTAAACTTCTGAATTCAGGAGATCATGGTGTATCTGGCCATGTATGTGCGCTCTCAGCCATCTCTATTCGGAGATATGCTGCGTCTGCGCATCGGGCTCATCATGCAAGTGATGGCTACAGAACTTGCTCGCAGTCTACACTGCTCAGGTACAGCCAATCAGACAATGCAGATCTTTTCATCCGCTTACATTCGCTGCAAAGAATCTGTCCATGTGACCTCTACAGGTGAGGAGGCGTCAGAGAGCCTGATGAGCCTCAGTCCATTTGACATGAAAAATCTCTTACATCACATCCTGAGCGGGAAAGAGTTTGGTGTAGAGAGGAGCAGTGAGTAATAATCCACCGTTGTTTTCATGCTATTTACTCCAGCAAATATTTCTGCTGGTCTGTTATGGTCTTTAATAATTTCCCTGTGTTGTGTGAAAGTGCGTCCGATTCAGTCTTCAGCTACCAGTCCTGCCATCTCCATCCATGAGCTCGGACACACGGGGGCCACCAAGACCGAGCGCACAGGCATCAGAAAACTCAAGACTGAAATCAAACAGGTGGAGTGAAAGAGGAGAAATGTGTTTTTATAGTTCATATATTATAATATATTTACCGTGTCATTTAAAGGAACACTCCACTTTTTTTGAAAATAGGCTCATTTTCCAACTCCCCTAGAGTTAAACAGTTGAGTTTTACCGTTTTGAATCCATTCAGCCGATCTCCGGGTCTGGCGGTACCACTTTTAGCATAGCTTAGCATAGTTCATTGAATCTGATTAGACCGTTAGCATCTCGCTCAAAAATGACCAAAGAGTTTCGATATGTCAATGATATTATGCAGCGCCTGTGACCCTCTGCTTGCACAGGGAGCGTGCCTTGCAACCATGGAGACATCTGTGAGAGACGCTGCGTAATATCATTGCGCCTCCTGCACCCATGGTACGGCAGCAAAGTTCCTTGATTATTACGCCGGAATGAGAGTATAGTTCCTAGCCATATCGGCCTAGAAAATCGCAACTTTTCATTTTCCGTCGGTCTTAGTACACGATGTAACTACAGAAGAGTCAAGTTTTAAATAGGAAAAATATCGAAACTCTTTGGCCATTTTTAAACAAGATGCTAACGGTCTAATCAGATTCAATGAACTATGCTAAGCTATGCTAACAGTGGTACCGCCAGACCCGGAGATCGGCTGAATGGATTCGAAAATGGTAAAACTCAACTGTTTAACTCTAGGGGAGTTGGAAAATAAGCCTATTTTCAAAAAAAGTGGAGTATTCCTTTAAGATGTTATAAACAGATTTCTTTACTAGTGTACATTAAATAACATTTATATTATTTTGTTTTCAGCTCGATGACTCCAGACCCATAAGCGTGGGTTGAGTTTGTAAAATTGTTTTTTTTCAGGCATGCTGTGCTAATATTTTAGAGTAGCTTGATGTCACAACATTTGTCGAACCATGAAACTTCTGAGTAATATTCAGTTTGCCCGTATCATACACATCTTGAAGCATCTTTTTGACTGTAAGCCTCTCTGTATGATGCCTCAAATGTTCATTCGTCTGAAATACTTTCCATTCTTATGTTCATTTTAAATTTTTGTATGTTCTGCTTTTATCCACATAGATCTTTACCAGCAGTCATTCCATCAACAGTAATTTCACATCCCCTCGTTCCACGGTAACTCGCAAAAAAACCTACCAAAACCCTTTGTTATCTATGGAAGCTTGTTTCCGCCACAGAATAAAAAAATAAAAAAGGTAATTGCGACTTTTTATCTCACAATTCTGACTTCTTTTCTCAGAATTGCGAAATATAAACTCGTTATTCTGAGAAAAAAGTCGTAATTGTGAGAAAAAAAGTCAGAATTGCGAGTTTATATCTCGCAATTCGGACCATTTCTTGCAATTGTGACTTTATGTCACACAATTCGGACTTTATAACACGCAAATCTGACTTTATAACACGCAATTGTGACTTTATATCATGCAATTCTGACTTTATAACAGGCAATTGTGAGTTATAAAGTCAGAATTGCGAGATATAGACAATTCTGAGAAAGAAAGTAAGATTTGTGAGTTTATATCTCGCATTTCGGACTATTTCTTGCAATCGTGACTTTATATCACGCAATTCTGACTTTATAACACGCAGTTGCGAGTCAGAATTGCGAGATATAGACAATTCTGAGAAATTTGCCTTTATAACTCACAATTGCTACTTTATATCACGCAGTTAGCGAGAAAAAAGTCAGAATTGTGAGATAAATTACCTTTTTTATTTTTTATTCAGTGGCATAAACAAGCTTCTATAGTTAACCCCTGCTCTCCACTATGTCAAATACTATTTTTTACATCAGTCAGTTTAAAAGACTAAAGATTAATTCAACTTGGAGGGGTGTGTTCTGCTCATTGGTTCTCAATAAATTTTTAGTTTAGTTTTTTTCAGTGCTTCAGATTAGTTATCTGAGTTGAAATGGGACAAACTTGCAGCCATAACATTATTGTAATATGTCACAATTCAATCTTGTCTTCTTGTGGTCATTTCACTCACCTAGCATGGGCTGACATTATGACATCTTTAGCTATGTTTTTCCTACTTCTTGCTTACTAAACCCGAAGCATGTTTTAAACTATGTTGTATGTGCTGATTAGAGCTGTCACTTTAAAGCCGACATCCCACATCGTTAGCTCTGCTTTTGTATCTTTGATATACTGACGATGCAAATGTATGAATGTCTGTAGCGATGCAGCAGCCCCTCCACTCCCAGTGGGATTCTGTCTCCGACCGGTACAGGTGACTCACACCTGCAGTGGGAGGAGCGCCAGGGCCAGTGGCTGAGGAGACGCAGATTAGACGGGGCCATAAACAGGGTGCCCATGGGCTTCTACCAGAAAGTCTGGAAGATTCTCCAGAAATGTCACGGCCTCTCCATTGCCGGATACGTACTGCCTTCCTCCACGACCAGTGAGGTACATCCGCCTCCTGCACACATACACACTATAATGTACCGTTTTTACGTGATCAAATAAATGCAGATTTGGTGAGCGTAAGAGACTTCTTTCATAAACATTTAAAAAATCTAACCAACCCCAAACTTTTGAAAGGTATTTATATAGTTATGTATGTTGTATATTGCTATTGAAAGGTGAACCTGGAATTTTCCCTTAAATACCTATAACCATGTGTACTGTCTGTTGTGTGTGTGTATTACTGTAGATGACAGAGGGAGAGATTAAGTTTGCAGTGCATGTGGAGTCTGTACTGAATCATGTCCCACAGCCTGAGTACAGACAGCTGCTGGTGGAGGCCATTATGGTGCTGATGCTTGTGGCCGACATGGAGATTCCCAGTATTGGTGGAATTATTCACATCGACCGCATTGTCCACATGGCCAATGATCTCTTTCAGCAGGATCAGGTATCATCATTCTTTTTTATATGCTGTTATCATATGATGCTCATAATATGTTGCCTGGTATGTAAATGTATGTACACACCTGCTTGTACTTTATTATTACTATTTTCTATATTATAGCATAATGTTAAAGGGGTCCTATTATGCTTTGTACATTCTTAAAGGGTTAGTTGACCCAAAAATTCTGTCATTAATTACTCACCCTCATGTCGTTCCACACCCGCAAGACCTTCGTTCATCTTCGGAACACAAAATAAGATATTTTTGATAAAATCCGATGGCTCAGTGAGGCCTGCATTGCCAGCAAGACAATTAACACTTTCAAAGAAAGCCCAGAAAGCTACTAAAGACATATTTAAAACAGTTCATGTGACTACAGTGGTTCAACCTTAATGTTATGAAGTGACGAGAATACTTTTTGTGCGCCAAAAAAACAAAATAATGACAGAATTTAAATTTTTGGGTCAACTAACCCTTTAACATCCTTTAGTGTGTAATGTTGCTGTTTGAGCATGAAAAAGGTCTGCAAAGTTACAAAGCACAAAGTCACTCCAAAGGGAGTTTTTTTTCCGGGAATGTACGTCACAATATTCCTCATTTAAATAATTCCTGCCCAAAGCATATGCAAAAATGGGGCGAGGCCCGGTTGTGTGTTGAAACTCGCGGTTATGGTGAGGGCCGTGACATTTTTCAAAACACTCTCAAAGCGGTTGACCAATCACAACACACTGGTCCAGCCGACCAATCAGAGCACATAGTGCTTTTCGAAAGGAGGGGCTTCATTGAGACCGAAACTAAACAGCGCGTTACTGACAGACCCCAAAAACAAAATCAAGACTTTGAAAAAGGGCATAATAGTGATTAATAGAATTAAGGCAATTATTTACTGATGTAAAACATTAAACAAATCTAACTCTTTTGTCTAGATTCCAGCTTTGCACAATCTGGACACTGTTGCATGTGTTTTTATTGCAGAGATCCAACGGGGCCAATGAGTATTTCTTGGAGAAAGATCCTGCCACAGGAATCTGCAACTTCTTTTATGACAGTGCTCCTAGCGGCAGCTATGGTACGATGACTTATCTTTCCAAGGCTGTGGTCACATATGTTCAAGACTTCCTGCCAAGCAGCAGCTGTCTAATGCAGTAACGACTGCAGTTCCCAAGAAAATCTGTGAACTTCAGGACTAATTTATGACCAGTTTCATTAAATCTAACAGTGAAAAAATTCAGTTGACCTCAGTTTAGTAGCAAAGGACAAGCATCAACAGGGAAGCCACTAAAATGCCACAGGATATGTTGTGAAGCTTACAGACTGCAGGAAATGGACCACTGTGCTGTTCTGTGTTTGAAGTATACAATCCTATTTAAGAACTGTAAAATACAAATAACTCTAAAATAATTAATATATAATTAATTTAAACCGTTACATGACGGTTTAAATCTTTACGTGATTTTAAGTATCTTTTTTTTTTTTTTTTTTTTGGGTGGTTGGTTGGTTGGCTAACTCATTTTAAATAATTTTAAAATAATTTATAATTTTATGTTCATAGAAATGTGTTTTATTTTATTTAAATTGGAGCTTAAATTGTATGTCTATATAGGCCACTTAAAGGTCCGGTGATCTGTACTCTGTCTCTAGTTAAAGAAAACACTGTGTTGTATTACTGTAAGCTTTGAGACTTGTGTTTTCCTAATAACAATATCTTATAGCTTGTTGTTACATTATAAAATTACTCTGTAATGTGTTATTTAACAGGTGCTTCTTATTCAAAGGAACATACAGTAAACATACAGGCAATACAAAATGTAATGCCTCTGAGAATCATATGAAAAATGAAATGATAGTCTGTACTTTGCATGAAAAATGCAACATTTTTATAGCTCATGGTAAAGCCTAGCATGTGCGAATCAAACTTGTACTTTTTTTTTTTTTGTGTACAGGTAACCTGGCAAATCAGGTATTTGAATTATTATTAGTGATTAGAAAACAGGTTAATACATAGGTTAATATCAGAAATGTATTTTCACTTATTATTTTTTTTCGGGGGTTGTTAATGGAGAAAATTAAGATAAATATGATGGATTAAGCAATTACATTAGGGAAAAAATGTTTTAGGTTTTGTTGTATGTTCCGTCCGATCTGTGACATTTGAAAAGCAAAAGTGCATTTGAAGTTTCCTTCTTCATGGTTACTGACAGTTGAGATATTAGTGTTTAGCCAATTGATTTTTACATTTTGTCTTGTTTCTCTTTATATTTACGTAGAATTACTACTTTTAAAGGAAAGTACTGTATTTTAGCCCCCATTAAGAATTTGTATAACCACCGACAAATAAAATCTAATTGTATCTAATTAACCATGGCTTTTCCTGGCTGTATGTTGTGGATTTTCTGGTTATAATGTTTATGAATATGCTAATGAATCGTGGGACACTTTTTAAAGTAATTAGGAATATACGAGGTAAGAGTAAACGTTCACAGTTATTTTAAAAACCTTACCTTAAAAAGCTAAGCAGTATGTGAATTGTATACCTTATTGTGATTTTTCTCAAGCCATCATCATTTAAAAATAGACTGCAGCGCCATCTTATGACTAAACTAGTTGAACTGCAGTTTCCGGTTGATGATGACAGGTCGCGCGAGGCTCAAAACTGATCGCGCGCGAATAGCCCAGCAGCTCTGAGGTAAACACAAAAACTGCGTTTTCGCTTCGGATGGATCCTCTTAGAACTCGATTTTAAAGCGATGGACATGTTAGAACAAATGGACTATCGACATTTCGAGAGAGAGTAAGAAATATGTTAGATTTTTTTGTAATTATAATCGTTATTAAACTAGCACCAAAGCTTCACGAGGCAATCAAGTAACGTTAAACCAAAACGTGAACAGAGTACAAATAAAATGTTTTATTGAGAGTTTTGGGTGGATCCGCGAAAATATTTTATTGGTGAGGTGATTTAGTGCTTTATTTAGAGATTACACGTAAAATTATTACGTGAATTAAGATATTTTATTGTATGTACTGTACATAATGTAGTAGGATGCTTCCCAACAAACTACTGGGCCATTCAAAAGTCAGTCAAACGTGCTACTTTTATGTTGTTTGGATTTGTAGTCACCCAGAACTTTGGTGACTAGTTAGTCATAAAACAAACTGTATTTTAGTCACTGATGACTATTGTTTTCAGGGCATGCTACTACTACCTCACTAACTTTCCTCAAAGACAAGAGTCAGGATGCTACAGTGAGGTAGAAATCACCCTAACCAGTCTGAAACTATTACCTAGAAGAGGTTTAATATTAGTAACTTGTATATTATGTCAGTATATGTTGTTGTTTGTTAAATTGTTATTTGACTTTACTTTTTGATATCACAGGTGAATATCTTGGGTCTCAGTGAGGTCACTATCAAATCTGTCTCTATGAAACTGCGGCGCAAATCAGTCCAGAGAGCTCGACAGCAACAGCGAGAACATGTGAAGGTCTCCAAGAGCATCTCTGTGGTGTTGAGTGACACTGACTCTAGCCAGTCAGACAGTGTTGAAGAAATAAAAGACCATACATCTGTTATTCATGATATGAAGCGTCCAATAAAGAAGAGTAGAGCTGGTGCATCATGCCCATTGAGTAAAGATGACTCTATGAAACTGCGGGGCAAAACAGTCCAGAGAGGTCGACAGGAACAGCGAGAACATAAGGTCTCCGAAAACATCTCTGTGGTGTTGAGTGACACTGACTCTAGCCAGTCAGACAGTGTTGAAGAAATAAAAGACCATGTGTCTGTTATTCATGATATGAAGCGTCCAATAAAGAAGAGTAGAACTGGTGCATCATGCCGATTGAGTAAAGAAGATGAGAGGCCGCTTTCCATTGTGGAACCACAATATGGAACGGTTCAGAAGATCTCCCTGGCTCCAGGTGCAATGGCTGAGGACACTCTAGGTAAACTCAGGTTGATGACTAACACCTCTGACTCCGAGCCGAGGCCTAGAAGCCCTGTTGAGTCTCGAGGAGAGTCTGTATTGGACGAATCCAGTACTGATCTCATGGTGGAATCGGGTCCCAGCTCGCCCTGTGGTCCTGTCGTTACCGTAAGATGCAAAGAATGCGAGAGTCTTTTCGCCAAGATGAGAAGACGGCCAACCCCCAAAAAGAAAAGCAGAGATAGGAGTAAGCATTTCGGATGTGCCGTTTATAGAAATTAGATTAATGTGTAATATAAAGTGCCTGTTATCATGTTACCAAAAAATGTTTTTTATTGGTATATTAGATCCAGCATCTTTATCTTGTGATGAGTGGATTCTACTTAAGAAGTGGCACCCTCAGAGACACCGTCATCGGGAGAAGGGGTATGTTATGTTTTAAATGAATATCACATTGAAATGTTTATTATAAAAAGCCCGGTTTTGGGTTTTCCCACAACAGTGACTAGGGGATTTTAACATCTAAAAGACTTAACAAGCAGACAGTTAAAGGATTAGTTCACTTCAGAATTAAAATTTCCTTATAATTTACTCACCCCCATGTCATCCAAGATGTTTGTCTTTCTTTCTTCAGTCGAAAAGAAATTAAGGTTTTTGAGGAAAACATTCCAGGATTTTTCTCCATATAGTGGACTTCAACAGTTACCAATGGGCTGAAGGTCCAAATTGCAGTTTCAGTACAGCTTTAAAGGGCTCTACATGATCCCAGATGAGGAATAAGGGTCTTATCTAGCGGAACGATTGGTCATTTTCTAAAAAATAAATAAATAAATAAATAAAAAATACTTTTTAACCACAAATGCTCATCTTGCACTAGCTCTGCAATGTGCCACACATTATGTAATCACATTGGAAATGTCATGCGTGACGTAGGCAGAAGTACCGCGGTAGGGAGAAAAACTCCATCTCATTTTCTCCTCCAACTTCAAAATTGTCCGACATCGTTGTTTTACCTTTTTTTTTTTTTTTTGTAAAGGTCGTTTGACTTAGTCTTTGCATGTTCGCTTTGAAAACACTTGCTTGGTACTTCCGCCTATGTCACGCATGACCTTTCCAACGTGATTACGTAATGCGTGGTACATTGCAGAGCAGTGCAAGATGAGCATTTGTGGTTAAAAAGTATATATATATTTTTTTAGAAAATGACCGATCGTTTTGCTAGATAAGACCCTTATTTCTCGGCTGGGATCATGTAGAGCCCTTTGAAGCTGCATTGAAACTGCAATTTGGACCTTCAACCAGTTGGTAACTGCTGAAGTCCACTATATGGAGAAAAATCCTGGAATGTATTCCTCAAAAACCTTAATTTCTTTTCAACTGAAGAAAGACTGTCTGTCTGTCTGTCTCGGATGACATGGGGGTGAGTAAATTATCAGAAATTTAAATTCTGAAGTGAACTAATCGTTTAAAGACTATTTACATTATAAAGAATGGATGAGAAATGTCCTAAGTCATTCATTGTCATACAAGACGAAATCGTTGACGTTTCCCTTCATTTTTGCATAAGGAGAACACCACAGCACCTTTTCTGTTTTCTCTAGTCACATTGATCGTCTTGCTGCTGGATAGACAGCCAGGTTTTATTAAAAGCCCATCTTGCCATGGTGAATTACCCCTTTTAATAAGTTAAGTTTAAGTTAATTAGATTAAATGTGAATTGTGTGAATGTTGACCTTCAGATTATTGTGGGCAAGCCTGACTCGCATCAGGAAGCTGTCAGCACAAGGCTCAGATTCTGCAGCAATCAACAGAAATCAAGTGAACTGCTCCAGACCTCATGTGTTTCAGCAGAGGTGAGTCAATATGTCATTTATTATCAGAATCAACTGATAAGTGTTGCAAGATTAGCACACTTCCAAACAGAAACCTGTAAAGAAACAAACTCAGACCCAAACTTTTCTTTACACTCAAACTGCCCCTGATCTTGGCGGACTCTTGTCTATTTTCCATTCATTTTATGTTTTGTGTTTTTCTAACCCAGCCCACTTGAATATTATTGCAATATAATATTTATAAAATGTGACTATTATTATTATTATTATTACTTTTTAAATTAAAAGTAATTAAATTTATTTTTTGAATAAATTAATACAGTATATACACTATCGTTCAAAAGTTTGGGGTAGGTACGATTTTTTTAATGTCTTTGAAAGAAGTCTCTTATGCTCACCAAGACTGCTTTTATTTGATCAAACATACAGTAAAAACCATAATATTGTAAAATATTATATTAAAATAGAAAAAAATAATATTTTAAAATGTGATTTATTCAGTCTTCAGTGTCTCATGATCCTTCAGAAATCATTCTAATTTAGCCAATGTTGATAATCAAGTGAACCTAGATGCACATTAAAGAGTTAGTTCACCCAAAAATGAAATTTCTGTCATTAATTACTCACCCTCATGTCGTTCCAAACCTGTAAGACCTTTGTTCATCTTCAGAACACAAATTAAGATATTTTTTGATGAAATCCAAGGGTTTCTGTACCACACATAGGCAGAAACATCATTGCACCGTTTAAGGCCCAGAAAGGCAGTAAAGACATTAAATAGTCCATGTGACTACAGTGTTTCAGCCTTAATGTTATGAAGCAACAACAATGCTTTTTGTGCGCAAAAACAAAACAAAAATAACTACTTTATTCAACAATTTCTTCTCTTCCCTGTCAGTCTAATACACTGTTGACATAATGAACGCAATCCAGCGCTTACAGGTTCTACGTCAGAACGCCGATTCATTATTGGCCAGCTCTGTCTCACTCTCTCTTCTCCACCAATAAGCTGGTGTATGGTGGGCGTTCTGGTGCAATATGGCTGCCGTCGCATCATACGGGTGGATGCTGCACATTGGTGGTGGTGGAGGAGATTCCCCCTTCCATATGTAAAGCCCTTTGAGTACCCAGAAAAACGCTATATAAATGTAAGGAATTATTAATTAATAATAATAATAATAATAATAATAATATTAGCTCCTGCGTCAGCATGCGTCGTGCTGCTAATGTGAACAGCGTCGGCCAATACTGAGCCGGCGTTCTGACATAAACACGGAAGAGTTGAACTGCGTTCACTACGTCAACAGTGTAGGAGACTGATAGGGAAGAGGGAAAAATTGTTGAATAAAGTTATTTTTGTTTTGTTTTTGCGCACAAAATGTATTCTTGTCGCTTCATAACTTTAAGGTTGAACCACTGTAGTCACGTTGACTATTTTAACGATGTCTTTAGTACCTTTCTGGACCTCAAATGGTGCAATGACGTTTCTGCCTATGTGTGGTTCAGAAACCCTTGGATTTCATCAAAAACATCTTAATTTGTGTTCCGAAGATGAACGAAGGTCTTACAGGTTTGGAACGACATGAAGGTGAGTAATTAATGACAGAAATTTCATTTTTGGGTGAACTAACCCTTTAATAGTAACTTACAATGATAATGTTCAAAGAAAGCTGTAAATACCCCAGTACTATAATTACAGTGGTAAACAAAGTCATTTTGTGTGCATATGTTTAGGAGTTTGCGTCGCTGCAAGTATCTAAACTCCATTCAGACTGACCTGTCTATTACCAAAGCAAAGCCACGGCATCGCAAGAGGCCGCGAGCTGTGGTCTGGCCACCCGTTGGAGGGTGGAACTCTGCGGTGAAAAGAAAGTCTTCTTCCATAAACGACACATTATCTCAGCAGCTTTCTCCACTCAACCTCAGTGTCAGTGTGACACAGGAGGACAGACTGCTTGTAGATGAGCAGATTTCAGGATTAAATGCAGATCTCAAGCAGAACTCAGATGCCTCCAGCAAACAGAGGAGGACTAATGTCCAGGGCAAATTGAACGAGCAGGAAGTGTCTGATGGCATAGACGGAACACGCCGGGTGCTGAAGTTTGATGACACGACTGAAACTGTTGCTGTGGAAACTGCGGAACAAAGGAAAAGCCCTCGGCACCAGCATGAACATGGAGAGATTTGTGAAGCCCAGAAAGGTTTCCAGAATGAGCAGCAGGAAAAGTTGTCTGAGGATTCGGATGGGTTCAGGACGCCCACAGATCTCTTCAGCGTGAAGCCTAAGATTAAACGAGGGAACCAGAAGAAAGTCTCTGCCTCTGGTGATTCAAAACCTGCCGTACAGAAGCCAAACTTCATGTCCATGTTAGCCACACTGGTGAAAAAACAGAACCGGATTATTAAGGAGCCCTGCAAATAAGCGTCAATGGAAGTTTTGTAATTAGTTCTGTTGTTTTGAATAATTGAAGAGACATGCATCGCTGCTACATGCAAGTTTTGTTTCCTCTGTTACTTTTTTAAATTAATAGATCTGATCTCTGAAAAAAAATCTGCTGGTATTTATTGTATTGCTCCTTTATTTGTGTTCTAACATTGGCATTTGCATGAGCTAATAAATCTTGCATTAACACATCTGTTCATCTGTGCTGTAAACTCCAAGGTGGCTTGAACTGCAGTTGTTGTAATAACCACAGAGCGGAGCTGTTTCCAAACAAACGTGCGTGTGTGCACTCTCTTTTTTTTTTTTTCTTTTTTCTTTTTTTTCTTTTCCATTTTAGTTTCTTGAACCATTTAAGTTACAACATTTGACTTCACATTTTTTCAATTTGACAAATACTTATCACGTTTTGAAATCTAACATGAGTTGCAGGACTGCAGGACTTCTCATTTCTCTTTTCAGTGAATCAACCAAAACTGTTTTATCACACAGTAGTTTTAAATGGATGCATGTCCTTTAGACCAGTGCTGTCAAATGATTAATCGCATCCAAAATAAAAGTTTGTTTACATAATATATGTGTGTGTACTGTGTATATTATGTATATATAAATACACACACGTATATATTTAAGAAATATTTACGTGTATGTGTGTGTGTGTGTGTGTGTATAATATATATATATATATATATATATACATAAAAAATATACACAGTATTCACATATTATGTAAACAAAGTTTTATTTTGGATGTGATTTATTGTTTGACAGCACTATGTATGTATGTGTATATATATATATATATATATATATATATATGTATATATGTGTGTGTGTGTGTATGTATATACGTGTATATATGTCCTTCAGACCCAGCAATATTTTTTTTCACTGTATTGGACAAATCTGAATTAATGATTTTTAGACAACTAATGCCTCTATTTTAAATCCTGCCCTGGCATTTTTTATGACACTTAATTCTTAGAGTTGTGGCTGATTTGATAATACATAATATAATTTAATGTAATATATAGATAGAAGGAAGGCGGAATGTACGCTGTAAAAAAAATTGTTGGTTTAACTTAAGTAAGTTACCTGGTTGCCTTAAAATTTTGAGTTAATTGAAATTAAAAATTTGAGTTAATACAATGAAGGTGATTGATTTAATCAACAGAAACTCAAAATATTATGTTATCTGAACCACATTAATTATCAAAGTTGATTTGACAAAAGAAAAAATGTTGTGACAACAAATCATGAAAATAATTTTTTACAGTTTATGCAAGTTATTACAATATTTGTTTGGAAAAACTGTGTTCATTTTGATTCTGGGTTAAATGTTTAATAGCTTTTTATTACCAAGATGTATCCGGTATTTGTCTATGCAGAAACCCTGAGAAATATTCACTGAAATTTAAACTACCTTAGTCTCCCCAAATATTTAATTTTTTTTTTTTTTTTTGCAGTCTCATGATGAAAGATGAGCCAAAATTGCCTCTGAATTTTATCACAAAAATATAAACTCTGCCCACAAGGCAAGTGTTCTGCTGTTTTATGAACCAACAAAGTGCTTCTTAACACTGAGTTTACACTTAGTGGTTTTAAATGGGTTTACATACATAAAAAAGCTTGAAACTGTGATGTGTGCTGTTATTGGTGCTGATGTTGAGGGGTTGGGCTCAGTGACTCCACTGTCACAACCCAAAAGCGCACTGATCCATCACACACAACATCAGTTTAGGAAGAGCGAGCGGGCAAGAATGCTGCAAAACCGGACTTTTACCCAGGGGACTGCTTAGAGAGCAGTTTTATTATTTGTTTTTCTTTTGGATGGACAATCACATGCACACATAATCGTGTTAGGATATGTGAGTGTTGCAGAGGAAAGGCATGCAGCCAGATGAGCAGAGCTAAGAGGATTTAATGCAGCTGGACATGAGCCACGCTGAGTAAAGAAGAAGATTATATTGTTTTAATCAAATGCAAAAAAGTTTTTTATTGCTGATCACTTTGAGTTTGGACTGTCGAGGAGCGATGTTTGTCTTCACCCGGTTTCATCCTCTCTTTATGCAATCTGTGAACGACTCTGTAAGGATGCTCACCGCACAGAGATGTATGGATCCATCTCTACAGTAGAAGGGTGAGTTATACTAATACAGATGAATAATATTAAATATACTTTGCTGTTTATTTATTTGGTAACACTTTACATTACTTTGCACCTATTTCATGTAAAGCATCTTTTCAGAAATAATTGCTTGTTCATTAATATTGCTCAGTAATTTTCTGCGGTGTCATAATTTAAAACTAATTTAAACAACATTGTAATTCTTTTAAAAATATTTGTATTACTTTATTTTAATTGAGAGACTACATGGTGTGTTTGTCTTTTTTTTTTTTAATTTTTTTTTCACACCACAGGATCTGCAAAAAAGTCGAAAGGCGATTAAAATGGTTATACTTCAACCAGTAAACTTGACAGTTATATAGGTCTTAAAATGTATGCTTTCTTTTATACATTCATATACATTTTAACCTGTTATTGGACAATGACATGCTATAATAATTACACTGTAAAATTTGACCATTTCTTGTTGTCTTTTGTTTGTTCTTAACACAAATTTTATATATTTCCTTGTATCTTTAAGCATGATGGTTTTTGTGTTTTTAGGCAAACTGACACAAGAGCTTGCCACAAGTGGACCTGATCTTTACTAACTCAGATCTGGACTCAAAACACATGAAGATGTGCCAGTGTTACTCTGCCCTGCTTATGCTCTGCTTACACATGGTATGAGTTGTATTTAAATTATTTTAATTAAAGTAAACATTTTTTATGTGACTATTACAGCATTTGGCTTGCCAGAGTTAATGAACCTTTTCTTCTCTCAGGGTCTATTACTGGTGAGGGATGGAAAAAGACGTGTATTATTATCACTGCAACTAATCATTCTATATAACTATTAGTCGTTGTCATTGTTGAGCTATTTTTTGGAAGTACTGTGATTTTGCACTGTAAAAAGTAATACGCTGTATCTACTCCATAAAATTTTGGCAACAGATTACAAGCAATATCATTAATTAAATTCAACAAATAGAATTGAGTTAGAATTAATCAAATTAATTCCTTAAATGTGAACCATTTAAAACGAGTAAAATATAAGTAAAATTTAAACAAAAATATCTGAATAACAGACAGACATCAAAGATGAATTAACAACTCTTTATTTTTTATTGCCAATATTGAAGACACCTGATGATAACAAGCAGAATCACTGAAGGAAAGAGAAACACAAGAATTAACAGAGGTTTAGATGTTGATGTTGATTTTATTGAAAATATTTGGTCACCATTGTGGTGATCAGTGTTTCATTTAGTTGGGCAGTTTGACTCTGCTTTTTATGTCAGTTTGTGGTTTTTGTAATGGTGTTTGCTAATTTTACACATTTTAAATGGTTGACTAATTTGATTAATTCTAGCTCAATTCTTATATGTTGAATTTAATTAATGATATTGCTTGTAATCTGTTGCCACAATTTTATTGAGTAGATAGAGCGTATTACTTTTTACAGTGTGTTTTATTTCAAAAATAAATATACATTAATTATTTTAATAATAAATTATTGTATAGTTTATGGTATTTTTCATTATTTTTATTGAATAGAGACAAAACGGGCTGGATAATCCAAATATGCCTTTAGAATATGCTGTCGCTTTTTGTCTCATTTCCTGTATAAAATTTCAAATAATCCAGTTTCCGCAGGGCCCTTAATCCTTCAGTTTTACTTATTTCTCAAAGGAGAACAGAATGTGTGCGTGATTGTTTTTTTATTTTCCAAAGATTAATTTGAATGCATATGAATTGACTTCACAAAGCCAATGCGGGGTTTAATTTAAGGCTTTAGCCCAGAAACCAGTTTAAGCCAGTTTAAGATGAAATGACAACCTGTGTGATGGCTCAGCCTCTCTCAAGAGACCATTCTTTCATTGCCATCACTAAGCCAGATTTTTATCATGTTTATTTCCCTTAACTTATTTTCATCTTTGAACTTTAATAAAATGTATTTACTTCGTTAAGTACAAGTCAGTCTAATCTCTAATTCTCCTAATTTTACACACTTTGCGTCTCTTGTCTTTCCTTTCCAGCAGAGAATGTCGGTAGTTCTTTTGTTTTGTGGATCATGAATTTGCATTATATTGAAGTTGACAAACAGATTTTTTTTATGCACAGAAGGTTTTGTTCTCATTCACCATCACAGGTTTGAATTGTGAGGTGTACAGAACAGATAATCTGTGTCTCCTAAATATCTACCCGCTTTAGTTCTTTATCTCTGAAAATGAAAGAGAAATGCTGGAGAACGCTGAATATATACTTGGGGAGATAAACAGCCTTTTGGGACATATACACTCTTTCATTCTATCAAATTATGCCTTTGAAAGTATGTGTGAGAGTCTTTTGAGCTTTGCTGAAAGATAGAGAGATAGTAAGGAGAGTAGGGCAGCTGTTCCCTGATCTTCCTCCTTTGGTCTTTCCTGTGCAGTTTTCTGCATTTATATTTCACCATGCCTACAGTACCAAAAAGTAAACACACTGATTGGCTGTAGTACTAATATGAAACTCTAGACTAAAAGAGCTAGCTGGAGTCATGGTTGTTTTTTAAGAACCAGTTTTGCTGGGTGTGTGAGGGTGTCACTCTCTTAAGCTTTAGGTAGATAGTGTTTGTTGTGTCAGTAGTAAACTCACATTGCAGTGAACATTTTCATACTCTGGAGATGTTACATCCTGTTTGCATCATTTAAACAAGGCTGATGCAGCTTTCACTTTCCCATCCTTTATGTTTTGATTATTTATGTAGTGATGCATCTCCTTTGATTTCTTCTGCGTACTAGCTGTGTACTAGATACTGTATTTATGTATAATTTTGCATCCGAGGTATGCACATCAGTTTATGGTATTTCAGGAACTCTTAAAACCTTAATAACCTAATATGAATGTTCACTGAATCTAAAAACCAGTTCTTGCAAGAACTCTAAACACTATCATTGGTACCTCCAGCAAGCCCATCATAAGGGAAAGTTCCTTGAGTACACATTTTTACACCTGGTATTAAGATGCATTTTGGTCGATCCAATCACAAGTGGACAACACTAAGATGTAAAGCATTTGGAGCATGTCCATTTTCGACCACTTCCAGAGGTATTCGAAAACGCATTCGTTGCTTTCGCAGTGTAGACGCTCATGTGGTCGAATGCGTTCCAACAGCCGCAAAAGACTGCCTACTCTCCACCTGCTGTCCCAACGCATAAACATTATGGGAAACATGCTAGCCAGATGGGATTTAAACCTTGTTGGCTGAAGACCTAAGTTTAGTTTGAAGACTAAAAACATACCAAGCACAATGTTCTCTCACCATTCCCAGTTTCTAACACGCACTCACCGCATTCAGCATGGTCTTGCGGCTATCAGAGCAAAAACGAAAGTTGCTGCTCTCCATATGTTTTTCCGTCATCTCCGGGCATGGTCATATGTAAATTGTGTGATGTCATTTCGTCCATTAAACTGAAAGATCTGAAAAAGCCCATACATATACCCACCCATAGACCCTCCCCTCGAAGAAATCAGGACAGAAGTGGTTGAAAGTGGACAGAAGAGACGGATTAAAACACCAGGTGTAAACGAGGATGTGTCTCCCTCGTCTACTTGTGATCCGATTGACCAAAACGTATCTTAATACCAGGTCCTAAGATATTTGAAGCACCTTCAAAAGGTTTCCCAGCAGTTCTTCAAAGAGTTTCACTAGTGTAGCAATCTAAGAACCCCCATATGGTGCCTGAAATGTCTTGTCTTCTGTATACAATTAATTCTCAATGAATAAAGACCCACAGAAATAGGTCACCTTATGGAAATAGAATGGGTTTTGAATGTCATTTCATGTAAACCTTAAGATAAACCACTGGTTTGGATTAGAATCATTATTTTTCTCAATATACATTAGCTTCTACAACCTTTGCGGTTAACAGTCCTCTTCCTGGTTTTGTCTTTGAAGGTGACATGTGGCGCGGAGCTCAGAGCAGCTCTGTCTCCTCTGGGTTGGGGAGAGAGTGATAAGGAGGAAAGTGTCTCTCCTTACGGTTCTCGTTCAGGGATTCTCAAATCCCTGCGGCTTTTCTCCCTCACGTCCCAATCTAACAGCCAGAGCCGTGAAGCTGCTCCGGACCCTGGGGCACTGGATCTGTGGGCTTGGTTATCTAACCACACTGATACCGAAGGAACCCTTTCGAGGGCCAAACGTCGTCCCTATGTGAAAACAGGCAAGTTTAAGAAGATGTTTGGTTGGGGCGACTTCCATTCAAACATCAAAACAGTCAAGCTCAACCTTCTCATTACTGGGAAGATTGTTGACCACGGCAACGGAACCTTCAGCGTCTATTTCCGCCACAATTCCACCGGCCTGGGCAACGTGTCCGTCAGTCTGGTCCCGCCTTCCAAGGCTGTCGATTTTGAGATCACTCAACAGGACACCATAGAGGTACCCAAAGACAATAAGGCCTTCAATTGTCGAGTGGAATACGAGAAGACGGACCGCAGCAAGAGGACATCTGTTTGCAGCGACTTCCCGAACAGGGTATGCTTCCAGGAGCAGACCCAAAGCCATGTCTCCTGGCTTTGCTCCAAGCCCTTCAAGGTCATCTGCATCTACATTGACTTCTTCAGTGCAGACTACAAGCTAGTACAGAAGGTCTGCCCAGACTACAACTACCACAGTGACACTCCCTATACCTCTGTAGGATAGCACAGCCAACATAGATTGGATGTGTTGAGGTATCTGAGGTGACAACTCAGTGTTACGGCCTCTCTAGCCTGTAGTTTCCTTGTCCTGTTCCACAATGAACCAGATAAATGGAAGCAAGGTCAGATGAGAAACCACTCTTTCTATTCTACCCAACTTGTCCTCCTTCTAGGGCAGTTAATGAAAGGAATAGTTCACCCAAAACAGAAATTGTTTATTTCTGCCATCGTTTTTACAATTTATGTTTCTGTTCCAGAGAAGAAAATTTGGAACACAATGAGGGTAAATGATGACAGAATTTTCTTTTTTGGGTGAACTAACCCAAACTTAACCCAGGCTTAAGACCTGATTTCCTGAAGGCTGATTCGTGTGTTTTTAACTTACGCTTGGACAAAACCAACACATCTACAGTTTCCACAGTGACCCCTAACCCTTTATCAGTGACTGTTGTGATGTCATTAGTGTGAAGTTTTAAAAGTTACAAAAATTTCCCAATCAACATAAGCTGGGATTCAATAACAGAACAAAAAATATAAAACATCTTGTGTTGCAGCCATTTGTGATGCCCTCCTTTTCATGCCATTTTTGTGTTCACAGAAAGTCAGTAACTAAGATTAATGTTGAAGCCATAATGTGCTCCACTGTATCCTCAGATCTTTTGTATTTTGTTTCGTTATTAAAGAAAAGACGAGATTTGAGTTTCCAGAACCCTCCCTTGTGTATTTTCTTTATTTACTCCAAGTGCCTCATTTATAAAAACATGCATACGCAAAGATTGTGCGTACACTAAAGTCCACGCCAACATTTGTATTTATAAAAACAGTCTTTGACGTGGGAAAAGTGCTTATCACCACGTCAGGGTCTAAACAGACGTACACGTTTTTCCTTGTGGCAGAGAGTCGGAGAACTGCATGTATTTAGGGAAATCTAAGCAATTCTTGCCACTTGCCGATTTGGACGTTGACTGGTGCTCTTTTATGTTAATGACATTAATTAGATGACGTTAACAAGGTGGAGATCTGAAACCATTTAGCCACGCCCAATTTCAAGATCATTTGCGATTTATAAATTTCACACCTGGAAAAAAAAAGGCGTACGCACGTTTGCGAAATGATCGTTTCTTTGAAAAGTATGTTTCTACGCAACATTTTATAAGTGAGGCCCCAAGACTGTCGGCAGATTTCCGGTTGTACAACTTTGCAAATTGGATAGAAATCCTTACACAAATGCTGTAAACAAACAAAAATTGTGGTTGCCAAACAAAGTGTTGGAAGTCAAATCTGTACTACATTTTCTTTAAAATCTTCTTAAAAGGGAGAGGAGAATCTCTGTACAGAACAGCCGCTTCGACAGTTTAATGTCTGTAAATTCTGCCGTTTGAAAAAAAGACTGTTTCACATCAGCAGAAAAACATTTCATTTGCAAAGGTCTGATCGTATATGCAGACTCTGATCTGAAAAATATACACAATGTCAGTGTGATTTTTGTAATGGCATTGCCTGATGAACTGGGCGTTTGAGGATTTGGAGCACGCTGGCTTTGATCTCAGCTTAAGTCGTCTCCAGATGTTTAAAGACTAAAAGAAGGGAAGATTTTGAATCCACAAAGGAAAGAATATGGACTGTTTACAACAAGCTATAAATAGTCCATTAGAGATGAACCATAAGGCATGTTAAAGAACGACGTGGGTTTTTAATGGTAGTTACTGATATTCTCTATTACAATTATTTTATGATTACAATTGGGACAAACTTCTAAAATATTTTTTTTTTTTTTTTACATATGATAATCTGGTGACACAATGCTAACAGAGAACAAAGCTGTAATACATCTCATTTGACTGATCTCAACCCAGCCTGAGGTTTTAAATGGAGTTAAATTAATTTCAATAGCACCATGTGATTGACTGGCAAAATGTACCAATTAAAAAAAAATATGCAAATAAAAAAAAAACTAAAAAAAATTAAAGAGTGAAGAATGGCTAAAGTTATCAGAGATATATTTGAATTAAATTACAAAAACTTCTCAAATTTGCTGAACAATGTATTAAAAATTCATTATGTAAAAAAAGCACATTTTAAAGTCAACTGATTTTATTTGGCTTTTTTTTAATTATGTATAAAACAGGTTTCTACCATTTAATGAAAGAACAAACAAGAAAAAGGATAAAAAGGAATTCAAAATAAGACTACGGACATGAATTGAGAAATTAGCTCAATTCAGATTTAATGTTGACTTTAAAAACACTGTGCTTTGTAAAACAAAAATAAAAATACAAAAACATTTGATTTGTTTTCTCTCGATTTTATTTCCAAAGCAATAAATCAAAGTTAATCTGAACCACAATACATTTTTTCCAACACAAAGAAATCTCCTGATCCATAGAGTACGTTAAACCATGGAAAATAACTTCAACTAAATTCAGAAATAACTCTGTGCGAAAAAGGGAAAACAATTTCTGTAAACAGCACGGTAAACAAATCTTCATATTTACCAATAGTTTAGGGTGCAAAATATCGACATCTTTAGCCGTTTTCGTGTAATACTCAATGTGAATTGCATCACATTTCACCAAGTACTCTACAGCACGACCTCAGTTAATACTTTGCCAATTTTAATGATGATAAACATACAATGCGACATACTGCCAGCAATATAGGCAACACCATCACTTTAAAAGTGTCAGTGGAGACGATCTTTGCACTCGATGCGTGTGCGTGGGTATGCGTTTAGTGAGTGTATACTTGGTTTTTTGAAACGTCAGACCACAAGTTCATAAGAGGGGCTAAAGCAACCCTCCCCCCCTTTAAGAACAAGTAACATACAAGGTCCTAAACACCACCATGTTAAAACTACTGCATTATGTAGGAGCTAGTGCAATTCAGACAGGTCTGGAATCAGTCGCAGCAGGCACGTAGCTACACATAGAGACACAAAGGAGCGGAGGGGCAGATCCTTTAAGGCCATTTCTCAAATGACGCCCAAAGTAAACAGCACAGCGAAGTCCATTTTCTTCTTTAGCACTGCGGTTTGAACTAGCTCCTCCATCGTGTCTCTGGTAAGGGTGAGTGAAGAGGGGGCAAAGAGGAGGGGGAAGTAGAGCTCGGTGGGGTAGTTGCCTCCTCATGCGTTTTGTTCTAAGAAGTCTGAGGGCAAAGGTCAGGACTGTTTTAGCCGTTTCCTAGGCAGACCAAAAGGGGTGCACTGGGCTGATGCGAGAGCACGGAATGCCTCGGCTACTAAGTGAGGATGGGACTGAATCATTGCTTTCCAACCCGCAGTCTCCATTATGTCTGCAGCATGACTGCAAAAGAGCAAAAACAAGCCTCAAGGTTCTTATCTATAAATGACATAACATTCATTATACACTGATGAAATGAGTAAAAATAATCTGGGATTTTTATTAATTCAGTGAAATCATGCTAATTAAAAGGAATGTTCTGGGTTCAAAACAAGTTAAGCTCTATTCACAGCATCTGTGGCATGTGGTTTGGAAAAATAAATATCACATCTAGAGTACAGTAATGGTGCAAAATGATCCGGCGAATATAAATAAATTAAAAAAAAGAATATAAATATTTTATATAAAAGTTTGAAGTCATTTTTTAAAACAAATTAATACTTTTATTCAGCAAGCATGCATTAAACTAATCAAAAGTAACAGCAAAGAGATTTATAGTGTTTCAGAAGACTTTTGTCAAATTAATGTTGTTCTTTTAACTTTCTATTCACCAAAGAACCCTAATTTTTTGTCCTGAAATTAATCAGCACAACTGTTTTCAACATTGATTAGAAACGTTTTAAAAATCAGCATATTAGACTGTTTTTTGAAGGATCGTGGATCATTTTTGAGGGTTTTTTGAATGCACTGAAGGATCAGGATCACAGGAATAAATTACATTTTAAAATATGTATTAAAACAGAAAACAAGTTATTTTAAATTCTAATAATATTTCACAATATTAGTTTTAATGTATTTTTGATCAAATAAGTGACTTGAGAGACTTCTTTCAAAAACATTAAAAACCTTACTGACACCAAACTTTTGAACATAAATAAATAAACTACCTGGAGAAAAAATAAAAATTATATATACAGGTGCTGGTCATATAATTAGAATATCATCAAAAAGTTGATTTATTTCACTAATTCCATTCAAAAAGTGAAACTTGTATATTATACTCATTCATTACACACAGACTGATATATTTCAAATGTTTATTTCTTTTAATTTTGATGATTATAACTGACAACTAAGGAAAATCCCAAATTCAGTATCTCAGAAAATTAGAATATTACTTAAGACCAATACAAAGAAAGGATTTTTAGAAATCTTGGCCAACTGAAAAGTATGAACATGAAAAGTATGAGCATGTACAGCACTCAATACTTAGTTGGGGCTCCTTTTGCCTGAATTACTGCAGCAATGCGGTGTGGTATGCAGTCGATCAGTCTGTGGCACTGCTCAGGTGTTATAAGAGCCCAGGTTGCTCTGATAGTGGCCTTCAGCTCTTCTGCATTGTTGGGTCTGGCATATCGCATCTTCCTCTTCACAATTCCCCATAGATTTTCTATGGGGTTAAGGTCAGGCGAGTTTGCTGGCCAATTAAGAACAGGGATACCATGGTCCTTAAACCAGGTACTGGTAGCTTTGGCACTGTGTGTAGGTGCCAAGTCCTATTGGAAAATGAAATCTGCATCTCCATAAAGTTGGTCAGCAGCAGGAAGCATGAAGTGCTCTAAAACTTCCTGGTATACGGCTGCGTTGACCTTGGACCTCAGAAAACACAGTGGACCAACACCAGCAGATGACATGGCAGCCCAAACCATCACTGACTGTGGAAACTTTACACTGGACCTCAAGCAACGTGGATTGTGTGCCTCTCCTCTCTTCCTCCAGACTCTGGGACCCTGATTTCCAAAGGAAATGCAAAATTTACTTTCATCAGAGAACATAACTTTGGACCACTCAGCAGCAGTCCAGTCCTTTTTGTCTTTAGCCTTCTGACGCTGTCTGTTGTTCAAGAGTGGCTTGACACAAGGAATGCGACAGCTGAAACCCATGTCTTGCATACGTCTGTGCGTAGTGGTTCTTGAAGCACTGACTCCAGCTGCAGTCCACTCTTTGTGAATCTCCCCCACATTTTTGAATGGGTTTTGTTTCACAATCCTCTCCAGGGTGCGGTTATCCCTATTGCTTGTACACTTTTTTTCTACCACATCTTTTCCTTCCCTTCGCCTCTCTATTAATTGCTTGGACACAGAGCTCTGTGAACAGCCAGCCTCTTTTGCAATGACCTTTTGTGTCTTGCCCTCCTTGTGCAAGGTGTCAATGGTCGTCTTTTGGACAACTGTCAAGTCAGCAGTCTTCCCCATGATTGTGTAGCCTACAGAACTAGACTGAGAGACCATTTAAAGGCCTTTGCAGGTGTTTTGAGTTAATTAGCTGATTAGAGTGTGGCACCAGGTGTCTTCAATATTGAACCTTTTCACAATATTCTAATTTTCTGAGATACTGAATTTGGGATTTTCCTTAGTTGTCAGTTATAATCATCAAAATTAAAAGAAATAAACATTTGAAATATATCAGTCTGTGTGTAATGAATGAATATAATATACAAGTTTCACTTTTTGAATGGAATTAGTGAAATAAATCAACTTTTGATGATATTCTAATTATATGACCAGCACCTGTATATATATATATATATACACACACACACATTTATTATTTTTTTATTTTTTTTATTTATTTTTTTTTTAAATTCACTGTAATACACTAGCTCCCTAAAGCTTACTGCTTTAGTTTTTATTATTTAAGATATAATGTTGTCTGAGTGGTGAGATTACTGGGAACCCATAACCAGAAGTTCAACCGCCTGTAACAAAGTTGTTCTTGTGGGTATTTTGCATGATAATAAATAAAAGTATGCTACAGATGCTGTTGATAGTGCTTAGATATCATTGAACCCAGATTATTCCTTTCAAACGTGCAATACAATAAGAGTTGTCATGCGTTTTTGTGCAAGGTAACTAACTCGAGAAAAAAAAAAAAAAAATCCTCACAGGCTGTGAATCATTTGATTTTACAGGTATCTTAGTCACATAATTACTTTGCAAACTGGAGCTTTCTGCTATATACAGATGTGTAGGGTGCTTTTTATTTGCAAAAGTCTTTAGGAGATTGTTTACATGTTAGCACACATACTTGCTATTCCAGTTCTTCCCATCTTTACAGCCCAGCTGTCTAAGAACACTGCATCTGAGGAAAGAGCACAGAGCAGAATTCACACAGAGCTCCCAGAATGCACTGCAGCTATGGCTGTCACCATTAGGACAAATTAAGATTTAGCAGGTGATTTAGTGTCAAACAAATAATTGCAATTAATATAGTTGTCAGCTCTGCTTTTAATCAGTCATTTAAAGCCAAAAAACATTATTTAAACAAAGATGATAATTTTATTATTATTTAGCTTATATATATATATATATATATAAAAATGTTAAAATATGTTGGTCCATTTTAGATAGTCCACCTCCTTTCACACTGTTTTTTTTTTTTATGATTATTTTTATAATATATGTATTGTATTTTCACTCTAAATTCTCCCATCATCAATCCTTTTAAGACAGCCCAGTTAAACTCGTGAGGCATTAAATGTGCAAATATTTGCAAAGTAAATAAAATTATGTTTAAGTGTTCAGTAAACATGAATTGTAAAGTGTACAAAGGAATTTTTAAGATTAAATGATTATGAGTGTTTGTACTTGCCTATTAATGAAGTCTATGGCTTGTGCTTTCAGCTGCTCTGCGCTGTGCAGGTCAGCCAGAATGAGGATGTCGGCCACATTTTCTACAGACAAACTGTTACAGAGAGCCTCCTCACATAATACCTTTAATCTTTCCAGAGCATACTAAAGAGAAAGAGAAACAGACAGCAGGTAGCAGATAGCATAACAGGAGCATGAACACAAAACAAAAGCGCCTGTCCTTCAAAGCAGGAAGATCAAGAGTCTCTTACCTTGTCTGCAGCAGCTAACAGGTTGTCGGCCATTTTCTCCAGGTTAGGAGCTTTACCAGTGTAAATAAATACCATCATTTCCCTAAATACATCCGGTTCCACATCACTGATGTCCACACGGTTCTGCAATAGGGTTAAGAAAATTTAAAACCTAATGAACTAAAAATCTGGTTTAGAATTACAAAATTCTCTAAAATTACAAAATATTAGGAAATATTGCAAAATATTAACTGCAGCTTTATGGTAAACATATATATATATATATATAAATAATAGAATTTATATAATGTAAAACATTTCAAAATAAATTCATTTTTTATAAAAAATTGTTTAATAAAATAAAAAATACTAATATATATATATATATATACAGTTGTGGTCAGAATTATTGGCACCCTTGGTAAATATGATCAAAGATGACTGTAAAAATAAATCTACGTTGTTTATCCTTTTGATCTTTAATTCATAAAATTAGCAAAAAATCTAACCTTTCATTGAAGGAAAATAATTGAAAGTGGGGGGAAAATCACATTATGAAATAAATGTTTTTCTCCAAAACCCGTTGGCCACAATTATTGGCACCCCTCAAAATTTTTTTTATGAATAAAATATCTCTGAAGTATATTCCCATTCATATTTTTTAGCACTCCAGGGTGATCATGAACATGAAATTGTCCAGCCATGACTTCCTGTTCCACAGGAGTATAAACATGAGGAGAAACAAAGGCCAAATTCCCTTAATCATTCATCACAATGAGTAAAACCAAAGAATATAGTTCTGATGTGCAGCAAAAGATTGTTGAGCTTCACAAAATAGAAAGTGGCCGTAAAAAAATAGCTAAAGCATTGAAAATTCCCATTTCCACTATCAGGGCAATAATTAAGAAGCTCCAATCAACTAAAGATGTTACAAATCTGCCTGGAAGAGGACGTGTGTCTAAATCGTTCTAATGCGCGGTGAGGAGGAAAGTTTGAGTGGCCAAAGACTCTCCAAGGATCACAGCTGGAGAATTGCAGAGATTAGTTGAGTCTTGAGTCTCAGAAAGCCTAAAAAAAATTATCAAACAGCACCTACATCTCCACAAGTTGTTCAGGAGGGTTTCAAGAAAAATCCTCTGCTCTCATCCAGAAACAATTTCCAGCATATTCAGCTGTCAGACAAGACTGGAACTTCAAACGGGACCGGCTTCTATGGTCAGATGAATCTAAAAAAAGAGCTTTTTGGCAGCAAACTCACCAGATGGATTTGGTGCACACATGGATAAAAAGTACCCCATGTCCACGGTTAAATATACTGCTGGATCTTTAATGTTGTGGGCCTATTTTTCTGCTGGAGGTCCTGGACATCTTGTTCAGATACATGGTATCATGGATTCTATCAAATACCAACAGATAAAAAATCAAAACCTAACCGCTTCTGCTAGAAATCCAATAATGGGCCGTGATTGGATCTTCCATCAGGACAATGATCCAAAACAAACATCAAAACCAACACAAAAATGTGTCACTGAGCACAAAATGAAGCTTTCGCCATGGCCATCCCAGTCCCCTGACCTGAACCCTAAAGGACATGATTTGAGTGAACTGAAGAGAAGAAGCACCAACATGGAGCTGGGAATCTGAAGGATCTGTAGAGATTCTGCATGAAGGAACGGTCTCTGATCTCTTGTCAGGTGTTCTCCAAACTCATCAGGCATTATAGGTGAAGACTCAGAGCTGTTATCTTGGCAAAAGGAGGTTGCAAAAAGTATTGAATAAAAGGGTGCCAATAATTGTGGCCAACGTGTTTTGGAGAAAAACATTTATTTCATAATGTGATTTTCCCCCCACTTTCAATTCTTTTCCTTGAATGAAAGGTTAGATTTTTGCTAATTTTAGGAATTAAAGATCAAAAGGATAAACAATGCAGATTTATTTTTACAGTCATCTTTGATAATATTTATCAAGGGTGCCAATAATTCTGACCACAACTGTATATATATATATATATATATATATATATACATACACATACACACACACACACACACACACACACACACAGTCAAACCAAAATTTATTCAGACACCTTAAACATTTCATTAATACAGTTTATTCACTATAGTTAAAAAAAAAATGTAATAAAATATGACAAGATCTCAGAGTTAGAAAAAAAATAATCTTAATTATGTCAGATAACACATGGTCAGGTCAAAGTGTCTGAATAATTTTTGGTTCCAAATTTATCATCATACAGTGGACTACCAGTAAAATTGAAGAATTTTTGGGTATATGTCACAGTTTATTTTGCTATCCTCTAACATTATATATATATATATATATATATATATATAAAATGACTACTATTATTCTAAAACGTGGTAAAAAGTAATTTTAAAACCGAGAGTAGGTCTGTCCAAATTTCTGAAAGGTAGTGTGCATTTTTTTCCACTTACTTTTTTACTCTCCTCCATTTTGTGTTCAAACATGGCATTGAATACTGGCGACCTCGCTGTCAAAGGAAACATGAATCATCAGATTCAAGTGAATCATATGTGCGTTAAGTACTGCCAAATTCATCACGTGCCTCATTATCATTTCACTGAACATTCTCTATTGTCTGTGCAGCTTGTCTTTTTAGCAAGGCAAAATCTGGGTCTACCCCAAGCATCTGTCAATGCTGTGTTTGGATGACTAATCTCACCTGCCAGTATGGATTTGTGCGCTTTGAACTCTTGCCCTCCTACGAACAAGCTGCAGTCTGTGAACCTAGAGCCTTCCCACAGGTTACCCAGGTCGTCGGAAAGCTGACACTCCGGAACCTTCAGCATGTTTGTGTTCGACTGGCCAGAGATGTTTACGGAGTCCTGGACCACACTCACCTAAACAAATGAGTCATTGGTTTGAAGCAAGGACATTATTACACCAAAACATTTAGTATACATGAAACGGTACATGATACCGTACCTCACAGAACAGAGTGAGCTTGTCATCAGGAAGAAGTCCGTTAGCTTCATCCAGCAAGAAATCTCTCCTGATAAACTTCTTGAAGCCCCAGTCCTTTCCCTGGACGAAGCGGTAGGCTCTTTGGCTTTCTGAAGTGTGAGGAGAAAACAGAAGCACAAATACAAATAAAACATTTGGTTACTCCACACAACCAAACTCAATCCTCTGAGCAGCCAGAAAACTCTTACCCATGGCTTTAGTTTCTTCTCTTTTGGCGTTCAGTAAAGAAAACTTGAACTTTGCTCTCACTTCACTTTTTGGGCAACTGACAAGCAATAAGTACAGAGAGAGATAATCTTTACTCTCATCATCCAGACCCTTTGGGTTCACTCGCAAACACCTACAGAAAAAGAAGAAGAAAAAGTGTGTTATAAAAAGATTATATATAGGGGGTGTGACGAGATAGCATAGACTAGCAACACTGCTTCTGAACAACCACCTATAACCACACAATTCTGTAATTTGGCAACTAAAATAAGTTATATGACTAAAATGTGTAATTTTGCTCTTTAGCCATTTTAGTCTGGAAATAGCCATCATAGAAGCAGTCACACTGCAGGACTGTGATTAAAAACATCTGATATTGTCAGAACTTCATCGTAGACTAGGATTCATAGTAAAAGCAATTAATCTCGTCAGCTGTCGGTGACGAAAGAAATCTTTTGCGATCTCCGAAATTTGTCCCAGACGGCTCAGTGTAAACCCAACCTAAATCAAAATGGGCCACAGTGCTTTCACAGACAATGATTTTTGGAAAGGTCAAAGCTGTATTTGTGCGCGTATGTGAGTGTGTTTGTTTGGGCAGGATGGCGGGGCATTAGAGAGAAGAATTAAGAGGCCACTTGAGAGCTGTCGACAACACTCAGAACACGGTGAAACCCACCATTTCATCTTATCGTTGGGGCCTGAGGAGAAGGTCGAGCTCCTCACAACTTCTCCCATCTCCTCCCGACAGAAGCTGAAGTTGTTAATCGTCCACATGTAAGAAAACTTCACGACTTTTACCTGTTGATTAAAATAAAAAAAACACAGAGGGACATTGATGACTCGCATTCTCAACTCAGAACGGTTCTCTTTCCATTCGCTCTGTCTCTCTCACCTGTGTATAACACCAGCTCTCCGCCACAGGTCCTGATGTCATTTCCCCTGGGGGAGGGGGTGTGGGAACCCGTGACATGGCCTGCTTTCACCCTTCCACGTCCCTGATTTAGCTCACTGCTCGGCCTACACACACAAAAATCAAGACACAACCGCAGTCAAAACAGGTCAATGAGTCAATATGATTTCCCAATACGGGAACTGGTTACAATCACAAGGCAGCTCTCTCAAATGTCTATAAATAATCACAACTGAGGTAACACTATTAGGTCAAAGTTTATATATAGTGGTTGCTAACATAAAAAAACATTCAATCATAATTTAGTTTGTATTCTACTAAGAAACTAGATTTTTGCATTTTCTGAAAAAGCAAAACTCACCACCACATTTACATTTATTCATTTAGCAGATGCTTTTATCCAAAGCGACTTATAAATGAAGAACACAACAGACCACAATAATTTTTCTAGTGTTTCTAGGTGGTTGCTAGAGTGTTCTGGGATATGTGGATCACGTCCCTCCTACAATGTAAGTCTATTGGATTTTTTTGACCATTTTATCATTTGCCAAGAAAAACTCCTAAGTCTGATCACTTAGAAAAGTCGCTACTGTTCAAAAGTTTGCGGTATGTATTTTATATTTTTAAAAAGTCTCTTATGCTCACCAAGGCTGCAGTTATTTGATCAAAAATACAGTAAAAAACAGTAATATTATTAAATATTACAATTTGAAATAACTACTTTATATTTTAATACATTTTAAAATATAATTTATTCCTCTGATGGCAAATCTGAATTTTCAGCATCATTACTCCAGTTTTCAGTGTCACATGATCCTTTAAAAACCATTCTAATATGCTGATTTGATGCTCAAAAACATTTCTTATTATTATCAATGTTGAAAACAGTTGTGCTGCTTAATATTTTTGTGGTAAAAACATTTTTCAGGATTCTTTCATGAACAAAGTTCAAAAGAACAGCATTTAGTTTTAAATATATATTTTTTTTGTCAAGTCAAACAAGTAAAACAAGTCACTTTTGATCAATTTAATGCGTCGTTGCAGAATAATGTTCTCAACCGTATTGCAGAATAAAGGTATTCATTTCTTTAAAAAAAAAAAAATCGTACTGACCCCAATCTTTTTAACAGTAGTGTAGATGGCAAAGTGTAATACTTATAGGGGCTTCAAAAAAGAACCAATATTAATAGAAATAACAGTAATGGCAAAAACTGAGCAATACAGGAGGTCATTGAGAATGTATAAAGTCAAATAATACCTTGTGTTCAGAGATCAGCAGGCTGTGTTTCCATGTCATCCCTGGGCTCAAGCTCAGAGACACAGCCGTCAGAGTGACTGGAAATAATGACTAGCAGTGCATACTGACCTCAGCCTCTAAACAAGCCATCCTAAACACACAGACACAGAATTAACCTTGCATGCATCCATGTCATGAAAATCAGCAAAACTTTAACTTGTTAACTTGAAATGAAAAACAAAAGAACATACAGTACTTCCAGAATACTCAGAACAAAATCAATCTACAGCATTTGTTGCATAATGTAGATTAGATTTAGCACAGAACACAACTTGTCCATTAGTTTGCAAAAACCACAGATAGAGAAAGAAATGCAAGCAATGCCAGCATCCCGAGGGTTAAACAACCAAAATGTCAAGCTGTTATTTTTTGTAATTCTTCCATAAAACATGCATTCTTTGTATATATGGAAGTGGGACTGCTTTTCTAAATTAATGAACTGCTAGTTATTAGTCAGCTAAGTAATATCTGTGAATGTTGCCAGAAAATGAACAGGTGTGAATTAAGATGAATGATTTGGATGATTTCTGGCTGTTTTTCTTCACCAGTCATGGTGAACAGATTATGACCGGCCTTACATCATCATGACAAAACAAAAAAATTGGAAAGAACTAGTACACAGACAAGGTCAGTAAGCAACTGTATCACTAATATCTTGAGGCTATAAACACTATGCATTTTAATATTATTTCCTGGCCCTGTTTACTTCCATTGTATAGAGTTATTTATTGATTATTTACTGTGGTAATCAGCAATATGTTATGTCAACTGAGCTTAACTTGTATTGGATGAAACGCATCACTGTGCCAGCTGAATTCACCAATCTCTACAATCAAGTCTTCATTTAACTCATTTACACTTCATAACTGACCTTATGAAAACACACTCACCTCAGTAAGAATGCTGAATCTCACTTGTGGGAGTTTTGCGAGCCTTCCAGAGCGGAAAGCTTGGCAGATGAGGGTGATTCAGTGGGATGCCACTCTCAGCAGAGACTCAATGAACCCTGGCAGGAATAACTGGATTTTAACACCACATCTACACTGGCACTGCATCAAGTTCAGTCTTTGCAGCCCACATTTCTGACTATAGGCTATTGACATCATAACGCTGATATGGGCAGATTTGAATCGGGTGAACGAGACAATCTAGAACTAAATTAAAAAACGAGTTGTGTTTATGAACGTTCTGTCAACAAGTGAAATGCACAACCCCCATAAAATGCAGCAACAAATGCAAAGGGCATTATGATGTTTGATAACTGATTTAGAGAACAGGAACACACACAAGCCAATTGTAAACCAGTTTAAGAGACTATGAAATCAAAAACATACACAAAAAAAAAAAAAAAAATGTTGAGGAAAGAACTTTCTGAAAAGTACTTTTTAAAAATATTGCACTGCCCTTATGGTCAACAATGGATGGCTGAAACGATGACAACAGATATAGTGGCAGTACAATGAGATGCACATACCATAGCTGAAATTATTCTGTAAAATAAATGTTAGTTTATTTAAGAAAAATTGGATGAAAGAAATTGATCGTTTTTACACTAATAGGGCTGCTAATAAATTTTGAAACTTAATAACTTAAAACAAATAGGAACTACTTTTGTTTACTGGTCAAGTGGACGGTTATTGGCCGAAGCAAATTATCTATTAAAAAAACAAAACAAAAAAAAAAACTCAGGATTATTGTTGTTGTACCAGCATTCGGCCACCACTCTAGACATTGTTAGCGAAAAAGTCTCGATTTAGAAGCTTTGTTTTCATTGCTTGTTATATAAAATAAACTTAACATATAAAACAATGTATTGATAATGAATATCTGAAAGATGGTTCTAGATTTAATGAGTCGTCGAGTTGTCGATCAGAATCCCTGGAAACCGACAAGTCCGAAAGAGTCGGTTCTCGATTGTTAACATGTTCATTACGAATAAGTAGTTGAGAACCGCTCAGAACGATTGTGAATCGCGAACAAATCGTTCAAATAGGCTTTGTGAACAAAATCAATCAATTCACTGAAAAGATTCGACTCTAAAAAACGATTCATTCGTTTGCGAATCGGACATCGCTGTAACGCGCTACAATATCAGCCCCATCCGCCCCAAGTTTGAGTTATAAATCGATATCCGTGTGTCTTACCGCGTTCGAACAAGTTTGTACATACATATAAGCGCCGAACACTTGTCGTCTTTCTGTTATATCCGCTTGCTGTGCAACTGACGCGGAAAACGAAGAGAAAAAGAGTCAAGGAAACCAAGTTAGCCGACCAAGGCTCGTCTCGTTTGGCCTAAATTTCATGCACGGCCCAAACAAGAGACAGAACCATAACAAAGCCCAACCAACAATGTTGCTTTAAGGCCGAAACAAAGAAAGATCATTCTACTAAACCCCGCACGTATCTGATTTGTTTGTCCCAAAGCAGCACATAATGGTGTAGATCGAGTAAGCATCTGTCTTTGTGTCAGTGCGCAGAGCGGTGGTTAAAATACAAGAAAAAATAATTTTACAAACCTCTTAGACACTCCGCATCACAGACATAGAAACACGGTACGATATGTGACCTGAGTGAGTCGTAGAAAGAATTTTGTGCGAAACGAGTGAACTTTTGAGCCTTTCTCTACAGATAAGGGGTGTTTTTCTCTCTCTGTCTCTCATAGCGCTGCCTGCGCTTCAGCTCTGTGCAGGCGCACTGCGCATGCGCGAAGAACTTCCTCTCAAACCATCTGTTCTAATAACAAGCACAGTTAGTTAGCAGCGTACACTAAATTCTAATGGCTAGAAATGCGATTCGCCACTACTGATGGAGTAATTATCGTTGTTGTTTTTAATTAGTTTGGCTGCCATTACTTAGATAAGACAGTACATTTTATGATGCACTGCAAAGTTAATCTCAGCTCCATATAGGCACTAGCAGTTTCCATGAAGTGGGGCGAAAAAGAATGAAATGAAGATATAGATAAAATAGAATGAACCTATAATATATAGGTACTTTATCACATACATTATGTGACATTATGTTATATACACCATGTGATCTAAGCCTACATTTTTGTGACAGTCTAGAAACTACCTAAAAAATTATTGGGATTTGTATGACAAAATCCAGTTACTCTTTTAAGGATGTATAGGCCTATATATATATAAAAAGGCATGACTATCCAGTTCCCCCTTAACCACATAACCTAACGGGACTGAAGTGTCACTGAGGCTGACTCAAATTATATTTTCTCCTACTTCATCATTATATACTCTTGGCACGTTGATCGGTATCACGTCTGTGAGACTGAATGAGATGCCTCACAATATATATCATCGTTTGATATCACGGGAGAAGATAACAGTATTTTTGCAGGGGCTGTTGTAATGGTAATGATCCTCAACAAATCCAGGCTATCACTCAATGAAATATGAAAGGAAGTTCCTTTAAGCCAGGGGAGATATACATGGAAATAATAACAGATGAAAAAGTGACTTGCCAATTTGAATGATTTAAAAAAACCAAAAAAAAAAACCCTCTATTATTTCTGATGTGAGCTCATCGTCTGTGAATTAAAAGCTGTCTCACTTGCTTCATTACCATGACAAAACCTGAGTCTCAATGCCCTGTGACCTGCTGCATGGCACTATCTGTGTTTGAAACTAAGAGGATTATCAACTAAATGAAAAAGATGAGAGTGGATGAACTGGTATTTGTGTGGAAAAATATTCTATTATCAAACGCAGACGAAAGTTTAATAAAAGGCTTTTATAATTCAGTGTCAGTGGTAAAATGTAGATCTGGATTGTACAACAGCCCTGCATACAAATCATTATATTGAAAAATACAAAGGGGCTTTTAATAAACAACTACAAAGTCTTGCTACTTTGAGTCATGATGATCTTGGTTTACACTATAAAATGTTAGTAATTAGTAAATGTAGTTAGTAAATGTTAGTAAAAAAAAAAAAAAAAATTGTGATTTATTACAATATTTTTTCTAGTCAAATCAACTTAGATTCACTAATGTTGCTCATATAACAAAATTTTGAGTTTCTGTTGATTAAACATCTATTTGTATTAACCCAAATTTTTAGTTTCAATTAACTTAAAATTTTAAAACAACCAGTTTACTTACTTTTTTAAGTTAAACCAACAATAGTTTTTTTTACAGTAGTTAACTATAAAAATATATACATCTTTTGCATGTAAAAATCATTTTAAATTACAATTAAAGTCAATATGAAATGAAACTTCTATTTTCTAAATGGAAATTATTAATATTATTGTCAATCATTTATGCAAGCATGTTTTTTTACTTTTTTTAACCTGTAATTTTTAATCAAAATATCATAACTTGATCTTACGCTGAAATGACAGACGACATGCGGGACTTCTCCAATAATTTAGGGGGCATTTACATGACACTGTTCTATTATCAAACGCAGACGAAAGTTTAATAAAAGGCTTTTATAATTCAGTGTCAGTGGTAAAAGGTAGACCTGGATTGTAACAGCCATGCATACAAATCATTATATTGAAAAATACAAAGGGGCTTTTAATAAACAACTACAAAGTCTTGCTACTTTGAGTCATGATGATCTTTTATTGATTAAACTAAACTTTCTTTGTATTAACCTAAATTTTTAGTTTTAATTAACTCAAAATTTTAAAGCAATCAGGTTACTTACTTTTTTTAAGTTAAACCAACAATATTTTTTCACAGTAGTTAATTGTAAAAATATAAATTTTTGCATGTAAAAATCATTTTAGATTAAAGTTAAAGTCAATGTGAAATATCTATACTTTCTATTTCCTAAATGCGTATTATTGAATCATATGCAAGCATTTTTTTTTTTTTAACTTGTAATTTTTAATCAAAATATAACTCAATCTTCCCTTGAAATGACAGACTTCTCTCTGGAGATGTATGCGGGACTTTTTCAATAATTTAGGATGTGTTTAAAGGATTAGTTCACTTTCAAATGAAAATTAGCCCAAGTTTTACTCACCCTCAAGCCATCCTAGGTGTATATGACTTTCTTCTTTCTGATGAACACAATCGGAGAAATATTAATAAATATGGGTCAACGAATATGAGCTGAAGAAAGTGATTCCATCCACATCCATCCATCATAAACGTGTACTCCACACGGCTCCGGGGGGTTAATAAAGGCCTTCTGAAGCAAAGTGATGCGTTTGTGTAAAAAAAAATATCCAAGTTATGAAGTAAAATATCTAGCTTCCGCCACCACCTTCCATATTCAAGTTACGAAGAAAGTGTAAACTGGCGTCATGTCAGTTAAGTTTTTTTTCCTTAAGTTGAACAGGGAAGGTGTAGGACGTAGCATAAGCTTTTTGAACTGCGAGAGTTTTACACTTTCTTCGTAACTTCAGAAGCTAGATATTTTACTTCATAACTTGTTAAATATGGATATTGTTTTTTACACAAACGCATCGCTTCGTTTCAGAAGGCCTTTATTAACCCCCCGGAGCCGTGTGGAGTATGTTTATGATGGATGGATGTGGATGGAATCACTTTCTTCAGCTCATACTCGTTGATCCTTGCTCACTGCCATTACAAAGCTTGGATGCGTCAGGATATTTATTAATATTTCTCCGATTGTGTTCATCAGAAAGAAGAAAGTCATATACACCTAGGATGGCTTGAGGGTGAGTAAAGCTTGGGCTAATTTTAATTTGAAAGTGAACTAATCCTTTGACATGTTTGCAATGGAAAACTTTTGTTGAGTTTTGCCCGTTCATTTACACGGCAACAATGTTTTGGGGGAAAATGTAAACTCTTTAAAACTAGTTTCAAAGTGAAAACATTATCATATCCTAGTAAACTGCAAAAACGCAAATTTGTGAATATGCATGCGTATTACGTGTTCAGTCTATAGGCGCGTAGTGTTTCTTTACAAAGTGACATCGCCAACTAGTGGCCTGGCATGCGTAATACAGCGTTTTTAGTGTTTTCACGGATCCGTGTGAACAGGGAGCGTTTTGACAACGTTGTTGTCTCTATGCGAAACTTTTCAAAAACGCAAAGGAAAAACTTTTCTGTTTTTAGTAGATTGTTGTTGTGTAAACCTGCATGCTCACATTCATCTGCCTCCCTTTTTGAGTGCCTACGTCTCTAAATCCAATCAACAACCACTGAATAAAACCGAGTCCCCGCCCTATATTTTTTCTTTTATGATAATCCGTTACACTTGAATGTATGTCACAAGAAAAGATTTGTTGCTAATTCCATTTCATTGCGACTTTAGGCTATATATTTAAGAGACAATACAAAAAGACAATAATAAAATGTACCGTAAAAGTAAATTATTGTTAAAATTCTGTTTTATGTTATTATAAAGCAGAATAGTTCAAGTAGGTTGGTTTTATTATCGCTATCAGTTAATAATATATGGTTATGAACTGCAGCAACATGTTTTCCAAAATACCCGAAATGCCATTATATTTTACTTTGTCAAACACATCTGTCAGTTTTCTTCTCATAAATTAAAAAAGAGAAAGAAAAGAAATGAGGGAAGAAACATTAAAGGGACAGAAAAAAGAGAGCCAAAAAGAAAAAAAGATGATGTTTCTGCACAGTGTGTGTTGAGTTTACCCTCTAGCTTTCCCAATTATAAGACAGAAATTCCCTGTCAGGTAGTGGGACACATAAAGGAAAGATGCTTGATCACGCTTTTCAGCATCAGTGTTGTTAACATTAGAGTTTAAAAGATTATCATAATTGACACTTTTCTTTGATGATAAAAGCACTTATGTTCACACAACTGCTGTTGGCCAGTTTCATCAGAATGAAAAGCTGAAATGCTGCATCAAACAGAACATTCTGACTTTAGTATGCAGACACAGATTTCTGATCTGTTTTTGTTATTATCAGTGGTGCATGCGGAAGCAAGCATTTCCACTGCTAGGAATATAAAATATATTAAAAAAAAATATAAAAATCAAAATCTGTTGCCTGACCTAAAATCAATGTGAATTAGATTTTAGAAATATTAGCAATTTCTGGATCAAATACAGAGTACCGCTGAGCCTATTCCTCCAGACTTCCTTTTTTGTGGTGAATAAAATGTCATTTTTAATTATGCACTACTACTAAATGTTTTTTTTTCCTGTTTTGACAAAAAACAAAATAGTTCAGCATAGGTTTAGCTGAGCTGGTTTCAGTTGCAGCACGCTCCTACAAAGTCCCCCCTTAGCAACTAATGTCTTAAGAACTCCAGAGCTCTTACAGCAGTAATCATCTGTCATAATTAACTTCATTGTTTGAGTTCTGAATTCTAATCCGGGTAATAGTAATGAGTTTTAAAACCTTTGGCAACAGAGAGAAGGATGGAGAGAGATACGAGGAAAAGGATAGAGAGAGAAAAGTGATTAACACCCGGTCTACAAGAGGGATTCCACAAAGTCAAACCACACATTTTTGTAGCGAAAGATTCATGCCATCTCTACTTTGTAGTTTCCAGTTTCCACAACATGATCATGAGGCCATAAACAGAAATAGAACTCTAAATCAGTGAAAAGGCAAATTATTATATGACAAAAACAGAATCCTCTCTTAAATGACCCTTTCAGAAAATCTCAAATCCACACTAAATTACACTAACAACTTAAATCGCTCACCAAGACAATATTCCTGGCTGGAGACGTAATGGTGGAATGATGGTTAAGTAATTTGACTTGTGCAAACATAAAAATGCACTTTTTTTCTGCTAAAAGTACACATTCTATAGGATATTTACAACTATTTTTATGTACTATAAGTTACATTTTAAAATCTTTTAAAATAGAAAACAGTTCATTTAAATTGTAATAATATTTCACAATATTAGTTTTACTGTATTTTGATCATCTTAATACTGCATTATTAGAGACTTCTTATAAATACATTTAAAAAATAATAATTATTCAAACTTTTGATCGATAGTAGACATGTACATATGCCTGATGGAAGATTGCGCATGTTTGAGATACTGTAATTTTTTGTGTATGTATTTGTACAGTTTGCATGTGTTAGTGATAGTGCTGTCAAATCGATTAATTGCGATTAATCACATCTAACATAAAAGTTTGTTTACATATACATACACACACATATATGTATACTGTAAATATGTATGTAAATATGTATAAATATATGTATAAATGTGAACCTATTCACATGAAAATGCGTATCAATAGTATGCGCGTGTAATCTCGTGGAATATATATGCCAAAATGAGTTTTGGCGTGCATATGATACGCAGTTTTTCACATACATATGATACGCACTTTATGGCATATAATATGCACGAACCCCACACCACTAATCCTACCCAAGACTTCCAAGCGTATTATATACACGCCATAAAGTGCGTATCATATGCACGTGAAAAACTGCATCATATGCATGCCAAAACCCATTTTGGCGTATATATTCCACGAGATTACATGTACGTACTATTGATACGCATTCTCATGTGATGGGGTTGATAAATATAAATGTGTATATACACACACAACTTTTATGTTAGATGCGATTAATCGCGATTAATCGATTTGACAGAACTATTTGATTTGAGTGCATGTGCATGTTTGCATGTGTGCATAGGTCAGCAAAAAGTTCCCCAAGGGTTATTAAAAGGAAGCTCTGCATGTACACCATTTCATTTAATGTCGGACCACTCGCTCAGGAGATGACCTGTGCTGCCGGCACCTTTATGTGACCATTGAAAATTTATTGAGGTGAAAAGTACCAGGAATGTGTGCAGTGATATAACATTTTATAAAGGTTGGTTTAATGCTTCACCAGTCTTCAGCATATGCCAGCTGTGTACATATCCCATTCTGAGAGAGAGAAAGAGAGAGAGGGAGGTGTACAGAGAGAGCAGATATAGCCTATTCTGAAGCCTGTCTGCACAGAGATATTTCATAGACTTCTGTCAGGCTGGCTATTTCAAAAACACATAATTATCAACAAAAGCACAAAAGCTTGAGAAGACATTGGTTTAATTAGGAGGAATGTATTGCCAAACTCCAAACACACACAGCTTAAGAGAGAGAAAGAGAGCTGTTAGAAGTTAATCAACATTAGCCTTAATGATAAGGCCTCAGAGAAAATGTACAGACACACAGCGTCGCACAAAACTACATTGTTTGTCTTGGGTTTCCAAGAAATTATCCTTATTTCGCCTCGGAAATAGAAAAAGAAGAAGAAAAACACATCATCGTCTGTCTGTTTCTCCGTTCTCTCCCACTGCTTGTCAGAAGAAAGGACAAAAAGGAGGGGAGCGCGAGGCGGCGAATCGGTCAGCAGACATGCGATTCCCGCGCTTCCAGCAGCTCGCGCTGTGCAGATAACGCGGGAATGTCAACGGTTTGACAGGCTTCCGACGCTTTACTCCCTTTCATCTCCGCCGTTGACAGCGCGGTTTAAACCTCTTTTTGTACTTATATCTAAATTTGTGTTTTCGGAATGAGAAACCACTGAGCGGAAACGCATGTTTCATGGGTTCCTGAGGGAGGGAGCGGATGAAAAGCTGTTTTACCGCACAAGCCTCCCTGTGATCTGAGGTGAAAACTACTTCGGCAACACACAAGGCTAATTTGAGGGTCTAAACAGTTAGTCATCAAACAATAGTCACATATTTTATCTTCAGTGCTATTTTCTCCAATTTGTTAGTTAGTCTCTAACACAATTAATAATATTTGTTAAAAAGTAGGCTATGAATAGTAGTTTAACTGTAATTGAATGAGTAAACAAAGGTACATTCATGGTTATCTCCTCATTATAGTGTCTATTAAACATTGCTGTTTGTTAAATAATCTGTAATCTGTTTTCTTCACCTTATTCTTTTATTTTCAGGCCAGTGTAACCTCATTTAGACTTATTGCCTCAACAAAAGCAGTAGGATTGTATATCTGGGAGGAAATTGCACCCTTGTGTGTTTGCGGATTGTCTATTTATGGAAGGTCATTAGCCATCAGTGACTTTTCACAGGTAATCATTACACTGTTTAACTATGCTAACACCAATAATTATTGACGATGTCACAAGCAATACCTAATTTGACTGCTGTGAAAATATTTAAATTGTGTGTTTTCCTTATTGAGCCCTTGAGCTATGTAACATACAAACATCATCCAATATTTGTCCAGGCAGGAAAAGCTAAGAGCCTAGCTTTTACTATATCACTCAGTGAATAATTCCCTACAATATTTCAGCAACATCAAAATGTTTTTGTAACAACATGACCAGAGAGGACATCAAAATGTGTCTGAGCAATTATTACAGGTCTGGGTTGCATGAAATAGAAATGATACGCAAGCTCCACCACAGCGCTTCACATAAGAGCAGCCTTAAGCGTTTGTTGAAGGAGCACCTCAGAAGAGTATTTTGTTCTCCTTCTTCACTCTTTTTCAAAGGCTACCTTTTACTGACCTCAATTTTAATCAGTACTTACTGACCCTGTCACCCGGTCATAATCTCCAGTGTATTGGATTTAGCAAGGGTCTATATTAAGATTCAGGCCCTTGGCGAAGGTAGAAGTTTTTTAATTTTCCTGTGACATTAAGACACCGCGGCTGCAGGGCATACTCCGGTGCACATGAAACCCTGCAAGAGGCACGGGAAAAGCTAAGGGTGTCTCTGTGGAGAGAGCAGAACTGCTCGAAGGGGGCTACAAAAGCACCAGGCTGGTGAGATTACTCTGCAATATTCCCTGAAATTTCAAGAGAATATGACACTTACTCCATTCGTTCGCATTCACACAAAACACACACTCAAATTTCATCTAATATTATTTCAGGAAACACTCGAGCTCTTGTTCTCAATCGCCCTCCAATCACATGAGATCATGGCAGCGAGGAGAAATGCATGAGTGGAATGCTTGAATACAAAGTTCATATCTACTAATCATTTAATTATGATTGGAAAATCTAATGAAGCGGAAAGATTAATTAAGTGGCATTTCCTTGATGCTCTGATTGATTTAGAATTACAATGTATTTCCACAAGAAGCTCAATAATAATTAATAAATTATTTAAATAAACTTGAACATTGCCGGTCCGATGCATGAGACTCTTTCCTAGTCAATACAAGCCTGTTACTGTGAAATAGAAATAATTAAATCATCTTCAAAAGTACTTTTAAGTTGTAATTGTTAATTTGTAAAAGTAAACACTTAACTTAACAATTAGAGTACTTGTAGCAATTTCTTTTCTTACCAGCATGACAATACAGTTGTAAATCTGTTTTCATCTCTATAGATCTAGATTTAAATATATCAATAAAGAGAAATATGTCAGTAAAGAAAAAAGGTTCAATAAAGTGACCACAATGGTTACGTCTTTGTTGATTTGTGGTAGTCACTGAAAAATATAATTAAAACCAACATTCTATGTAACTGACTTTGGAAATATCTCTCCCACAGCCCAGGCGTCTTTATCTCTCCGGACGGACTTGCACTCCAAGGTGCTTTTTCCTAGCAAAGGAATTTTGCATGATGCCTTTGAAAAACAGCAGTAACATCAGCCGTCGTATCAGCACGATCAGAAGAGAATAAATGGTGCTGTCAGTGTCCACACAGAGGAAACCGCAAGGTGTTTTTCCTGCCAATGCTGTTTAAACAACATTTATGCTGTCATGAGACCCAGTGGATAAAGAGAGAAGGGCAAGTATTGTCATTTACATTTACATTTATTCATTTTGCAGATGATTTCATACAAGCAACTTACAAATTATAGGAACATTGTAAGAAATTTATCATTAAAGTCAAAATGGACCCAGCCAACATTATCTAAGACGATGGGAAATACTCCAACCATTTATTATGACTGGATCTCATTTTGCAGCTGGTTCAGTGTCCTATAGAAACATATGACTTTCTTTGTGAGATAAAATCATTGTATGCAAACAAGCCTGATAGAGGGACTAAACAAAAAAGTTTAGACACCAGCCCTCAACTGGAGTTCCATATCTATGAGATACCGCAGATGTGTTAACTGCATTCATCACCATTTTTTTCAGGATGTGTAGAGGGAGGGTGTATATGTGATTAGCATCCTGGTTGAGGAGCCGTGGTAGTGCTTTAGAATGGCTGTCATGAAAAGGAGTGGTGGGGTGACAGTGATGTATGGGTCCTGGAGCTGAGCAGTCTTTGCCTGTTGATTACCTTGGCAACTTGAATGCAGAAACTCTGCTGAATCTGTTAGTTAGAATGCTCTAGAGTGAAAAATACATACATGTTTTACACATAACTGAATATTGTTTACTGGTGAAACCTGTCAAGAACATGTCCAGGGTGATTTTCATCCCAAAAAGAAAAGAAAATAAATAAGAAATTATATTTTGCTTAAAAAAAGACCAATAAGACTGTTCTCTATAGAAGCTTGTTTACGCCACTAAATAAACAAATTAAAAAAGGTAATTGTGACTTTTTATCTCACAATTCAGACTTTTTTCCCTCACAATTGCGAGTTGCGAGAAAAAACTCGCAATGGCGACTTAAAGTCGAATAAAAGAATGACTTTTTTCTCAGAATTGTGAGTTTTATCTTACAGTTCTGACTTTATAACTCACAATTCTGAATTTATAACTCGCAATTGCATGTTATAAAGTCAGAATTGCGAGATATAAACAATTCTGAGAAAAAAGTCAAAGTTGCGACAGTTTACATCTCGCAATTCTGACTTTATAACAAACAATTGCGACTTTATATCTCACAATTCTGACTTTATAACTCGTAATTGTGAGTTTATATCTCGCAATTCTGACTTTATAACTCGTAATTGAGTTTATATCTCGCAATTCTGACTTCCCCACTAGAAACTTTACGTTCCCAGAACATTCTCAGAACGTCCCCACTGGTGTTAAGGATGTTGTCTAGTAACGTTCCCAGTACGTTCAGAGACGGTCACGATGTGGAGTTCTTTTAAGGTTTGGGGGACGTTATTTGGAGGACCTTCACAGAACATTCAGGATGTTCTCTGAACATTTAGGGAACCATATTTTATTTGGAAATGTTCTCAGAACGTCCCTGCTGCCCTTATCAAAAAATTGAATTGAAAATCAGAGCTAAATTGACTAACAAAAGTGGCTGTTCAAACAAAAACTAATTTTTCTTAAATGTCTTACAAAAAAAAAAAAAAAAGCTCTTTACAGGTATTTCCTGGATTATTATTATAAAACCTTTTCTTTAAAATGCAAATCTCTTGTAGTAAGTCATTAGCTGACAACAGCACATGCATGAGCCAATGTAACTACTGTATCACTGCATCAGCAACTACACAGTTTCTGCCTTTAAATAAAGCAACATGCAGCATAACATCAATGTTTTTGGCTCATCACTGACTGAAGCACAGGCTCTACTCTCCAGCACAATGGTAACCTCACAAAACTCAGATAACAGAAACAGAACATTAAACACTAACAGATCTCTCTAGAGCTCAGCATCTTCACTTATTACAAACCAGTCTGACTTTATTTCTTTCATACAAAACTTCTTTATGAGGTGTTGATGTTTTATTAAAATTTATAAATGTCACCGTTACAGAGGTAAGCGCTTGCTTTAGTTGGGCTCCTGACCCTTGACGTTTTAACTTTAATTTTTCTCCAATCGTTGTAATTGTGTGTTTCTAAAGCACATTTGTTACAAAAACAATTGTGAGGAAAAAAGAACTCTGATCAAATGGATTTGGTTGCTCATTGTTGATTTCATCATACAGTGGTCTTATTCACTGATCTCTGAATATTGTATTCTTTCATGTTGTTCTAGCCCTATGATAATGCATAAAATCCTGTCCTGCTTTGATATTTCATCACAAAACAAGCTACTAAAGTCACAAAAAAGATTTTGTTTATTGTCACCATTGTTGAGGTTCATATGCTGATTCATGATGTCTGTGTGAGTCTAAAAGACACTGCTCAAAACTGTATTATAAATTTTAAAAAATAAATCTCGTAAAAAAACAACTAACCTTTAATTAATGCAAAACCAACAGTTATCAAGCTCAGAGTTTGGTCTCTGGAGAGGATCAGTGAATCTGTACACTCCATGATGATTGAATCACCATCATCAAATAACCAGATTCATCTGATCAGAATTTCTCTTGCAATTTTTGCTGTAACAAGCATGTTTTGGAGCAGCCAGAGAAAATCGAACATTAAAATATTGAGAATCAAGAGCCCATCTAAAGCAAATGCTCACCTCCATAACGGTGACTTCAAACTTTATTATTTTCTATAAAACACCCACGCAGAAGGCGACGTTCTCGTGTCCTTGCACAACGTTGCCTAAAAGTTCTCTAAAGGTGACGAAAATTCCGAACCTTTAGAGAACATTAGGGACGTTCCAAAAACATCCTCTTTTGGTAATGAAAGTGCTGCAGTTCAGGGTTCCTTATGTGACTTTAGGGGGACGTTCCATTTTGGTTATTTTATGGTCACATAAGAATGTTACAAAGAGGATATTTGGGACATTAACTGAACGTTCCCACATGGTCCTCTGTTGGTCATTTAATAACGTTCCCGATATGAGTTTAGGGGGACGTTCTATTTTGGTTATTTTATGGTTGCGCGAGAACGTTACAAAGAGGACATTTGGGAAGTTAACAGAACGTCCTATAGTAATAGTCCCCTAAACATTCCCAGAACGTCCTGAATGTTCCCTGAAGGTCCACCAAATAACGTCCCCCAACCCTTAAAAGAACTCCACATTGTGACCGTCTCGGAACGTACTGGGAATGTTACTAGACAACGTCCTTAACACCAGTGGGGACGTTCTGAGAATGTTCTGGGAATGTAAAATTTCTAGCGGGGTAACCTTTCACCTTGTAACGTTCCCAGAACGTTCCGAGACGGTCACATTCAGGACGTTCTGGGAATGTTTAGGGGACTATTACTATAGGACGTTCTGTTAACTTCCCAAATGTCCTCTTTATAATGTTCTCGCGAGACCATAAAATAACCAAAATAGAACATCCCCCTAAACTCATATCGGGAACGTTATTAAATGACCAACAGAGGACCGTGTGGGAACGTTCTGTTAATGTCCCAAATGTCCTCTTTGTAACGTTCTTATGTGACCATAAAATCATGCAATTTTGAGAAAAAAAAGTCAGAATTACAAGATAAAAAGTCGCAATTGTACCTTTTTTTATTTTTTATTCAGTGGAGGAAACAAGCCTCCATAGTTCTCATTGCTATAACAACTAAAAATATTATTCTCATCATATATATATATATATATATACTTACACACACACACACACACTATAGTTTAAAAGTATATTTATATATAATATTTAATATGCCAATTTTAATGCTATTTATCATATGTAAAGTATATATTTTTTTTCATTTGAATTGAAGAAACGTGACCTGGACATGTTTTCATGAGATTCACCTTTGCAGTTCAAACTGATACTATGCATTCACCAAAAATTAAACACGAAGAAGACAGTGGGACACCTTGGTCTTTTATAAAGCTTTTCCCAACACTGTTCTGAATCATGAACTCTGCAATGCCATAAAAATTATCCAATATAACACGTGAAATGAAGTTGACAGTTAAACTCAACCGTTTCACCCCTTTAGCACGGCCTGCTTTGGCCGGAATAAGGATGAGCTGAGTCTTCAGTCTCGGCACATTTGCCGTGTAGTATTAAAAGAGAACATCTTTACCACCAAACATCGCCCTGAGCGAGACTATCGACTCTCATCTCCAGGAAGAAATGGATCAAATGAAATATTAGATGGCCAACAGTTCCCTGCAGCCAGCTGTGGTTGAGGTCCCGCATTACTGAGCGGATTGCGGTGCCATGCTGAATTGTGTCTGGGTTGGGGGGGATGATGAGGTGCTTTGCCAGGGCAGGCCTCAGGTGCCAAATGTGGTGTTGAGAGAGAGAAGGAGAGTAATTCTCCCCGCTGGAGCAAGCTCTCACAGTTTAAACACCCCGGGCACTCGGCCATCTCCGTCTCACATAACAGCATCTACACGGCCGTTTCTACTCGCATGCACTTCTTCAGCAGTTTAGCGAGTAGGAGAAAGACGGCATGAGAGAGAGGAAAAATGCGGAGTGAGAGAGGAAATGAGAGAAAGACAGATAGAAAGAAAGAAAACGAGAAAGAGCGAGAGAGATAAGACTGCAAAAGTGGGTCAAGGACTCAGTTCAGCCATAATTACAGAACTCTCAACACCACAAGCTGGAAGATCAATCCGGCATGGGATTTAGAAACCTATTGTCTCTCTCTCTCCTCTCTCTCTCTCCCTCCCTCTCTCTCCTTGTGAACGAATCTGTTTTTGCAGGATTTTTCAGCCCTGCCTTTTGCCATCAAGCCCTTTAATTAAGATTAGGCTACAGCTCTCACTTCAAACTCCCAGCAGCAGAACTGAAGCATTTTAAGGTGAATCACACAACAACCTGTCCAGGCCACATTTCACCCCAAAATCAAAGGATAAAGTAAATTAAGTAAACATTATTATCATTACTTTCAGTGACAATTACAGACTATAATGTGTCTGGACATTTTATTACACCATTTATTCTCAATGGTAATTCTCATTAGATTCTCATTACTGTAATACAAAAATTAGCATGCTTTATATATATATATATATATATATATATATATTTGTAATTTAAGGGTGACATATGACCTGAACATGTTCTTAAAAAGGTTTTATTAGAATAACACACCTCTATTGTGTCCTCTTGACAAGATTAGCAAAACCTCCAAAACCTTAATTTCACAGCAGATTGTGGTTTCTTACAATAGCTACACGTGTCTGAGGAGCTTTATCAGAGGCTGATGTCAAAATGGCCCGTGGCAGTCTCTTGTGTTTTATGATCCAAGGTTAACACTCCATTCCGAATATCTCTTTGGAGACCCAAAAGAAATGACAGTAGGCTACAGTGACTGAATGCGATGCCACAGGTCAGTCTACTGCTGCCGTGTCTAATGGATTCTCATGCGTCGCCCTGACATTCACATTGGCAGGTATTATTGACAAAGAGGCAGTCCGGCGATAAATTTTATACGTGAAACACTTCACGTGGCATTGAGTGCTGCATATGAGTTCCCTCTGTTGCCTAGGGGCTGTGATACCGCAGAACGTCCATTAATAAGGATCAGTAGACAGCTTCATCATGTCTGAAGTTAAACCAAAAACGATAAGAGAAATATGAAAAATCATACTTGGAAAAGTGGATACTTAGTACGAATAAATAATTTGTTTTGTTGAAAATATTTTGCAAACAGTTTAGGATAGCTGAGTGTTTGTATGGTACATAACCACAGTGATGTCCAGATTTAGTGGTACAGAAACGGACAAAAATGGATTCATAACATATAACTGATGTTGCACAACAGACTATTTTTTTTTCATTTAGTGAAACAACATCAAAAGACATTGACTGCGTTGGTGTCATTAATAAAAAAAAAAATACAGTGGCATGAAACGAAGTTGTTATTGTTAACTAAAAGTAAAACAAATACAATATACAATCTAAAACAAAACATAAATATTAGATGGAAAACTTAAACTTGTTTAATTTCAGCTATGTGCCAAAGCAACAGTTCTCATTTTAATTTAGTTTAAGTTAAAGTACTAAAATAACTAAAACTAAATAAACTAAAACTTAATAAGAACTATATAGACATATTTTAAAAAATAAAAATAAAAGTATAACTATAAAAATAAAAAGGACAAAAAACAAACAACAAAATTACTAAAACTTTAAAATGAAAATGAAAACAGAAAATATAAAAGTTCAAAATTTTAACAAAAACTATAATAATATATCAATTATACTAAAATAACTGATTAAAACTACTAAAATTACTAAAACTAATAGAAAAATAAAGCTAAATAGAAATATTTTAAAAAATAAAAATGACAAAAGCACATTACAAAATTACTAATGTAAACTGAAAATCTAAAAAATAAAAGCTAAATCAAAATATTAAAAATACTATAATAGTATATAAATAATAATAAAATAGCACTGGAATGAAAATATTCAGTATGTACCATGGGATATAAAGTACCACTGTATCATCACTGGATACATCACTGCACCATGGTACCGAAACAGTGCTTTTAGTAAAGGATGTGTTATATCACAATTTCAATACAAGTGGGCAACTGATAAAGAAGGATGATATTATTACAAGTCAACAAATACCCTAATCTCCAGTTAAATCTAATTAGCACAGGTTAAGCTTCCTCAAAACAACAACAACAACAAAAGCTTCTGCAACCATCACATGTTGCATAAGTCTGACATCAAGAGATTGAACACTTCTGCCTATGGCCAACACACAACAGCTGCACTTCAACCTGTCGGCATTTGTGTAAAGCACCCGACTGAACCTCATCTCTCAAGAGCGGAGGCCAGGGACAATGTCCCTGAGAAAGACCGACTGCACATAACTCTGGACTGATCGGACAGGCCATTCTCTGTGTGTGATTGATAATGCCTGTCCGGTGCGAGGTGAAACACAATGGTGTTTGGCAGCCACCTGATTCGAATGGATTGCAGAAAATGAAATCGATGTGGCTCTGCAAAGACAAGTTGCTTGAACTGCCTCTATCGGGACTGTCATCAATACAATTATTGATCCCAAAGGGAAAATGTTGGCCTGTGCACTCCGCCAGACTAACTGATTAAAATTACCGCAGTGAACAAATGCGAGATTTGATTGGAGGAGAAAACACAGCAGTTTTAAAACAATCTGTCATCAAGATAAGAGGTTTCTTATTCATGCTTCATGAGTCACACTTCTACAGAAAAAAATGTGATGATGTACATCCTCTTTTTCAGCTATAGAAAAAAAAAGCTGGCTTTGTGACTGTGAGTAAGGAGAGTATAAGTAATAGTTACTCTATAAAGTGTCATAAAAGTATATTCCAAGTCATACGACAATCTTCCCCTCCAGTAGGCATTTTAACTGCTGTTGCAGATTTAAGTCAGTGAGTTAATGTGAATACAATTTGTGAATGGATCATTCAGACCTGTGGATCGACTAATTCATCGAAAAGATTTGACATAAAAGAACAATTCATGAGAGAATAAGTTTAACTCAAGCAACGGATGAGTTTAATTTGTAAATAAATCATTCAGACAAGCTTTGAGCAATAATTACCCATGTCATTGAAAAGATCAAAAAAATGATTTGTTCACTGATCCGTTTCTCAAGTCAACTCATGAGAAGTGGCGATGTGAGTTGAACTCAAGGAACCGGATCAGACCGATTCATGAATGAGTCATTCAGACGATTATGTGACAATCAAAAGAACGATTCTGACTCAAAAGAGCGATTTGTTCACTTATCCTTTTCTCGAGTCAACTCATGAGAGAAGTGATGATGTGATTTGAACTCGGGAACCAGATCGTTCTGATTTATGAATTAATCATTTAGACCGATATTGTGAAATGGGCTACGTCCAAAATCGCATACTCTCTGAATAGGTACTTATTTTGAATAAGTATTACTTTGCGACCGCTAATTCTGACATACTACTCTTGTCGCATACTGTTTTACGCCTACTATAAAGTAGGGAAGTATGTCATTTCTGATGCAGCCATGGATCAACTGATTCAATAAAAAGTTCTGAATCAAAGGAACGATTCTGAAGAGTAGCAATGTGAGTTGAACTTGAGAATCGGATGAGTTTAATTCATAAACAAATCATTTAGACTGGTTTTGTGCAGTTAATCAACCGAATCATTGAACAGATCTATATCAAAAGAGCGTTTCGTTCACTGATCTGGTTCTTGAGCTAACTCATGAGAGAAGTGGCAGTGTGAGTTGAACTTGGGAATGGGATTGGTCCGTTTCACAAGTTAATCATATAGACCAGTTTTGTGAAATGGATCAACGGATTCATTGAAACGGTCTAACTCAAAAGAATGAATCATTTGCGAATTGGGCATCGCCATTTCTCTCACAAGCTCTACTTCTTAGAGATCTGTACCGGCAGATATCAAGATTATTCTATGACTTCAGAAGACTTTCACAGTACAGTATATATAGTTAATGAGTCATATGGACCACTTTTACAATACTATTACGGTGTTTTCTTGTCATTTAGAGTCCTCAATTCAATTTCATTATATACAAAACAGTTGCCATATTATCCATCCATTGAAGAAAGCCAGTAAATAAGGGTAAGTAAATAATGACAGAATTTTCATTTGAGTGAACTACTGCTTTAATGAGTCAAGAGGAGCTTGAAGCTTGACAAGCTAGAGTTTTAAAGTAGCTTCCTCAACACTGGTTGTCATTTTATAGCAGACTTCCTTACCCTTGGGGACTCAGTATTTTAAATAGTGTCGCAAGTCGCAGACTTAATTTCCCATGCACAATTACACTTTCTCTTCAGAGTCTTCAGCCGGGGGCAGAGGAGCTGGAAAAAGCTTTTAATGGAAGGGAAAAGGGAGTAATGAAGAGACGGGAGTTATCTTCTCCAACACTCTTCTTTTTCTTCGCTGCCACTTTCTTTTATCTTTCTCATTACTGGCCTTCCACTTAGTGTTTGTGTTTTATAATCGTTTACTAATATTTGAAAGGTGAGCTGCCCTCTAGAAAGTGTCTGGCAAAGCTTGTTGTTGCCGAGTCAGACTTTTTTTTGTTTTATTATGGAAAACATGATGAGACTTTGTCTGGTCGATGTTTTGGATGTAAAACACTTGTCCCCAATGTAGCTTCTTCAAAACATTGTTTGTGTGTGCATTCTGTCCAGTCCAACACAGCAACACTGAGTTAACTAGTAGCGTGAATTTAGGGATGGGACTATCGGTTTCATTGGCAAGTGATTAGCTTAAAGGGTTAGTTCACCCAAAAATGAAAATTCTGTCATTAAATACTCACCCTCATGTTGTTCCACACCCGTAAGACCTTCGTTCATCTTCAGAACACAAATTAAGATATTTTTGATGAAATCCGATGGCTCAGTGAGGCCTCCACTGACAGCAAGATAATTAACACTTTCAAATGCTCAGAAAGCCCAGAAAGCTTCAACCTTAATGTTATGAAGCAACGAGAATACTTTTTTGTGCACCAAAAAACAAAATAACGACTTTTTTCAATATCTAGCCGATTTCAAAACTCTGCTTCATGAAGCTTCGAAGCTTTACGAATCTTTTGTTTCGAATCAGTGGTTCAAACTGCCAGTCACGTATACCACTGAAATTTCGAAACGTCTTGAAACACTTATGACGCAACGAAGCCTCGTTTACTGAAATCACATGACTTTGGCAGTTTGATACACGCTCTGAACCACTGATTCGAAACAAAAGATTCGTAAAGCTTCGAAGCTTCATGAAGCAGTGTTTTGAAATCGGCCATCACTAGATATTGTTGAATAAAGTTGTTTTTTTTTTTTTTTTTGGTACACAAAAAGTTTTCTCGTCACGTTATAACATTAAGGTTGAACCACTGTAGTCACATGATCTGTTTTAAATATGTTTTGAGTACCTTTCTGGATATTGAGAGGTTCAGTGCTATTGCTGACAATGGAGGCCTCACTGAGCCATTGGATTTCATCAAAAATATCTTAATTTGTGTTCTGAAGATGAACGAAAGTCTTACGGGTGTGGAACGACATGAGGGTGAATAATTAATGACAGAATTTTCATTTTTGGGTGAACTAACCCTTTAATTAGAAAATTTAAACAATAGGCCAGGTTTTTAAAGGAAGAATTCACCCACAAATTATAATTGTGTCATTTACTCACCCTCATGACTGTGTGGCTTTTCTTTCTTCTGTGGAATTCAAAATGAGATAATTTGAAGAATATTCATACTACTTTTTAAGACGCTCAATAAATATTAGTATTGTAATTTTACAGTTGTACTTTCTAGTATTTAAAGTAATAATTATATTTTTAAATTTACAGTGAAATATTACAACATTCCTTGTGAAATAGCAATATTTCTTAATATTTATATTTATTTGTGCAGCCCTACAAACAAGCACACAGCAAATCTTGTTTTTAAATTGCATTTTAAATCGAAATTGCAGTTTTTATCAGAAAAATCACAGTTCGATTCCCCCCGCCCCAAATCATGCAGTCTTGTTGTGCAATATATTCCACTATATTCAAAGTTCTTTTAATCTTTACATTCATGTTTACATATATTCAAATAAGGTGTGTTTAAGAAAGAAAAACATTTATGAGGGTGAGTAAATTATGTTTTTTTTTTTTTCTTTTTGGATGAACTGTACCTTTAAGTGCAAACTCTTGGCAATCTCAGGTGCTTTCAGTAAACTGGGATCTTGATGTTTAAGAATGTGGTTGATTTGGGCAGCGTCTGTGTTGTCGTGGAGCTGATCTCGGGGTGCAGTGATGTATGTGTTTGTTGTTCTCTGGGCACGTGAGGAGAATCCCACTGGGCTGGAACCCTATTAGAACCTCAGCACTCAAGCTTATCTCATCTGATAAGGCACACAGAGACACGAGCGAGAACGAGAGCTCTCTAATGCACTTCTTCACTGATAGAGGAGCGAAAAGGAGGGGTGGGGAGAAGAAGGTACGAGAGTGGAGGAATGAGGAGATGAGAGGTCTTCTGTTTGACCGAAGACTAAATTAAATTAGTAAACTCTGTCTAAAACAACCACATATCTACAAAAATGGCTGATCCAGTGTTGCAAAAACAGACATGTAAAATTAATGTCGTCCTTCAAAGGTAACCAGATTGTGAGAGACAAAATACATTTTGATGCAAAAAGACTGCTGCTGTGGGCCGCCCATTTGCCTATAATGGGTAATTTGATCATCTTGGGCTGAATTTAGCTAGACAGAAAATAATTCAAGGTCCAAATAACCTACAATATTTTCCTTTGAGAGTAGTAAAAAGTCGTTTACCTCCTCTTGTAAATCAATGAATCCAATTTCGAAATCTGGGCTGTTGGAAAACCTTATCAGTGACCTGATGCAAAGCGAGGTATGAAGAAAACTCGCTCAAATGCCTTGCGCTCGATCAAAAACTCTCCAAATCAATCACATTTGTTGATTAAATTTTTGGCATGAATTCATGCCAACATTCGAGTATTTAACAGCATGCAGATGCTAAAAAGATTGCAAGTTTTTTTCCCTTTGGCTCTGTATGTTCAGCCTCTACAGACCAAGATACGTGTAATGAGCAAAAGCGCCCTTAAAGGAACAGTTTGCTCAAAAATGAAAGCATGCTTGTGCACTATTTAAACTTTAAATAACCATTTAGATTTGTTGTCACTGACGTCACACCTGTCACGGCATGTCTCATAAGTGTGAATATGAACAAGCAACGAACGAAATGTTGAGAAATCATTGTATGGAAGCAACTCAAACTTCTGTTAAACTTCTCATTCTTTTGTTTCACAGAAATAACATAGGTTTGAAATAATTATACCTTTATTGGTATACTGTAATTCTTTAAAACTTTAGAAATAGTTTATAAGCTGATCTGTAAACTGTAAGGTGCAATGAATGACTTCTTAATTTTTTGTATGTTTAAATTAAGCAGTCATTTTTATCTTGTTTTTTTTTTAAATCTTGACATAAAAAATCTTGAACCATCGGATCTCAAAATGTGATCTAGAACAGTGGTTCTCAACCAGAGGTCCTCAGCAAACTTCCAACTTAATTAAAATGCTAAAAAACAATCAAGATGTAAACTGAAACTATATTTAGTTTTCCCCCCTCAGTACGTTTTTATTGAAGAACATACAGTTTTTCAAACGTCTAGAATTATATATATATATATATGTATGGCTACTAATGCTTAAAACTCAGATGCTGTCTTGTGATGTCCTTGATATTGTATTGTATGCTCATAGAGCTTTATATCAGCATACAAGAACCAAAAACCTCAAAAAAAGTATCATACTGCCACCTACAGGCCCTTGCAAATACATGCAGCTTTGCAGCACCTGCGTTTTCCTCATTTGATCTCATCTGTTGTAACTAATTCACATTCTAATTATAATTCATGAGAGGAATATGACAATCTGGGCTTGACCCATAGAAGTTGGCTCAGTGTATTGATACTGATCAGAAATGACAGCAGCACTGTTCCAGAACCGCAAAGACGGAGAGGAATCTAAAAGAGCGCAACCAGATAGTGAAACACAGCAGAAATATGCAAGTCCTAGAGCATGAAACAGTGCTTATTTAAATATAAGACTCCTCTCTGAGATTCAGATTTATTTATAAACCACTAGAAGACACAGATAGAAAATATTCACAGTAAACACATTACAAAAGACCATGTCACAACCTTTTCAGAGGTAACAAAGCATTTTAAATGCTTCAAAGCTGATCAGGGTGAAATCAAAAGACTGTTGTATAACACCTAAAGGATTCAAATAGGGAGGCAATTTTTAAAGGCTATATAGGTTTTAAAACATAAATAAATTAATAAATATGGCACTTAAGATGGCACTAATGTAGTGCATCAGAAAACATCCCTTGTTAGAGATCATTAATGGGATAGTTCACCCAAAAATGAAACTTCTGTCATCATTTTCTCATGTAGTTTCAAACTCACTTGACTGACTTTCTTCTGTGGAACGTAAAGGAATTTTAATTAAATGTTTTTAAGAATGTTCTGGTAGCTCTTTTTCATGCACTGAATGGGAACAAACCTTCAAGCATCGAAAAAAGTAGACGCAAAAGCATCATAAAAGAATTTCATACGACTGATAATGTTAAAGAGTGGCCAAGATATTCTTTAGAAATTCTCTTTTTGTGTTTCACAAAAGATAAGACATTAATACGGGTTTGGGACGACATGAGAGTGAGTGAAAAAAAAAAAATCCTTTATGAGTGAACGATTCCTTTAACATGTACAGAACAATTTCCTCATAATGGGCATTAAAAAAACTCTATGATTAACAAATACACACCTGCACGCACAGATCCTCGCACCCTCATGAACTAACAGACAATCACACACACTCACGCTATGGTACTGTAGACATGATGTCACATCCTGTTTTGGCTGTATGACATTTTCCTCAGTGCAGTTCCAAGTTCTCCCGACAGCCTCCTGTTTAGTTTCTGTGGTGTTTAAACATCAGTTCTCCAGTCAACACCATCTCTGGTCTGGCTCTTTGTCACACTCAGCTTGTGTGCTGCTGTAAAAGTTCATGATGTGGCCTGAAGGATGCCAGACGTCTGTTTTGAGCATGTTTTAGCATTGTATACACATGGTGGACTCACATATCCATGTCCCCATCATATGCCAGAGCCAGTGCTTTCTGCGGACTGCTGCTGGGACTGTCCTCTGGGTTCTTACTGAAACGCAAAACATGTTTAAATATGTATAAACTCACAACAACCACCTAAGAAAAAATTTGCATCATGATTTATTGCAGTTTAAACTATCACCACTAGAGTGCAGAACATACATGTTTTATCTATGATATTTACCAACGAGGGAGTCATAAATGATTTGTGATAAAAACATATGCCAGTGGTTTATTTATGGGGTAATGTTCATTCAGGCAGTCATTATCGCAAACTAAACTGACAGGAGGGTGATTAGGAGCCCAGCTGTTTTATTATGTGAGAAGATAGAGACCATAGAGTGATATGAAGCACATTAAACTAGCACAGCCATGTAAAAATCAGCCTCACCACAGTAGGAAGGACATCATGATGAGGAGGAGGATCACAACAAACCCAGCCGCCATCAGCCCATATACCCACAACTTGACACGGCCATCTGTCAGTCAAAATAAACATTTACAAAGCATGGTGCAACCAAAGCATTCTGGTAGAGAAAACTGGCTCTTGACAACCAGCTGTCAATAGGGTTGGGACAATAAATCGATTCATCTCGATTTGTGGATCTATTCTGCATTGCAATTTTCTCTCGAATCGATTCTGAGCTTAGTTTTAAACAGCAGATGGCGCTCTAGGCTAGTTTTTAACCACACACTCAAATGCTCACGAAGAAGAGCGCTCGTGCGTTTGGCTAAGTCCGAGAATGTACTTGCACCTCAGAATGCTTTTATGACGCAAGATTAATGTAAACAGCCCACTGCAAACACCCTTGCAATTCGCTTCGACCTTTCGAACTTTATGAATGATTATTTTATAGAAGGTTAAAGTGGTGTGAGTAAGAAATTGGAAGCAAGCAGAGTACGGCTGTTTCTAAAGCATGCAGTGCCATCTGCTGTTAAAAACTAAGCTCAGAATCGAGTGAATCGCATTACATTCGATCCAGAATCATTTCTCGATTTGCGATGCATCGATTTATTTGTCCTAGCCTTAGCTGTCATTCAAACAATCCATCCAATAGAGTGCTGCAGGGATGACGTACATTTGTAGGCTAAAACCCGGAAACCAGTTAGCATTTTATCACTTCCGGTTCAATTGTTTTTTGAATGAGTTATTAGTTAAATGTCTGAAATAAGGTCTATGGTTAACACAAGTTTAAGATATTTTCATGTTTTATCATAATACATAAAATACACAAGTCATTTGTTTTTTTAAAGGTTTAACTTGTCTTAAAAAAGGGGGTTGCTAACAAGCGTCTAAATGGGACTACTGAGGATGTTGAGACATTAAACGCCATCACACCGAACACATCTACTCACTAGTCAACTTCAAACTTTCAGGGAAAATGTTTCTTAAAAAGTCATGCGACCGTGCCGTGGTGTAGTTTGTTTATAGCCTACGTTTAGCTTTTTACTTCTGGCAATTGTATTTAAGCTTCAAAATTCATAAAGGTATGTTAAATTATAAAGAGATGATCATTAAGAACAAAAAGAGTAAGAATAAAAAAAAAAATTGTTGGTCACAGAGCTTATTTTATGCAGCAATTCAAAAGCCAATGGAAAAATTCTATTGGGTTTTTGTCGAGGGAACCGGGGTGATGCTAACTTCTGGGTTGGTCTACAGAAATACATCATCACTGCAGTACCCTATAGGAAAGCATATGGCTGCTGTTAGTACCTGGTCCAAGAGGCTGCAGCGCCCAGTCCTTGACGTGGTTCTTGTTCCGAGCGTGCTCTGGTCTAAGACGGCCTGCGGTGGTTTTCACATCTGCCTTCTTATGGTCCAACCCTGGGGTTCTAGTACAGTAGTCAAGGAACCCATGAGAGGTCATGACCTCTGTGAAGCCCTTCTCACAACCACAGACTCCATTCTGACAGAAAGACAGAGAGATTCTCATAAAACATCAGAGTGATGGGGCAGCGTGGTGACAGCTGGATATTGAAATGTGCTATGCTCTACATATGGAGACGTACAGCTGTTAATTGCATGGCATTAGAGGGTGAGATGAAGTTGTGATATGTGATAATGAAGGGTTTTACATCTAATCATAACAGAGTGAGACACTGTCGTAAGTCAAATGATACCACATTTAGTAAACTCAGCTTCTGTCAAAGCTCCTTTCCTTATTAAAAAAATAGAAAAAAGAATATCGATCACTGCTAAATTATCGATTATATCGAATATCGATTCATGTTACATTATTGTAATACATGCACTGGAGGCTGTAACAAAGATCCAGAGCTACTGTGTAACAACAGCTGTATTACCAATAGGGTGAATCTCAATGTCCCTATCATATTTCACTATAACATTTTTTCTATTAAATTGTTAACCATATATTCTCCACCGATACCGATAGCCGATTATTCAGTGATATCTGCCGATACCGATAAAGATACCGATAGTTTGGGGGTTCTGTCTTTTATACCTTCTTTTAAATTAATCATAATTTCATTCTAATTAATAATTATATTTTTAATTACTATATTTTGAAAGAAATGCAAATAAAAACTTTATTCTCTCCATTTCATCAACTTGTTTCAGAGTAACTGGTATCAATTAATATTAACACACATCAACTAAATTCTGAAGATTAAATTAATATTTCTTAACTTTCTCAATATTATTCATATAATTACTATTAATATTAAACATCAAACTGGTTTCTCAGCATTTTCTTTACACAAAGCCCAAATGCAGTGCATTTTCCTGCCCTCTTTTGATTTATTGTCCCTGACTATCGGCTGTTTTTAAACTATCGGCCTATATAAACTATATTTTTGACTTCAGTTTTAGTAATTTTATTATTTCAATTCAAACTTTTACTTCAGTTAGTTGCTAAGACAACATTTTCAATATTTAAGTTTTTAATATTTTATTGGTAACACTTTACAATAAGGTTCATTAGTTAACATTAGTTACTACATTAGTTAACATGAACTAATAATTAACTGCACTTATACAGCATTTATTAATCTTTGTTAATGTTAATTTCAGCATTTATTAATACAGTATTAAAATCTTGTTAACATTAGTTAATGCACTGTGAACTAACATGAACAAACAATGAACAACTGTATTTTCATTAACTAATGTTAACGAAGATTAGTAAATACAGTAACAAATGCATTGCTCATGGTTAGTTCATGTTAGTTAATACATTAATGTTTAACTAAAGAACCTTTTTGTAAAGTGTTACTATTTTATTTTTAGCTTTAATTAACCAAAAAAAAAAACAAAAACATTTTTAATAGTTTTAGTTTTAGTTGACAATAACAATGAGGAGGTCGGAGAGGAACATGTGTGAGGCCGGAGAGGAACAATTTTTTTTACTGTTGCTATTTTGTTCCTTTTAGTTTTGGAATGAAATAGGACCTGGACATGTTCTTTGTGAGATTCAGCAGGTAGTGAATCAGATCATGTGTGTTCTGTGTCACCTGTGTGCAGAAGGAGAAGGGTTTGGTGCAGGGAGGGTGGCACTGTCGTACCGCAGATGGCTGAATCTGAGCGATGCAGCCTCCTAATGTAGAGGAACACTGATTACATTAAGCTAAAATTAAAATTAATGGTTGTGTTTTTTCCACATCATTTCCAATACTAAAAAAGGTATGAAATAAGACATGAATTTGCTCTCTTATAATACTATTTTCAGAACTAATGAATTTCGACTAAATACATTAATAGCGCACACCTGTGACGTTGACTCCATCAGAGCGCTGACACCACACCAGCCTACGGTTATGCCTCCACTCACCGGTCATCCATTCATAACTAAGACACGTTCCTCCTGGAAGAACAGATGAAAGACACTGGAGTGCTTTTCTGGTTTAGTGGCTGAACAACACTTCCTGTTTATCACTTCTCAGCCTCTGAGCTGTTTTCTCAAACAGCCAGAGAGGAAATAACAGCTCTGAAAAACAACAGCTTGGAACTGTCCAAGCCAAATGAAAGGAAGGGGTTTATTTGTTCAAACCAAAAAGAGTCCAAGTATTGAGTTCCTTTAAATGTGGCAGACTGCTTCTTTACCAATATCTGTCAATCAAAATGTTGAGAATAAGTAGCGCATGTTCATGACAAAAAAGCATTAAACTCAACTAAAATTTGGTGTTTCTCCACTATGGCTTCCCACAAACCTTGGCATGGCCGTGTCTCATACATCTGGCTGGGACAGGAGTCCTGGTTCTCCGGGACTTGCGTGACAACGGCTCTAGAACGAGCCTGTCGACCCCATGTCTCAAAACTCCGCCCATCCAAACACAGCAGCTGACATGAACTCCATGGTGACCACTTGGTTAGGTGACATTCTCCTGATGTACAAGAGAAAAATTGCAGCCAATGAGTGGTTGCAAAGAGCCCTTCAAGACAGATGTGATTAATTAAAGCTGCTGAATCATTACTAATTAACCCTTCATTTAGATAAATATCATTATCAAGAAGGGTAATTATTTAGCTACACTACCGGTCAAAGTTTGGAATAATTACGATTTTTTGAATGCTTTTGAAAGAAGTCTCTCATGCTCACCAAGGCTGCATTTATTTTATCAAAACTACAGTAAAAACAGTAATATTGTGAAATATTATTACAATTTAAAATAATTTCTATTTTAATATATTTTAAATGTAATTTATTCCTGTGAATTTTCAGCATCATTACTCCAGTCTTCAGTGTCACATGATCCTTCAGAAATCATTCTAATATGCTGATTTGGTGCTCAAGAAACAGTTCTTATTATTATCAATGTTGAAAACAGTTTTTGAAAAGAAAATTAATACTTTTATTTAGCAAGGATGCATTAAACCGATCAAAAGTGACAGTAAAGACATTTATAATTTAAAAAAATATTATTTCACAATATTACTGTTTTTACTGTATTTTTCATCAAATAAATGCAGCCTGGGTGAGCACAAGAGTCTTGTTCTCAAAAACATTACAAAATCTTTATTCCAATCTTTTGAGTGTGGTATTTGTGCTAGTATTTGTGTTAGAGATGCAAACCTGGACAAGGGATTGTGCAGGGCTGCAATAACTCAATCTCACTGACTTTGCTCTGTGAATTTCCTACACACATCTTATCATCCACCAGAATGGGCTGAGGAGGACCTGAGAGAGAACCCCAGTGCACCACACAGGATATTTCCCTCCGACTTACTCCCTCGCCACAGTCGGCCCCCTGCAAAGAGAGAGAGAGAAGAATTAGGATCTGAGCTGACTGCATCTGTCATGTTCATGATGTTATATTGGGCTGTTTAGAAGTATTATGTGCTGCTGAAATAGATCAGGCCATTTTTTCCAGAGTTCTGTTATTTAGAAAGTGTGGGTAGAAAGAAACCACTCTAGATTTAGCCATAATATAATTGGCTCATTATAACACCATGATGGGGCCTCCGCATGGGCTCGTGTCCAACACGCGAAATGATTCACAGCCAGAGAGTGTTTCTGATCAGTCGGTGTTCTGATTAACAAAAAAAGCGTGTCGACTCTTTTTTTGCTGCTTACAGAACCTAGGTCTGTCATAGAAACACGTTTGATTGCTCAGGACACCTATTTCAGTGATTTTGTAGAGACATGGTATAAAAATCCACCTTTAATTGTTCTACTAGAGAGAAACTTGGGACAAGGGATTGACATTTTGATATTTTTTATTTGTAATTATATATTTTAGAGTTATATATTTTACACCCAAAATTAATTTTCCCCATATTTACATTTTTTTTTTCTTTTTTTACATATTTACATACTTTCTACATAATTTACAGCTAAAAATGCATTTTACTTTTTATTTTTACTTATTTTATTTTTTACACCTAAAATTATATAATTTTTAGAGCTAAAAATGACTTTTACTTTTTATTTATACATATTTACATTTTTAAACTTAAAAAGTTATTTTACTTTTGACATACACTACCGTTCAAGAGTTTGGGGTCGGTCTCTTATGTTTACCAAGGCTGCATTTAATTAATCAAAAAAACAGTAAAAACAGTAATATTGTGAAAAAGCTGAATTTTCAACAGCCATTACTCCATGATCCTTTAGAAATCATTCTAATATGCTGATTTGGTGCTCATTTCTTATTATTATCAATGTTGAAAAAAAGTATACTTTCAGCTGCTGAATGAATCATTAGGTGACAAATGCATCTGCAAATAGGGCTTTTTACAGTGGCATAGTTTACTTTTATAATGCCGCACCTATGCCGACCGCTTAACATAAAGATCTAAGAATGAGACAGAACTTTATCTCATATGAGCTCCTGTTATGATGTGCACACTTTGACAGTTTAATGGAAACAGTAGCCTTTAGCTATGTGAATGTCTTTGGTCTGTTCATTTGTGCTTGCAAAGGACAATGTCTCAGCGGCAGCAGCAGTTGTTTGTTTGTTTGAGTTTAACTCAATCAGGTGCGCTGCATCAATACTACCTCAACCCTGCATGGTCTCCAGTCCCCCAGTCTCCAGCTGTAGCAAGGCCTAATGGGACAGGGGCGAGTCTGGGAGAGTTGAGACGGACAGGGACGACCTCCCTCATTGGCAGGCTGCAGAACGACCCTGGTCCGTGTCATTTGACCTGGAAAATTAATACACATACACACAACAAGTGAGACACAAACACGTGGGATCAGGACCTGAAGTCCAGTGTGAGCACAGTTTGCGTACTGAAATTTAATAAGCGCTCTGGGAAGAGTTTACTCACGGGACTGGCAGAGCCTTGAATAGAGATAAATGAGACTGATAATAGATTTTAATTAAGCCCCTAACAATAGCCGAGTTCAAGGATGCATGACTGAACTCTCAAGGGTGTAAACATACAGGTGTGTGCTATCTTTCCAAAGATTCTCGATTCATATTTACTGGCCAAGGCTAAATATAAAAGCAGAAAAGCACCACTTATGTTACCATCATATATATATATTTTAATAATAACAACAGTTATTATTGTTGTTGATTTTATTGGCTAGTTTTGAAAAGGAAAGTACCTCATGTTTTCATAAAAAAATAAAAAATAAACAATACTAAATATGTTTTTATTAATATTAAATAATTAATTACTATTATAAATAATAATAATTATTATTATCATTTAATTATTATAATAATTATTATTATTAATTTTATTAAGCACACACAAAAAAGGAAAAAAAGGTGTTATAATAAAAATGTTTATAGTATTATAAAAAGCTAAATCTTTATAATAATTATTATTCAAATAATAATAATAATAATAATAATAATAATTTATAAAACGGTTAGTTCCTGTCCTTTATTCTGATTGGTCAATAGCTGTGTTTTATTCATGATAAAACACAGCTATGACTGCTTCACCCAACAGTTCTGTGTATCACTACACAACACCCTTAGCAACGATTTGCTCTCAATTTATATTGTTCATTGAAGCTTCCTGTATTATGTAGAAGAGTATTGTGAGAAAGAGATCGAGTTTATTGCCTGCATTCAGATTTAGCATTTTCCTTCAGGTCAGTTCTATGTTCATAATAAAAAATTTGTTTAAATGTCCGATGTATTATCTTGTCCTTTTAACAGTTCAGGGGTTTTCCTGTGACTGACAGCGCTAGTCAAAGCATTTGTCAGCTGCGTCTTGTTCCGTGTTCACAACAGTTCAGTCTTTTCAATATAAAAGTCTTCGCTACTGACTGACACACTCATAAAGACAGTCTTTGCTGCCATCTAATGGCCTAATAATGTAACTTCTGTTGCTGTTTATGGTCAGGGACTATTTTTTCCGGCAGAAGGAAGCCTTTTAGTGATTTTATGCTGCCTTCACGTGCTATCGGAGATTTGATAATTCCCACTTCTGAAGTCGTGATTACAAGCTCATCGCATTCAAGAAATGGGAGGGCGTTCATGTGCAATTTTTACCTAGGTAACTCGTATTTACGATAATTCCAAGAGCACGTGAAGGCAGCATAACTTCATGAAAGTTGCATTGATACATATTTTTCATTGATGTATATTTTTTGCGTCGTGCCTAACAACGGCCTTCAGCCGTGACTAATGCTGCCTTCACGTGCCCTCGGAATTATCGTAAATACAAGTTTCCTAGGTAAAAATTGCACATGAACGCCCTCCCATTTCAAAACATGAATGCGATGAGCTCGTAATCACGACTTCAGAAGTGGGAATTATCAGATTTCCAATAGCACGTAAAGGCAGCATTAATCACGATACAGCACTGCCTCTCGTACCTTATTGCTTACGTATCAGTTGTAGATCTTACTTTGGCTTCCACAGGTGTGTGAACATTCTGACCAGGTGGACCACTCTGTAATCAGGCAATTAACAGGGCAGCCCACCTCACAGGGGGCAGAGAGCTTTCCACGTGAAGGACCCAACTAGAAAAGAGAAGAAAACAATAAAATCACCAGATTCCTATTAGAGGTTTTATTGTGAAAGAATTCCAGTAAGAAAAGAACAGTCACCTCTTTGCACATGCTCAGTTCCACTAGCTTTCCATCGCTGCGGACACAGTTCAGGAGTCGAGTCTTAATCCCCCGGCCGCATACTGCGTTTTCACTGAGTTGACAGCTACTCCAGTCTTCAACACAGACACACACACATACACACACTCACAAATTCACTCCCTGCACTCCATAATGTGGACAGAACACTTTTTTGACAATCTGTAAATTGTGATAGTGTGAACGTTTGTTACAGTACCTGAGTAAACGTAGGAGTATTTGAGACAGGTCATATTGATACAGGGTTGAGTCTGGTTTAGATCAGGGCAGGTATGGTCTCCTTCTGGCCACCTCAAAACAGTTCTACTCCTCCATCTCAAATCACTATCATTACAATCCTGGAGGAATGCAGACATCACTCACACCAGTACACAATCTTGCATATCCTAATGGGGACTTCTCATTCATTGTGTTTACAGTAACGCATTTACAACAGAAGTCTATATAAACTCAACCCCAAACTTCTGGAACTCCACAATTTAAGTATTTTAATCTTAATTACAATTATTGTAGTTACTTATTTTAATCTTTTAATATTGTTGTGGACAGTGGCCTTGGAGTCAAAAAGGTTGTATCTGATTTAAATGGATTTTTCTCTATGTAACAGTTGAGTATCAAGCTGAACATTACAGGCTTTAGGATATTTTCAATATAACTGCACAGGTTAGCAAGCGATTCTACCCCACGTGTGTAATGTCAACAAGCGTAATGTTAAAGTCATGTGGCTATACCTTCAAAACAGTGTGGATTTTATTGTTTATTCAGGTGCAGTACCTTGCACCCTAGAAACATCCATTAAAATGTTTGCTTTTTAGTGGTAATCAACATAATTTCACAAATTTAGTGCTAAACTTGAACATTCCAAACAGTACACCTTTTGACATTTTTAGATATGAATTATTTACTCATTAATGAACCCATTTTTCTTGTGGGAGCTTTCAACCGTCCATCATCCAACAGTTAGTTTTTGCTAATTTTCTGGGGACAATTTTAAAAGGTTCAACTCCACAAGTATAATAAAACTGTGTTTCAGCACTACTGTCAATCATTTTGTTAAATCCACTCTGCAATATATTTACTAAAGTAATAAACACTTAATTGTAGTCATCCCATCATGACAAGCTTCCCTCCGTCCTGACATTTTATTATCCATTCATCAGCCCCTCCATCTATTCATCCATCAGTCAAACTGACCACAGTACACTTGGTCCACTGGCTCCACTCTGATGTCACACAGTGGGCGGGGCACGGCAGTAGGCAGGTCTCAGCTGTGATTGGCTGTTCCTCCTGGGCACACAGTGAGTCATCCACAACCTCATCCTGGTTTTCTCCTCCCTTTTTCAAGCAGCTTTCAGTCAGAGACAAACAAAAGTTATTTTTATAATTTAAATGACACTATAAAGAGGACAAAATTCAGACAATGTTGAGGATGGTTGTGGCACGGCTTTTGCAAAGAAATTTTTACCTAGTCAGGGTGAGAGCACAAATACAACCAGAAAACATTGTTGTTCAGTTATAACATCACCCATAGTATCCCATCATCCCCCCTGACCTCACTATATTCTGAAGGGCAGAGTTACGACCTCACTTATCTTTAAGAAGCAGAGTTATGACCCCATGAATCTGTTTGGCACTGTTGTGACCTCTCCTCGGTTTTGAACGCTGACTTATGGGACAATTTTGCTGTGTGACACACACAGGATCTGTTTTATCATTATACCACAGAGGTAAAACAATATATTGTGCTGCTGTATTGTGGCAGAATGGGGACATTTTAAAAAGACATTCTCAGTACGAGACACAAATTACTTTTAATGAAACTTCTAAAGAGATAATTTGCTCATGAAAAGACTAACTGTGATAAGCTCACTGGATTTTGCAGGTCCGGAAACCCTCTCCGCATGTAGGGTGGGTCGGTCCAGTGTTCGTGAGATTGTTTGATGGTTTTATGATGCACATGGAGCAGGACTTCACTTCCCACACATACTGACTGCAGTCTGAGTAACAGGGCAGTACCTCAGACACCTGATCACAGACAAGATAGCTATGATTTTAGTTATGGCAGCATGCACACAAGAGTGTGTTTTGAGCATCTCTGTGTATTCAAAGTATGAATAGAAATAAATAACATGCTAATATTTATACAGGCAGGCAGACACACACACACACACACACACACACACACACTTTTAAGGACAAAATATTATATACACACACAATTCTCTAGGGTACTCACCTGAGCCTTTGTAGATATTCATATCAGCAGAACATAACCGGCGGCAAAACCACAAGAAAGAAAGAGGAATGAATGGGGAAAAGGAAGAGGAAAAGAGGGGGAAAAGAAAGGAAGAGGATATAAAAGGGCAAAGGAAATAGCAATAGGAAAGAGGAATGGGAAGGAAAGGAAAAGAATGAGTAAAGAAAGGAAATAAAAATAATGGGGAAAGGAGAAGGAAATGGAAAAGGAATTGGAAAATGAAAAGAAACAAAGGATATGGAAGGAAGAGGAAATTAATGGAGAGAGGGAAAAAAAAGAAAGAGGAAAGAAAAGAGAAAGGAAGAGGAAAGATAAAGGGAAAGTACCAAAATAGTAAAGTAAATCAAAGCAAAAGAAAATGAAAAAGGGAAAGAAAGTAGGTAAAACAAAGGAATTTAAAAAAAATGGGGAAAAGGAAAGGAAAAGGGAAATGAAATGGAAAACATTGATGAAATTAATGGGGAAGGAAACCAAAAAGGAAAGTAAATGGAAAGAAAGGGAAAGTAAATAGAACAAATGCATAAAGAAAAGGATATGAAGAAAGAGGAAGAGGTAATTAATGGGGAGAGGAAAGGAAAGGGAAAAGAAAGTAAGAGGAAATTGGAAAAGAAACAAAATAGGAACAGGAAAGGGGAACAGAAAAAAGTGGAAAGCGAACATAAAGCAAAGGAAAAATGGAAAGGAAAAAGAAAGGAAATTAAAAGAATAGGGAAAGGGAGAGGAAATAGAATTAATGGAGAAAGAAAAATAAATGATAGTAAGAGGAAGAGGAAAGTAACGGGGAAAGGAAGGAGGAATAGGAAAATGGGAAAGGAAAGGGAAAATGAAAAAGGGAAAGAAAAGGAAAGGAAAGATTTTCTATTAGTTTCTATTGGAAAATGTTTGTCCCCATGTAGATTCGTTATTTAGTGGTTCATTTATATGAGAGAAACTGAGCTGAAGGAAATGCTTGCTGACTCCAGTTCAGATCCATGAAACTTTAATGTTGCTTGACCTGCCCTGATGGAATATAAAATAAAGAGAGTGAAATAAAAGGAAAAAGAGCAAAAAGCTAGGGGGATAAGAGGTTCAGTCCCCGGAGGCTCTCCAGGCTTGTCTTACTAGAACAGAATGTGGTTGAGAAACATTGCGGAAACAGCTGAACGTGGGCAGCCTGGGGAAGACCCCCAAAGCCAGGCCAGATGAATAATAAATTATACAGTAGATTTACACACACACTGTCTTGTTCTCTGTGACTCCCACTCACAGATGAAGATACACTATTCATGAAAATATGACCACTTATAATTTAAAGAATATGCGTGTGTGTGTACAGCATGTGATTTGAGGTTACTTTAAAGGAGACCTATTATGCCCCTTTTTACAAGATGTAAAATAAGTCTCTGGTGTCCCCAGAGTGTGTATGTGAAGTTTTAGCTTAGAATACCCTACAGATAATTTATTATAGCATGTAAAAATTGCCAATTTTTTGAGTGTGAACAAAAACGTGCCATTTTTGAGTGTGTCTCTTTAAATGCAAATGAGCTGTTGCTCCCAACCCCCTTTCCAGAACTGTAGGTAGCACAATTCGATAGCGAAAAATGCATCAGATTGTGCTACCAGCATCATATTCATGTGGTTCGAGGCTTTATTAACGGCCATACCCCAAAACCTACCCTTAAAACAATGCAAATATAGTGTTGGTAGCACATTCTGATAGGTAGCATTATTTGTCAGAGCACCTGTTACAACAAAACAGGACAATCTCACGCAGCAAAAATGTGCAATTTTTAATTAGGAAACTCATTTACTATAATTCCAATAGCACGCGAGGGCAGCATCAGTTCTGGATATGAAGTTTGAGCACGATTGACCCATCTTTCAGAATCAACCTTTGTGAAAATCCAGTGCTGAACAGACCATTGTTTGGCGTAAAATAATTGCCACAAACGTACAAGACTTTTCCTACTTTCTTCTAGATATTTTCTTCAAAAATGAAATTTAACCACGATGTCCTCAGTGACTCAGATGGCGGGAGTCTATGGAGACTCTCATGTTCATTGGTACATCCCAAAACACAACATTTGTAATGACGTCATTGTAGGGGAGAATCTGACTCAGCTCCTTTGAGACTGCTTCTGATTTATGGGAATAATAAAAAAGGAATGAGTGGATTTTTACCATTATAGGCTGGTTGTTTACACACACTGCGGACACACATCTGTGTTCAAACACCTAAAAAAAGTGAATTTTACATAATAGGTCCCCTTTAAATGGACTGAACAGCTAATGTCTCTGGATATTTTAAGTTATCAGAACAACTCTTGTCTTATTTGGGCTAATTAGTTTGTTCATTTCTTACAAGATCAATAAAGTAAAAGAAAATTAGCCTCCCACAATAACAAAAAAAATTGAAGTGAAAAATAATTCTCACCTGATTTTTGTAATTGAGTTTTGGGCAGGGTCGACCTCCATTGAAAGGCTTCTCTCGTAGCCACTGAGAGCGAACTTTTACACCCCCACCACAGGAGGCGCTGCAGGCGGACCAATTTGACCACTCACTCAACTTACAGTCCGTAGAACAGGGCACGTGACACACTTCCTCGTCATAACCTGTAACAGCATACATGGCACTTACTTGGAGATAAATTTAATATAGTATAAATAATAATAGTAAAAAAAAAAAGAAAAAAGATAATATTTAATATTTGTTTAAAATATTCATTAAATAATTAAAATTAGATAAACTGGAAATAATTGGAATAATTATTGGAATAATTTATATATATATATATATATATATATATAATATATTTTTTGAAGAGCACATCACCAGGGCTGCTACAGAGATCTGGCTCCACCAGCTTTCCCTGGTGATCCAGACAGGCAAGAGCTCTGTAGCGCTTCCCGTGCCCACACTCGCTGTTCTTCCTCTGAGCTCGCCAGTCCTGGACTGTCTTTTGGCCTTGGTGGGAAACTCCTTGGATGAAAGGATGGCCAGCAATGTTCTTTGCTGGTGAGAGCAAACAAGGAGACCAGGGACCCTGAGGCTGGGTGTGAAATTCAGAACAAGGACAGGCTTCTTTCTCCAGGAGAGGAAACAGCTCCTCCTGTTGGCATCGCCAGCGCTTTTTACTGCGACCTGAAAGTTTGGATGGAAGTGCTTGGATGGTGTGTGTGCTTTCAGAAAACATTGTTATAATCAGAATAATTCATGGTTGAATATGTTACCTATCAGAGATCGGGTACGAGTGCGCCAACTTCCACAGCCTTGACACTGGCTGAATCTGCTCCAGGAGGTGAAGCTACATTCATCTCTACATGGCACACGGCACTCCCTCACCGAGACGGGCATCACTCCTGCCCACCTCATGCAGTCTGTCATATCTGCTGGAGAATCATCTGCACCAACACATGACACCTCTGCAAACATGACAAATAGGGACTATGTCAAACCTATGGAAGCTAGTTTCCGCCACTAAATAAAAAATAAAAAAGGTAATTGTGACTTTCTCTCTCACAATTCTTTTTTCTCAGAATTGTGAGATTTAAACTCGCAATTGTGAGTTATAAAGTCAGAATTGTGTTATAAAGTCAGAATTGTGTGTTATAAAGTCAGAATTGCGAGATATAAAGTCAGAATTGCGAGATATAAAGTCAGAATTGCATGATATAAACTAGCAATTGTGTCTTATAAAGTTCTGACTATTTTTTCAGAATTGTGAGTTTATATCTCGCAATTCTGACTTTATAACGTAATTGTGAGTTATAAAGTCAGAATTGTGAGATATAAACTCACAATTCTGAGAAAAAACATCAGTCTTTTTCCCCCTCACAATTGGACATTATAACACGCAATTGCGAGTTTATATCTCACAATTCTGACTTTATATCACAATTCTGACTTTATAACTCACAATTCTGACTTTATATCACGCAATTCTGACTTTATATCACACAATTGCGAGTTTATATCTCACAATTCTGACTTTATAACTCGCAATTCTGACTTTATAACTCACATTTCTGACTTTATATCACGCAATTCTGACTTTATAACTCGCAATTCTGACTTTATAACTCACATTTCTGACTTTATATCACGCAATTCTGACTTTATAACTCACAATTCTGACTTTATATCACGCAATTCTGACTTTATATCACACAATTCTGACTTTATATCACAATTCTGACTTTATATCACGCAATTCTGACTTTATAACTCGCAATTCTGACATTATAACGCAATTCTGACTTTATAACTCGCAATTCTGACTTTACAACTCGCCATTCTGACTTTATATCTCACAATTCTGACTTTATAACTCGCAATTCTGACTTTATAACTCGCAATTCTGACTTTACAACTCGCCTTTCTGACTTTATATCACACAATTCTGACTTTATAACTCGCAATTCTGACTTTATAACTCGCAATTCTGACTTTATATCACACAATTCTGACTTTATGTCACATAATTCTGACTTTATAACTCGCAATTCTGACTTTATATCACGCAATTCTGAATTTATATCACACAATTCTGACTTTATATCACAATTCTGACTTTATAACTCGCAATTCTGACTTTACAAAATGAAAATTTTGTCATCATTTACTCACCCTTTCTTTCTTTGTATTTTAAAAAATTTCTTGGTGTTTTCGTCCATGAAATGAAAGTCAAAGTGGTCCAGTGTTGTTTTGTACAGACATTGTACAATCAAAAATTTTCTTCAAACTCTCATTTTTGTGCTCCATAGAAGAAAGAAGAGGTTTTGAATTACATAAGGGTGAATAAATAATGACAAAACTTCCAATCCCTTAAAAGTGTACAACTATGTTTTGGGGCCCGCTGTGACACATTGGGCACATTCTAAACACATTCTTATGTAAATTGTCCCACTCAATCAAATGCAACAAATTTAGAAAGAATGGTTTCTTTCTAAAACCATAGATAATCGTTCTGCTCGTGTTTCCTGAAGCCCAGTGTGCGCATCTTGAGGGAGTAATTGATTTTCTTAGAAATACCCTGTCTCACTATCCAAAACTGACAGGCAGAATCTGGTCCCGCACACTGCAAACCGCTCTTTGAAAGGAACCCAGCTGAGTCTTGATAGGCTAGCACTTGCCATTAAATTTACATGAAGCACCAGCAAGGGGATTTTAAAACGGCTGGGAGACAAAGATGTCAGATGTCACACCACGCTGTGTGTCCTCGCTGACATTTTGACAACTATATAAGACGGGAATATGGGGAAAATTGCCAGAAAAGTAACCTTTAGGCAGCCCTGAAGTCCCTCTGAATAGCCAAGATAAGTTACCGTCCTACAGTAACCCCTGGTTTTGCAGAACTTTCCTAATAAAATTTTAAATCATACAGAGATCCTAATCTGTCACTTACCTCTTGTCTCTAGGCCAATACCGCATGCCTCTGCGGGCCCACCCACAGCCTGCCTCACCGAATCAGGTACCATAACACACTGATGCCAGCGGTGGGTCTGCCATCTGCCAGGAAACATCCGTGCACAGAAAACATGTTGCAGTGTCTGGCTTATATCCAATTATATTTTATAATTTTTTTTTTATTTTGTTGGCACATTTAGTAGGGATACACATGACCACTTTTTAATGGAGTAACACCACATGGTTTTATTATATTTGGGTATTTGTCTTATAGGATCATTTTAAAAAATGCTTTAAACTAGTCTGTAAGGGTACATTATAAAGCTTTACATTTATTCAGTTTTATATTAATTGTTTTTTTTCTTATAATTTTTATGAATGCTGAAATTTTTAAATCAGGAAAATTCTAGTTTACAGTTTTCCTAACTAAAAAAAATTTAATATTTCGAGTTCAGTTGGTATTTATGTATACAAGTTGATATCAAGTTAATTATGATATTCTTGAAAAGTGAGAGATTTGTACATCATGATGAAGTAGCTTTATAGAACAGAATTGATCAAACGTTTTGGGTCAGTAAGATTTTTTTTTTTGAAAGAAATTGATACTTTTATTCCGAAAGGACACAATAAATTGATCAAAAGTGACAGTAAAGACATTTACTGTCTGCTAGCTAACTTGTTGGGTTAGTAAGTCCAAGGCTTATCCAACTTTTCCTATTTAAATTATGAAACCATTTCTCTCTTTACCTGTAAGTTGGGCACAGCGGAGGTGGATCACATTCTCTCTCCTCATAAAGAGTGTCTGGGCACTCTTGACCTCCATTTGCAGGTCTCTGGATAATGATCCTGTGACGGGACTGGTTCGGTGCTGTAGCATTCACTAAAGAAGCAAAAATGATCACAGCATAGGAAAAATACGTAAAGGTAAAACATTTAGCTTGTCAAGTTGTGCCTGCTTAGGACATGTTGTTAGGGTTAGCAGAATATGTGCTTACCTGATAAACAGGAAGAGGGACAGGCACTCCATTCACTAAAAGGTGTGATGATGCAGTCAGTTTTGCAAGGTAAAGGACAAGACTGTATCGAGTCAGGACGAGAGGATTCAGGACACCTGAGGTTGAATCAAGACACAAGATATCGTCATAGAATTCAACACAGAATTTGGGATGAAAGATTTTGTGTTTCTTTACCGTTTTGGCAGTACGTGTCCATTCCCAGCTCTCCTGCACGTGACTTGGCGCATCTGTACCCCTGTACCGCAGGTGGCATCATTCTCCATCTGGGCTGTGCTGTTACCGTCACTCTCGTCTGTGATGGTGTTTGGCATACAGGGATCCCAAGGTGAAGTATCCCAGTAGTACACTGTGCATGGGTGCGTGCCGCAGGGTCTCCACTGCTGCAGCTCAGGAGCCGGAGGACATGGCTTTCCATCTACAACCAAACAAAATAGTTTAGGATTCTTTTTTATATCTCAAACCTATTTATTTATAACTGCAACTGTAATATGGCATTATGGCATATATGGCATATAACTCAATTATTAGTTGTGCATATTCACAATATTCATATATTGTTCAGCATATAAATACACATTTTACATCATATATAAATGACATATATGATATATAAATATGACATAAATTATATATATATATGTGGGTGTGTGAGGGGTATAAATATATATAGGGGTATAAGTTTGGGGTCGGTAAGATTTTTTAATGTTTTTGGAAGTCTCTTATACTCACCAAGGCTGCATTTATTTAATCAAACCTACAGTAAAAACAGTTATATTGTAAAATTTTATTACAGTTTAAAATAACTTATAGTTTTATAATAGTTTTATACAAACTGTATATTCTATCCCCTAACCCTATCAATCACAAAACCTTTACATTAAAAAAAAAAAAAAAACATCACTTGATTGTATGATTTATTAACCGTTTTTCTCATGGGGACCAAAAACTGTCCCCACAAGGACAAGGATTTCGTATATTGTCATCTTTGTGGAGACATTTTGTCTTCATAACGTAGGGTTTACCTGAACAACACACACACATATGCACGCATGTACATATTTAAGGACAAAGGACCATGTGTTTGAGGGGTCAAATGGAGGGTATGTCCTTGATGGGTGTCTCATAAAGTAAGAATGTATAATTCATGGGAAAGAGCTGATTTATGGGGACTAGCATAAAAGAAACATGCCTGGGGATGACAGGACAAAGACTAATAGAACAACGTTTTGAAATGGGGATAAGAGATTTGGACTCAGAGTAAATCAGAGTCTAGAGTTTTTTTTTTTTTTTTTAAAAAAAAAGGAATTGTGAATAATTAAACTGTAAGAATCTCAAAAAGGACTTTAATAAAGCCCAGTATACAAGAGCTGCTGTACAAAGTTTTTGTGCAACAATTCCTACAAACGTTACGTTTCCAACATGTTTTCATATATTTCTTGCATTGTGTGTCGAGTGCTCACAATATTATTTTGCAAGACACATAATATCATCTTTATCATAATGAAAACGTGCTAATCACTTGAACTTGTGTCTTCTTATGAAGTATATTAGCCCACAAATAGCAAAATTTTCTTTGCACAAAGCGTAAATAATTGCAAGATGCGATTTATACTTAGTGCATTTATACTTAGTGCATTATAAACAGTATGCAGTAATAATAATATATTCAGTGTATATGATAATTTTTATTAAAATCATTCATGGATGCCGCCTTATTGGGACATTACTTGTCCCTGTCCCTAAAGCTCCCCTACACCTACCTCTAACCCTACCCGAAAAACAATTTATTCTCAGTTTTAAATACCTGTTAGGCACTTTATTTCCATTTTCTTCATTTTTATTTAAAATAAATGCCTCTCCGAGATGATATGCAATGGGAAAAGGGAGAAGGAGGCAAATTCGAACTCGTGTCGGTCCCTGTTAAAAGGTAACTGCATCCGACTTAAGCTGCGTTCACACTACCAGCAACACACTGCGACAAAGCAACACGACCCCATTAATTTCAATTGAGAGCTGCCAATTTCAGGCGACACAAACAACAGTGAGCGTTGGCGGCAGGATGTAAGCGTGTCCAGCTAAGTGGCAAATTTGAGATATGTTTAACTTTATGCAAATGAAGAGCGACTTTAGAGAGCGACAACCAATAGGAGTGAGGTTTCTTTTGTAATTTTGTCTGGCTCAATCAGACAATGGTGGGCGGAGTTATTGTAAACTGCATGGCAACTTGCACTGTGTGTAATAAATAGACACTCCAAATGTTTAATCTGACTGAACTCACGCTCCCCAGGAAGAGCCAGAACAAGACGTGAGCGACTTTGTTTCCCCTCTTGGTGTTTACTGGAGCAGGATTGGGAACAGGATGTCCAGGAACCCCAGTGTCCCAGCACACAGTCTCCAGGACAGGGCATCTCACATGGCTGCAGGACTGGAGGAGGATCTCCTGGGCATTGATCACTAGCAACTGGCTCACCTATAATGCAAAGATAATGGCAGAAAGTTTGATTAAATGCATCTGATCAGAAAAAAAAATGTCCCTGTTCTCTCTCTTTCTTATTTTCTTTATTTATATCAACATATAATGTTTATCTTTTCTCATTTTCCTTCTTGAATAACACACATTCTTTCTCAATAACAAGCATATTTAATTAACATCTTATTCTAATACAACAAAAGAAAATATGCAATTAAATTCATTGCTAAGAAACAAAATTAGAACATTGAAATAATTATCATGGTTTGTTCTAAGCGCAGGAATCTCTCAGTTTCCTCTTATCTTGCACCTAACAACCACTTTTCTTTAATTAAAGTAGAATAATATGCAAATAAGATGTTTAATAGCATGCTGATTGCTCTATTCTTTCCTCAAAGACCATGATTGTGCAACATTAAGGCACTTTTTTAATTAACAGACAGCTTGAAAATAATTATCTGCTAATGAATGCTGAAGTAAAATATCAACGCTAAACTTCACTCAGTTCAGTTTGGAAAATACTCTGAAGGGTGTCCTAAATGCTTCAGAAAAAAACATTAAAACAAGATTCATTGGCACTTTTTTTTAAACATTAACCTCACTAAATGTTGTTAGTTTTCTGCTTACAAAGAAAAATTCAAGCGCAAGGGTTATTAATATAAAATTAATAAGATAGAGTCTCATAAATAAGTTTGAATAAGTTTCAGTAAATTCAGTTTCCTTGTTTTAATCAGAATATTTAGTGTAGTTAATGCTTAAAACAAGGGGGGCAAAAAGAAAAATAAGCTTAACGTACTTAAAAAACTTCTAATCTCAATACTTCTATAAGCTCCACCTCAGTGAGGAAAGATCAGCTCACATACACAAAAACAATCTCGCAGAAGATCTTTTTATTTGTGAGATTGGAATGAACAATAGACACATATACACAAGCACATAATCAACTAGTAGAAGATGCTCTTCAGGTTGTTTGTGAGATAAAGAAACAAAGATAAAAGGTGAGTAATAAACCTAGACAGACTCTCCTCTGAGAATCAGATATTGTGGCACAATAGTTCATTTCTTCATTACATCTCAGATGCAGGAAGGGCAACATTTCTCCAATTGATGTTAGGCCCTAAAAATCAATCTCTCTTAATCATATTCGTTGCCTAAGATAAAAATGCACAAACAGAGCATTTTTAAAAAAGAGCCTGTCTCATTTGAAGATGCACAGCTCTTAAAATGTATTTTTATGACCCCTGTAATCACCATCTTTTCTGTTGTGTTATAAGGGTTTGTTTCATTTTCTTCTCACGGTGGCAGACAAGTTTTTTTTTTGTTTTTTTTTACCTTGAAGTGTTGGAAGAAGCAATTTCCCAGAGTGATTATCTACCTAGAGCATTAAAGGGGACCTATTATGCAAAATTCACTTTTATATTGTTTTTTAACATAATTATGTGTCTGCAGCGTGTGTACACAACCACCCTATTGAGGTAAAAATCCATCCACTCTGTTTGTTATTTTCCCCATAAATCTCGAAATGAGCCATTCAGGAAAGAACTCAAATGTGACATCACATTGGAACAGGCCCATGACTGCCGATGGAATCTGACCTATTAGCTTAGCTCCTCCCCTGAGTGAGCTGTACCAAAGACTATAGATGTAGAAAGATGGTTCATTCCTATTAGTAATGAATGGGAGTGCTACACTCAAGACTCGCGCTTAGGACTGCACATGTGCATTGGCTCATCTAGCCTGAAAAATAAGTTTTTTTTAACACTATTTGAGCATAAGAAACAACATTTATGGGACAGTTCATGTCGGATTTTGTTGCTGATTTGAAATATGTTATTTAATTGTGAATTCGCCAAGCAGTTTTTGAGATTTCAGGATTCCCCCATGCAATCAAATAGATAGGACTTACTGCCAATACATACACGACACGCTGCTGTGAGCAAGTTAGACATGCTGCTGCTGTACAATATAGTGTATATGAATAACCTGTAGCAGATCTATACAGGTGGAGCTGGGGAAAGTGGAGGGTTTCTGAAGCGCGCTGCACTGCTAAGGCAAATGCTATTTTGAAGTATTTTGAAGGTTGAGCACGCAAGCTCATTGGCTAGAACCAATCAGCTGTGCCCTATAGATAGCGATGTGATTACGAGCAGGTTGAGTTAAAGGACCTATTAGCCTGCGCCATCTAGAGTTTCATGACAGAACTTTGTATATATCAGAAGTTTAAACTGTTAGGGCTTTAAAATCAGTACTCTATAAACATCAAACTTGTGGTCAGATTACTAAAACTAGAGTGATATATAATATATATATATATATATATATATATATATATATATATAAGGTCCAAATATGAGGATGTAAGTAGCTAAAATAAATTTACAATATATTTAAGCACATATATTTTAACATCTATATTAACAATATATTTTTTTGGCTATTTTTTGTGTATTTTGGAATATTTTTTATCATCTCAAAATATTATTTTTTTTTTTGTATGGGATTGTATTTTATCATCATGACGGTAGGGAACACCACATTTGTTCTCTTCAGAATATGTAAAAACAGGGCTCGAATTTAACTTTTTTACTTGGTAGCACTGGTGCTCCCAACTTCAAAAAGTTAGGAGCACCAGCAAAAATTTAGGAGCACCACAACTAAAAAGCCTTGTCATTCGCTTGTCCAAATAAAAAAGTTGTTTGTCTGGAAAAAATAGGATTCTTGTGTTGTAAATATAATTTATTCTGAAGCAATATTCTCATCAGTGTTCACACAGCTTTGACATTTAAATCTGCATATTTGTGATATTTACTCCGAGGGCATTTTTTTTTTAAACCTTTATAAAGGGCTTTTAAATGTATGCTTCATCTTTCATTTTAAATTCTTAAATTTGATCAGTAAATTCAATTAGAATAATAAGACACTATAGGGCTGTTACCAGTCAAATTAAATAATTTACACTGAAAAATTACAACGGAATTAAATAATGTTATGAGATTGTTTTAATTTTTTTTGAATATACAAATAAGAAATGTTGGAAAGAATGATACTTTTAAACATGAAACTAAACCACCAGTAGGTGGCGGCAGGTGACTGTCTTAAGGAGTGAGTCATTGAGTCATTCATTCAAACGATTCATTCAAACGGATGATTCATTCAAAAATGAGGCAGTTGTTTATTGCCTTGTCCAAATACTCACACTTGCGGTCTTGGCCACTTGAGAGCTTGTGCACGTGACAGGAAGTAAGTGCGCAAGACTGTCCCATGTGTCCCAAGTGCAGTGCCTTTAATGCACACTAAACCCACACTATCGTTGAATACCACTTCTGAGCGGTATTCGAGGCTAAGCATATCGCATCATGCATTATGTTCGGGAACTCACATGCCCCAAAATCGCGAGATGTCAAGGAAAACATACGACTGTAAGTTAAATTAATTATATATTACATATAATTTGGTAGTAAAATATAAAGTGTTGCACATTTTATTGATGCAAAGATGAGTAGGCTATATGTATTTTGTACATCATTTGCAAATGCTTTTTATCACTCAAAGAAGCACCACAATTTTAAAATTGTGTCTTCTGTTAGTTACATAGTGACCACTGAACAGACATTTAGAAGTGTATTTTAAAATGCAAAGTACTGAAAATAATAATTAAATTTTTTTTTTTATGTAAACGCTTGCATTTTTTCAACACTATAAGTGTGTCCCATCGGGTAATCAAAAGTTCTACACACACTTGCGGTCTTCACGCCTACTTGAACACTTGGGCCAACTACAGGAAATACGTCATGTAAGTAGACAAGTGGTCAAGTGCAAAGACTGCAAGTGTGGGTATTTGGACAAGGCTTATGCATGGGTCATTGAATTTGACTCAACCGATTCGTTCAAAATGCTGAATCATTCAGTAATGAAAACACGATTGTGTTGTCATGAAATGCGCGATGGTTCTGCTGTGATCTTTGTTTGGAACTATTTTCGCTGCTGAAACAGAACAAAAACAGCCACTATTGCGTCTAAAATGTGAGTGATTTAATTTTTGCTACTTTTTATGGTTTATTGAACTGTTGTATGAAACCAGTGTTACATTTTCAATCGTGATGGTTTTATTCAGGATAGGCCTACTCTTGGTCGTGTAATGTTGCTTAACTGTATCATATGTTTTAAATATAAAGTGTTATTGTCGAGCCCTGTAGTGTTCTTTTCATCATCTCTCTTCAGCTCTTTATATTAGTTAGCTCCCTGTCACGTGACAACGGAGCGCTGTGAAAGGGAGTGAATGCTAATATTAACCAAACTAAAATCTGCTTTAAACTTAAGAATGTAAAGATGAAGTTTAATTGGTTATGTGACAGAACGGTGGACCAGTTACTGCATCAGCTCACAGCAGGCACATACTGTGCAGTAATACAGCGAACGTTTTGTAGAGAAATGAAAGCAGGTCGCACCTCAACAATTATTTGCACTCGCGCAAATGCTCCTAAATATATTTAGGTGCATATGCGACTAAAATGGTCGCAATTTCGAGCCTTGAAAAATCTAGTTTACATTTTATAAACTCATTGAACAGCTGGAATGTAATGAAATGCTGTTATGGGAAAGTTAAGGTGACTTTAACTGAGTGTAAAGTGATTACAACTCAAATCTCCAGCAAGAACACATTATCACTTTAAGTCAACTGCACTTCAACTTTAATGGCTTTGGCATTTCGGCTTCACTATGCATTTTATAGAACATTCTAAGTGCATGCTGGGAAGATGGTGCTGTCAGGTTTAATGCATATGTGTGTGTCAGATGTAAAATTCCAGCTCCACTATGTCCAGTCATGCCTGACATTTGCCGAGCCATAAACGGACATGTTTCACATACAGTGGTAAACCCCTTAAGACTGCCCATATACTTATTTCTGATGGACAACATATGCACTGGCACTTGACATGGATGAGTGACATTACAATGAAAGACCTTAGAGGACTCCTAAGGCTCTTAGAAACTTGTGTCTCTGTGCATTTGTGTGTCAAAACTGCAGTGCAACACTGTGACGTGGATCTGTCTGTCTGTTCTGATCATTTCAATGAGAAGCACAGAAGACAGATAAGAAATATGCCACATAGCCGCTGGGAGGAGAGGAGAGATGGGAGGAGAGGAGATTAAAAGATAGCTGATCATTTGCTTATGCGAGTAAAAATAACTAATCGCTGAAGAGTTTGAGGATGGGGATAACAGAAGGTTGAAAGTAATTAGAGGTATGAAGGTGAAGAATGATGGGATTGAGAAAGATAATTAAAGGGATAGTTATGTAAACTCATTTAATCACCTTCATGAAATTTCTCAGGATGATTTTATGCCATGGAAGGAGGTATTTTGAGGAATGTCTTGGCTGCTGTTTTCCATACAATGAAAATGAATACACTACTGTTCAAAAGTTTGGGGTCGGTAAAATTTTTTTTGGGAAAAAGTCTCAAATGCTCACCAAGGCTGCATTTATTTGTAATACTGTGAAATATTATCACAATTTAAAATAAGTGTTTTCTATTTTAATATATTTTAAGGTTTAATTTATTCCTGTTATGGCAAAGCTGAATTTTCAGCATCATTACTCCAGTCTTCAGTCACATGATCCTTCAGAAATCATTCTAATATGCTGATTGAGCTAAAGAATAATTTCTTATTATTATCAATGTTGAAAATATTTTTGTGGAAACCATGATACATTTTTTTCAGGATTCTTTAATTAATAGAAAGTTCAATAGAACAGCATTTATTTGAAACAGAAACCTTCTATATTATAAATGTCTTAATTGTCACTTTTGATCAATTTAATGCACCCTTACTAAGCCAAAGTAACAATATTTAAAAAAAAAAAAAAAATAATAAAATAAAAATCCTACTGACCTCACACTTTTGAACAGTCTGAAAAATTCTGAAAATACTCTCATTTGCATTTGCATACATTCAAATATGGCATCTTAAGATGCACTGCACTAGAATAGATGTCATCAGTGATGTCATTTTTTACTTATTTGTATAAAAATTACTAAAATTAAACATTACAATAGATTACAAAAAGTTCTGCCAACATATAATGAAATATTTTAGTAAGTCACATGGACTGCTTATACTACTTTTATGGTAATTTTTTTCAGTTTCATTATATGAAAAAGAGAAGATTTCACAAAAGAAAGTGATTCATACCGGTTTGGAACAACATTTTTCAATTTTAGGTGAACTATTAGGTAAGTGAACTTCATACCTGTGGTGGAGAAACACTCCAGAGTCTGTTCTTGGGATCCTGGGCCACACGATCCATTTTGTGGAACACAGGGTCCCTGTGATGTCATGTGCCACTGGAAGCAGATAGGGTCATCACAGATCATCGCTTCACTGACGTGAGGGCAACTGTCAGACTCCACCCAAGACTCGGTAATTACAGAACGAATTCTTATCCTGAAACCTGAAAATGAGGTGTAGGCATGCAAAATAACAAGGAAAAAAACATCAGCGATGACTCAAACCGAAACACGCTCGATGCCAACGTTTTAGCAGTTACTGTTCCCACATTCTGGCAAAATAAGCAGCGTAACAGCCAAATATCTTGGCCAAATGTATGCGCATTAAGGAAGAGGAGAGAAGAAATAGAAAATGGAATATATATATATATAAAAACGCTTTAAAGAAAGTGTAAAAAATAAAGGAATACAGCTGTCACTGTCACCTCGATGAGTGGGCGGCACCACAGCTTAGGGTCAGAAATATGCTCAACTCTGAGATTCATACACTTTTTACATTACTGAGAGGAGAAACCAAGGACAGAGGGTGTGAATTTAATGTGTGCGATCTGGTTTTATGGGATGTTTTTGTCTCTCACCTCTTCTCCCCTGGGGTTCGAAACAGTTGTCATGGAGACAGGGTCCCCAGGGTGACCAAGGCGTGAGGGGACAATGTTTCTTACAGGGAATGAAGCAAGATTCAGCCAATGGAGGTAAAGGCCCAGCGCACAAGTTCCTGCCAACAGGCCGATTGACTAACAATGAAAAAACAGAGAGACACAGTTTCAGATTTGCCATAAAAGTCCATTGGAGATATTTTCCAAACTGTTTAAAATGCATTTTTGCAGATCTTACAGAAGCTTGAACAAAAATAAATGTAATTCAAATCCATCCTTCTCACTGTGTGGCCACAGATTACCATTTAAATCAAAAAATAGAAACACAGAGGAAACTAAATCTCCCCCTTAGTGTTCTGCCCTGAGTCTCAACAGCCTATGAAGGATTAAGTAAAATGAAAGCAATCTAGAAAATCCCCCCCACAACATTTATGCCATTAATGTTAAAAAAGGCTCTCATTCGAGTTAATCACATTTGCTTATTGTACATTAAGATGGACATTTTAACAGCAATCTGATCCCAAATCAAAAGGTCTTTTAAGGCTACATCTTTACTGAAATGGAATCTCATAAATGACTTGGATCGCTCTTCATTCACTGTGAACGGTAGTGTCAGCTTGGCTCATGAATATTAATTAGTTAATAGGAGCTGCCACCCCCACCCCCTGGGTAATAATATGGTCTTTTGATATACCGAACTACTGAATAATTACCATACTCACATAAAATGATATTTCAAATAATACTGTGATAGTACCATGGTACAAAAAACTGAAATAATAATTCAATCATAATTCTATGATAATAATCCATAGTTTACTTTATCTACAACGGTGTTCTTACTATGGGATAGTACTGTGCTGTCATGGATCCTGACACAATATGCCTTTCGGGTCCGGATCCCACCTCCGCACAGGACACTGGTATTGCTATGGCGATGGTCCTGCTGACTTAAAAGAGGGGTCACCTGGCATGGATTCCAATTGGTCACCCTCCACTCATACCTGTATTTGCAGCCAATTAAAATACACATAAGTCAAATTAAAGAGTCATATCTGTTCAGTCTTCTGCAATGAAATGGAAGTAGCAAAATATCTTTTCTTCCATATTGTGACGTACATCCACGTGAAACAGATTATTGAAAAAGAAAAGAAAAAAATCCATTAGTTGTTGATTAGATGGAGGCACATCTGAATGCGAGCTTGCAGTCGATTGTAAGAAAGGGGTGAGTTTATGTGGATGAAACTGATGAGAAATAGATGGGGTGAATTTTCATTTCTTGCAGACTTTAAGAACTAATGTATTTAGAGGAAATCAAAACATTTGAAAAGATTTGGATGCGCAATTCTGGCAATGCAGTTTCTTCACCTTGGGCACAGTGGCAGTGTGTCTTCCAGAATATTACAGCTTGCTTTTTCTTCCAGGGCGGGGCATGGCTCTCCTCCACCAATGGCTGCTCTCTTCAGGCTGCGGCTCCTGCTTCTGAAGCCAGGTGACTGGTCAGATGTCCGACACGTCTTTGAACACGGACTCCACTGTGACCAATCAGACACTTTACAGTCTCTGGGCATCACACATGAACGAAAGTTTACCGGGCTGTTGTCATGGTCGCAAAGGCTGGAGGTGAGAAGGAAATTTACAGTGTCATAATTTGTTATTATTATATAATATAATATAATTTTATTTATTTTCAATTATGTATATATTAGGGGTGTAACGGAACATGTATTCGTCCCGAACCGTCACGGTACGGACGTCACGGTTCGGTGCATGCAGTCAGACGACGAATACAGTCAGTCACAGGCAATTCACACTCCAATCCAGAAGGGGGCGAGCATCGTAATGCAATGCTGTTTGCTAACCGCCACAACAGGAAAAAGTGCAGAAGAAGAAGAACAGACAATCTAGGCATAGAAATGTTTACGTGTAATCTCTCAACCAGTCTTTCCTCCGCCGAAAGCCTTCAATAAAACAGCTTGAGAATAATATCTCATGTAGCATTACATTTACCTCAGGCAAGTCATTTAGTGTCCACAGCATGTTAGTTAACTAGACAAATGAACTCTAGAGGGGAGCATTTCATTAAATATATGCACTATATTAGCTTATATATTCATTATATTTAAGCTAGTTTACCTGTTAATAATAATTATTTAATATAATTATGTTTAAATAAATTTGTCATGAAAACAAGTTATGACAATAACTGTGTAAATGATCATATTTTAAAAAAGAATTGAAAAATAATTTTATAATTAGATTTAGAAGTTAATGCAAAACCTGCCTTATGTGCAATTTACATTTTTTTATTTGAGTGTTGATTATTATATCTAATATCAAATATATACCGTATCTGTACTGAACTGTGACTTTAATACCAAGGTACGTACCGAACCATCATGTTTGTGTACCGTTACACCCCTAACATTATATATATATATATATATATATATATACACACACTGTATATAATTAAAAATAATTATATAATATTAATAAATAATAAAAAAAAAATGAAAAAAAATAATCAGATTACAATTTCAAACATTACACTGTTTAGTTAGTTTCAAAGTGTTTCATGTTTGTTTCATTGCCTGTTTTGAAGCTGTTGGCATGCATTTAGCCTCTGGCTACCATGGCAAAAAAAGGTAGTAACATAAACAGAACATTTTTCAAGCTGTCTCTCGAACTCTCCAAGGCTTTAGTGTTGCTGCTGATTCTCGCTGAATATATTGGCATACAAAACAAGCTAAAGCACACTATGAAATCCTGCGAGAGAGAGAGAGATGGGGTGGTCCGTGGGTGTTCAATTTATTCAGAAGTTTAGTCTGGCTTAATACAAATGCAAAAAAGTTTGCAAACCGCAAGGGAAATCTTGTAATCTGCAGACATAAAATGATGTTAATTTATTATGCAGTGCCTAAACGAGTGGTTCAAATAAAGACTGGCATTAGCATCTTATTGTTGGTAAGAATATTGATGCTTGCTGCATAGCATAGACAACAAAACATTGCTTGCAAAGTATTGATTGCAAAGCGTGCTTGTTTGACCATAGAATTGGCATTGAATAAATAGTAGCGGATTATTGAATTAGGGGACCACAAATGCACAATGAAATACAACAAAAATGTGCTAATTTTCAGTAAACTATTAAAAAAGTATTAGTTATAAAGGGCCAACAAAAGAATTAGATTAAATTATATTTCCATGTTTCACTGGGATGAGTTTGATGCACAAATGTGAAACACTGTTAAAATTTCACTTGGTAATGAGAATTAAAACACATAAATCATCAAACTCAGGTGGGATATTTAAATTCAGATTTATATGCACATTTTTATATGCACAACTTCATATGCTCATCTTAAGTGTTGGATGTGTTAAAAAACTTTTCCCATAAAACACTAGTTCAGTCAGACCACCTTTTCTTTTTTTCCTCTTGAACTATACACATTTTGTCAAATGATTCGGATTCAGAACGCTCTCGGATGGATGGTATGAGAACTACATAGAACTTGAACATTTGGAGCAAATCAAAAAGCATAACTTACTTGTCTCACTAGATTTCTGCTGTTCTATAGCATGTTTGATAACGTGGATATTTTCAGAACAGTTTTTTTCCTTTTTCATATTCACTGCAACACACTGCAGTCCTGCGCTCTCTCTCTCTCTGGAGCTTATTATTGTAGTTTTCTGGAGCAACAAGTACTATTTCCATTAAAATCTAATGAAAAATTAATAAAAAACAGCAGGCTTGGGATCTTCTTGTAAAAAGAAAAGGTGAAAAGGCTTTACTTTATTGCATCACCCACAACAGAAGGTAAAATTTAGATTCTGTTATTTGACAGCGTAACCAGCAATGCATTCATAAATAAAAGCCTGTTCTCTGATGTAAACAGTATCATATGGTACAATGGTAATCCATCTGCACTAGGAGGATAGCAGAGCTTAATATAGCAGACGCTAATATCCTCACTGTGGAGAAGCATTTAATAAAAAAAAGGCAAATTTATTGCATAACATTTTTGCATAACTGTGTGCTAATAGACATGTATCATTTATTCATGGTCAGATCAGTAATGAGTATTCATTGCACCTCTATTAGACCACAGTCAATTCTGACTACATCTACAATAGTTCTTTAAAAGCTTTTATTACACAACTCTCTCTTTATTCTGGTATTCTGGTATCTAAGTATTTTTGTAAAAAGCTAAACTTTATAATTGGTCAATTTCCTACATCCAACATCCTTCATCTCTTTTTTTCTCACATAAAATAATTTAAACTGAAATTAATATTTTAGGGCCATTTTTCGGTAAGTAGCTGTGGGTTCTGGATTACACTGTGTGGGTTGAGTTTCACAAAACAAAACAAAACAAAACAACATACAAAAAACAAAACATTACAAAACAAAACAAAACATAAAATACAATAAAACAAAAAAAACCAAACAAAACAAAACACAAAATACAATAAAATAAAACAAAACAAAATAATACAAAATAAAACAAAACAAAAAACAAAACAACATACAATAAAACAAAACAAAACAAAATACAATAAAATAAAACAAAACAAAATTCAATAAAATAAAACAAAACAAAATAACATGCAATAAACCAAAACAATACAAAACAAAACATAAAATACAATAAAACAAAAAACAAAACAAAAACAAATACACAATACAATAAAACAAAACAAAATAATACAAAATAAAACAAAACAAAAAACAAAACAAAATAACATACAATAAAACAAAACAATACAAAACAAAATAAAAAAAACAAAATAACACAATAAAACAAAGCAATACAAAACAAAATAAACAAAAAACAAAATACAATAAAATAAAATAAAATAAAACAAAAACAAAGCAAAATAAAAAACAAAACTAAAAAAATAAAATGGTTGGTGCTGTAAACGGATGTGTGCACTGACTGATCAATCTGTGGATTGAGGGATGTGAGAATGGATGAACAGACTGATTTGATTGATTGGTAGATGGGTGGGTGAATAGATGGATGGATTTATAAACTTATTCACTCATTATTTCATGCAATGGATGCCCACCTTAACATGGCATTCTTCCCATCACTCCTCGTACAGCGCAGTTGCCTAGTCTGATAACCAATTGTGATTTCCCAGGATACTTTGTGGCCACTTTCATCATAATGATTTTGGTGGTGAATGCTCTCAGTGTGGCGTTTGATCATGTATGAAGCCTTGACTGTTTTTTTCCCATCAAGGTCAAAATTGAATTCAACTTTTGTCTTTCCAATAGGCGCTGTCCCTTTAAGTCTGCAAGGGCTCCAGGGCCCTACCCACAAACTGTAGCTGTATTCCTGTTGGTCAGAGGGACAGAGGGCAGGGTGGGCATTGTCATGGTTACAGGGACGTGTCTGGGTGAGGCTGGGACAGTCTGCTCCTCCATACAGGGGTGTTGCCAGCACATGCCTGGTGCGCTGTTGGAGGGCCGACCCACAGGTGCGGCTGCAGGTGGACCAGTGGGTGAAGGCGGAGACGACGCAGTCGATTGGGCAGGGTAACAAACACGCCTGCTCTCGTTCTGGAGGTGAAGAAAACGCTTCGCACACATGCAGGCTCACCTTGGTGCTGTTAGTACGCTTCACACACACCACATCTCGCTTTTGTACTCCACGCTGAGCGGTCACACATCGATTGGCTGGGAGGAGAGGACTCGGGATGCAGGGACCCCAAGGAGACAAGCGCCACTCAAACAGATCCTTTTGCCATTCGCACATCTTCACACACACATGCTGGTGCGGTGGCCGATCAGATGGAAAGCAATTGGACTGATGTGTGCTCCAGCCTTCAGAATGGACACACCACACCGAGCGACTCTGGAGCCCGACAGAACCGCAATCATTGGCCACACATACACCCCATACACCTACAGGAAATAAGAGAGACACGCACACAGGATATGAAGTGAATTGTATTACTATTGAAACCACTGTCTATTTAAGCCCAAAACAGGCACAGCGATGAGCCTCTATTCATCTCACTTTAGCACAGAAATACTGTACAGGTACATGTGGATTCAGCCAGCCAAGATGGATAATAATCTTTAATCATTTTAGAACAGCACTGTCAGAAAAATGAGCTGGAGAGAAAGAGAAGGAACACTGACAAAATCTGGATCATACCTGACAAAATTCTGAAAGTAGGGAGCAATTGTAACATTTTTTTACACTTTCTCACAGGGTATTGCAAATCCACCCACCATCTTTTGGTATAAGTAACATACAGTACAGTATGTATACACAGCTGCTAACTCTGCTGTTTTCGCATGTGTAAAAATAACAGCATCATCAGCATACATTTGCACTTGTATCCCTTCACACTGTTGCGGGAGATCATTAATATACAGGCTAAATAGTAAGGGACCTAACACTGATCCTTGCGGTACACCCTTTGTATAATGTAGGTTACAAGACTGAACACCTTTAATTTTTACACAATGTTCTCTGTTTGATAAATTTGAGGATATCCATGCTAAAGCTCTAGATGTAAATGGAAACTTAGAGACAGTTTAGAAAGAAGAACATTGTGATTATCTGTTTTAAAGGTTTTACGCAGATCTTAAAATATAGTACCAACTAATCCTCCTTTATCAAGTCTTGATTTTATTTGCTCTATTAAGTGTAAAATAGCAAAAAAAAAAATTGCTTTAAATAGACAATATTCCTAAGTGATACAGTTACTTCTGATCTCACAGCCATGATAAAATCCTGGATGTAGATCATTCATTTTAACTTTTACCCAACATCTTTTAGTGATAATTGTTTAAATCTAAAAGCAGCAAAAGCTGCCATCTGTTGAAATCGCTTCCATTATCCCCTATTAGAAATAAGAAGACAGAATGAATAGAGAAGCGATAGGAACAAAGAGAGGAAAGACAAAAAGGCAGAGGGGGACAGATGCTCCAAGCAGACAGTGGAAGTCTGACATCATTGCTATCATTCCTCAGGGGATGTTAAAGGCCGTGTTCCCTTCATCAACCCACCATTGAGGTCACCAAATAGACCTACCATCCTGCAAATGCCATCTAATGCACAACGGCGCAGACAAAAACCATGTAACAGAGCAAGCGAGCCATATGGGGTGACATCATTACTGTATGAGCACTGAGGTCAGCCAAAACCCTCTAGTCAGAGCCAGACACACATTTGATCATTAGACTAGGTCTTCACAGTATGCTAATAATTACTGCTCGTGCGCTCATCCTCCTTAGTCAAATATCAATTTACTCAGAGGCAGGGGGTTCAGGTAAGACTTTAACCGCAGAGGCCTGGCCTACAGAGATCTCCCGGCTAATCAGGATTCTGATGGATGGCATGCTGATTAACGATTCTAGATGTGGGAATAATCACTTTGAACTGAAGCAATGTGAGAAAAACCACCAGGAAAGAGATTTTCTGTTGTTGTGCTTTTCTCTGTCTGAACTGACATTTTTGGGGAGGAAAATGGAAAGACAAGGATAATGTGAAGCTTTTAACCCTCAAGTGTGGCACACTTACTCAAGCTTTTCTGCAGAAATTTAGTGGAAACCAAAAATGCAGATCTATAACCATTGATTTTTCATATCCTTATGAAATTATTTATCGATGTGGCTGCAGTCACTTATACATACACTAGCATTCATCAGTTTTTGAGATTGGTAAGATATTCCAATATTTGAAAGACGTCTCTTATGCTAACCAAGGTTGCATTTATTATTTTAAATATATTAAAATAGAAAACTGTTATTTTATATTGCAATATTATTTCAGAATAATAAAGTTTTTACAGTATTTTTATTAAAATTGATCAAAAGAAATCCTTCAGAAATCCTTCTAATATGCTGTTTTGGTGCTCATGAAACATTTCTTATTATTATCGATCTTGAAACCTGCTTTATATTTAATACTTAATATTTTTGCATTAACTTCTGTTTCTCCATTAACTTCTGTTTCTCCAATTCGTTGTTGAAATATAATCATAACTTGTTTTCATGGCGGATTTTTTTTAGCCCTTACATTAACTAACAGGTTAAGTAAAATATAATTAATATATAGGTTAATATAGTGCATATATTTAGCGAAACAGTTCATTTCTCTAGCAAACTAACAAGCTGTTGACAATGAATGGCTTTTCTGAGGTAAATGTAATTCTACGTGACATATTATTTACAAACTGTTTTACTGACATCTTTCCACGGCTGAAACACTGATTAAGCGATTAAACGAGATATGATACGTTTCAGTAAGTTGTACTGTATCTTTCAACATATCTTCATGTTCGTTCTGTAGTAGTGAAGAGGAAGGGATGATCGTGTTCACTCGTGCTCCGCGCTGCCGTTTGGCACAGATCTGTCACGCCACATCAAAAAGCGTCAAAACGGCATTTATTGTTTGAATTTCGTGATAAAATGGACAGAATTTGAAAGATGGCGCTTTGTTTCTTATCGAAAGTAAGAAAACACAGAGCTTATTGCGATTATTGGTGGTTAATGCAGGTTAAAAGTGGTTAGGCTAAAAAGCATTACTGTGCGCGCCACCTTCTGGATTGGAGTGTGGATCGCCTGTAACTGACTGTATTTGTCTGCATGAACCGAACCGTGACGTGCGTACCTTGACGGTTCGGGGCGAATACATGTACCGTTACACTCCTACATTATACACATTTGAGCCCTCATAAACCATATATACAAGAACACACACACACACAGACTCACAATCACATTCACAGCTGTGACAAGCTCCTTCCAACTTTCAAACCGACTTGTATGTCTCACAGGGAGTTGATCTTTTATCTCCCTCCATCTCTCATGTGGCCATCATTGAAACGTAGCAGGCAGGCGGAGAGAAACAGAACTGAGATACGAGCAGGACCCTGTCCCTTGGTGTCACAGCAACTTAAAGCTGTGAGATGGGATGAGGTCACTCCGAGGGCATCAGAAGCAAAGTCACTGTCGGTAAGATCGTGAGTGGTTTTACTCCATTTTGGCAGCACTAAGGCAGACGTACAGATTGAACTAGGATATTGTATCTAGAATCCAGATTATCAATTTCTATTTACTTGCAAAATGCAAATTTGAGTGAAAATTGAAATTGGTTTTCATTCCCGCAGGTTTTTCCTCAGGCAAAACACATCGGCCTCCACAGCTGAAAATATTTTATTAGCAACAATCAGGGGCTTTGGTTCAAACACACCTGAGACAGGTTATTTTCCGCTATTCAGACTTTCAAAAGCTTTAATCACCAACAACCCACAAGCATCCCTCTATGGTGGGATTCCTCAGTGGCTGTACTTCCATTATGAAGCAAACAAGAGTGCTATACTGCCTGCTATACCACCTCATCACCTCACGTTGACAACAGAGCTCATTTTTAAAACATTTTATGCATTTGGCAGATACTTCTTGTCCAAAACAACTTTAAACAATGCAAGTTATAAATTTTCATCAGCACATGCATTCCCTGGCAATCAAACCTGTGACCTTGGCAAGTCTTTGCCAGCCTAAAAAAAATGCAAACTAACAGCTGTGGAAAGTTTTTTAGTGCTTTAGTACAACGTTTTTACCATGTATACACTGCAACAAAACTAGATCGCACTCATTCTTAGAAATATGATTGGACCTCATTATAATCATAGTTCACCCCAAAATGAAAATTCTGTCATCATTTACTCACCCTCAAGTTGTTCCAAACCTGTATGAATTTCGTTCTTCTGTTCAACACAAAAGAAGATATTTTGAAGAATGTCAGTAACCAAACAGTTGACGGTAGCCACTTTTTGTGGGTGAGCAAAAACGCGCCGTTTCAGTGTGTGCCCTTTAAATGCAAATGAGCTGCTGCGCTCGGCCTAAGAGGGCGGAGCTTCAAGAGCTGATTCTCTGGTGTCAGGATTGAGTCAGGACGCACTATAATGTCAGAAACTGCGAATATATGCTGCATGGAGATAGAACAGGTATAGTTTCAATTCACGGTTATAACTTACATTGTCTTCTTGTTTTTATCCACTATATTAGTACAAGCCAGTTTACCGATGAGTTTTATAACGTTTATTGTACTTCACACAAAATATGAAGCGTCTGTTTTCAAGAAAATCACTGTAAGAGCTTAATAAAACAGTGAAAGTGTGCATTAAAATATTATCCATAAACTCTCTCTCTCTCACTTGCATTATCATCAACATACACAGCGAAGTACACAGAAACACTCGTTACAACTAAAAGTAAACAAATATATACTTATGCCTTTTCGGGTGGTGCTTAATAAACTGGTAAACTTTATATCCGTAAATCAACTCCGATGAACTGTAATAAAGTGCTCTCACCTTCATTACTGCTGTATCCAGTATCACTCTGGATACTGTAAGCTGGATCACGAACAGTTTGTACAGATCTATCCTTGAGTAACAAATTTTTAGCTCAACCTCTGTTTTTATTGTCCCTTTGTATTGATATTCGTTCACAAAGCAGTCCGTTGTGAAATGATTCGCGCAGACATAAACGAATTTTGGTAGAGTTGAGGGAGCATTTTCTTTGAAAACAAAATTAATCTTCAGCGGCTCAGATTTAGAGAATAAATGGAGAGAGCTATGTGGATTAATCCATCCAGCTACAGAACACCTAAAACGCTTGGGAGACATTCTCGTCAGTGCAGCAATGGCGGACTGTGTACAACTGGCTGTGAACTCGCTCAGGGCGGTTCTATGTTAAAACAGCAGTGTCTGTCAACATTCGTGGGCGGGGCCTGTGGCTAATGTGACGTCACATTGCCAGGAACCTACAAACGACTTGTTCTGAGACACTGCTTATGATTTATGGGGATTAAAAAAAAGGAGTGGTTGGATTTTTATCATTATAGGGTGGTTGTGTACACACACTGCCAACACACATTTATATCCAAACACCATGCAAAAGTGAATAAAGGTCCCCTTTAAAAACTCATGTAACTACATGAACTTAATTTAACTGAGTTGTTTCTACTAAAAATGAGTATTGTCAGCTTTACTTAATAAGTGTTTGTTGAGTCAACTTAACATTGCTGAGTGAAACGCACAAATTAATGTTGACATATCTAACTGGGCAGTGGATCCATAGTTCCCAGCATGCTCTGCAAGGGACTGCATTAGAGAAAATTTAGGGATTAAAGTGTTATTTTATGTGTTTTTCAGTAAAGGGAAGGATGTTGTTAGTTTATGTTAGTGTTTAATGTTCAGTTATGTTGGACATTTAGAGGAGTTTCTGTAATGTTTTTGAATTTTGTGGTTACCATTATGCAGAAGAGTGGCGCCTGTGTTTAGGCTGTGAGCACTCATATATGTTTATAGGATGGAATTCCTGCTCTCAATTCAATTGAGTTTGTTCAATGAGTTATTTTTTGAGTGCATTTTGTAGAGCAAATAGTTCATTTAATAAGGTAAATTAAGTCAATAAATGTGTTCACCTTACATAATATGTAATATGTATAACATAACATTATTAAGTAAACTGCACATATAAATATTATGTAACAGTGACAAATTCAAATGATTTGTATTTACTCAAAAAAATTTTGTCAGTTTTACTTGAATTTCTTTTGTTCATACAACTAAATTGTTATTTGTACAAATTACTCAATATAGTTGCGTGGAACCACTTGACACTGCTTTTTTAAGTAAATCCAACAATTCATTTTTTTGAGTGAAGTCAGTGGGGCCCTGGGCCTGTTTGGTCACCCATATTCTTCAAAATATCTTCTTTTGTGTTTAGCAGAAGAAAGAACTTCAAATTCAAACTTCAGAACGGTAGTGTATTATGCATTAAAAAAAATTCTCTTAGTAATATGTGTAAACCAATAACTAATGCGAGTACAGGAATTTAGATGCTATGTAGATGCTAAATAGCACACAACTATCTAAAAAGTTTGTAACGTTACTTTCAAAATAGATGAATAACAGTACGCAATGCCAAACCAAATCACATTCAGGTTAGTATAATTGGAGATTGGCTACAGTATCATGCTACGAACAAGTGCACTGGTACATATGCTACACAGCACGACTCAACAACTCAACCCTTGTTTATGCCGAAATAAATCGAATTATGAATTTATGATGTCTGAAAGTGTCAGGACCATTATTGTTGTTTACACGTTTTAAAAAGCACAAAACATTTCCTGACCCAGAGGTCTCTAGAGACGAGCAGCATCCTCCCTCTCAACAGTGTGAAGAAATGTTCTCGTCTGACACTCACACACTTTTTGGACGCAGCCTGGGTGAAACAATAGGGCACATGACAGATTAATTACTCGCTGATGGTCACAGATGCAATTACAGTGCTTTTCTGCCTATCACAGACACTTTAGCAAAGGAAATGGAGCTGTTTTTGGCCCGTCACGATTCAGTTGGAGTCTGGGCTGAGGATTGGTGGAATTGACATCTTAAATTCAAAGGCTTGGGATGTTGCACTGGTTTACTTGTCTGTAAAACACTAGTCACAAGGTGATATGAATGTATGACATGGGTTTTCTGTCAAGTTTACACAGGTGTCCTGGCAGAGTAACTGCAGGTGTAGTTCATCAAATTAACTATGAACATGTTTTACTAATATTTGACAACTAAAAGATCCAAATACTTTCATTTTGAACAACATATCTATAGTTTTATCATTTCAATCCCAACAAGCCTCTTTTGCCCATTTAAAAAGGTAATCATGTACTCACTCTTATTCCAGACCTGGAACATTCATACATATTTTGTAGACTATTTCAGATGTTTTTGTAGGTCAGTGGAGGTCCAAAGTACCACACCCCATTGATTTAAAAAAAAAAAAAAAAAAAAAAATCACATTTTTTCAAAATTTCACATAATAAAGAATTGTATATGTGCATGTTACATTTCCTTTTAAGTGTCCAAATATATTTTGGAGCAACTATATAAGTAAACTCTTCAAAATAAAGGTTTTAAAAGGTTTTTTTTTTGCAGCGATGTCATAGAAGAACTTTTTTTGGTTCCCCAAAGAACCTTACCGTGAACAGTTCTTACCGTGAACAACCATATTTTTTCTTAGGCCCCGTTTACACTAGTGCGTTTTCGATTTAAAAGTTTTGCTACAGTTATGCCTGTCGTTTACACTACGCTGACATTTTTGAAACTCGAAAACGGAGACTTTCGAAAACGCTGCAGACCCGTTTTAGTTTGAAAATGCAGGGTTGCGTTTCAGTATAAACAAACCAAAATGGAGTCTTATGAAAACGATGGCGTGCCTGCCCACGTTGGTGCTGCGTATCCTTGACGACCGTGTAAACAATAACATTAAGACTGAACTGCAATCTTTGCTGCCTTTGTTGTCATTTTTAGCAGCCGTTGTGCAGTTAAACTCTGCATTTTTTAATACTGCAGCTGCCTACATGCGCAAGAGTCAACTGTTTACACTTGTACGTGTATGCCCAGTGTGCATGAACAGTCATGTGACATGCGTTTTCGGTAGTGTAGTGTAGAGGGAGATCGTTTCTGAAACTCTGTGGAAACGCCAGTGTAGACAAGGATCGTTTTCTTTTTTCGCCATTTTAAAAATGAAAATGCACTAGTGTAAACGGGGCCTTAGTCTGAACTTACATTTTAAAAATCTAAAGAACCTTTATATACTATAAAGAACCTTTTGTGCAATGAAAAGGTTTCATGGATGTTCTTCAAAGGTTCTTCATGGAGGTAGAGGTCATAAAGATAATGCAATTATCCATCCCGGTCAATTTCAACCTTTTGACAGTCTTTTGTGAACTAGAACTCCTATATAGAGAACAAGGACTTCTGATTTAACAGGAATCATCTCATGAACACCAACTATGATTTTGTGAAAGGCTCTGTGTGCCCATGGTAATCAATCAAACAGAGAGAAAGAAAGAAATGAGTGCACAACTAATGAACTGAACAGAAAACAAAAGACAAATGGATAATATATGGTCAATATTCACTGCTGAAGAATTGCTCACTTCTTTTCTGTGGGCTCTTCATATACATAGAAACTGAAAAAAGGAGTATTTGAAAAAGGAAAGAATGTGTATACTCATGTCTCATCACATATTATACTGTGAGAGATCATCACTGTCCTATCATATTGGCAGTCAAACAGCTTCATTCTTGGTCCTGTTCATTCCATGGAAAATAAATCATAAAAAATGTTCTATTTATCTCTTTTGCCTTAATGAATCTCTTATGTAATGCATTATACTGAAGACCATTGTGCACATTTACATCAGTGATGTCTGAGTACCTTCACTGAATTATTCATGAGAAGACCTGGCCCTATCCTATACGGACACTTTTTCATCCTGGTGACAAATATAGTAGTCAACATTTGAAGTGGATCAAAACCTTTCATCAAAGTTGTCCTAAAACCTTCTTCTTAGGACAACTTAGTTCTTAGGAAAACTTTGATGAACTTGTTTGATCCACTGTAGTAGTAGTAGTAGTAGTATAAATAAATAAATACATTTTTAAAAGCACCTTTCATACATAAAATGCAGCTCAGAATATATATTTTTAGAAAAGAAAAACAGAAAATGTGTATTTGATTGGTGCAAAGGTATAAAGCTTTCGAATCCTAGTTTTGTGTATTTTTCAACATCGTTGTGATATGCTACACCAAGGCTTTCATTGTATGAACTGCATACTTTTATGCCATGTTGTATATTTTATTTTAACGCACATGTGAGCTGCATTTTATGTATGAAGACATGTTCCTGTAGCTGAAACAGTTGAGCGTGGCTGATGCAAGAACTTGAACTGCAAAGTATGTAGTGGATTAAATCACCTTCAAAATGTCAAGAGAAATGTTAAAGAACTCAATCAAGGTGAAATCAAAATTGAGGTTTTATGGATTTTAGAACATGTCTGTTTAGCTTTATGCTACACTGTAAACCCTAACGTTCAAAATACTTAATTGGTTTGAGTAGGACAAACTTAAAATAAACAAATTAGTTCAGTTAAGTTAACTGTTATGAGAATTTAGAACTTTCTTTTTCTTCTGAGTTCACAGCACTGACATATTTCAAGTAAACTGAACTGTTTCATTGTTTTGAGTTGTATGAACTAATTTATTTTAATTTAGAGTAACTTAAGTTTAACTGAAACTGGGCTGGGATTTCTGTTTCCCAGCATGCTTTGTACTCGAAAGGGAGAGTAAATGCTAAAATTAAGTGTAATATAATGCATTAGGGTTTATAGTGAAGTAAATAACCAACGCTATCTCATGACCAATTCGTACGTATTTTATGAGGTGGCTAATTCGTACGACCTCACTCGTACGAATTCATACGATTTGCCTAAACCCCAGTGACGGGTAGGTTTTGGGGCGGGGTTAGGGGTAGGTCATTTGTATGAATTCATACGAATTTGGCATCTCGTAAAATACGTACGATTTAGCAAAAAACATACTAATTTGTACGAGTAAGGTCGTACGAATTCGTATGAATTAGCCACCTCGTAAAATATGTATGAATTGCCGTGAGATCGGGTTGAAATAAAAAAATTAATTAACTAAATCTTTTATGTTAATTGCTATAAAAATGTATGAGTTAGCTCACTCAGTACTTGAAGTTAGGAGCAATTAACATGCACGAGTACTGCAAACTTAAAACTTGATAGTTCTGCTTACTTAAAATTGGGAACATCATAACTCAAAAAATTCGATGTAACTGATTACCTCAAATTTTTTGAGTTAGCCCAACTTATTGGGGTTTACAGTGTAGTGTCCTCATAAAAGCTGACAAAATAAACTACATTAGCAGATATACAGTATGAGCACAGAATGTAGTAGTAAATTATGATTCATCTTGTTTGCCTTGGCATGTACACATTTTTGTCCACGTTAGATAAAATGACAATGTCTCTTTCCATAATACTGCTTAAAAGCATCTAATCTGCTCTAGTCAGACTGCCTGTCTTCATCCATCTCTTGAAGGTTAATTTTCACCTTCTTGTTTTGCGAGACAGAGTCATTTTCTGTCCAGTTCGTGACGTCAGATAGAAGAACTCCAGGGAGAGTGGTTCAAAATGAGGTTTTCAAGCCTTCGGATTGCTTTTAAGATTCAAACTCAAGAATTTGCTCTCCTGTCTCCACGTTTTTCTAATTTCCAGGAAAACTGAACAAAATTAAGCGCACACAGACACAAAGAAAGCTCAAGAAAATTAGACCTTGAATACAAAAGAAAGTGGGTAGGTGCACAAATGAGCACTTCTTCACAGACAGAACGAAACTGGACACACTCCTTCAGGATGAAACCAGTATCGATTTTACATTCCAGGAATCATCACCCCTGTGGACCTGCAGAGCTGCTGTTCGATCCACACACAGCACGAGAAGAAACTCGCTCAGGGCCTCTAAGAACTGACCACTGCTTCACAGAGAAACTTCAACGACCTCATTTCATCCTTACTTCATCTATAAAACATTTTCACAGTTGCCTTCATTAGCATTAGACCTGTTGATATGTCCCATCAATCAGTTTGTGGGGAATTTTACAATAGCTTTCGAGGGAAATCAACTTTTTAAAAGAAACTTCAAACCAAAACTATCTTTTGGTGCCTTCTAGTTATTGAAGTGTACATTTTTTAAACAAATCTGTGATATTTATGATATGTAAATCGATTACAAATTTTAAAAAGAAATGAAAGTAGCCTAAAGTAAAATGTTTCGTCCGACAATGATCCTAACTTACCAAGACTGCATTTATTTGATCAAAATACAGTAAAAATCAGAAATATTGTGAATTATAATTACAATTTAAAATAACTGTTTTGTATTTGAATATATTTTAAAATTCAAAGCTTAATTTTTAGCATAATTACTCCAGTCTTCAGTATGTGTAGGAATCACAGGGTACCTCATGATACCGATAAAATCATGATACAGCAATTCTACGATAATCAATATATTGCTAGACAATCCTATAATGATATATCATGATATGTGTCTAACTAAGAAAACAAAATGCTATGAAAATGTTAAGTGCGGAAAACCTGCACTTAACATTTTCATAGCATTTTGTTTTCCTAGACTTTGCATTTATTATTTTACTCACACTGCTGTCTGCCATCCAGTTAAAAAACTGTTGTGCTGTGTTTAGCATTTTTGATGACAAGGGTAACAATTTAAAATATCACTTTTGACAATTTAATGCGTCCTTGCTCAATAAAAGTATTTATTTCTTTCAAAAAAACAAAAACAAAACAACAAAATCTTACTGACCCCAAACTTGTGAACAATATGTGAAAATGCATATTAAATATGTTTTCCCAATTAAAAAGTTTTTACACATAAAGAAATAAATAGTAAATAAATCTTAAAAAAGATGACACTTACAAGAAATGAACATAAAGCATCAGTAGCCTATTAAAAGCTGTTTTATTTTACATGGAGTGGGTCGTCTTATGATGGCCTCCATGTTCCCATGACCATCCGAATACTGCTAACTTTTTCCCTATAATCTCCCTGTTACTGGACACTTTTGCTTGTGCAATAAATGAATCTGAATTTTTATTTTTGGGTGGACTATTCCTTAATCAAGAGTGGTCAGACATCCCAAACCCACAATTTGGTCCCTGCATCCAGTAAAGGAAACTGAATGATGCTCATATCCGTGTTTATTTACTGAGAATGGCAGTTGCCTGATATGAACTTCCTGCCTGAGGTCTTCATAGGCAAATGTTGGATGTTTTGTTACAAGTTCTGAAGAAGTGCTTAATTGCGGCATCTTGAAATAAGCTCACAGCTTGGATGCGCCGGACGGCATTAATAGGCCAAGTAATAATCTTCTGTTCTTTGCGAGCTGTCAATCTCACGCTTAACAATTGTTGCCATGGTGACATGAGGAATTCTCAGTGCAACTCCAGCTGGATATAAGATTGATCAGACTTCACAGATAACACAGGCAGATGGTCTCACAGTTTTCTGAACTGCCGTACATACATGCCTGCTGATCCAAGATCTGTGACAACAAGGATCAATATCCAACCTTGACCACTTATTCTTTTCTATTCACCACTTCTGTTTCCCTCTATCAAATGCAGAACAGAAATGTACATTACCTTGCTTACTGACTGACTATACTATACAAAAAACTGTCATTCACACATTTGATTATGCAATCCCAATATGTGACTTCTCCAACTGGATCTGACCACGAAGAAATGAAAAAAATGTGTCACAATTCTCTGGCTCAGGCTGTAATTGGATCTTACAAACACAAACTGTGTGTTTAGCATTTCTGAAAACCCTGAAATAATTGATGCATTTTTTGTCTGTGAAAATATCAGACTAAGATTTACCCTGTGCTCTGTTAAAGAAACAATTCATGCAAAAATGGAAATTTACTCACCCTCATGCCGTTAATAATACTGTATATATATATTTTTATAGGCTTTTTGAAGGATATCTTGGTCATTCTCAAAGCAAATGAGGACTGATCGTGTCAAGATCCAAAAATGACCAAAAAAGCACCATTAAAAGTATCTTGTGCACTATATTCTTGTGCACTTATATTATAAAAGTCTTGATAACATTTAGATGCATTGAAAACCTTAGCAGCCTACGGCACATTCATGAGAGAAGTATCTGAACGAATAGTTCTTCTGATTTGGATTTTTGGCCATATTTTTCAAAAAGTCCCTTTTGTTTTCTACAGAAGAAAGAAAGTCATACAATTTTGTAACAACATGACAATGAGTAAATGATGGCAAGTAATCATGGTAGAAAAATACTCATAATTCAGCTAGGGATAGCGTAAATGAATTTCATCCTGTCGTACCAAGAAAAAAAATATTGTCAACCCACCTGTTTTCCAGATGTACTGGCTTTTTTTTGGTGCTTCTGCCCCCAGTGGAAGAGACATTAGTGCTACATAAAGGAGAGAAGCCCACAGGGAGAAGAAAAAGGTAATCTCATGCCTCAGAAATGCCATCTTCTGTCTGCCTGTTGGTATCTAACCTGCAACAGAAATACACACAATAGCTAGTTAATTAGTTCTAGAAAGTTAAGACATCTTATGTACGGTTTCATGAAAAAAAACAGACATCAGTGTAGACACAAAAATACCACAACATTCATATTTTTTTTTATTTTTTGCACGTTGCTATGCAATTTCTAGGGTGTTGTGGGTGGTTGTGAAGTGGTTGCTTACTGGACAAAGTTTGGTTTCTCCCTGCTTCAATGTAAGTCTATGGGATCTTTTGGCCCATTTTCTCAAACAAGCATCTGATCACATAGAAAAGTAACACCACACCTGAGTCATTCTACAATTTAGGAAAACATATTATAATCTTGCACAAATATTTGTTAGGTGAAGTTGCCTTGATGTTTCTTAAATTACAGTTTTTTGTCTGTTTTTGAAGTGTGTCTTGAGTTCAAAATAATGAATTATATAAGAAAAAGTTAATTTCTACATCTAAATACTTTAGAAAAATAGTTTTTTAGACTGAGTTTAAATTTAATTTAAGAACATCTCTCATTTTGCTCATGCAAAAGTTCTATCAACTATGTTATTGGTCGAACAATCGCCTGCAAGGCTGCAACTAAAAAATTGTTTATCACAACACTATGTTATCACTATTTTTCATTCATCTGGTGAACATTTTGAACATTATTGTAAGCATTTTCCCCCCAAATATTTTATATACTATAACCTATTGTCAGGGAGTATATTAACTGACCATCGACTTATGTTGGGATTTTTATGGTTTGCAAAGTTTTTTTTAAATTCAAATTTACATTGAAATTTAAGGTTAAACTGATCAAGAAAATAATGTAGCTGGCCAGACAAGGCCTGCCATTGAAATGAGTCAAAATGGTGAAATCCTAAATAATCAAAAATTAAGCAATAAGATATTAAAATATAAAATTGTTCTATAAAATCCTTCATTTTTCTAGAACAGAACAGAACAAAGTCCTTCAGCTTATATTTTACTGAGTAGTACTAACTTCCAGCCACAGATCCAGATGTGTTTCACCTAGATGTTGGTTTAAATATTTCTGAAGTTGTAGCACAATCAGTCAGAGGAAGTGAGAAATCTAGGATCTGCCAGAGAAGAATACCTCCCTGGAGACACTGGACATATTTCACAAAAGCTAAACCTGTGAAATCCTTCCTCTGTATCTGTTTCTCTCACTCTTTGTCTCATTTTATTCTCCTGTCTCTAAGGCACATATAAACACCTTCCTGAGGGGGAAAAAATATCCTATGCAGTCTCTTGAAGGGAATTCATTGGCGCTCGTTAGAGCTGACTGGATGAAGCGTGTGCTCTGCTCAAGGAGAACATTTAAAGAGATGAACTGGACACAAAGAGCTGTGGCTGATTCCACTCAGCTAAATTACGTCTGCCACATTCCCACCATGTCAAATCCGTTACTTAGGGCAGGGAAGAAAGGTTGAAAAGAAGAGGAGGGAAAGAGAGAACAGACAGAAGGTGATGAAGAGCAGGAGAGATAATGACAAATTACTGCATAGAGATTTTTTTTTAGCTGAATGACTAAATTACAGAGACAATTAACTCCAAAGTGCCACTTACTAATTGTGGATCTCCACTGGAACATCTGTTTCAGGCAAACAGTAGTCAATTAACCCTATAATTTGGAATAGAACAGTATTGTATGTCATACCATGATATGGTATGGTACTGTACAATATAGTGCGGAATAAAATCGAAATACATAAAATAAAAAATAAAACAAAATAAAAAGGATCTAGAAAAATAGGTAAATACAAACAAATATAAATGTAATATAAATGTAAGCAGAATATTCAATCAGGCATAACATTATGACCACCTTCCTAATATTGTGTTGATCCCCCTTTTGCTGCCAAAACAGCCCTGACCCGTCAAGGCATGGACTCCACTAGACCCCTGAAGGTGAGCTGTGGTATCTGGCACCAAGATGTTATAGCAGATCCTTTAAAGCCCGGAACACACCAAGCCGACAGTCGGCCGTCGGGCAATTTTTGTTCGTCGGCCGACTAAGTTTTCTCAGTGAGTTCCGCACCGTCGGCTGAAGTTGGTCCTCGTTGGGGTTTTTTTGGCCGATTTGACATGTTGAATCGGCGTTGGAGCTCGTCGGTCAGTCGGGCCATCTGATCATTCTGATTGGCTGTTCAGCTACTGCCACCTGCTGGTACGGAAAGGCATTTCTTCTTGCGCAGGCGCAGAAGGGACGTGCTACTTGGCCGTCAGGTGTCGAGTGTCGGTTTGGTGTGTCAGGGCAACTTTGCACCCAGACGCTGCCGACGTGAGCCAACCCCACAGTCTGCTTTCGTCGCCACTAGTTCGTCGGCGTTGGCTTGGTGTGTTCCGGGCTTTAGTCCTGTAAGTTGTGAGGTGGGGCATCCATGGATCGGACTTGTTTGTTCAGCACATCCCACAGATGCTCGATTGGATTGAGATCTGGGGAATCTGGAGGCCAAATCAACACCTCAAACTCGTTGTTGTGCTCCTCAAACCCTTCCTGAGCCATTTTTGCTTTGTGGCAGGGCGTATTATCCTGCTGAAAGAGGCCACAGCCACCAGGGAATACCGTTTCCATGAAAGGCTGTACATGGTCTGCAACAATGCTTAGCTAGGTGGTACGTGTCAAAGTAACATCCACATGGATGGCAGGACCCAAGGTTTCCCAGCAGAACATTGCCCACAGCATCACACTGCCTCCATTGGCTTGCCTTCTTCCCATAGTGCCTCCTGGTGCCATGTGTTCCCCAGGTAAGCGACGCACACGCACCCGGCCATCCACGTGATGTAAAAGAAAAAGTGATTCAGCGGACCAGGCCACCTTCTTCCATTGCTCCGTGGTCCAGTTCTGATGCTCACGTGCCCACTGTTGGTGCTTTCGGCGGTGGACAGGGGTCAGCATGGGCATCCTGACTAGTCTGTGGCTATGCAGCCCCATACGCAACAAACTGCAATGCACTGTGTATTCTGACACCTTTCTATCAGAACCAGCATTAACTTCTTGAGCAATTTGAGCTACAGTAGCTCGTCTGTTGGATCGGACCACACGGGCCAGCCTTCACTCCCCACGTGTATCTTGGCCGCCCATGACCCTGTCGCCGGTTCACCACTGTTCCTTCCTTGGACCACTTTTTATAGATAATGACCACTGCAGACCGGGAACACCCCACAAGAGCTGCAGTTTTGGAGATGCTCTGACCCAGTCGTCTAGCCATCACAATTTGGCCTGTGTCAAACTCGCTCAAATCCTTACGCTTGCCCATTTTCCTGCTTCTAACACATCAACTTTGAGGACAAAATGTCCACGTGCTGCCTAATATTTTATATTATATACGGGGTCAGTAAGATATATATATACCCCACATTAAAAAAAAAAAAAAAAAAAAAAAACACTCACCACTTGATTGTGATTTTACTGAAGATTCACTGGCTGCAATTGTCTGCAAATAGTTCTTATCAAATAGTTATATTCTTATTTCTGCTTCCAAGACTCTTTACTAGCCTCATGTTCATTAGCTACTCAGCTCCATAACTTTCCACTGCATTTCCCCTGATGTTTCTGAGAGATAATTCCTCTTCTTTCTCCACATCTGTCTCTTCCCTTTGCCATAATCCCCATATCACTCCAATTCCCATCCAAAAATGTAAATCACATTTCATTCAGCAAAACACTGACTGGATCTGCATCAAATGTTTGGTTAGCTGCATTGGCTTTGTCATACAGTTTGAAAGGCCTGTCACAACTGAAGTGATCTTCGAAACACAGTTCTGCGACTCCTTTCCTCCAAGTGCTGTTATCTTAGAATTCCCTGCTCGTCCCGTCGTGAGACTGTAGATTGACGCATAGCATTAAACATGTCTGTTAGCGCTGACCGGAGAGCGGAGAGTAATTACAAAGCTAATCAGTTTCGACAGGGCTCCATTCACTCACGGGCTCTCACACATGTGCAGACTCCAATACATCTGCACACACACACACACAAAGTAGAAGTAGAGATCTACAAATGGCTGCCTGATTAAAACACTCATTTTTCAAGAAGGGCAGACTGATTTGAGGAATTGCGGGGCTCAAGTATTCACTGAAAAGTTTAATTAAATAGTTTGTTTGGCTGATTAAATGGGTGCATCCTTTTCATTAAACCTAGAAATCTTCAGTTCTGTTTTGAGGGTCGAGAGGGTGTAAAGAAAAGAATAATGAACAAATTTATCTTAATCTCCCACATACAGGCATCATTAAGCCCACGGGAAACACACAAACACCCACTTCCTAATATAAGAGGTCTATTCTAGGCAGTCTGTTTCAGCCATTTTAATATACAGTATATGCATGCATTTAGAAGTCTTTTTGCAGCTTTAATCATAGCAATAACAAGCACATTAATTTCCATGGCAATTTTCAGCTGGGTTTGTAGGACGTCTCACCCCTTGAAATTTTCACCCGCTAGAAGTGCAATGACATTTTCATAATGCCAGCTTTGAAATGCCTTCTCATTTAAAACATTTAACTCCGGTGTTAAAATTCACCCTTCTTTCGTAACGTTTCCCACGCTTGAGCTTTAGAGTTGACTCAAATTGTCACGCTTCATGTGTGGAGGAACTCAGATATCTAAGTTAAATGCCAACATGACTCACCTTTGTTTAACCTTTACTTCAGGAGTATTGTAGTAATTAACCTGGAGGACAACTGAGCTGATGTTGCATTATCGCAGCGGCTGCCCTCGCAGATGTTTTCTCTTTATGAATTGGAGATCTTATTTTCTCTATCAGGATAATTAATGTGTAAACGCATAGGTTACATTAATGAAGAGAGCAAAAAGAACTTTCAAGTGACAATCGGTTGGCATTTAACAATGCTCTTTAAAATTTTATTTTATTTTATTTTTCCTGAGCATGTAGATCTAAGATCCTGGTATTCCTGTACTTGTCACTATGATCAGAAGGACCGCTTCCAAATCTATCATCACCGCCCAGTCAATCCACCCGCCCCCCACCCCCGCACCAAACACCTCCCCCACCCCACCCCCCCGCACCAAACACCCCCCCCCCCCAACAAAACATATGTGTAACAGAACAGGATAGTAAGAAGAGTGAATCCCTGCTGTCACCGAAAAGTATGTTCACATTGGAAAACAGACACCCAAGAGTCAATGGTGTCAACTACATTAGGTAATTACTTTAGTGTCAATGTTAATCCACATGTCACAGAGTGTGTACATTTTCTCTAGTTCATCTAATATGGTGCTTTGGTGTGTGTGTTCATCAATATGTGCATCAATTTCCTGTTTTATCTTGTAAAAAGAGTCTCTCAGACACTGTGGCATGAGTCATTACTGGACGGATCAGGTAACAGGCTTGATGGCACACTGTATGCAGTGCTCGGTGACAAACTGACCTTCCCTGCTGCTGAGTCAATTACAGTTCAATTAGGACACAGACCCTGCTGCGGACCCAAGCTCTGCAGCAGGAAGCATATGGCAGCTATATATGGCCAAACCAGCTCCAGCTCAGCTGGAAACGGTCGCAAACACACTTATGAAGCAAAGTGGAAATGAAAGAATCAATAAAACATACTTTATATAGGGTTCAAATGAGAGCTGTGTGCAGCTACTGGACTGAACATCTGTTATTGTAATTTCCTTGGTGGCTGGAGACAGCTAGGACTTAAATAGGATGAGGTGTAGACCTTTAATTGGTAAAGTGTATGAAAAATGGAGTGACTGCAATTACAGACACATGCAAGGGCTTTGAGATTGGCTTTCGGGCTTCAATACAGTCCACTATAAGAAAGTTCATGCTCCAAAATTTGCATTTACCAAGCACCAAATGCAAGTAAAATTAGCTTTGGCGACTATTTCTATAAGTTATTCTTCAATCAACCGGTCACTTTAATACAATCTGCAAATAATACATGGTTTAATTAAAATTGTTCCAATTGATAGTCTGACACTGATGTAAAGGACAAAAAATGTATTAAAAAAAAAAAAAAAAAAAAAAAAAAAACATACTAAAGATAACATGCCAGGAATTGTGAATCTTCTAACAACATTTAACTATAATTTATTATAATTATTATTATTTTAATGGTAATTTAATATTTAGTAATGTAATATTTTGAACCAATAATAATAATAATAACAATAAATTAAATAATTTCATTAATAAATTCAATTCAAATAATTTAATTATTTTTATTGGTTTGAACTATTATTATTATTATTATTGGTTTATTAACAGTAATTTTATATGTAGTAATGTAATATTGTACAATATTATTAATTCTAATAAATAATTAGTAATAAAAATAATACTAAAATAAAAAAAATAAAATAATGGACCTGACTGCTTTAAGCCCAAACAAGTGATTAAACCGCCAACATGAAAATATGAGCAACACAATCAGATGTAGTTTTAGTAGAGATCTCGTATGTGATGCTGCGAGTCACATAGTAACATTCACTGGAGAAAACAGTGGAAAAATTGCATTGCCTAAGGGAAGAAAATATAGCTTTAATATTAAAAACGATGTAAAAGACAATTTTGTGGCCAGTAAGGAAGACTTATGGGCAGTAAATTTACCCACCATTGGCCAGTGCAGCAAAAATCTAATATTGGACCTTGTTCAAGTGCATCAGAAACTATGCCTTCTCTTATAGCTGAGATGAAAGCAAACTGTCATGTGACAGCATCAGTCATTCAGTAACGCAACATTGGACAAACAGCAAAGACTTACTGCTGGAGAACTGAAGAGACACAGGAAGAGCGAGAGAGAGAGAAAGAGTCTATTAGTCTTTGAGCTAATTTTCACACAGATTGAAATACTGTTGTTTTCATGTGTGCCACACTAATGAGAGATTCTGCATAAAAAACAGACCGGGAAGTGAGTTTCAAAGTGATTCACTTAAAGCAAACTCAACATGTTTTTGAGTTGTCTTTGATTGTCTTTTCTTTCATCTGTTCTTCATAGTCCCATTGTGATTCCTAGCCGCCAGGCCTGAAAACTGGGCTCAGGATCTTTGAGAGCTGGAGTCACTGTCTCAACTCTCATTTGAAACAACAGAGAGAAACTCTCAGACAAATGTCGACACTTCAACCCTGTTTTTAGAAAGCTTTCTTGTTTTATCTGTGAACGCCGCGGGTTTGTGAAAGATTAGACATTGTGTTAGCACTGATAGATTTGGAAGAGGTCCTTCTGATCGTAGTGACAGGTACAGGAATACAAGGATATATCTACATGCTCGTGGAATAAAATAAAATATGGTTACAGGCCAATCAGAATATTAAAGGGTTAGTTCACCCAAAAATGAAAATAATGTCATTTATTACTCACCCTCATGTCGTTCTACACCCGTAAGACCTTCGTTCATCTTTGGAACACAAATTAAGATATTTTTGATGAAATCCGACTCTTTTTTGATAAAATCTCGAAGCTTTACGAATCTTTTGTTTCGAATCAGTGATTCGGGTCCCATATCAAACTGCCAAACTGCTGAAATCACGTGACTTTGGCGCTCCGAACAACTGATTCGAAACAAAAGATTCGTAAAGCTTCGAAGCAGTGTTTTGAAATCGGCCATCACTAGATATTGTTGAAAAGTCGTTATTTTGTTTTTTTTGGCGCATAAAAAGTATTCTCGTCACTCTATAATATTAAGGTTGAACCACTGTACTCACATGAACTGTTTTAAATATGTTTTTAGTACCTTTCTGGATCTTGAGAAGTTCGGTGACATTGCTGGCAATAGAGGCCTCACTGAGCCATCGGATTTCATCAAAAATATCTTAATTTGTGTTCCGAAGATGAACAAAGGTCTTACGGGTGCAGAACGACATGAGGGTGAGTAATAAATGACATAAACTTTCATTTTTGGGTGAACTAACCCTTTAACAGCTCGTGTGATGTCCGATTAATCCCATTGACATACATTGGGTTGTCTGAAGTCACTAGGTTGCTTCTAAAAATCCTCAGTGCCAGCGTGGACACTCTATCTCTGCCAAACTTCAGATGCTTTAGACACTTTGAAGGGCCAGACATGACCAGCTGCTGTCAGTCCTTTGATGTCTCTGTAGCATCACTGCAGGATCATCTCTGAAGTTCTCAGACTCTAGCAAAACTACACAAGTTTCACAAAGTCCTGGACCTCTCCATTGGAAGTTCCACAGCTTTGAGATCAGACAGTTGGATCCTGGTGTCTGGTTTGTAACATTCAATTAGAATGATAAAAAAGACAACTTTTGAATAGCATTTCTCAAATAAAACAAAATATTGTGCAAAAATTTTACCTTGAGGGGTACAACCACTTGTCACTGGTGTACCCTGAAAGGTACCCCTCTGTACCTTATCTACCCCTAAAAGGTGTATATGGTACCTGTCTGCATGGATGCAACAAAATTGCTTCCATTATAATTAAGTAAACTGTCTATTATTGCAAGTAGCAAAAAAAAGAAAAAAAAAGAAGAAGACTTCTAATATTAAAAAACACCTTAAGGTGCTAATACGCAGCTAAAAGGTACAATTTCTACACATTATGGTGTAATAAAAAAAGAAACACATTACTTTCACAGCTTCCAAAAAGTAATTATCTAATTGTTGTATTTTAGTCACATCCCTGCGTCTATGCGTTTCAATAAAGAAGAATTTTTCTTAAAAATTCCCTTAAAAGTGGACAGATTTACCTGTGCATCACAGTCCACCACCAGTGCATCCTACACTGTAAAAAACTATAAAAATGCTACAATAAAAACCTGTTAATAGGTGAACAGTTAAGTTACATTAACAGTAGATGTTTACAATCACATTATATGTAATTTTACTGTAAAATACTGTCAAATTCATGTTTTTTGCAAGAATAAACTATGAATTAACATATAATTTACAGTAAACAGCAGTAAAAGGACATTCCCAGAAGGAATCTGTTGAACTGATTTATCAGTTCAAGCAGATTGGTATATTAACATTATATCACTTAATGAAATATGTTGTTATAAGCTGTAAAATATATAGGCACCATTATGCCATTCTGCAATACCTGAAGCATAGTCACCGTATTTTTACGGTGAATTTATGGCAACCACAGCTTCTTGTTTTTTACTGCAAATTTAACAATATTTTTTTACAGTGAGGAATCAACTGAAGCTACCAGAAATGTCAAATACACTGTGCTGCTTTAGACATGTCTACTGTAAATCATTCTCACTCACCAACAATTTATTTTTGCACAGCAGATGCTGAGACACTCTCATATGATGCCTGATACCAGGAACCTTCAAGTGTGCAGCAAATCAAATCAGTGATCAAATAAACCAAGAGACTGGAGAAGCACAAACTACCATAACGCTCACCCATGAGCTTCAGTCCCCTGACTGCACTTTGTATAACTTCTCTTTACAGCAAACATGGATTTATTTTTTAACACATCTGTCATAGTTTCTCACTTGAAGCTTGTACCTGTAATGAAAGTGGTAGCAGCACATTCAAGATATTCTTTTATCAGTATCTGGGTTCCCTGAGAATCAAAACCACAACCACTGCTAGCAAAACACTACAAGAATATTACCTTTTTCATTGCTACTTCAAGTTCTTCAAAAATGTGTTTGTAACCACAGTAATGAGGAACAAAGTTATACCTAGTAAGCTTGCAACTATCACCACTTTTCTTCAAAATGCTTATTTAGGGTGCTTTCACACTAGTGCATTTGGTGCGGACCTGGGGTAGACCGGTTCGTGTGGATGATGTTGACGCTGGCTTCCGAACTCAGGTGCGCACCAGCGAACCGTACCCGAATCCACCTAAAAAGGGTGGTCTGGGGAGGTTCATTCATGTGAACTCCCATTCGGTTCGCTGCTGATATAAACGCAATCGTACTAAATCGTGGAAGTGAACCGCTATTGATAACGTATGATTTGAAAACTGTGAGTTTGTGTGTGTTCTCACTCACTTTCCTGACAGGCGTGACTGATGCACTGGACGCAGAATGTATATCTCATTTCTGCTTGCCTTCAGCAGAAATGGGCTCCTGCGTTCTTCAGAGAATTTGCAGTGCATTTGCGGCAGTTAGATGCTGATGCTTTGGAAACAAAACATAGACTGTAAAAAAAGATGGACGATGCACCTTCACTCTCTTCCATTGTAGTAAGTGAAGCCGCCAGTGTGCCAATATGACGCTGACATCTTAAGTCTCGAGTCTGCGCAGTAGTGAACTTGGAGCCCAAGTCTGCACAGTAGTGAGCGTGAAGTGGAGCCGCGGTATCAAGGTCCCACCCACACCCCCGCAAAATCAGTTAATACAGTTTACTGCAGAACAACTTATTATGCTGATGTGAAATAAACAGTTCTGAAAATGTAGAAATTAAAGTTAAAGCTCCAATCTCCTCCCGAAGATCCAGAAAAAGATCCAGAAACAGCTTAAGGAAATAATAATAATAAATTTAGTCCTGGTGTGCTTAACGTTCACACTGTCATTTTTAAGACCGAACCTAAAGATACCAAAAAAAAAACCAAAACATATTTTGCGACAAACATCCAAAACAATACTGTGTACTGGGCTAAAAGCGTTCATTATATGTCTGTACATATGATGGAATTTTGACCAGCTCAGAACTCGCGAAGAGTTTATAAAATGTGTAAAGGAGTCAAAACAGCGCCAGGAACTCCTCTGTTGCACACAAACGAAGATCTGTGTTTCTGACACTTGTAACGAACTGTAATGGGCAACATAGCTCCTATGATGAGAAAAAAACAGGTATGCTTCAGCATTCTGTCCTTTTTAGGGTCGCATCTGGTGACATCACATCCTGTTTTTGGTTCATTTAGATGTCTTTGGTCCATGTTGCGTTCATATTTCTGTCGAACCGCACCAGAGTTCGTTTGGAAGCGTTCACATTTCACATGAACCGCACTAACAGAGATTATTTTAATCAAACCAAACCTGCCAAGTGTGAACACACCCTTAGAGTCTTTATCCATATATGTGAAATTTTATCTGCAGACTGACTTTTTGATAGTCTAACTGCCTTTTGTTGAAAAGTTCTGATCCATAGTATCAGTTAAGCCTGCTTTCGAATAAAAGCAATTTTCAGTTATTAATTGCGTACAAAGCCACCTGAGCTGGAAGACCACCATCACTGTGCCCTGCAAAATACAAACAGGTTTACTAGACCAGATTTTGTGATTTTAGAGCTTGAATTCTGATGTTCCACTTTCAGGGTCTGTGTAAACCTACAGAAGGCTTTGTGTGCTTTGTGTGGTGAAGGGTATAATCTTAGTTGCATGGGTCATGTTTTTGGCTGGCGACAGTTTACAGAGGTCTGTGTCTGCTTGGATTATTTAGTGCATGTCTATCTGCACCACAGTGACCACTTGGCCTCTACTTAGTGAGATGCTGAGGGCGACCCAACAGTATTAATTATTCAATCATGGGTTTTTCATAATTAAACTGAAGAAGCAGTCTGCATTGAGTTTTTGGAAATTTTATGTCGAATCTATGTGTGTGTATGAGCGTGTGCTTTGGTTTACACTGGATCCCCTGCAGGCTGAGCGTCGTAATGAGGTTAATTAGCAGATTTAAAGATATGATACAGACAGACGCGCATGTGAATAGCAATGAGTGCTCCGGCACTCCATGTTTGGATTGATTTCCGCGGAGAGGAAACAACACACAGTCGTGCTCGCTCTCACAAACATGCGTGCACAGACACTTTAGTCTCTTTCATACACCCATTTCAAATAGGAATTTACAAAACTTCACCTGACTCTCCTTGCCAGACTAAATCAATGCTTTTCTCAGTGGAGAACTGTTGTTTGGAAAAGCCTCTGAAATATAACCTTAATTATAATTATATCCCTTAATTATTGAATGGAACAACCCAAGCGAGGAGCCAGAGGTGTTCACAACATGGCAACACATTTAATACAACAGCACAATTGAAATCATTTCTGGACAATAACAGCATAAATGCTTCCTCTGAGATCCAAAATAAACTCAAATTACAGTCAAATGCACTTTTAAACTTTCAAAAGACCAGTGTGCATATGTTAGGTGGAGTGCCTACCCCTTTATAAATGCAATTAACATAATTTCCCCAGCAAAACCTTGATTACTAAGTCCCCCCAACTACTGTACCCATTCATATAAATTATGGAAACAATAGCATTAATTATGAATCATGCAATGGGCTATAAACACTCACATCACAGTCCAGTCCACAGCACACTCATTCAATCTTCTGTCACTAATGTGCACTTGTAACACAGGAATCACATGTTCACGTCACAAATGCACACTGCACTTTTCTCTCACAATAGAGCTGAACAAAGCACCGATGGGCCCATTCCAAATTCATGACCCTCGGAGCCATAAAAATGGGCGCACAAATATTTTATGGCTGTGTAGATGGATACACACGCAAATCCATCACAACATAGATCTGTCAAAGTGACAGCAAGATTCCAGCCGGTGTGAAAAGAAAGGGAAGTGACAAAGGCAGAATGGAGCACAAAGGGAGAAATGGAGAAAAAAAGGAAGGACACAGGACAAAAATTAAACAATGAGAACAATATGTAAAAAACTGAGGAGTTGAAAGGGTGATAGAAAAACAGACAGACAGACAGACTTGATAGATAGACAGATAGATAGATAGATAGAGAAGTAGTTAAAGGCACAATATGTAATATTTTTGGATTAAAATATCCAAAAACCACTAGAACAATGTTATTTTGTTGACTTGTGTACTTACATTATCCCAAATGTTTCCAAGAATGTTTAAATCCAGAGAAATGAGCAATTTTAACCAGGACACGGACTGTGTCAGTGCGTTGCCTATGAATGACATCATACCCGCGTTACCCTTGGTTTTCTGGTTTTATTTTGTAGAAACCATGGAAACACCAAAGACGCTTTAATATATTACGTGTTTTATTAGACAGGTGAGCAACTGTTTGGATGGATACATTCATCGACAGAAACCTAATCATGTTATATAGCTCAACACAGCAAGTCATATTGTTTAAATCTCATTTTCTTGATTTACAGCAGGTACCATGATTTACCATGCCTAATATCGATCTAGCTTACTGCAGTCAGTGTGCAACAAGTGTCTCAGGAGCTGCCGAGCGAACGCACAGAGTAGCACTATAACAACTTTCAACACACAAATGTATCTAATATGATAAAACAGCGCTGCTTTACCCCACATGCGCTTGACCGGAAGAAGCGGAAGTGGCGACTGCGGCATAATAAAAGTTGCGCTGCTCTCGAGGCGTGTGTCGCGCTCGTCTCTCATTAGCAATCGCTCTAGAGGCCTCGTTTCTGCTTGCACAGCACTCGCCCTGCTCTGCTTCATACTACAGTAATGTTAATAATCTCATCCATGAACATGATGTCTGCCCGATTCTTTTCCACCAGCTATAGAAGTGAAGACAACACCTCCCATGATTCAAGGCGTCATCAAGCTACGCCTTTGTTTTGAATCAGCGACCTTTAGTGGCGAAAATTTACATATTTTGCCTTTAAGTAGTTAAATTGTTAGGCAGATTTATAAACAGTTCGATAGACAGACAGACAGACAGATAGAGAGACAGAGAGATTGACTGACTGATTGATTGACGGATCAATACTAGAAAGACATAAACAGTTAAAGTGTTAGGCAGATGAATAAACAGTTCGATAGAGAGACGGATAGGTGGACAGACAGATAGTTGGAAAGAGAGAGGGACAAAAGTAGATAAGAAATTAGTTTGAGAGAGGTGACACTGAAAATTAGAGCCATTAGCAGCCCATCTGTGAAGACCACAGGTAAGCCTTTGCCTGCCTCAACCTTAGTGGAAAATTCAATTAAAAGTAGGGCAGGAAAAGACAGCAGCCATATGTCTCATGCTCAGATGAGTTCTCTTTACAATTCAGGATGAAGTCCTGGGTAGCCTGCACCAACTCTTGTAACCAAAACACCTGCTTTTCACTTTTGTTTAACATTTAAACAACACAAAGAGACGTGGGCGGATTGCCATCAAGGTCACATTGCCCACATAGATTCCCATTAATGTCTTCAGACGTGTATAGAAACATCTGTTTATCTCTGCCCGCTGTTTTTGTCACTTTCTTCTTCGGTCTCAAAGGAGGGAGGCTTTATCGGCTCACTAAATTAGTCTGTTGACTGACTGATGAGCTTGAGATAAACTTCATGACTGCCTAAAACAACCTGCGACTGGTATAGTTCATAGTCATGTAAAAAGCACAAAGGTGATCTCTTCAATTCTCAATTATTTCTCCTTGCCATCACTGAGAGCAAATAGGACTTTCATAAGAGCTGAAGTATGCAATTTCTGTACCACAGGTATCAAAATAATGGTAACAAGGTTCCATTTGTTAACATTAGTTAACTACATTAGTTAACACAAACTAACAATAAAAAATCATTGAATAATCTTAGTTAATGTTAATAATCTTAGTTAATGTACCTCTTAATATATTAATGGATCTGAGCTAACATCAACTAACAATGAACAGTTGTATTTTTATTAACAAAGATTAATAAAAACTATTACAAAATTATTAGTTAATGCACTAACTCATGTTAACTATTGGGACCTTATTATAAAGTGATATTACCAAAATAATGACTGTTTTCAAACAACGTTCCATGAACACTCCCCCATCTGCCATAGGTCATTCAAACAGATAGCCCCGCCCCCAAACATACACTATTGGTTGACTCAATTTTGCGGTGTCAGGCGACTCTGACACTAAAAAAACTGTTTAGAAAAGCACCAGAGAATCAGTGTTTACAAGTTTACAAGAAAGCAACCTACTTCAGGTTGTTCTTTACATTAATCTGGAACAAGAAGCAATATTTTAACATCTTATTATAGATAAAACAATTTTAACATTAACAGAAAATTACAAGCATCACCTTTTAATGTCTTTACTGTGAGACCACATTAATCTCACATGTCTCATCTAGAGTTTCAGAAGAGATCTCAACAATGTCTCAAACGGCTCCAATTTGCCAACATACCAACGTCTGCAATCAAAAGTCAACATTTATCATCAAAATCTTCTCAGACACACACAGAGCCTTACCTGTCCTCCAGCGTCTTGTGAGTTCTCCAGCCGCTGAGATGATGTGAGCAGCAGAATGGAAGTGATAAAGGAGGAGGACAGGGAGGTGAAGAAGGAAGATGACAGAAAGGAGGATGGAGAAAAAGTGTCAAATAATGAGGAAGAGAAAAGAGAGAGAGAGAGAATGACTGATTAATGTGCGTGAAAGACAGATACAGAATATTATCCCAGTGGGCAGCCCTTGCTGAAGATAAAGTGGCAGAGAGGAGAGAGACAGAGAGGTGGGATTGTGTGTGGTGTACGGACACTGGCAGCACTATCTCTCTCTCTCTCTCTCTCTCTCTCTCGCTCGCTCACTCTCTCCCTCCGTCACTCTGCCAACACTCAACTCCCCCACCACCCCTTTCTCTATCTCACTGTCAAATAATGAATCGCCATTCAAAGCAAATCAGACCGGGTTCTAAAGAGTTTAACCCGGTGATAATCTTCACAAACATTTCTTGTTAGAATTTGTACAGAAAACATTCTAATCTCCTTTGCCTTAATAATCAAAATTTTGAGATTTGTGCTTTATAAGTCAAGCTTTACTATTGCTCATAGTTTGGGATTCAGGGTGTTTAACCATAAGCATCACTCATCCTGAAATGTTTACGCCACAAAAATGAATGATACCTCAGATCTTGTGGCTATCATACTTATGATTTTTGCTAAAGCTAAAAAAAATCCACAGAATTGCACTGGAGGATCCTCTAGACGCTAGAATATCATAGAGACTTTCTAACCACCTAACAGGGTTGCCAGGTTTTCACAACAAAACCCGCCCAATTGTTACTCAAAACTAGCCTAATCGTGTTTCGGGGGGGTCCCCCGGTAAAAATCACATTCCGGGGCTAAAATCCGCATTTTTGGCGGGGTTCCACTGGTAAAAGTTCGCATTCCAGAGGCTAAATATCATGTTATTTGGGGTCACTTCAGCCCGTGGACATTAAAAACAACACAAGGCAACAGTGTTAAAGTAGCCCAATTCCGCTGAAAAAACGCAGACTTGGCAACACTGCCACCTAACAACCAGGAGCTAATTTCGAAACCTTTAAAAATTTCATTGGTTCACCACTAGAGAGGCGATCTATGGAAGCTTGTTTCCACCATGCACTGAATAGAGTACCTCAGAGATGACGTGTTTTTGTATGCAAAACCCGGAAGCGAGTTAGCATTTAAGGACTTCCGGTTCCATCGCCATAAAGTCTATGGGTTTTTTGAATGGGTTTTTGCTAAATCACCTGAAATAAGGTCTGTGGTTAACAAAGCCTCTAAATATTTTCATGTTTTGATCTATGACATAAAACACACCAGTTATAACCCGCTTGTGATTTTTTTAAACCTTTGTGTCTTAAAAACGGCGGTTGCTAACAAGTTGCTAAAAGGGACTACTTCCTTTGGCGGGTACTTTAGACGTCATCATGACAAACAGGACATTTGGACAGCATTTCTCATGAAAAAGTGGATAAGTATTCATACACAGCACAGATCATAATCAGCGAGCATGTTTTTAAATAAAGTTGTTTTTTAAATAAAGTTTGAGGAAGCTTGGTGGTGGTGACATTGATCCGCGACCATGGTGTGCTGTAGTCCGTTTATAGCCTACTATTAGCTTTTTATATCTGACGACTTTATTTAGGCTTCAAAATGTATAAATGTTGTGTTAACTTGATAGACCAAACGTGTAAGTGTCATAACCCTTTGTTAAACACAGAGCTTATTTTTTGCGATTTTCCAAAAGTCTATGGGAAAAATGCATAGGCTTTCGATCGAGGGAACCCGTGCGCTGCTAACTTCCGGGTTGGCCTACAAAAACACGTCATCTCTGAGGTACTCTATAGGGTATATGTCAAACGTCACATGACCACACTGAAAAACTGGTCTCATTGCATCCGCTTGTCAGAGAAAGTGTTAACAGCAGTATGAACTGACGGCATATCTATGGACTTTTAAGGTAATCTGCGAAACTACCTCATTCACATTGTTATAGGTGTTTTATTCTATTAAATATCTAAACGTTAATGTGAAGAAGAAAAGTGAAAAAAGCTTTTAAATATCAATCTGCATATGCAGGGGACATCAGTTATGCTCATCTTTGCTCGCTCCTTTTAAGTTATCTTGAATAAAACAGCTAGTTTTTTCATGAAGCACATACAAAAGACCTAAACCGGAAGCGATCTGATCTGTTTTACAGAATACGGAAGCTAGATTGTGCATAACCCCTATAAAAAAATAAAAAAAGGTAATAGATATAACGAACGAACGTTAGATTTTTTTTTTTTTTTACCAGATCTTGAATTACTTTAATAATATAGAAAGAAATGCATCGGAGGATCTTCTAGTGACCAGAATATCATAGAGACTTTCTAATCACTTAACAACTACTACTACTAGTGGCCGCGTTCAAAATCTTTGCACAACTTTTGCTTCATACCAGTGGTTCAGAGTGGGTACGGATAGTTCCGGCCCTTGATTCTGATTGGTTGAGCTGCGTTCGAAGCTGTTGTAAAATTCCCGAAAACATACAGCTGACCGCATTACATAAGTATCGCTGCGCCACTGAATGTGTATGTTGCTAGAAACCACTCTTAGCAATGTAAACATATGTTTGTTCTCTATTGATTTTGTTCATTGAAGCTTACTGCATTATGTAGAAGAGTATTGTGAGAGAGATATCGAGTGACCGAGTGTATTACCTGCATTCAAATTTAGCATTTTCCTTCAGGTCAGTCCTATGTTCATAATAAAAAATCTGTTTGAATGTCTTATCCTTTTAACATTTAACGGGTTTTCCTGTGCCCTGCTGACACTGACAGCGCTAGTCAAAGCATCTGTCATTTGCGTCTTGTTCCGTGTTCACAACAAGTTTCAATATAAAAGTCTTTGCGACTGAGTGCCTCGCTCATAAAGACAATCTTTGCCGCCATCTAATGGCGTAATAATGTAACTTCTGTTGCTGTTCATGGTCAGGGACTATTTTCCAGCGGAAGGAAGCCTTTTAATGATTTTACTTCATGAAAGTTGCATTGATACATATTTTTTGGCTTTAATACTACACTCCACGTCGTGCCTATCAACGGCATTAGTAAAATGGCGTAATAAAGGTTTTGTTACATCCTAACTGCTCAGAAATTTCAATGGTTCGCAGCTAGGGGAGCAATCTGAGTGAACCCAAGAACAAGTGTATATGGTTTTTATCTTATCTCGGATCAGTTTAATAATTTGGTAACACTTTACAATAAGGTTTCACTTTTTAACATTAGTTAATGCATTAACTAACATGAACTAACAATGAGCAATATATTATTACAGCATTTATTAACCTTTATGTTAGTTAATAAAAATGTTCATGTTAGCTCACAGTGCATTAACTAATGTAAAAAGATACAACTTTCGATCTTAAAAATGTAGTAATAAATGTTGAGATTACCATGAACTAAGATAACACTCTAGTATCATACAGTAGTAGGAAGTTTTGCACGCACAAAAACTCCACATTTTCTTCAGAAAAATTACAAATCTAGTTCTTAATCTCTCATTTATCTTTTTATAAAAAGGGCAAACGTTTCCACGCAGAATGCTGTGAATATCTGAAAGGGATTTCAATACTTTTGACATTTCACATTACCCATGAGAGGTGTAAAAATACAGCTCTAAAGACGTGAATAGAAGTGTGTAATACACCACTCATAAAGAGCTGTGAGGGTTTGAGCAGGATGGGAGATCAGTGTACTGTGAATGGCTCAGGTCTCAATGACTCTACATTCATATATACAAGAGATGTTGAAACCTCTGTGAATAGCTTGTCCTTCATTTGCACTTCCAATAACACTCACTCACTCACAGACACACAGATGCCCAGAGCCACATGTGGATACACCACACACAATGTTTTCATGGTTCTTGTCACATGTTTGAGCTGTGCTGTTAACATGGCAACGGGAGGGGAGAACAAGATCTATCTATCTATCTATCTATCTACCTACCTACCTACCTATTAGGGGTGAAACGGTTCTCGGTAAAAAATCGAACCGTACCGTTCTGCACACTCGGTTCGGAACGCACTTGCACCGCGGTTCATCTCATATCCGACGACGCATACGCATCTATTATATGGTTTGTAGAAAATAAATAAAACAGACAGAGTTAGACGAATGTATATTTCTGTCGATGGATACGCATTCTGGATTCCCCTAAACTTTGTTCACTGCGAGCGCTGTATGCTCTACAGTCATTTACGCCGTCATCACCCGGGTGTTGATAGCGCGCGAGCGCACGTGAGACCTGAACAGCACACGTTGCTATCGAGTGCAAGTCGCGAAAGAGAACTAACGCGCGCGCTGTGAGAAGATTTGTGCACTCATTCGAAACAACAAAAGACAAGGAAATCACTCAGTGCTCATGACTGAATAGTAACTTAATAATTAATAATGATTGATCTTTATTTAATTTATACAGTGAAGATTACATGCAATGTTGTTTTACTACTTTACTACTATTTTATTAGCTACTTTATTCAATTTCTGTACCTGAAAATTGGATACATGAAAAACCTGAAAAGCTTTATTATTTGTATCTTTGCTTTACTGTATTTATTTGTGCTGTTTGATTATTTGTTCTTATTTTTGTTATTTTTATTTGACAATAGTAATTTTTTACCTGAATATAAAACCTAAAACCCTGATACAAACCGAACCGTGAGTAATCTGAACCGTTGCACCCCTACTATCTATCTATCTATCCAAAAACCCACCCATCCATCCATCCATCCATCCATCCACCTGTCCATCCATCCATCAAACAGTTTGTCTGTCTATCCATCCATCCATCCATCCATCCATCCATCCATCAGTTTGTTTGTCTATCCATCCATCCATCCGTCCGTCAAACAGTTTGTCCATCCATCCATCCGTCCGTCCGTCAAACAGTTTGTCCATCCATCCATCCATCCATCCATCCATCCATCCATCCATCAAACAGTTTGTCCATCCATCCATCCATCAAACAGTTTGTCTATCCATCCATCCATCCAACAGTTTGTCTATCCATCCATCCATCCATCCATCCATCCGTCCGTCCGTCCGTCCGTCAAACAGTTTGTCCATCCATCCATCCGTCCGTCAAACAGTTTGTCCATCCATCCATCCATCCATCCATCCATCCATCCGTCAAACAGTTTGTCCATCCATCCATCCATCCATCCATCCATCCATCCGTCAAACAGTTTGTCCATCCATCCATCCATCCATCCATCCAGTAGTCAAACAGTTTGTCTGTCTGTCTATCCATCCATCCATTCATCCATCCATCCATCCATCCATCCATCCATCCATCCATCCAGTAGTCAAACAGTTTGTCTGTCTGTCTATCCATCCATCCATTCATCCATCCATCCGTCCGTCAAACAGTTTGTCCATCCATCCATCCGTCCGTCAAACAGTTTGTCCATCCATCCATCCGTCCGTCAAACAGTTTGTCCATCCATCCATCTATCCATCCATCCATCCATCCATCTATCCATCCATCCATCCAGTAGTCAGTTTGTCTGTCTATCCATCCATCCATAAACCCACCCCATCCATCCATCCATCCATCCATCCATCCATCCATCCATCCATCCATCAACCCACCCCCCATCCATCCATCCATTAATCCATCCATTAATCAAAGAGTTTGTCTGTCAGTCCGTCCATCCATCCATCCATCCATCCATCTATCCATCAAACAGTTTGTCTATCTATCTATCTATCTATCTATCTATCTATCTATCTATCTATCTATGTGTATGCTCATACACTATGACTTAAGGTGTAAATATTTGCTCTGACGATGACTCACTTTGATTATGATTCTTTATGAAATTATGTGATGAATCATGCTCAGTTAATTCGGTTCAATTTTATCTGAATACTTTGGCATGATTCATAATTGTTTCCAAAAATATGTTAAAAACACAAATTGGAAAAAAAAACTGGAGGGACAAATTACACTATAATGGAACATTAACAAAAACAATACACCAGATTTGGCATTCAAAGGCCCAATCATTATTTTTATTTGTGTTTTCTATTGTTTCTATTCATATTTTGAATATGAAATGAATATGTAATACATTGGGTAATCTTACAATTATAACTGATTTTTAAATCCTGTAATCATTGCATTGAAGTTTCAGTCAGGTCAATATATTTTACACCCCTAGAGTTGACATCAAAAACACTCATGAAGAGATCTTGCCTTATCTATATTCTGTAACACAAGCATTATTTTCACTGTCATGTGATGTGTAAAACTCATCTGCGGGAGCTTATCGTTCACATGCCAGAATACAGTTGCTTATTTCATTAAAATCTCAGAAGGCGAAAGACAAACTCGACAAAGAAATCATAAAAGAGAGTTGTGTGCATGCACTTATGCGTTTGTGCTCACCCATCACTGACAAGACAAATGTTATCACTTAACTTTGCTCTATAATTCCACTAGATGAATGATTGTCTCTCTCAACACTCTTCTAAAGCAGTGATGACCTGGAGATAAACAGTGTTATGAATCTGCTTATCTCACATCATAGCTTCATGTTTGATCAGCCACAGGCCCGCTGGTTATTATACCGTCTTTATATAACTCTGAATGTTAATCAGGGAATCGTGCATTTCTCTTACCCAGAACTTCAGATGGACCTTTGTGCATCCACAGGTATCCATGACAACGACACCTGGGAGGTGGTGAATTCAGACTAAAGGGCAGAACCCAGAGGCCAAACAAATTATAATGTATAAATGAGCTTTTCTGTCTACAAGATTATAGCTTAGAAAGCATCACAGAAAGATTCGATACGCCTGCTCTTTATCCAGCACGTTAATAAACACTGATGCTCTCTCTCTGAAGCAGCCAATCAACTACTGTTTCAGTTTATCACCTTGACTGACTGTTGCTGAAGATGCAAATGATCTTGTTGTGGACTGCTTACAATGAACATCTCACCTTCAAAAATCATGATTAAGGCTTTGTTCAAAATATTGTGTGTAAATTATAGGGTACCAAATAAGCAAAACTATTAAAAAAAATACCAAAACATTATTATTAGGCCCTAATATATATCATACATACATATATACACATGCAGATAGATAGATATGAATGTTTCAGCTCACCTATAGTTCACACAGGTGTCCTTGCAGAGTAACCACATGTATTTCCTCACAGTGTCCAAGTTATTTTTGTCTTCAATTTTGCAGCAGCGCCCTCGTGTGGTGGATATGCAACATAATATATTCAAAATGTAACTTTTTCAATTCATGTTGAGGCTGTAAATCTCTGTGTATTTGCACAAATAGAACTGTCTTTCCTATTCAAGTTAGACTGGAGTAGTTTACTGACCCGTAGGCTGAGGATTCTTACATTAAATTAGTGGATTTCATGGCTGTCCCGCATCAATTGCCATATAAGTCTCTGTTTGATAGAAAGCGCTAAACAGTGTTGACGTCAGAGAAGTCTGTAGCTCATTTCTATGCTGTACTCTAGCCTGTCCACTCTCTTCCAGCGCCTTCGCTACTTTTTAGTGTAATAGCGCATATCCACCACAAGAGGGCGCAAAAACTGAAATACCTCAATGCTTAGCTCTCACCTCAGGATTTTCAAATATTTATTAGATTTTTAGAATTAAGGTCAGTATAAATATATACTAAATTTATAAATAAATATAAATAAAATATCATTTTAAATTAATATAATATTCAATTTTATTTATTTTTGTGTAGCAACTTTACAAAAGAACTATTTCTGAATGTTCGTTATATAAAATATGTATTTGACTATTATATACTGAATATTTCTGATATTGATTATTTGAATAATAATAATAATAAACATCAAAGTTCTGCATAGCAGTGGAACTTATTCATGTAACCAATCAGAAGTCTAGCTTAGCAGCACGTGATCTAACCCGGAAAATAGAGCGGGGTGGATCGTCTGTTTTTCAGGAAAACGTCTTTATCTTAGAGTGAAGGGAAAAAAGTGGAAAAGCAACAGATCCGAGGGGCGTCTTATGTTGTCGAATAAAATCTGAATCGTCTCTCAGGATAAGCCGTGCTGTAGGGGATGCTGGGGGTGTCAGAGATGACGGGCAGGTACGATGTTTGAGATAGATTTTTATTAAATGTGTTATGGATAAATGTTCCTCTCTAGCCAGAGATGCAGCAGATATCTGCAGTTTTATTATTTACTTTATTACTTTTCTTTTTTCTTTTTTCCCCTCCCACCCTATCTCTTTGATTACTGTTAAATTGTAAGTGTTGAATCTGCGTTTTATATAAAGAGAATAACTAAAATGTCATGGTTTGCTAGATCAGGGCGGATGCTAAGCTAATTAGCCTCCCTAGTTGAGTTTTTCTGGGGGAGACACACACACACACAGACAGAGCCGGAAAGACATTCAACACACCACAAATGTTTAGATAAGCCCTGTTATTTTGCAGTTAACTGTAAGTAAACAACATGAATTTTATTTAATATTTAATAATATAATATTTAATTTAACAGTATTTCTGGAGAGCTGCTATGTGCTCCTTATCCTTCAAATGCCTTTTCAGATGTTTTGTGTAGTGATGAAATGTTTTGCTTTTCCGGAGACCAAATTCCCAAGCATTCATGAACTGGATGCTCCCACAAACTGTCAGATCTTCTGGGAAAACATGGATATAATCTGCTTCCTGAGATGTTAAGCTCCTTGAAACTGACAATGACCATGTCTAAACTGTTAAGGGATGAAACTATTTTTGGTTTACTCTAAAAAGACATTTATAATGTTACAAAATAATTATATATTTCAAATAAATGCTGTTCTTTTCAACTTTCTATTCATCAAAGAATTTTGTAAAAAAAAAAAAAAAAAAAGTATCAGTTTTCACAAAGATATTAAGCAGCACAACTGTTTTTAACATAATAATAATAATAATAATAATGTTAATAATAAGATAATAATATAGGTAATAATAATAAGAAATGTTTCTTGAGCACCAAATCAGCATATTAGAATATATTTGTAGGATCATGTGACACTGAAGACTGGATCAAGTTATTATAAATTGTAATATTTCACAATATTACTGTTACTGTTAATATTGCTGTATTTACTGTAATCTTTCCATCCAAAAACTTTTGAAATTATAGTATATATTTCAGATTCTGTGTAAAATTCAGATAACGTATTTTGATAAATATTTACTTGTAGTATAATGGGGACCAAAAGTATAAGGACACAGCATTTTTATAATAATATAAAATAAAAATAAATATTGCAATTACAATTGGAGTGAGAAATTAAAATAAAAATGGGAACACTTTACGATAAGGTCTAATTTGTAAACAAGAGTAAATGCATTATCTAACATTAACTAATAATGAAGAATATATTTTTTAAGCATTTAATACAATAAATAAATACAACAAATACAACTTTTTATTTTAAAAATGCATCAGCAATTCTCTTTTTGAAACCTTTTTGCCACACTGTATTTTCTTTCTATATACATGTTGGATAAGCTGGGAATGTGTCATCATACTTCCAGAACACACACACACACACACACACACACACATACAGAGAGAGAGATGGCACAACTCCAGCTTCACACAGTAGTGTGAGACCTCCACTGTTGTTCTGTGAGCTCTTGCACATGATAAGACCTCTGACATACAACAGTCTTCATCTCTTAAACACACAAATGATCTATTTATAGATCTACAGTGTGTTGGTCCACAAGCAGACGTTTTATTTTCAAATCACCATATTAGGGAACGCAGCCTTAGAATAGTCAGTCTGCTTTAACGCTGTGAAGGGAGTGAGGGGAAGTTGTAAAGACGATCCATCCTCTAATAGCCACATCACCTGTGATGTCAGAGGAGAAATGTCTGTGCAAGGAATCTCTGAGTCATTTGGGATCTCGTCTAGCAGTGTGACCACAGGCCACGACAGGCTAATTCTGTTTGTGTGATGTAAACATTGGTTGCAGTCTTGCCCGGTCGCTCCTAAATGGTGTAACTTAATATCTTGCAAAGTGCCAGATAGGCTACATGGGATTTTTGTGTAGAGAAACATCATCTTGAATCACTCTCAAGAGCAGGATGACGATATGATACTGATATCGACACAATTTAATAATATTAAAGACGCATGCAAAATTGAGGAAATTAAATGCCAGCATTTATCAGCTAATTGACCTGGCCAGTATATCAGTGAATGAAGTAATATATAATTCCATTTAAATATTTGGGGTCGGTAAGATTTTTAAAAATGTTTTTGGAAGAAGTGTCTTGTGCTCACCAAGGCTGCATTTATTTGATCAAAAACAGTAATACTGTGAAATATTTTTACAATTTAAAATAACACTATTCTATTTGAATATATCTTAAAATGTAATTTATTCCTGTGATGGCAAAACTGAATTTTCAGCATCTCTGCAGTCTTCAGTGTCACATGATCCTTCAGAAATCATTATAATATGCTGATTCGGTGCTCATGAAACATTTCTTATTATTATGTCGAAATTTTTTTTTTTTTTTTGGAAACTTGATACTGATTTTTATTTTCAGGATTCAGAATTAAAGTATTTTGTAACATTATAAACGGCTATACTGTCACTTTGATCAATTTAATGCGTTCTTGCTGAATAAAAGTATACGTTTCTTAAAAAAAGGATCTAACTGACCCCAAACTTTTGGTAGTAGTGTGATCCTTGCGTATACATTTGTTTTGAACCACAGATAAAAACTGTTCATAGTCACTGCTGTTTGTTTCTCCTGACACTTATCTGTTTCTAACAGCAACATGGCCAATGCCCTGGCAAACGCCTCGTGCGAACGGTGTAAAAGCGGCTTTGCCCCGGCGGAAAAAATTGTCAACAGCAATGGCGAGCTGTATCACGAACAGTGCTTCGTCTGCGCTCAGTGTTTCCAGCAGTTTCCTGAAGGGCTCTTTTATGAGGTACTTGCATTAAACCTGTCATGTAGCATTTAATCTTGATCTTGATAAGTTGTTAAAGGGGTAATATCCTACATTTGTTTTGTTTTTTTTTATTAAATGTTAGATTTGTTGTGTTTTTGTGGAACAAACATATTAAATATAAAATATAGTATTAAATATAAATATTTGTTATAAATATTTTTAATTATATATATATATATATATATATATATATATAAAACCATAAACATTATTAAATATATAATTTATATTAAATATAAAATATAGGATTTATTTATATATATATATATATTTATATATATATATATATATATATATATATATATATATATATTTTATTTTTTTATTTGTTTATTTTTTTTATCCTATATTTTATATTTAATATAAATTACATATTTAAAAAAAATCCGGTTCCATTCAAATTATTAAACAACTAATAAAAAAAAATAGTGGTAAGGAATAGGTTTGGGTATCGTTTGAATTTTTTTCACAATTCTGATGCTGCTTATCAATTCCTAATTTCGATTCCAATAAGGTAAAAAAAAAAAAAAAGATATTAGATATCATTCACATTTATTTTAAGTGTTCTTGCAAAACATTTAATTGTAGCTGAATATCATGAACTAAAAACAATATGCTAAAAACACTTACACAAGGAACTTTTGCCTATAGTTTAAAAATACCATAGCAAAAACAACTAGCCTAACTAATATAAATTTCAAGCATTATTAAAGACAAGTAAACACTCAGTAATTGAAAAAGAACAAAAATTAGCAATTGCAACAAATAAATACAACTGAACAAATATACAAATATAGTTCTTGCTATATATATATATATATATATATATATATATAGCAGCTTAATTTCGATTATTAGTCTTTTTGGACTGGCTGAAGTGTTCAGATCTTGAAGTTACAATATGTTTTGTCTACAAATTTTGTAAAAAATCTTCAGTTGATTGACTTTGAGATGTATTCCCATCGGAGTTCATGTTATAATTAATTTTTTCTCTCTTCTGTCCATAGTTTGAGGGAAGGAAATACTGTGAGCATGATTTCCAGATGTTGTTTGCTCCCTGTTGTCACCAATGTGGTAAGAGACACACATGCATAAACACGCGAACAGGTGATGTTATTGACTGTGTTAATTGTGAATTGTGTCCCTCATATTCCCACAGGAGAGTTTATAATTGGGCGTGTGATTAAGGCCATGAATAACAGCTGGCACCCTGACTGTTTCTGCTGTGATATCTGCCAAGCCGTGCTCGCCGATGTTGGATTCGTCAAGAACGCCGGCCGGTAAGTTTATAGCCAGTGAGGGGTGACCGTGAGCATGTGATTGACAGGCTGCATACGTTCATTTTGATGTGAAACTGGTCTAGGATCAGCCCACTGATTTCATTAATGAATTATCGTTATTCTCATAAACAGTTCTGATTTTTAAATACGTGGGGTTTTTTTTTTAGTCCTACCACCATAATTATCACTTTGAGATGTTCTTTAGCTCATCTGATTTGTGTATGGGGACAAATTAATACATGTAAATACAAATAAAGTTGTCATCCGTGCATTCTGATTGGCTGATTTGCACATCTGTGTTTTCCAGCCATCTCTGCCGTCCATGTCATAACCGCGAGAAAGCTCGGGGCCTCGGGAAGTACATCTGTCAGAAGTGTCACGCCATCATTGAGGAACAGCCCCTCATTTTCAAAAATGACCCCTACCATCCTGACCACTTCAACTGTAGCAACTGCGGGTCAGTACGGCACCAAGTGATTTCATCTGCTGTGTCCATTTGCTGAAAGTGATGTGAATTATAGGTTGTGTGTTTTACAGTAAGGAGCTGACTGCCGATGCTCGCGAGCTGAAAGGTGAACTCTACTGCCTCCCCTGCCATGATAAGATGGGCGTGCCGATCTGTGGAGCGTGCAGGCGTCCAATCGAGGGCCGTGTGGTCAATGCCATGGGCAAACAGTGGCACGTTGAGGTTTGTGTGTTTTCTGTTTTGTTTTGTTCAACATAGTGACAAATTTCTAGTTCAATTAATGTAGTGTGCAATGTAATATAGCTGAATATATATTTAATAAGTGATGCTAGTTAATTAACAAAATAAAACTAAAAAAACCCTATGTTTCTGGTCAAAATGCCATCCTTGGCAAGGTATCAATCCAAACACCATAAGTTATGCCTTAAGTGTACGTAAGCGGATCTGGGCATGGGATATCAGATCTTTCCATGAGGCCTTGCTGTCTAAATGCAGTCTAATAGACCTGGCACTTATAATATTTATAATATAAATCAAACAATAATATAGTAGAAAAGGAGAATCACTCACTGCTCTCTGCAGTCAAACTGCAATCAGATCAACATTAAAGGTTTTAATATAATAATCATGCAGTAAAAAAATAAAGTCATTTTTTAGTGATATTTCAGTTTCTAGATGTTTACATGAATACTTCAAGCACCTATCATTTAATTTGTTCTATTTCTTTTTGTTTATTCTGTTTGTTTTATTTGTTGCATGTACTTTGTTCTTTGTTTTATTACTGACTGTTTAATTGAATAATTGCTTGAAAAAAATAGAGAAAAATGTAGGCTTCGTGCTGTTGTCATATTTAATTTAATATTTTCATAAATTTTTAATTGTTTATTCAAAGGAGTGTGTTTAAAAACGAATAGCATATTATTTTTTGCTGTGCTACTGAAATGGTTTTGACTCCTGAAATTATGATATCGTGACAGCCCTATACTGAATTTTTACCAATTAAGGCAATATTATACCAATCTTTTTCTTTCTTTTTTTTTTTTTGCGTGTGCATGTACATGAGATGTCTGCTGTGTGATTTGATTGGATGATCTTGCTATGACACTGATCTTTTCACTTCAGTTCTCTTCCTTTTATCACACACTACTGTTCAACAGTTTGGGGTCTGTAACATCACAGGAATAAATTACATTTTAAAATATGTGACCCGTGCTGGCAAAATGAGTCGCAATGTGCAAATTATCAAAAATAAGTTATTATTTTCACATTTTCTATTAAAAAACCTTCAAAATGATGTATGATTTGTTGGAATTCGACAAAAAAATTACTGAGCTACAGCTGTTTGAAGTCGATAGTCAGCAAAGTCAATTTTGAGAAAAATCAAGTTAAAGTTTTCTGAAAGTTCCGAAACAAAATCACCTAGCAATCATACCTTAAAAACCCTGGTAAATACCACCAAATTTGGCACAAACCAAGTAAAAATCGATATCTATTGGAAGAAATATAGATTCAACTTTTTTCCATAATTCCACAATTGTTTGATTAACATTAATGAAATAGACATCCTATATATTAAGACCTACTGTATCACACGGATCTAATATAATGTTACAAATCAGATGTTTTTCCCCAACAGTTAACCAAACGTTCACTTAAGACATAACAGATAATGTTTGCGCGAATACTCTGCAAGACAGATTTTTTTTAAATACTGTAATTCTGTGTAAATGTGTATATCGGGATCGCTGCGTCTCTGTGCACGCGCTTCGGATCTGACAGTCAGCGCAAGTAAGATTGTTTTGTTTACATCAGCATGAGTTTGAAAATCACATTTCACTGGTTCAGACTCATGCCATCGAGAATTCGCTATGAATATTCATGAAGTTGGAATGCTGCACTTATATACCAAACTTGTGCTGAGACGAAGCGCCAGTCGCCCAGAAGCGAGCACAGAAAAACAGCATTTTTCATGGTCAAAGGAAAGGTACTACTCTCAGAAAACGAACAAATAAAGATACTTTTAGATGTTTAATTGCTATTTGGAGCATTGGGATCACTAGACGAGGGCTTAATGAACTCATTTTTGTGAAAACCTCAAATTCGACCAAAATTGACATTTTTCACTTGTTTTGCCTGTAGCTCGAAATTAGCCCATGCGCATCAGACTCATTTTGACAGCACGGGTCACATATATTTAAAAAAAGTTATTTTAAATTGCAAAAATATTTTAGAATATTACTGTTTTTACTGTATTTTTGATCAAATAAATGCAGCCTTGGAGAGCATAAGATTTCTTTCAAAAACATTTAAAAAAAATATTACCCCAAACTTTTGAATGGTAGTGTATATTTGAACTGCACACTGACAGCTTGTGCGTTTGTGTGTGTTTTCAGCATTTTGTCTGTGCCAAGTGCGAGAAGCCTTTCCTGGGACACCGTCATTACGAGAGAAAAGGTCTTGCTTACTGCGAGACTCACTACAACCAGGTAACACAAGGCCTCACTTCTCTTTCATAGCCTCTTTTGATCCCTCCAAAAAATCTGTTATTTATAAACATTGTGTATGATGAAACTTTTAGCTTTTAATGTGAGTGTCTGTTATGTCTGTTGTGCAGCTCTTTGGTGATGTTTGTTACCATTGCAACCGTGTGATCGAAGGAGACGGTAATTGCTGTTTACTTGAACATGATATTGACATTTAATTCTCAACCTTTAAAGCTTTAGTATGTATATAATAACAAAAATAATAATGCTCTGAAGTGCAGTTATGTATGCGGGTACTACTGTTGTGAGTTGTTAAGATGTTTTTGTGTTTTCTCTCAGTGGTGTCTGCTCTGAATAAGGCTTGGTGTGTGAATTGCTTCTCCTGCTCGACCTGTAACACCAAGCTCACTCTCAAGTAAGTGATGTTACACACACATACTCATCCTATATCACAATCTACTCCCCTTTCCTTTTTCTGTTAGTGACTTTTCGCTAGCTGTGTTTAAATTTGAGCAGAAGTGTCTTTAAATTGGCTCTCCCGGCTGCTGTGATGTTCTTCTTTGGATCATAACTAACCTTTCTGTCCAGCTAACTCTTGTATTCTCTACTTCTGTCCCCTTCAATTCTCTCCTTTGCTCTCAAAATGCTCCCACATCCCATTTCTCTTCCTCTCTCCCACTTCAAACCTAATTTTCCATCCAATTTCCCCTCCTTTTCACTCCTCTTTCCTCCCTCATTGTCCCTGACGGTGGCCCTGCAGGGACAGATTTGTGGAGGTGGACCTGAAGCCAGTGTGTAAACACTGTTACGAACGCCTGCCGGAAGAGCTGAAACGGCGCTTGGCGAAACGTGAACGCGACTCGCGCGAACGCCGAAAGAAAGCCATCGCTGTCTGTCTGTAACCCTTTTCTCTCTTTTTCCTTCTTCATGCTCATCTGCTTCACTCGTTCGTTATCAGTGGTTAGTGTTTTCAACCTCACCATTTATTTTGTCTTTTATGTATTCTTTTCGAAAATGTTTTCCTGTAGGGATGCACAAATCAGTTATCAGCTGATACTGAAAATTTTTTTTTTTTTTTTTTTTTTTTTAACAGTTTTTGTTAGTATTGGATATTTAATTGTACATACTCATTTCCCCTATTTTTTTTTTCCACCCTAATTTAGACAGAAAATTTACCTTTACTGTCATATAATGCTCACTTAAACTTTAAAAATACTAATAATTTAATAACACTGGAATGTAATCTTTAGCAAACTTCAAAATTAATATACATTTTTCATACTGTACATTTTAATATGATGCTTAACTTCAATTGTAGCAATGGTTTTTGTTTTTAGTGTTTTATTTTTTTAATTTATTTTTTAATAAATTATTATTAATAAAAGCCATAACATCAAAATAATTGTAATTGTCAGCCAGAATTTTAATATTGGTGCATCCCTGTTTTTCATTATTATCATATTCTCGATGTCATATTGATGTTTTTTTTTTTTTCACCATTTTTTTTTTTTGTTGGTTTTTGGTCATTCATAAACCCAATGCATTACACTGCCCTAAAAAATAAGCACATATAATACAAATGAATGTATTTAACTGCTGAAACAGTATAGCATGTATATATAACAGTGTTATTGTATTATTGTTTATATTCTATTATATGGTTTAATAGTTTGAATTATGATTTTTAATAGAGTTAGTTAACAATAAAAAACACATAAAGAGCGCACTTTAAGTACACAGAATGGGTTGTAGACTTGCATAGCATGTGTTTCTTGCCTAAACGTGTTAGAAAGCACATTCCTAAAAGCAAGATTTGTGTTTTTAGGAACAAGTTTGTGGAGTTTGACATGAAGCCAGTGTGTAAGAAATGTTACGAGAAGTTTCCTCTGGAGCTGAAGAAGAGACTCAAGAAGCTTGCAGAGACCTTGGGCCGCAAGTAGATGATCTCGCCATCTTTGGTGCTTGAAGAATGAATGGAGACCAAACAAAATCTGGGCTGTATTTCATTTTGGATTAGTTGTCTTACTTTATTGTTCTTAAACTTTCAATTTGTTTTTCCATGACAAAAAGTAGCCAGCAGATTTTCTTTGGTCTCGTTCCAACAGATGTTCTTGTGTCTTAACACACTGCAACCAAAACCAAATACTTTTATATTGTTTATTGATATATATATATATATATGTACTTGCATGTTTATGAAGATAATGCTAGTTGTAGTCACACTGTTCAGAGCACGTTTTTGACATTTGTTGCTTCATATGCAATGCCACAGAGGTTTTTCTCAAGGCTATAACCCTTCCTTTGTCTGACCCTGTGTCCGGCTTTGATGTATTGATCTAAGAGTTGTATTTGATATTTAATGTATGCTCAAGCCTCACATATTTCTGTCAGACAGGGGATCAGAAGTTAATGCATGATGTAATGAGCCTGGAGGAACACGACAACCTCTAAACCAAACTCTTCGCTCGACTGAACAATGCGCTCAGGCTGTGTAATCTCCTCCTCAGCTTAAATTATCTTGCTTTATTAAAGCCTTTGCTGTGTTCTCGAAATATGCAATAAATTACACCACTTATATTTCTTCTGAGAGGTTTATGAACTGTGTTGACTGTCTTGCATCATAACATTCTTGTCTTTTTCATTTCCTCTTACGAGTTTAGTTTTATGACATGCCTGCCTTATTTTTCTGGAGGAAAAACGCCTTTTATACTCTCCAAATGTAATGAACTCGTGCCTTGTGTTTTGTTATTTACATTGACCACAGTTACTTGTGATTTATGTAACAATTGACTGAACCTAAACATGATTTGACTGTGCTTGTAACAGTTGATTTCATCATCTATTTTTAAGTATGAAACTTTTAACCTCACTACTTTTCTACTCAATATACATTACTATATTTTGTGTTTGATTATGCATTTAGTTCCCCTTTTTTTTTTTTTTTTATTACAGTCAAACATTTCATTATAGCAAACTACTTTATGAATTCATCACGGCCTGCATTCACAGAATGATGCATTTTGGCAAAATATGTATTAATATGCTTGTTGGCAGCTTTTAAATAAATCTCACTATGTTCTGTACGAAATTTAAAAATATATTAATAAAGTATGCACTATTTCTGATATCATCATATTGTCTTTGTAATGGAGTTTTTAATGTGTGTCTGTTATAAAAGTTTGCAAAACAGATATATGCATTTAATCAGCTTAGATGTATTTACAATCAACGAGTTATAAAATATTGGTATCTTACAGTCAACACTGTCCAATAAGATGCAAAAAATAATAGTAAAGTTGTAAGGGGGCAAAACCACCATAAAAGTACCATAATAATAGTCCATATACGACTCGCATGCAATCTGAGTTATCTGAACTGAATGGAAAGAGGGACCAACATTATTCAATACAGAATTACAGAGAAAGTCATATGGGATTGTAATGCATTACTAAGTAATAAATTACTGTAATGAAGTAAGTAATAAGTACAGTCATCTAAATACACTGTTGAAGATGTAATTACTTAGTAGCTAGTAATTAATTACTTTTTAGAGTAACTTGCCAAACACTGATAATGACTGATTTGTCCAATTTAGGAGAATTTTTCTTACAAGGTGATGCTTGTAATATACAGCGTTCTTTATGAATCTGTCACCAGGTGGCGCTGTTACACAAGACCTGAAACTTATAGATGAAAGTCTTTAATAAAAGTTACATTTCGTTTGAAAAAGAACCTTTAATCCTAATGAAATATCTTAAATACTGTCTATTCCTTTTCTAGTTTCCCTTTAGAATTAAAGTTGAGGTACAGCGGATCAATTGTTCAAAAGAATCAACACATAAGCGTCCTGCAGCTGGGTACTATTGGGTGGATTGAATAAACTTCTCAGTATCACTGAACCGATGAACAGACTCACTCGCCGTCTTACCCTCTAAAGCTCTGCTTCTAAGCACAAATGAAACAATACCTCTGATTGTATTACTGTGGCTCAATAGCAGAAGTGAGAACAGTAGAAAAATATTATCTGGGTGTCGCCTCGCCTCTGTCATCATTTACAATGGCAGTAATTTACATTCAGAGGCGCTAATTTCTGTGCTCTCGAGGGCTGCAGTAATTCGTCATTTCCCTGCGAGCATCTCCTCCTCTGTGGAATCTTTTCAAATGAAACGAGAGAAGGAAATGACAAAGAACAATAAGAGACATTCAGAAAGTTCTCAAAGAGAGCAATTGAAGAGGGTGGATTTGACTAGTTAGTTTCCTCAGAGATAATCTTCAACAATGGGTGACGTCACGGACACGGCTGTAACCTCCGTGGACATTGTCATCTGCAGTATTCAGATTATAGGCGTTTATAATAGTTGATTGTGTGTGTGTGTGATTAGTTCACTTCAGAATTCAAATTTCCTGATAATTTACTCACCCCCATGTCATCCAAGATGTTTATGTCTTTCTTCAGTTGAAAAGAAACTAAGGTTTTTGAGGAAAACATTCCTGGATTTTTCTCCATATAGTGGACTTCACTGGAGTTCAACAGGTTGAAGGTCCAAACTGCAGTTTCAGTGCAGCTTCAAAGGGCTCTACACGATCCCAGACGAGGAATAAGGTCTTATCTAGCGAAATGATCGGCCATTTTCTAAAAAAATAAAAATTATATACTTTTTAACCACAAATGCTCGTCTTGCACTAGCTATGTGATGCGCCACGCATTACGTAATCACGTTGGAAAAGTCACGCATGACGTTGGCGGAAGTATCCAGTGTCAACAAAGCGAATGTGCAAAGACTAAGTCAAACGGCCTTTACAAAAAAAAGGTAACCATGGTACCGTTCGTTTCGCTAGATAAGACCCTTATTCCTCGTCTGGGATCATGTAGAGCCCTTTGAAGCTGCACTGAAACTGCAATTTGGACCTTCAACCCTTTGAACCCCAGTGAAGTCCATGGAGAAAAATCCTGGAATGTTTTCTTAATTTCTTTTCGACTGAAGAAAGAAAGACATAAACATCTTGGATGACATGAGGGTGAGTAAATTATCAGGAAATTTTAATTCTTAAGTGAACTAATCCTTTAATAAGAGTTTAATAAGAGTTTATATTTTTCTCCAGGGCTACATATGCCTATATATAAACAACAAAAAATGTGGGGCAGAATTTATTGGACACAGTACATTGATGAAAGATAATGAACACAAACCTTTTATTTTAAAAAACATAGGCTACCAATAACCATAGTCCATAAAACCAATGTAAATAGGGTCATTTTTGATTTTATATTGACTAAATTATTACATTTATTGGATAGTAAAAAGTGAATGTGGTGTTTGAAGGAGGTTAAAAGATATTTTTTTTTCCCCCCAAAATGTATTAACTAACACCAAGAATGTAAAGAGGGTTAATTTTGACTTCATATTGACTAAATAATCACATTTGGTCCCCTTCAACCCTGAATATGTGGTTACATCCTTATGTTATGGTACTGTTTCTCTTCACTGAGCGGCCTTTTAATAAACATCTTTAATTTTTATCTAGACGTGCTGGGCTGAATAGACTTTACTGTTCATGTTCATTGATTATGTTGTGCCTTTATGAAAGCACCATAAAAAAAATCTTAAGTACATTTTTGAAATATAGGCTATGATACGGCTAGCTGGAGGCCAGAATTGTATGGTGTCTACTAATTAAGGATTTACATCAAAAAGGATATTTGTTCTGGAGCCTGCAGTGCATTTGGTTTGTTGATTATGGTGTATAAAAATCATGCTGTGCCCAGAGGCCAATTCTAGTGTGAATAAAGTATAAGAGAAGCAAAAATATAGCATGTGTCCATAAGAGTAGCCGTCTTTAATTATTCATGCTGAGTGGGAATAGTCGTACTTGCTAGACTTTGTTATTCAACGATAGGACGCATTGATTGACTACCGTAGACGTTTGGTTCTCCTGCACGTGTTGGATCAATTTGTGTGTGTATGAGAAAGAAAGAAGGTTGAAAAGAGAGACGGACTGTTGGAAACAGTGAGGTTCAGGACTGCGGGGAGTTATGGCAAAGGACTGAAAATCTATCATGGTGACAGTATGCATGGAAAACGTCAATATGTGTCACACACAGAAAACCTTCCGGGTGGATAAAGGAAAGCGACAAGCGCCGAGCCGGGGATCTGTGTGCGGAAACACAGGTGCAGCCGTGCTTATCGGGTTTCTGGATGTCCAAACATAGCCCAGTTCATTTTTTTGATTAATATTATTGATCCGGCAAGGAAAATTATGGTAGCCCACTCATCCGATATAAACACGGCTCCTCTGCTGAGCCGATATCAGAGTTGCTTTTCTCTTCACTAAAGTTTAGAGAGGGAAACGTCTGGAGAAGTGCAGCCAGGATGTGTGCTCGCATTAATGATGTCTCTTCTACATAAGCTTCAGCATATGTGACCGAGAAGTGTTCTCGACATCTTCTACTTGTCAAATCTTCAACTTTTTGTCTTCTTAATTAGCATATTGAGAGGAGTACCATCATGGCAGGTGCTCTGAGCTGCTGGTTCCTGGTTTATGATTGTGAACTTACTTTCTCAAGTGCAGACTTTCGGTTGCAAACAGACATCTTCATCGCGAGCTATTGAGCTAAAGAGGAAGCAGGATTTCAGAGTTGTATAATTGACATAATTATCCACGAATAAGTCGATTCTTTATGCCAAAACTATTTCTAGACGTTGCTTCTTTTCTATGTCCCATCAGGCCAGATCTCTCTCTCTCTGAAGCCAACTGAATCTAAATGGGACGCATGTTTTATTCAGGAGACGAGTGATATCATGGCTTGTGCATCGGGGAAAAAGTGTGCTTGGGTGTTTTTATGTGGGTTGGTGTTTGATTGGAAGTCACTAGTGAAGTAAAATTACTTTACCTATTGATTTTTTTAGCTCATTTTCTTACGATTTAGGAACACGTCCGAAAGGAAATGCTTTTACAGATATCTTAGTTAAGAATGGCATTAAATCTACAGCATGTAATGAAACTCTGAAATGTGGGGGGTGAATTAGATGTTGTGAGTTTGAGATGCCAATGTTTAATTGCACCATTCATCAGTGTGATAGCAAGCTTTGCTGAAGTTTTGGGCACATTTTGTGTGAGGAAATTCTTGTGGTAAAACATAAATTTCCTATACCAAGAAGTCATCTGGGAGGTAAAGATCCTCTAGTTGTTTTGTAATTTAAAAACACTGCATTAAAATCTCATGGAAATCAGACCCATAACCTTGGCATTAAAAACCAATCCTAAAAAAGTTTAGTTTTTAAGCATATGATCAATCAATCAATCAACCAACCAACCAACCAATGTAAATTAAGCAACATGCTCCTCTGCAATAAATAAATACTCCTCTGCATTTCCTGCCATTTTTCGTCTTTGTTCTCACAAAACAACCACAGTGCACTTATGTGGCAAAATTTACACAGATGGAGTTATTTAAACAGGTTGCTTGCTTGTTGCATGCTGTATTTGTCCAATCAAAGTTATAAATATTGTCAATATGCAATGCAATGTTAACCCAGGGTTTACAGTTGTACAATATGAAATCTCAAACCCTGACCACCCAGGATTGATAGTCAAATTAACGTATGAACAGTGTGAAACATTCCTATAACTCAACTAGCTATAGCAATAATATTATAGCTAGCGACACAAACGGTCCTCATTGGTTCAATTTCAAGGAATGCACATACTGGAAAAAATAGCTTGAAGTCACTTTAAAGCATCTGCCAAATGCCTAAAATGTAAATGGAACAAGATAACCCAGGGTTAAAAATGATAACCATTAATTTCACATGTGAACTGTTTGCTTAGAATCTGACTCCACACTCTAAAAAATGCTGGGTTAAAAACAACCCAAGTTGGGTTAAATGTTTGGTCAACATGCTTGGCATGTTTATTTTATTTAACCCAACTATTGTTTGAAAATGACTACATGGCTGGCTTAAAATGAACCCAAAATAGGTTGGAAATTAAAACACATAATTACTAGAGGCAACAGTAATAATCAAAAGGTGAACATTTATTAATAAGCAATTTAATAAATGTTTATTGTTTAATTAGTCATTAAACTTATTAATATATGTTAATTTATTAAACATATTATTAAATATTAATTTCCAAAATATTTGGGTTCATTTTAAGTGAACATTAGAGTCATTTTTAAACAATAGTTGAGTTAAATAAAACTACCCAGCAGGTTGGGCAAACATTTAAACCAACCGCAGGGTTAAAACAACCCATTCATTGGGTTTGTCCATTTTCAACCCAACTTGGGTGGTTTTAAACCCAGCATTTTTTAGAGTGCACCTAAATCAACCCATAACTTTACTCCATCTAGAATGGGATAACTTTCTTGCACTATTACTTTGTCAAAAACACCTACAGTCATGTGAAAAAGTTAGGACACCCATTAAATTTCATGGTTTTCCGTATCAGATTTAGGACATAAAAAACCATCTGGTCCTTGGCAGGTCTTAAAATTTGGAAAATATTACTTCAGATGAACAACAGCACATGACATATTACACCGTATCATTATTTATTTAACAAAAATAAAACCAAGATGGAAAAGCCATGGGTGACAAACTAAGGACACCCTATGATTCAATTGCTTATAGATCTAAGCAATAACTTGAAGTAATCATTTTCTGTATGACTTTATCAGTCTTCTCACATCATTCTGGAGGAATTTTGGCCTATTGCTCCAGTTTATTGAGGTTTGTGGGCATTTGTCTATGCACAGTTCTCACCACAGCTTTTCAGTCGGGATGAGGTTTGGACTTGACTGGGCCACTGCAACACCTTGATTCTTTTCTTTTTCAGCCATTCTGCTGTAGATTTGCTGGTGATCTTCAGATCATTGTCCAGTTGCATGACCCAATTTTGGCCAAGCTTTAGCTGTTGGACGGATGGCCTCACAGAATACTTTGGTATACAGAGGAGTTTATGGTTGACTTAATGACCGTGAGGTGCCCAGGGCCTGTAACTACAAAACAAGCCCAAAATCATCACCCCTCCACCAGCATGCTTGACTTTTGGTATGAGGTGTTTGTTCTGATATGTTGTGTTTAGTTTTCACCAAACTTGGCACTGTGCATTATGGCCAAACATCTGCACTATGGTCTTGTCTGTCCAAAGGACTTTGTTCCAGAAGTCTTGTGGTTTGTTCAGATACAACTTTGCAAACCTAAGCCGTGCTGCCATGTTCCTTTTAGAAAGAAGAGGCTTTCTCCTGGAAACCCTTCCAAACATCCCATATTATCCCGTCTTTTTTTAATTGTACTGTCATGAACTTTATCATTTAACATGTTAACTGAGGCTTGTAGAGTCCAAGGTGTAGTTCTTGGGTTGTCTGCAATTTCTCTGAGCATTACACGGTCTGTTCTTGGGGTGAATTTGCTGGGACGTCCACTCCTGGGACATTTGGCAACTGTCTTGAATGTCTTCCACTTGTGAATAATCTTCCTCACTGCAAAAGGAAGGACTTCAAATTGTTTGGAAATGGCCGTATAACCCTTCTCAGATTGATGGCAGTAAAAATTGCTTCTCTAAGATCACTGCTGATGTCTTTCCTCCTTGGCATTGTGTTAACACACACCTGAATGCCCCAGACAAGCAAACTGCCAAAACTTGCTGATGATCAATTAATCAAAGGTATTTGATTAGCAGCGCCTGACTGCTACTTACCCTCTTAATTCCTATGTTAACAGTAAGGGTGTCCTTAGTTTGTCACACATGGCTTTTCCATTTTGGCCTAGTTTTTGTTAAATAAATAATGACACGGTGTAATATGTAATGTGTTGTTGTTCATCTGAGGTTTTATTTTCCAAATTTTAAGACCTGCCAAGGACCAGATGATTTTTTATTATGTCCTGATACGGAAAACCATGGAATTCAATAGGGTGTCCTAACTTTTTCACATGACTGTATAAAGTCTTCATTGCATCCAGGCCTTCTGAGGAACATAAAGGGATGACAGTGCACCAAATTCACAACCCTCCCCAAGGGGTCACACTGACATAGTCCCATTTCTCTTGCTGTTCACTCTGTCTACAAATCCTGGTAAGCTAAAAGTAGATAATTCGTTTCAGACAGAGCACAGTATGAGAGCTCTCCTGGCTTTGTGAGCCATCACACTGAATCCCACCTCAAATAAAAGAGGCATGGGAAAGTAACTTTATGCAGGATTTTTTGACATTGCGATGGTGTTAACAGAGCTTAACCTTCTCTGGGTTTAATTTGCTCAGGTGCCTGTTTAAATGTCATCGCTGGTCTCCTGATTGAAGACTCCCTGCCTCGCAGTATTTAGATGAAGTTATTAAACATCTCTAGTCTGCCATTTACGTAATGTCTTGGTATATTAGCAGGCGTTAGGTTATAGCTGTGAAGTGAAAAATGAAGATGAACAAACAGTCCTTCAGTTTTTTTTTTTTTTTTTTTTTGTTTTAATCAAAGCTAGAGTTCATTCAAACATCTTCTAGACATAAGACCTGATTTACAGAAAATATCTCAATGAACAATTAGGAAAAGCCCATACATATACATGCACAAGAACTTTTCTGTTGGCTATTTAACTATACAGATTAGATTCAGAAGCTATTGATTCAATTCAATTCGACTCCAATTCTGTAGGGTTCATATTTCAGTTATAACCTAATGTCAAATTTACTTATGCATAAAAGAAATGATCTGCTAATGCTGTGAATTACACATGGTAAGGGTTTCAGACTGATTCGAACTGGTAACTTGACTTTTTTAACTATTCACTAAAAGGAACTGGCTCATAAGAGGCATTTGATTCAGGAATCGTGCTGTATATTTTTGAACCAGCTCAGTAGAGTCATTTGGTAGTGAATCGAACAACACTGGTCGGCTTGTATCTTAGCTTTTGAAAGTAGCTGATAAGGACAGCCCAATATAAAGATGTTTCTTGACATTATTTTGTGGTACACTGTCTTTTTAGTGCATCACATTCATTACAGGCTGCAAACTCACATTCTCAAAAGGCCGTGACATTGATGAGTCATGTGCGACAGTGTACATTCAGCAGCAGGAAGTGCTGTACAATGACAGTAGGTAAAAGATAAAAAGTAAAAGATTTTGCGATTGTATGAATAATTATCAGTATAGTTCAAATATATAACAAAAGTCAAATGTCATTGGTTCTCATGTGCCACATGTACATATTTGAACTGCATCAGCTAAAGGAGGTTTTTGGAAAACAGCCTACTTATTTATTTTAGTCTGTTTCTCACACAAAATGATCATACAGTATTGGTGCAACAGATTTGGGAACAGAATTCTAACAGATAGGCCTAATAGATTTTTGTAAAAACATTACAATGGTTGAGTAAATGACATAATTGTCATTTTCGGATGAGCTATTCCTTTAATGCGCTCGTGCAGTTTTAAGGATTCTGCCCTCTGCTGACATTTTCAAGCAATCTGATTAAGGTTGACCTGTGCTCTATTAACCTTTAGCATATTGCATTGTATGTTCTGAGTGTCTGAACTGAATCTGGCCTTCTTGATGAGATGGTGAGAGAGAGAGAGAGAGAGAGAGAGAGAAACAACAGGGAAAGGCATGCCATTGATTTGCCATCCAACTCCGCTGCCGTAATCACCTGATTGTTCCAGACAAATATACAGGGGAATCGACGAGAATACCAAATTAGATCTCTCTCCCCTCTCTGAACAGAACACATTTTCCTCAACCAAAGGCTGTGTAACAAAGAACTATATTTAAACCAAACTAGGAATTTTTTGTTGTTGGTGTTTGACGAGTGGCAGCTTTGATCATTTTAAATAAATTTTGCAGAGAGAACTGCTAAAATAATGTGAAGAGTATGTAGGCCTGGTTTTGCCTACTTACAAATGTTACCACAAAAATATTAAAATCTGAAATCATCTACATGAAGTGCACTTAAAAGGCATAAATAAAACTATAGCCTATATGTGACCCATGCTGGCCAAATGAGTCCCTTAAAATCCCTGTTGTAACACATGATTTGGCACACACCTCGTCAAAACCAAATATCTGTAGGAAAATATATGTATTCAACTTTTTTTTTTCAATATTTTACTTAAATATTTTGAAGTACTGTAATTCTGTATGCGTATATCGTGATCGCGAGACTTTGTGCGAGCACTTCGGATCTGTCAGTCAGCGCAAGTAAGATCGATTTGTTTACATCAGCATGAGTTTGAAAATCACATTTTATTGGTTTAGACCATCAAAAATTCGCAATGAATATTCACAAAGTTGGAATGCTGCGTTTTTAAACGATACCAAACTTGGACTAATGAGGAAGTTGCTGAGGGGAAGCGCGAGTGGTGAAGCGAGCAGAGAAAAACGGCATTTTTCATGGACAAAGGAAAGGTACTCCTCTCAGAAAACATACAAATGAAGATACTTTTAGATGTTTAATTGCTGTTTGAAGCATTTGGATCACTAGATGAGAGCTTAATGAACTCATTTTTGTGAAAACCTCAAATTCGACCAAAATCGACATGTTTTTGCCTGTAGCTCGTATAATTAGCCCGTGCACATTTCGACTCATTTTGCCATGGGTTCTTTAAGTCTTTAGGTCAGCGAGAATTTATACTTGAACTGACTGTTCAGTTAAACAATTATAAGAGCAAACTAATTTTAAGAGCAACATTTAGCCAATGGGTAAAGCAGGAACACTTTACTATTCCTCAATCTTAAAAAGAGAACTCCCATAATTCTCAACTTGCAAGGTTGTTGAAGTCCGTTAACAAGACTAAAAATTCAAAAGAAGAATATCTGCAAATATCCTCATTAGAAAGAAATCTAAAAACCTTACCACGTTATAGTTTCACTAGCTCTGAACATAGACGTGTTTATTCCCATTTTGCCTCTGGGCTGTCATGTAATTTCCTGCTAATTAGCTGGATAGGTTAATGTGCTGCTTTTTTTACTAAAGTAATGTCTCTTTAAAAGTACTTTAACTCTTGGCCAAATCTAACTACTTCTTAATTCCTTTTTTTGACCTTTAATCAAACTGTCTAATGTTTTAACACACTTCAAATAGCCGTGCTTCTTGTTATTGATTATTTAAAGACTCTTGCTTTGGTCACAGTGTTGGAAAAGCTAGTTATAACTTGCAAACTACAAACTACACATAATTTAAAAGTAGTTAAAGTAAAGCAGAGTTAAGATAGTTGCATTGCTACTTTTAATCACTCTGTTTGGTATCAATATGATGAGAAGATCCTTGAATTTATATGTGGTTCTCCTTGGCATTTGAGTCTTTGCTTAAATGTGAACTCTCAGCTATCTGTCTAGGGAATTGCCATTAATATGATAATGTGATTTAATTAGTAATTTTTCTTACTAAAGTTGCTTTGGAGGGTGATTATAAAAACATAAATGTAAACAGAAATTCTGTTTGCTCTTTCTAAAGGTTAAGAATGTTTTGCTATGATTCTTCTCATAATAGCTGATGTGTGTAATGGCTATGGATCCGGGATGATCACACAAATGTTTGAGGTTCATTCCCAAATCTGTGTGACCTATGAACTGGAGAATAACTGAAGCCCTGGTCTTGCTCCATAGCCATTGCTCCAGGTTATTTTGGAAATTAGTGTATTTCATTTGTATAAAAAGGATCTGCTAGAGCAGTAGCATAATTCAAGTGTGTTGTCATGGAAGAGGCTGAGGGTTATTACTAAGTGTTGATTGAAGGTTTAATGGTGTCATGATGAGAGGTTACAGCCTGATTATGTGGTGGGCTATTTCTAGTAGTAAAGTGTGGGTAGTTGGTCTTCATGCTACACACGTACACACTCACCTAAGGCACATCAAATAAAAATTATATATTTAAAGGGATAGTTCACCCAAAAATGAAAATTATCCCATGATTTACTCACCCTCAAGCCACCCTAGGTGTATATGACAATCTTCTTTCAGACGAACACAATCAGAGATATATTTAAAAATATCCATAGTCCTCCAAGGTTTATAATGGCTGTAAATGGGGGTCCGTGTTTTGAAGTAAAAAATGCAGCAGCAGCAGCTCATTTGCATTTAAAGGGACACACACAAAAATGGCGCGTTTTTGCTCAACCCCCCAAAAAACATATTATAAGAAATTATCTGTGGGGTATTTTGAGCTAAAACTTCACATACACACTCTGGGGACATCAGAGACTTATTTTACATCTCTCAAAAAATCACCTTTAATAGATTTAAAGTCCCTATTATAGTAACTAAAACAAAGTACCTTTAAGGCAAGTCATTTCACTCTGTGGCCACGCAAGTACAGCTAATATCTCTTTGAATGGGGAAACATTAAGTTCTCCAAAGCTGTTCACCAAGCTTATGATTAAATTTCATATTTGAAATCACCAATGAAACAACTCATAAATTTTGTTTCTAAACGCTCAGATCATGACAAAAAACATCATTTTTCAGGTTGGACCAGGCAATTAGCATGTGCAGTCATAAGCGCGCATCCCAGAACATTGATTTTTTTTAGCAACTGGAGCGTCTAAAGGCAGCTGCAGTGACGCAGTGACTTTACTAATTGGCGATTGGCTCTTTTATTTAGAAGGCAGGACTTATTCTGCCACATTGCACGTTGCACTTTCTCCCATTCATAGTAATATGAGTGCATTGTCTTTGTATATCTAAAGTCTTTGGCTAAAATCACTGTTGGTGATGGTGTTAAACAGTACAAGAAGTCTGACACATAAAACGTCCTGCAAAAACTATATGTTCCTGGTTATTTAAAATATCAGTGCTGCAGTTTCAGGTTCAAAGTACACTTTAATGTATTTTCCATTTCCTGTAATACTTTAATTGTGTATTGATTTTATTCCCCCAGAGACATAACCAAGCTTTTGAAATGGCCTAAATTCCCAGAAACCCATTATGCCAAATACAAGCCTTAGAGACACCTAGTCAGCAGTTTACAGAGATGTGGGGACCCCATCAAAGCTTAATTGGCTGAATTTGAGCAATTCCAACAAGTATTACATTTGAGTAATTATTACTTTTTATGCCACTGAGTTTTTACGCATGGCTCATTTAGCTTGTGTAGATGCTTAAAAAAGGCTTTGATTTTCTGAACACACTGGGTACCTGCTTATGCTTTCAGAGTAAGGACATTTGATTATGCTTCAATTTCTAGTTCAATTTTTTGGGAAAAATAAAATCTAATTTTTTTTGAGTGCTCATGCTGCCATGATGCTAGTGTGTTGTTGTAGGTGGTCACAGGGCATTGCTATGCTATTTTCGAATTAAGCTTATTGTGTACGGTGTTTGAGGTATTATTCATGTCCGTAGCTCAAACAGTGCAGGTCGAGTCATGCACTAAAGTTTAATACTTAGTGTGAAAAATCCCCTAGAGGCATGCATTCACACTGTCTTCATCCTCTAAATTTCCTTAAGGAACTGTCTGCTCTTGTCACATGAATAAAAGCATCTGCTAAATGAATAAATGTCTCTAATATGAGACCCTGTGTGCCATTTCTCTCTGCACCCCAACTATTATGTTTTCAAGACTCTTTGATCAAGGGAACAGAGTGATCAAAATCTCAGCTGCACTTTTATTTTTGTGGCGTGGCAAGTAGAAATTAATATATGCATAAGTTTGTGTTCCACTGCATCAAAAACTCTGTCAATCCTCTCTGAAAAAAAAAAAAAAAAAATCCTTCCATGTGCCATTGAATTATCATATTAAAATACTGAAGTATTAAAGGGTTAATTCACCCAAAAATGAAAATTATGTCATTTATTACTCACCCTCATGTCGTTCCACACCCGTAAGACCTTCGTTCATTTTCAGAACACAAATTTAAATATTTTTGATAAAATCCGTTGGCTCAGTGAGGCCTGCATTGCCAGTAAGATCATTTCCTTTTTCAATGCCCAGAAAGGTATTAAAAACATATTTAGAACTGTTAATGTGAGTACAGTGGTTCAACATTAATATTATAAAGTGACGAGAATACTTTTTGTGTGCCAAAAAAAACAAAATAATGACTTTATTCAACAATATCTAGTGATGAGCGATTTCAAAACACTGCTTCATGAAGCTTCGAAGCTTTACAAATCTTTTGTTTCAAATCAGTGGTTCGGAGCACCAAAATCACGTGATTTCAGTAAATGAGGCTTTGTTACGTCGTAAGTGTTTCGAAATTTCAATAGTTCACGTGACTTTGGCAGGTTGATACGCGCTCCGAACCACTGATTCGAAACAAAAGATTCGTAAAGCTTCGAAGCTTCATGAAGCAGTGTTTTGAAATCGGCCATCACTAGATATTGTTGAATAAAGTCATTATTTTGTTTGTTTTTTTGACACACAAAAAGTATTCTCGTCGCTTCATAACATTAAGGTTGAACCACTGTAGTCACATGAACTGTTTTAAATATGTCTTTAGTAGCTTTCTGGGCACTGAAAAAGGAAATGATCTTGCTGGCAATGCAGGCCTCACTGAGCCATCGGATTTTATCAAAAATATCTTAATTTGTGTTCCGAAGATGAACGAAGGTCTTACGGGTGTGGAACGACATGTGGGTGAGTAATAAATGACATTATTTTCATTTTTGGGTGAAATAACCCTTTAAATGTTCACTAGGACAAATATGTAAACATTTAACTATACACGATTAAATATTAAGGTCAGTACGATTTTTTTTTTTTTAAAGGAATTAATACTTCTATTCGGCAATTGGAGTAAAGTCATTTATCATGTTACTAATGTTTTCTATTTCAAAATCAATGCTGTTCTTCTGAACTTTCTATAAAAAAAGAAAAAAAATCTTACCAGCCCTTGCAGTAGGCATGACTGCTGGGATTTGCTCCCATTCAGATGCAAGATCATCACAGTAGGTCTTCTAATTCATCCCAAAGTGATGCAGATGAATCAAATTCTCCCACATTAAATATTTTCAACATACCTGTAATTGTCATGACAGTCAATACATGTTCTTTTCCTGGGACTGCTTTGTTTTTGCCTTTTTAAAATAGAGCCATGCATTCTGGGAACACTTCCAGCTGAGAAGAGTCTGGAAACGCTTCTTTATTAGACCTCTCACTGATGGCTTTGTTCAATGGACTTTGAAGTACATATTTTTCCACCTCCAAGAGCACAGAGCCTCATCCTGTTCACTGATCTCTTCTTTGCTGGCATGAGCAGCATGCTAGGTCAGAAATTACACTTGCCACTGGTTTTTGTGGAAACCATCAGACCAAAGGAAGAAGTGCTGCTCTTTTATTGCAGCACTTAAATTGAGCTATTGATCTGTCTGAACGTTCATGCTCAAAAGCACATACTCTTGATGTTTTGGACACTCATGTCCTCATGAACGTGTATACTGCTTGGCCCTTGTAGTGCACACTACAAGAAGGAAGCTTGTTGCTCTTTCAGGTTTTTAGTCAGCTATAAAAAAGCTCTAGATCTAGTAGCACGTGCTATGATAATGTTTAAACCTAAAAATCTTATGATTGAGTTGATCAACTTCCATTTACATACTCTAAATTAATCCTTAATATAGCCACAAGACTTAAAGGGTTAGTTCACCCGAAAATTAAAATTCTGTCATTAATTATTCCCCCTTATGTCATTTCAAACCCGTAAGACTTTCGTTCATCTTCGGAACACAAATGAAAATCTTTTTGATGAAATCAGAGAGCTTTCTGTCCCTCCATAGACAGCTACATGACTACCACTTTGACGCTTCAAAAAGTTCATAAAGAGATCGTAAAACTAATCCATATGTATTGAGTGGTTTAGTCCAAAATTTTCTGAAGAGACATGATCGCTTTATATGATGAACAGATTGAATTTAGGCTTTTATTCACATATAAACATTCATCAACTCACACTTCAGTTGTGGTAAACAGAAGCTCAAGCATGTTTGCTTGACGCGTGCGAGAACCAATGAGGTTCATTCTCGTGTGTTACGCAACACGTATGAGCTTCCACAAGAACCAATGAGGGGCAAATTCCAGTCGAAGTGAGCATCCCTATGCCCTACTCACTCCGAAGGGCAAAACATGACCAAAAATGATTATATTACTTCCTTGAACTGACCATTGCATGTTCCCTTCGCTAACGGACTTGTGGAAGGGCCCTTCGTGAAAGGATTCAGTTGTTTGCTTTCGTTTGGAACGCCACTACAAATGGCCTTCCCGAAGTGCCCTTCAAGGGTGCAAAATCACCATTTGGAATTCGCCCGAGGATCATTCTCGTGTGTTACGCAGCACATTTGAGCTTCACATCAATGTTTATATGTGAATAAAAGCCTAAATTCAGTTTGTTCATCATATAAAGCGATCGAGTCTCTTCAGAATATTTGTACTAAACCACGAAGATAAACGAAGTCTTAAAGGGTTGGAACAACATGAGGGTGAGTAATTAATGACAAAATGTTCATTTTTGGGTGAACTAACCCTTTAAATATGATACATTTTAACAATTATACAATCACTTACTAACCTTGTGTAAATTATATCCAGTCTATAAACTTTGCTGTCATGCCAACATAAGGCCAGTTAAGACAGTAAACTTTGTGACGAATATGCAGTATTTGCACAAGAATGATCACGTGATCCTTCAGAAATCATTCTAATATGCTGATTTGCTGCTCAAAAAACATTTCTTATCATTATCAATGTTGAAAACAGTTGTGCTGCTTAATATTTTTGCAGAGCTTAATATTTTTACATTTTTTCAGGATCCTTTGATGAATATAAAGTTCAAAAGCACATAATTTATTTGAAAGAGAAATCTTTTGTAACACTATAAATGTCTTCACTGTCACTTTTGATCAATTAAATGTGTCCTTGCTGAATAAATCTATAATTTCTTTCAAAAAAGCAGGAAATTCTGCTTTAGAAAATTACAAAAGGCCAAGTACAGTTTTTTTCTTGTGTTAATTGAAAATGTGCAACAAATGCTGTCGATTCAGCTTAAGCTGAACCTGGATCATTCCTCACAATGTTACTTGGCACAAACAACCCGAAACTCCAGCAACAGCAGAATTCATTTGACCTCTCTGATGGTGCATTGCTCTCAGGCACCAGTCTGATACTGTAGATCATGAATATTTACACCCTAAACTCTGAGCTCTAACAAATGTGTATGATAAATATGCCTCCCTGCGCGGCAGAGGCCGGTGAAAACACATCGAGGATGGGTTCATCTATGTACGCCTGCAGGGCCGATCAGCGGGAATGCCTGATGGGAAAAGATGTTGCCCGGTACATCCAGCCGTTTCAGAGACATGCTGAGTGCCTGTAGCTTGTCAGCAACCACGTAAAAAAAAAAAAAAAAAAAATCCCAAGCTCCAGTAATTCAACTGCACAGGCAGAGGCAATTTTGCAGTAAATTTACACAATTATCCTGCTTGAGTAATCAATGACTCTCGTAGCTGGCAAAAAAAAAAGTGATGGCCGCCAGATGTAAAGTGTGTGTGTGTATGCGTGTGTGAGAACAGGTGTGACTGTACCCCTCTATGCTACAGTGGAGCTCATTTCCCATACCCTGCCAAGTTTGCAAATTGAAGCGTGCAGAGGCTCAGGTAATATTGCTGCAATTTGAGATTTACTAGCAGCCTTGAGAATACCAAACAGTGTCATGTGTACCACGGGAAAGTGAATCATTGGCTTTCATTCAATTAATTAATGCAATTAATTAGTCCAACACAAGATTATTCCTGTGATGCAAAGCCCTTTTTCTAAATACAAGTGATGTATAAAGTTTGATGAAACTATATATATATATATATATTACTATGCAAAAAAAGACAGAAAAACAAAAAGCTCACAGCTTACATTGACTACAATATATTCTGTTATTAATATTTTGTTGGTTTTCTCTTGTTTTTTGCATGTGTTTATAATTTCTTTGTAGAATAGCCTGGCCAAAAATGATGTCTGCACAATAAGGCATGTTTCATTGCATCATATCACGAATAAAACCATTGACTCCAAGCACAACTATGCAATATGCTAACAAAATCTTTAACAAATTTTTAATAATATTTGAAGAAAGGGTGAATACTGTATGTCAATTTTCCATGGCTGGGCATCACTTTTGACCACTATATAACTAAGTAGGCTTTGTAATATAGTGAAAAAGGGGGTAAAAAGGCTCAATAAATAAGTTTGGAACATTCTCAAGCTATTCTTCTCTCAGTTTCCTCTTTGCAGATATTTGATACTGGCTTTATCCAATTTCTGGAATTTGCACTTTCTTCACCCCTTATGTGAGTGATATCATCCTGTAACATCATTAAACCTTCACTTGGACCACCTTGCAGATAAAGCTGCCAACTCCACCAATTAATCTTGTTAAAAACACACAAGTATGTTCGAAGTTCCTGAGCTTCATGGCCACTGACCAGAACTCGGCCGCCCCCAAAAGTCCATTGCTCTAGGCTGACTTTAAAAATGCTGCCAATTCCAAGAAAAATTAATTACGAGGTTTATGCCAGTTTTTTCCCATGAGATCACGTAGCATGATAACAGATGACACACTGGGTTAGAGTTCCCTCAGATCTCATCCCAAAGTAAATGGCAGCCAAGGTTAATTGGCTTCTCTGGCCTCCCCAGAGGCTGATCGACGGTATCAAAATTGTTTTGCTTTTGTTAAGTGCAGAGGGTGATGGGTTTAATCAAGGCATTAAGTAAAAGAGATTTAGTCACCACCAGTGATTTAGTCTCTACTCCTGGCGTTCGTCTGTCCACTGTGCATCCAATTAAACTATAATTTTATTTTATAGTAATTGGGAGGTTCACACATATTCAATCAACAGACTGGGACTTAAAATGTGCTGCCTAAAGCTTTCATCCACCTTACCTATAATGGCAAATGTACTTTTGGCACAATGCATCCGTGAGTGCATGAAAAATGAATATGACACACAATTGAAATGCTTATTGGTTAACTCTAGTAGAAATTCATTTAGGTTTTTAGGTATTCTGTCTATCTTTCAGCTTATCTTCAAGCCAAATACTCATGCAGTGAAGAGAGAGAGCAATTTATTTCTCTTTATCTCCCTTTGAGTATTTTTTTTCCCCTCCTTTCTTCTTGCTTTAAGGGTCAAGGTGTAAGTCGTTGATTAAAAACGCATCTGAAAACCCACTTTCAGGTTAGCGCTGCTGCATTTTTTCACATTCTGCGTTTTCAGGTTCAGACTTTTCATAAGATATCCACTCATATTTGGGGCGAATTGAATTTGGGCTCATCGATAATTCAATTTTCATGTCTTTTTTTTTCTGCATGCACTGTTTTCCTTTTATCCAGCTCAGAGAAAATAGCAGAAAATTTAGTCATGTGAAACATTAGCCTGTGTAGAGATGCTTCATCCACACATCTCTTGTGCACTTTTTCTGCAATTGGTAGCTTTTTCTTTTATTGTAATCTTTTCCACATCTCTACAATAAAATCACATGAAGTTACATAATGATCAAAAATGTTAATCAAAACTATCTAATATTTTAGAATCTTCAATGGAGCCTCCCTTTACCTTGATAACTTCGCTCTTGACCTGCTCAGTTAATTGAGGTGCATCGTGGGATGCTTTTCTAATCGTCCTGCCCTGAATATATCTACTTTCATTCTATGGCCCTGTCCCAAATGGCGATCTTGTGGACTTACAATGGCCGCCCCATGAGCATGTCCGTGTAGTCCACAAGACTGTAGGGTGTCCCATTGGTTCTTTTAGGTTTCAGAAGGCCGATATGCACCCTCGACCCAACCACTTTTGTCGAGCCCACACTGAAGCGAGCTCCACAGCAGACTTCTACCCGACAGTCAAAGCGGCATTATGTCACGAAAGTGTGGACTTGGAGGAATATCTCAAGGGCTTAGGGTGCCATTTGGAAAAGGACCTATATAGTATAGGAAAAAACGTGAGCAGAGTAGTATAGGTACGCTCACGCCATGTAATAATTACAGTGAGTGCGCATCCAAAGGAAACTATCCCATGAGGCCACAGGAGAGGATTTGTGAATGGCAGTGAAGCAATGCAACTGACGCCATAGGTCACCTGACCTATGTACTACGGATGTAGTACATCTGAATTTCATTCATACTACACACATTCATATTATATAGAATGTACTTTTTGGCGGTCAAAAAGTAAGTTTCAAACCACATGTAGTACTATACATTTTGGACACAGCGCTGGAGTTCCCATATATGCAGCTTATTATTCACTGTCTAACTTCAATTAAAAATAGTTCTGTAAAGAAGTTTATATGTCCAATTTATATTTGTCTATAAACTAATTTCAAACATTTACGCATACAATAAGCCTGCAAATTAATGGGTTTATAAGATCACGAGGAATCCAAAACAGGGTTCCCAGACTTTGGTTAACTTCAAATTCAAGGACTTAATTTGGGGACACATTTCAAGTGAGAGCAAGGTTACACTGTGTTACCTAAGATACATTGTTACAGTTTTCATATGTCAAACACAACTATGTAAAAAGGCTTTTTTTTTTTTTTTGCATTTATTTTTGGCCAAATGACAGAGATCTGATATTAACTTTTGCATGGATTTTATTGAAAAGAGCTTAGGCTCATGTAACCGGAAGTTTTAAGATATATGAATATGCTGAAGTTATGATATGAATATATGAAGTTTTTCTTGCCTCATGGGTTTACATCTGTGAAACACTGAAGTACCATCGTAGTAGTTTCATGCGCGTAAACGTCATGGCAACGTACAACACGCGGGAAACACTTAACGTAATGCTTAAATGCGCGTAACTAATGTAAAGCAAGCAAGCTAGTATGCATAGGCCACGAAGTGTGGGCGAAATAACACATTTGCGGATCGGAGGGAATAATATATAATGTTTTCCAGAAAACTTCTTGCACATAAATTCAAGAATTTTCAAGGACCTATATCTATGCATGTTTATTTTCAAAAACTTTCCAGGGCCTTGAAATTTTTTTTTCAGATTCACAAACTTTTAAGGATTTTAAGCACCCATGGGAACCCTGCCAAAACCAGTAAAGTGTGTCCACACTTTTGACTGCTAAATTCAGTCTTTCTACATGTCGTGAAGCTGCCTATAACCGAGAGCTTGTTGTGAAGGTGTGATCATGTGACAATCAGGTGCATCTTGCCATGAGAGGTGTTGTTTTGCTGTCTACAGCCTACCTGTTACAACAGATGGCCAAGAGAAGTTGTTTCATTACCACTGTATCCTAAGGGTTCTCAATCGATTCTCTCTCTGTTTTTCCATCTTGGCTTATATTACTAGCAGTTCATTTCACACACAGGAAATAGAAGGTCAAACAGACTGCATTGTAGAATACAGTACCCAGCGCAATGTGCTGTTGTATATGGCACATTATTTCGCCAGGTTCTATTACATGGATACAGAAAATTAGCATACTACACACAGTACACACACTATATACTGCAGAATTTATAAGAGTAGTATGGCAATACTCTAGGACCCTGTTTCCACCTGGTATTAAGATGCGTTTTGGTCAATCGGATCACAAGTAGACGACGCTAAATACAGGTGTAAAAAAGCGTTTTGAGCTTGTCCTCTTTCAGCAACTTCCAGAGGTAGTCGAAAATGCATTCGACCGGATTGCTTTCATAGTGGAAACGATCATGTGGTCGAATGCATTGGAACAGCTGCAAATGATCGCCTACTGTCCTAACGTGTAAACATTATGGGAAGCGCGCTAGCCAGGCGGGATTTAAACTTTGTCGGCTGAAGACCCAAGTTTGGTTTGAAGACGAAAAAAGTACCAAGCACAATGTTCTCGCATCATTCTTGATTTCATTTGGCGTGGTCTTGCGGCTGTCAAAGCAGAAACAAAAGCTGATGCTCTCTGTATGTTTTTCGTCATCTCCGGGCACGTTCATATGTAAAGTGCGCAAGCCCAACATTTACTCGCCCATAGACCCTCCGCTCGAACAAAAAATCAGAAGTGGTTAAAAGTTGATGGATTAAACTACCAGGTGTAAACGGGTATGTGTCTCTCTTGTCCACTTGTGATCCGATTGACCAAAACGCATCTTATACCAGATGGAAACAAGGCCTATGGCTCAACAAAATGGGTAGCCATTTTGAGAGTTTTGGGACAGTTGCCAGAAGTGTCATTTGCCATATTTGTCAGTGACAGTGACAGTGATCATTTTATGTGCTGAAGTCTGTAGATATCTGAACTACTGGTCCATCTTTGCAAGCTAATACAATCCTTACTGCCATGATTGCACTATTACATTGCCATACACACATTAATTTTTGCATAAATATACCAAAACCAGTTCAATAGGTCATCTGCACTCATAAGCTCTTAGAAAGCTCCATTTATTAAATATAATTATGAAATGTATGTACACCATTCATTTACAGTAGTCATATAGAAAAAAAAAAACAGCCATAGAATTCATTCCCAATAGAAAGCAAGTGTTTTTGTGTTGTTGTTTTTCTAGTCCGGAGATATAATGCACTTTAATAAGGACGAGATTTCATTCCAGGAGCACATTGGGTACGCTCAGTTGTGAGACCGGCTCGATTACGGTGGGAAAGAGAATTAAACTGCCTGAATCTGCCCGGCCCATGGGAATCGGGATACACACAAATGACTCATATTCCATCCCTCAGCCGCCGCTGATAAATTCTTATAGTCCTTTGGTGGTTAATCCCAGCCTTTAGTGGCTCCTTGCACCAGTCAATAGTTTCAACATCAAATGCGAGGTTGTCGGATGCGGATGCCTTTAATCTTTTGTTTTTTTTGGACACGTTGAGCGATGATCGATCCTTTAAAAACAACGTCTGGGAAAGTCCACCGCCCTGCCACAAAACCATTCTCTCAGAACGCTGTCCGCTGGGGTTTCAGTCCATTAGCTTAAGCCCACTCTATATGCGGGCTCTGAGACAGACAGGTTTGAGCAGGCACACTGGATAAAGACAATTCCGAGTGATGCTTCAGGCCTCCTGCTGTGCTGTTTGTTTGGAAAGTGTGTGCTGTGCATGTAAAACCTATTATTATGCCCGTAAAATAACAATATACAGCTCCGTCATCATTCAGGAGGCCTGCACACACACCACTTCCACATAAGCTTAACTCTCTTCATAGAAAATAAGCAAACAAACAAAAACATCTCTTGTGTCCCAGCCTATAAAAGTGGCTGTTGAGTCATTGCTGGCCTCTGATTGGCTGCTCAGCCTGTAGTGTAGATTATACAGTGTGGTGGGGTTGTTAGCATGTACACTGGCGACAGGCTACTCGATTAAAGGCCAAGCACGACACTGAGAGGTCAGATGTAGTATTCTTTGCTGTCGTGGTTGGGTTTGTGCAGGTGCAGGTCCAGTGCAGCCCGGTATGGTGGATGCTCCATACTGGGGCAGTGCGTCTTTCCGGTGATTCCGGAGGGCGCTGGAGTCCGTCGATGTCGGTATAGGAAGCGGATGATAACGGCCAACGCACAGAGGGTGATGAACACCACTGCAGCCACTACTCCTGTTTATTAGATAAATGTGCAAATTAGTGTTGCATGTGCTTCCTTTGAAATGGATGCATGAAAGCATGCTAAATATTTAAAAATTATACTGATTCACTTCCTAAAAAGTGGTTTGAATGAAGTGGTGTGGGTTTGGATCTCATAAATCTATCATGAGTAAAAATGGAAGATGTATTAATATTTTGATCATTCTGCAATGCAGTGCTGCAGTGGTACAAATGAGAACAGCATAAAATAAAACTTCTGATATAACACTAAAGATGTATGAGGCTGTACAGTTTCATTTCTGAGGATGGTCTATTGTCTGGGTATCATTCTGAAAAGTTTTTCCCAGAGCACAATATCATGGGGATCTATACCTCCGATTAGTGCCAAGTCATTTTGATCTGCCTTTTTCATTGGGTCTTTGCCTTTGTCTGATTTTGCTGAGTCATCTGTAAGCAGAGAACGAGAGCGAGAGGAAGACAAAGGACTGGCTTTTGTGACTCTTTTTAGCAGGCTGAAAAATACTGTCATCTTTGAGTCTCTTTGCAGTGTGGAAACATTTAAAAAATCATTTACCTGACCGTGTGTGTGTGTTGCTCAAAGTGTTCGAGCTGGATATCGTCCCACAACTTGATGCTTCCAGACGGCCGATAACAGTAACTAACGGGCTTTGGCTGTTTTGCAGGGCTGCCTTGAGCGGGGTAGCCTGATTGAACTGGACCGAGGACAAGCAGCCAATAAACCCTCTCAATCCAGCCTGGACCAGTTCCTTATCAGTGATGTCATTACCTGAAACAGGAAAGAGTGTTCCACTTTATATTAGGTGTCCTTAAAGGGTTAGTTCACCTCAAAATGAAAATTCTGTCATTAGTTACTCACCCTCATGTCGTTCCACACCCATTCGTTTTCTGATCTCTTTATGAAGTTTTTGAAGCGTCGAAGTGGAAGTTGCAAGGGCAGTCAATGGAAGGAAATCTGACAGCATTCTGTCATCAAAAATATCTTAATTTGTCTTCCGAAGAAGAACAAAAGTCTTATGGGTGTGGAACGACATGAGGGTGAGTAATTAATGACAGAATTTTCATTTTGGGGTGAACTAACCCTTTAACTACTATGTACTTACATCAAAAAAGATGTAAAAGGTACTTATTGTGCTCATATTAGTGGCATATGGGTAAGGTTAGGGACAGGTTTGGTGGTATGGGTAGGTTTAAGGATGTGTTAAGGTGTAAGTAATTAAAAGTAATTACAGAAATTAATTACAGATGTAATTACATGCAAGTATTTTTTTAAATATAAGTACAGTGTAAAAACATGTATGTACACAATAAGTGCATTGTATCAAATGATTAACTTAAATGTAAGTACAGAGTAGTTAAGGCCACCTAATATAAAGTGGGACCAGAAAAAGAATTGAGCAACTGAACTACAATTGCATGTAATATGCGTGTAATATTTACATGTTATAATACATTCTCCCATCCTAGTTTAATATGCAAAGACAACTACACTGCAATTCAAAAATTAGGGTTGGTAAGATGTTTTTGAGAGAAGTCTCTTAAGCTCACCAAGGCTGAATTTATTTCATCAAATAAAACAATATCATAAAATTATTACAACAAAAATATAAAATAACATTTCATATTTTAAAATGTAATTTATTCCTGTGAATTTTCAGCATCATTATTCCAGTGTTCAGTGTCACAATCCTTCAGAAATCATTCTAATATGCTGGTTTGGTGCTCAAAAACCTTTCTTATTATCAGTGTTCAAATATTTTTGTGGAAACTGTGATACATTCAGGATTCTTTGATAAATATTTGGGGTGGAATTTGCCTGAATAATGGAAGACAAGGAGAGGCATTTTTTTTTGCAATTCTATTTGGTGACATCAGTGGCATAAAAATGATGCATTTCACCTTTAACTGAATTCAAATGTTAAACTGTTTATGAAACACATCAGTGCATTCTGTGCTGGTTCCTTTTCCATTTTGCATCGGTAACAACTAATGAGTTTAAAAAGGGTTTGTTGTAGTTGTGTGAGTGCTTTATTGCTAATTTGTCTTAATTGTTCTCTCGCCTCTATCAAAACGCTAAGGGTTCGTGCCACTTCAAGACTCTCCTTATTTGATATCAGGTAAAAAGAAACTGTCTCCTAGGCAACACTGAGAAATTCCTTTTGGCTTTCACTTGGCAACTCACCTGTGACAGCGCTGTCAAAAGTGTGCACACTATACCTCTGCCTCCCAACCCAGACAACCACCCACCCTTTCCTAACCTGTCTAGATTCAAACACCTGACGCCACAGCAGTGAAATAGAAATGTGTGAAACGGCGCACAAGGAACATGAAGAAATAGAGTCCTCTTCAAAAGCCTGTCAGGAACTCACCTTGGATTCTACCCAGAATCACTGACCTCACCGGGCTGAGAGCAGAGCCAGGAGACAGGCTGTACTGCTGGGTTACTGTGCTGTCAATCTGGAAGGGCACAGATATTGTGGCAGATGATGTGTAAAAGATTTATACCAGTATTAAGTTTAAATCGGTCATGGAAAGCATACATCTCAGGTCATTGTGACATGCTTTTAGAAATATCATTTATGTTACAAGACTTTTAAAATCTCTGATAAGTTATCAGACAGTATAGGTGGTCAAGTAAAACGTCTTTGGAAATCAGATATTGGCCATTGTGTTAACACCTGCTGCTGTGGAGACAAAGACTCACCTGGACAAGGAGTTCCTGTCCCTTTCGATTGATTTTGACCCAGTGGAACCGTCCGTCTGCTAGACTGGCTGACTTTGGGCTGAACGTTTCTGTTCTTTTTTCTTTGTTCAACAAGTATCGTATTTGCAGGCTGCCTAGGAAATCAGAGTAAAAGCTATTGACTTAAAGTCATAAGATATTTTGTTTGATACAATGAATGCAGAGTTGTAGCATGACAAGAAGGAATAATGTTTTAAATTTCAACAGAGATAAGAAATGGGTTGCAAAATAAACTCCAACAGGGTATTCAAGTCCACAATGTAAAGTTTTTTTGTTTCACCATGAAGGGGTTTGTGATAATGACACATGGCTACTTAAAGAAATAAATTAATAGACAAGAAATATTGATTTGAGTTGAAGTCATTTTATTATGTGCGGAAAAAAAGGTGTGTGGATACGACAAACATTACACTAGCAGTTAAGTAGGAAATTGTTTGTTTAGGACAATGTCAGTTATACTGTTCAGTGATCATGATGTAAGGAATAATTGACGACGGGCTATTGAATTCTTAGAAAATAATGCACAATCCCGAGGTGGTAATGTGGCCACAACGCAAAGAATTCAACGGTTACCACACCTCAAGACACTGCTCCGATGTTGTATTTCAAGACATTTGTCAGGTTTTTGTCCTTAAAACACTCTTGTGTGTGGGACTAATTTCTTACGCACCTCATCCCAAGCCTTCGTTGCTAATTCCAAAACGTCATTTCAGAACTAGTAACGGAGGCTTGAGCCTTGATAGCAGAATAATACCATTGATAGAGTTATTAATGCACTTGAGAGAGAGAGAGAGAGAGAGAGAGAGAGAGAGAGAGAATAAGCATATGTGAATTAGCCTACCTGAGTCTGTGCATCTCTCACGGCAGCAGTATCTCTACTTATAGTGAAACTATACATTTATCTACCGCAAGAACCGCACAGTTATTACCTCGCTGGAGAGAAATGTCATGTAGCTTTTAAGTTGCTAAACTATTTTACTGATTAATTCGTCAAAGCAGCGCTGACAAAACGTTTCTGTGCGAGTGTGTGTCCATACGATACAGTACGCGTGTACGTTTGAGAGAGAGAGAGAGAGAGAGCGCGTGAGAGTATGCGCTTTCAGGACAAAATAAAACGTATTTTGTGGCAAAAAAACATGGCAATAATTTGTCGTTTTCATCCTATTGTTTACTATATTTATTTGCTTAGTGTCGGTGTGGGTTTTGTTTCTTTTGCGGTTGTAGGCTGTAGGACCTATTGAAATAACTGAAATCATTTGGCGAAGTGATATGGAACTGCAATGCGGTCAAGACCTGCCTAGAACTACTTTAGCCGTGCGTTTCCCTGAAAATAATTGCACACCTCAGAACGTTGGTCAACCAATCAGATTCGAGCATTCAACAGCCCCGTAGTATAAATAAATATATTTGACCACAGATCACTGCGATTGACTAATCAGCAGAAAGCCATGTCATTTCTCATACACAAAAAAAATGAATAGCACCTTTTTAAAAAAATATGTTTAAAATGACCATTTAAAAGTTTGGGGTTAGTACGATTTTTTTTTTTTTAAAAGAAATTAATACTTTTATTCAGCAAGGATACATCGAATTAATCAAAAATTACAGTAAAACATTTACAATGTTACAAAGGATTTCAACTGCAAATAAATTCTGTTCTTTTAAACTATTCATCAAAGAATCCTAAAAAAATCTATCATGAGTTCAAAAAAATAAATAAAAAAAAATAAAAAATAAACCAGAACAATTGTTTTTAACATTGATAATAATAAGAAATGTTACACGAGCAGCATATCAGAATCATTTCTGAAGGATCATGTGACACTGAAGACTGAAGTAATGATGCTGAAAATTCAGCTTTGTCATCACAGGAATAAATTACTTTTTAAAATATATATTCAAATAAAAAACTGTTCTTTTAAAATGTAATATTTCAGTTTTGTATTTTTTCGATCAAATAAATGCAGCCTTGGCGAGCATAAGAGACTTCTTTCAAAAGCATTTTAAAAAATCTTAGCGACCCCAAACTTTTGAACAGTAGTGTACTGTACATGTGATGAAGCCTCCAGTAAAATCTGTGGCCTAAATTAAGCGGTTTTCTTATAGAGCGAGATCAACAAATGACTGAGTGCACCTTTAAGGTGCAATCTGTAGTTAACAAATAGGAAATAAAACACACTACTCTTTAGTTAATTAAGTAATAATTAGGTCTTTTCACTGCAATTAACAATTTGAGAATTATGAATGCTTGATCATGTTTAACAGTCATTTGGGATAACAGGACCAAGCAAGTCTCTGCAATTACCTCTGCACTAGAAAAATTCTCATGTGAATTATCATTTCTTTTGTAGGTGGAACAAGACTAACTCCATCCACTAGTTCTCCCTTCTCTGTCATTAAATATTCTTTATAGCCTTTATAGCTTGCTTCCTAGCTTTAATTCATTGATTTTCATGTCCAGTCTTTCCTTAAGCATACTTTCTTTCTGTTCTGTATTTCCTGCTCCTCGCCTCAGTGCTTCTTTCCTTTTACCACTTTTCTCCCTTTTTTATGCCTTCATGTCAAAGATTGATGTGTATTGCTATCTGCTGTGCAAGACATGTTAGCCAGTCATGTGTTCTCTTGATGAGAGAAATGGTGACAAATTATTTTCTGCTAAATGGAAAAAACAGAGAGGTGTGAAAGAGTACTGTAAATGGTAATGAGAGACAATGGTTGCAAGACTCTTCAATTTAGATGCCATGTGTTCTTCAGATAAACGGTGTGGGTGTAACTGAGTGAGAAAAAGAATGTCTGCATATGATGCGCTTTAAAGGGTTAGTTCACCCAAAAATGAAATTTCTGTCATTAATTACTCACCCTCATGTCGTTCCAAACCAGTAAGACCTTCGTTCATCTTCGGAACACAAATTAAGATATTTTTGATGAAATCCAAGAGGTTTTTTTATCCCCCATAGAAAGCAACGTAATTACCATCATTCAAGGTCCAGAAAAGTAGTAAAGACATCATTAAAATAGTCAATGTTTCCAGGTTCTATGCCAGAACGACGGCTCAGTATTGGCGTCAACATCACACGCATGTGTCATGCTGCTCACGTGATCAGCATCGGCCAATACTGAGCCGACGTTCTGACAAAGAACCTGGAAGCGATGAACGTAAACAGCGTAGGAGAATGACAGGGGGGAGACGAATTTGTTGAATAAAGTTGTTATTTTTGTTTTGTTTTTGCGCACAAAAAGTATTCTCTTCGCTTCATAACATTAAGGTTGAACCACTGTAGTCATGTGACTATTTTAACAATGTCTTTACTACTTTTCTGGACCTTGAATGACGGTAATTACGTTGCTTTCTATGGGGGATAAAAACACCTCTTGGATTTCATAAAAAATATCTTATTTTGTGCTCCGAAGATGAACGAAGGTCTTACGGGTTTGGAATGACATGAGGGTGATTACTTAATGACAGAAATTTCATTTTTGGGTGAACTAACCCGTTAATGGATATGTGTGAATTTCAAGCATATTGAGTTGTAAGAAATGTGCCAGCAAGAAAGGTGCAGGGTGTGAAATTGAAGACCCCCCAAACCCGAACAAATTCTTTCCTTGACTGCTTTTAGGACTAAAGGAAAAATTCTGATGTATAACTTTTTGCTACTCCGTAAAAACTTAACCTGCATAGCTAAAATTTCATTTCTGAAGTTGAAAGGAAGACAGATACTGCGTATATATACTACCATTCAAAATGTTTTTCACAGGAATAAATGCTATGTATGTACACACACACACATTAAATTGTATTTTCTGGCTGCTCTTTTCTAGTCAATGAAATCAGATAATGACTAAGCTGGAAAAAAGACAAAATGCATAAAATTATTGCTATTTATTGTCCTTTTTTGAGCCTGATACAGGTTTGGAACAATATGAAAATGAGCAAATGATGACTTTTCCCCAAGTTTTAGAGTAACGTATGACTTGGTACCGTTTGATGATAGCATAACAGCCATATAGTGCTGGTCAAGAGTGTGAGCTGTCAGGATCAAGGCAGGCACGTGATGCGTCAAGAACCCAAATGACACTTTCTCTTGAGATTTGGTAACTTCTGCATCATGGAAGCGGGCCGGTGATCTTCTGGCTTCCTCATTCAGTATTCCGGAAAATGGCTCCTGGAGAGTGTACAAGACTGAAGACCCACTTTCAAAGGAAGCTGCTAGAGCTGCGATGGACACAGAGAGACAAAGAAGTCCCTGGTGAACTTCACTGAGAACATCAGCATCATCATCTCTATGCAAATTCAGATTGTGCACAAAGGCAATGAAGTCTACGTCTCATCTGTCATTATTAGAGCTATAAAAAAACAACAACATTAGCATTGTTTCCTCCCCAACCACAGCTGAGACTGTGGCGGAGAGGTGTCCTACTGATTCTTTCTGTCTCTTCTCATTTTCTGGTCATCTATTCTAGTTAGCAGTAAACAGCCGTGGCTTGAGCGGACCCATTTTGACATCGCATTGTGAAGAAACAAAGCCATTACATCACTAATCTGACTGACAGGCAGCTGGATGGGTATGGGTATGAGGCTGAGGAATGGCTGCTGTAATTAAATTCCATTTGTCAGTTAAAGCTTTTCTGCCAAGGGCTGTCAGCCCAGCCTCAAGGAATTCAAGGTGAATACGCCATCAAGGGCATGTTGTCATCCACCGGCGGCCGACCCTCCTGATCTAATAGAAAACGAAAAGTTGTCTGAAATGGATGACATTTCCATAGAATATATAGTGGGTTGACTTTTATACCTGTTGTACACATTTTTGGTACAAATGTCTCCCATTGTGAGACTCATGCCATATCCAACAGCTCACGGCAAGCCGTGGCTTAAACGGATATTAAATCATCTCATATAGAACCCTGATTTAATTTCTCTCTGTAGGCTTTGATCTAATTGTGTGATTTTACAGTGTAAATCCAATAAAAACAGTTCCGCCGTCAAGAATGCCAACATTACGGCATTTGAGAACTACAAGCATCTGAGGTGTGCTTTGGTCCAGAGTGCCAATTTCTTTCAGCTCTTTTTGATTGGCGCAATAAGACCTATGAACGAGAGCTCGCCTGGAGGCCATCGTAACCTCACCTGTTCTGCAGTGTGGCCCATCGAAGGCTGTCTGTGTGCAGTCGCAGGTGTAACTGCTTCTCTCTTCGACACATCTCCCTCCGTTATGGCAGACGCTGTCACTTGTGCAGTGACCCGGGCAGCCTGAATTTACCCCAGGGGTGGTCTTTGCACGCTCATAAAGGTCAAGGGTAACCCCATTAATGGTGAGGGCACGTAAGCAGCCCAGAAAGCCCCTCTGCCTAGAAGCTGTTCCTCCTAATGGGAAGATTACAGTGATTAATTGCCTTAGACAATTTATAAAGCCAAGCCCTTTGAAGTTAATAATAGTGTCATTCTCAGGAAACGATGCCATTTGGGTACTATGTGTGTCCCGAACACTTACTACTGACATAATTAACTGAATTTAGTCTTATTATTTGATAGTTTTACCCCATTTAGTGTGTAAACAGCAAAGGAACAATTAAAATGAAATATTTGATTAAAATTAAATAAATTCATCTAAATTCTGGCAGATTTGCATTTTCCTATTCATCATCATTACACTTTTAAAAGTAAAAATTGTATCAAAATTTTGTTTTTACTGACATGAAAATATCATGCCTTCATATAGACTTATGATATATATAATAGACTTTTATATATATAAAATGCCTTATTTGTCTTTGTAGGTTATGTCAAACTCTCTAAATAATGGTTTGATTTTTGTGACACCATATTTAAGGGAGTGACTATGGAAGCTTGTTTCTGCCATGAAATAAAAAATAAAGTCAATTCTGAATTTTTTTTCTCAGAATTGCGAGACATAAACTCACAATTGCGAATTATAAAGTCAGAACTGTGAGATATAAACTCGCAATTGCGTGTTATAATGTCCAATTGTGAGGGAAAAAAGACTGTGAGATATAAACTCTGAGAAAAAGTCAGTCAATTCTGACTTTATAAGACGCAATTGCAAGTTTATATCATGCAATTCTGACTTTATGACTCTCAATTGTAAGTTTATATCACAATTCTGTCAGAATTGCGAGTTATAAAGTCAGAATTGCGTGATAAAAATTCGCAATTGCGAGAAAAAAGTCAGAATTGCGATATAAAGTCGCAATTCTGACTTCATAACACGCAATTCTGACTTTATATCTCACAATTCTGAATATATAACGCAATTCTGACTTTATAACTCGCAATTTTGAGAAAAAAAATCAGAATTGCAATTACCTTTTATATTTTTTTTATTTAGTGGCGGAAACAAGCTTCCATAAGTCACAACATAACATCTGACCACATTTTTAACAGAAGTAAGTTTACTAATAAATATTGTTCAAAGCATAAAACAAGAATTCTGACTGTAAATAATGAGGTGTAGTGTAATGGTATTTTTTGCACTGATCTTCAACCCTGTAACATTTAACAATGCCATGGTTTCTGACTTGAAATATGATCGCAGATTCCTTCTATTAAAACGATCTCAATTTCCTCTGTTCCCAAAGGTATTCTTAGCTAAAGTACACTCAATGTTATTATAACATTACTAGTGACATTTGCTTGATTGCATATTTACGCACCCACAAAGAGTTGACTGCTGAGCTGAAGCCGATAGGGTCTTTCAGACGGTGCTTCGGTTAGCTCCAGCGGCAGCGAGTCAACCTGCAGAGAAGCTTCTTTCACATTTCGCTCAGCACGAATATAATGCCACTGACGATCATTTAAGACTACAGGTGATCGAACGGTAAGAATTACTGGTCCATCCCCAAGGTCAAAGGTGAAGTTCATTGTAGAAGGAGCTGAGAATGACAAAAAAGTGGTATGTTTATCTCACACTTTGCGGTTTAAAAAAAAGTATGACAATGGAGTTCACTGAAAGTTCATTGAATGTACTTCTTCTAAAGAAGTGCTCTGAGGCTCTTTCAAAAAACTTATTTTCAGGTCAGACGCACCCAATACCAGTGCATTTCCCTTCAAGCATATATTATCTGAAATGAACTGTTATGTTTTTGTCTTGCTTTCAAGTTAAAATATCAAATATATAAATAAATATACTTAATTCAGCATATACTTTCTATAAACAAGTTGTTTTTCTTATGCAATTTTGCTTCAAGTAAATGTATATTTATTATTTAGATATGTTCTTGGAAAAGAAGAATAAGAAAAATAATGTTTTTTTACAAGTGATATTTGACCAAGCACTCACAACTAAGTTCTAGCCTTATGAAGTCTCTGACACCCAGATTCTCCAAGAAGACTCCTGAGAGAGCACTAGTTTTGAAAAAGAGTGAAATATCGACACTCAGTTCGGCTTGCAGGGTGGGGAAGTGCAGATAGGAGGATTCCTGGTAAAAAGATGCAGAGTTCCAGAAAAATCCTGTAGCAGAGGGACAGGCAAGAAAGCACACAGAGTGTTGAAAAACAAATTGTGCACTGAATTCGATAAAAAAGGGTCCATCTCTTTTGCATTTTGAAATATGAAAATATATTCAGTAGAGAGCTGTATTACCCCCCATTCCCCTTTTAAATTTGGTAAACAAAACACCCACGGTCGCCATAGCAACGCAGCGGTCCAATTTGAAGCTCGGCCTGTGAGTTGGTCCGGTTTGTGTCTCCGATGGCGATCTCACTAAGGGGTAAATGGTCTTTGTAAGACAGCACACCAGTATCATTTGCCCTGCAGGAGGAGAAAGAGAATGTGCAAGAGGAGAAGCAATGAGTGAAAGGCTAGTAGAAAGTCTTCTTAATCTCTCTCTGAGGTAGACAATTGCCCTCCGAGGAGTGTGTATGCTTCACTTGTTGCTTAAAAAATGGTAATACTTGCCCTATGGCAAGCGTTTTGCTTGTCTCGGTCACTTTAACTGAAAAACTAATGAAGGGTTTTAAAGTGTGATACCGTATTTTAATTGACCAAAACTCTTCAATCTGATTTCTTTTGTTCTATAAAAAAACAACAATCCTATTATCTTACAAATAGGAAAAACTGCTCAAGTCCATTAGGCTACTTTTAGACTGTTGCCAAGGGTTGATTTTTTTCCCTGCAAGTTAAAGGTTTGTCATGTTGTATAAATTATATTTGACTGAAATCCTTGTGTTTAAATATTTTATATTCTACAAATGACAAAACTGTACTAGATGGTAAGTTTTGTGAGAAAGAAGCTCTCGTAGGAAGCCTTTGAGCTCATTTATGAAAACAAATTGTATTTATGATCACTAATATAGAGTTGAAGTTGTGTAAAATGTATAACAGTGACTGAAAAATATTTTACACTCTAAAAAATGCTGGGTTAAAAACAACCCATGTTGGGTTGAAAATGAACAAACCCAGCGGTTGGGTTAAATGTTTGCTCAACATGCTGGGCAGTTTTATTTAACCCAACTATTTTTAAAAAATTACTATATGGCTGGCTTAAAATGAACCCAAAATAGGTTGGAAATTAAAAATCAGACACATAATTACTAGAGGCAACAATAATAATCAAAAGGTGAACATTTATTAATAAGCAATTATGTTTGTTTAATTATTATTCATTAAACTTATGAATAAATGTTAATTTATTAAACATATTAATAAATGTTAATTTCGAACATACTTTGGGTTCATTTTAAGCAAGCAATACAGTCATTTTTAATCAATTGTTGCGTTGCGTTGCATTGAGCAAACATTTAACCAACCGCTGGGAAAAAACACCCCAATCGCTGGGTTCAAACAACCCAGTTGCTGGGTTTGTCCATTTTCAACCCAACTTGGGTTGTTTTTAACCCAGCATTTTTTAGAGTGTAGGTATGGGATTGGCATATTTTGAGTTTTGATATTTGGGCTAGGGTCATTGGGCTAGTTTTGAGCTATTTTTGATTGGCCATTGGGCTATTTTTTGTTACGCAGACCTGGCAAGTCTCATTCACTGTGAAATGAAGATTTACCAGGTGTTTTGGTCTGCATCACAGTTGCAGAAGTAATTCATGTCCCTGCAGTTGCCATCCAAGCTACAGGAACATTGCTGGACCCCAGGCAGAAATCCTCCCCAGTATGTTCGTTTCACTCCATCTCTATCCAGCCACCATGACAGAGGCGTTCCATCTGAAAATGGACAAAATGCCCCAAGGATAAAAATATTTTTGTTTTCCTGGCAGTAAATAATTATGCAAATAATGACAGCACTGTTTGGAGTCTAATGTAATTTAGTCATGCATGATGACATCTGGTCTCCTGCTCCTGCTGGTCAGTAATGGACTCTAAAGCTCCTGTCAGTCAAGTAGCCGTTATAGTAGCGCTACAATGTGCGTGACCAGACATCTGCTATCACAGCGGTGCAGAGATCTGGCCAAGAGCTTAGCCAATGACAAATGGCAATCAGATATGCAAGATGTCTAGTGCTGGAGGTTTGTTTGATCAAAGGTTGATCTTTGCTCAAAGGCTTTATTGGATCTCATTCCGACAAATCAAAATGAATCCAGAGAGTGAGCCAAGTGTTTGAGGATAAGTTAACTCCAACCCAGTAAAAAGCCTAAGCATATAAACCCCACAAAGTCGAAAGTATTAAAGCAGTGTGCAGAAAAAACATATGGAATAATTTAGCGTACCAGCTTATAATCTTTTTTAAGGCTTTATGCATGCCTTTGCAATTCAAATGCTCTCATCACGTCCCACAACCATCCCTGCATGACAAGAATTACATTCAAACCACTTTTTAAGTGAACATCATCATTCACCGCACATCGTCGTCATGTCACACTTGAGCCCCTTTAATATCGGTGGTAATAACCTGCTGTTGTGAATCATTTAGCTGTGAGGTATGTTTTTGTTCCTTTGGAGCATATTAGCCAAATTTACAGGATTAGAATTCATGAGGTAACATAAATCACACACTTCATAAAAAGACAACATTTCAGTGGTACAGCACACAAAACAATAAGATAAACTCAGTGAGTATGAAAGCAGAACCAACCCCAGGTGTCAAAAAGCCGAGACTTCCTGCAGCGATATATCACTTCCTGTTGGCAGTGTTCCGAGGAGGTCACGAGCGAGCGGAGATGGTATGGTGAGATGGTGTAGTTGAAGATGAGAACGAAAGGGCTGCGTGGAGTGGATCCTCGAATGTCAATGGGCCTCGTGTGATCGTGCCCCACCACAGTCCAAACTTTATCTTCTGTGCAAGAAACACACACACACAAAGAAACAGGACACTTGAAAAACTAGTACAGACTGAAATCTCCATCGACTCCGATCGTGCATCAACCCTCTCAAGCCTGCACTCAATCGACCGTATGTGCTTGCGAATGAAAATGAGAGATTAACGGAGTGATGGAGTCGTATGCAAATACCTGATGAATATTAAGTAGAGAACAGAAGGTCACTCGTTCAGGTGGGTGTGAAATGATGAGAGTGTGGTAGTCTACACTAGCACCTTTCCCTATGCACATTGAAATTGCTGCATGTGATGTCTAAAGGTGCCGGTTTGCGCCGTCTTGTAGAATTAGCATGGCTAATAGCTCCTGTAATTGAGGTCAGTTTCAAACGATTTTCTTGCCAGTGCTTGTTGGCGTCGCTTGAGAGAAAAGCTCTATTTGTATTGAGTCTCCAAATCTTTTAATGCATTCAGCGTGACAAAGCTAACTTTGCAATCTGAATAAAGCTCAATGAAAGCTAACTTTGTAAAGTAAAGCCAGCTTAGCTGTGCCAATGTGCAGCAGGTGGCCACAGCGTATGACAGCTTCCCGGTGCTTACTTTTCTCAGCTCGGCTTGCAGCTCCAATAACCTCAGAGCCAAAACCCGCTGCCTATGAAACTAAGAAAAATGAAGCTATCAGTCTCAGCTACTATGCGCCGCCAGTCTCTGCAGGCAGAAATGCTTCTTGACTTTTTTCTTTCTATACCTGCACTCCTCCCTGCTGCTGACAAAATGGGGCTTGAATTTCCCTGCGTGATGATATAATGTATTACAGTCTTATCTCAGAGACAAATCAGCCCCAGCATCTGATGCAGCGGAGAGTAATGTCAGAGGCCAAAAACCAAGGTCGGTGAAATTGGTGATGAAACCTGACAGGAGACGTGAGAAAACACATTGTTCCTGGTGCCAGAGGATACATCTGCTTGCCCCCACATGTCTTGGAGAGGTGGTAAACCAGATTTTTTTTTCTTTCATTTTGCTATATCTTATTATATCAGAACTGGTTATGAAGAACTCATATCTTAGATGTCAATTTTTACAGAAAAATATTGTAAAAATCCTACAGTAAAAAAAACTGTTAATAGGTTACCTTACCATATACATGGGTTTAGTCAAGTCAAGTGAGCTGTCATTCTGCTATATGTGGAGACATACAGTGGAACGAAATGTCGTGCCTCGTAGGACCACTGTGCTACATATTTAAACATAAATATAAACATATAAACAGTAGAAGTATGAAAATATAAACAGGTATAGACATACACATAGCTAACCTACTGAAAGTAGTAATCTAACTATACATATACTATAATCTAAATCTTCACATACAAATACTAACTACACGTATACTTTATACATAATATAAAAACAACTGGACATCATATTAACATCATATAATATGTAATTTTACTGTAAAATATGGCCAAATGTATGTTTTATAAAGTAACAACTATGGATTACCATATAATTTACAGTGAAAATTGGTAAAGGACATTCCCAGAAGTCTCTGTGTGACACATCACATATGCTCATATTTTATATAAATAGTTTTGATTCCTCTAATTTTTGTTATCAGTAAAGTAATTTTTTTTGTTACATTTTCCTATTGAAGTGTTGTGTGTTACCCTGATGGTGTTTTGTGTGTATGACCCTGTGCACATCTATATATGAGTATTGGCCATGTTTTATGGAACTTTGATTTATGTGATTTACTAACATGTCAACTGTAAAAAGGATTTTGGTTCAAGTAGTTTGAGTAGTTTGGTATATCAACACAATTTATTAAAATAGATAGTTTTAAGTAAAAATGTACAGGCACCAGTATGCCATCCTTTAATATTTTTACAGTATAAAGTTGCTACAAAAATAGCACATATAAGGCCTAAACAGTGCAAATTAGTGTGAGACTGCATTCCCATAAAAAAGAAAATGGGAGTGGAAAGTTCTACTGTGAATGATCTACTGACAATGTGCAAATTAAAGAACAAATGCAGCCATGTCAAGTGCAAAATGGGTTAAGACATTTTGGTAACACTTTATTTTAGGGTCTTTTAACTAGTTGCTTATTTGCATGCATATCACTAGAATATTGACTATTTATTAGTATTGATAAAGTACATATTAATGCCTTATTCTGCATGACCTTATTCTACATTCTTAATCCTACCCAATACCTAAACTTAACAACTACCATACTAACTATTAATAAGCAGTAAACTCTGAGTTTATTGAGGGAAAAGACGTAGTTAATAGTTTATATGTGTTCCCTATACTAAAGTGTTACCGACATTTTTTATATTAAATAATGGTGCAAATACAAGCACATTGACTACAACAAACCCTAGTAAATCACATTGCGTGATTTATTTAAATTTCCTCCAATAAATTTTGTGCCTAAAAGGGAAACTCCAACAAATGCATATGCAATAAGGTCAGCTGCAAAAATAACTGTTATGTTCACGCCTTTCATTGATAATTTTTCACTGCGTGAATCCTGACAGTAGATTTTTAATGCCAAAAGAGGGTTTGCGCTGGCACAAGCTGTTAGCAAATCTGGCCCATAGGGCCAAATTCATTCACTTATGTGGCCCTTCTGCTCTCTGTATTCCAATACAAAAACTCAAATGTCTCACAGTTTCTAGCAAGAGTAATGGCGCAAATGATGATGAAATGATGGAAAGGTTATAATCCATCATATATCACTGGAAATAAAACAACACTATCAATAGGCAAAAAATATTCTTAGTGATTTCCTCCACAGTCTAGGAAAAACGAAAACATCTAAACCACAGCAACATCATGCCATCTATATGTCTTGGTAACACTCAATAACTGCTTTATTGGATCCAATTTAGCTGAATCAGGGATGTTTGTGTGGTGCTTGAGCAAAAAATCTGCCTCACCGGAGGCTCCCTGGGAGGAAGGTTGGCCAACCCTAATCCAACCTGCTGAACTAGACAGCCGCATGAGATGCTGAACTCACTTAATGAGATGTGTGATTTCTCCAGGCAGTCCCCCACACATGCTGAGGTCACACCTGCCCAGGCACTGAATCAGGTTTGTAAATGAGAAGTGCTGAGCTTTGAGCTTCATCATTGAATAATGTTAAACATGATGAACACCAGTGTATAATACATCTAGAAATGTGCAACGCTGAGTATGCATAATTGGGTCAGTCACCTGCCATGGTGCAGTTAACTTGAGTGTGCTCTAGAGGTCCGCTCCCATCAAGGTCGATTGTAAACACACTCGACTGGCTTCCTGTTTTCCTGAAGGCCTCACAGGATCGCTCATATATTGCTGAAAATGATGAATCATAGAAATGATGGAAATAAATCTGCTGTTGTTTTTATGTTGAGTTTGATTACAGAATGCGTGCATTTACTGAGCCTGTGGGAGGTAAAAAACACAAAATTGAGATCAAGAACATTGTTTTTTGCATTAAAGTTTAAGGTGTAATTATAAGAAATAACGTGTCAACTTTTGCTCATTTAGCATCATTCAGACAGAGTACTGTACTCTGCTTGGCCAAAAACAGCCGATGCCTGTTAAATCAGTCACAAATAAAAACAGTGTGTCACGTGCAAACAAGTCTTCTTTCAGTTATATTAAATGAACGTCCCTAACAATGACATTGTAAACAATTCATTTAGCAAACAGAGGTAATTACTGTTTACTGTGGACCTGTTCGTCATGAAAGTGAAATCCTCTGTGCGGCAGAGTGAGCTAATTTGTTGCACGTGTTGTTTTGCTGACGGTGAATTGCACAGCAGGACTTGTAAAAAGGAAATATCACATTTCTCAGTCTTTTAATGCAATAATTTTAACAGATGGCATTGTCGTGCCTCTGTCTCCTCCAGAGAACATGTACTGTCATGAGCGTATGATGAAACGGTGCATGTTGTGGCAGATAAGAACATATTGATCCAACAAATTTGATTACAGCAAGGAAGCGTAAAAATATATCTGGCGAAAATAATTACAGCTTACTCAAAATCATAGACACAGATGCCAAAATTAAATGGATAAATTGGGGAGTGCAGAGTTTCAAATCACTGTTACACTTGCAGCTGTCAAGTGATGCATTATGCATGCCATAGTTAATGTTAATGATTTAAAGATAAAAGGTAAGCAGCACTGGCCTATTCCAGTAAGATTCATTTAAAAAATATATACAGTTTATATGAATAATAAAAATTATGGGAAAAGTCAGACCTCTTAACCAACTTAACTGAAATTTAAAGGGATAGTTCACCCAAAAAAGAAAATTTGATGTTTATCTGCTTACCCCCAGCGCATCCAAGATGCAGGTGACTTTGTTTCTTCAGTAGAACACAAATGACGATTTTTAACTCCAACTGTTGCGATCTGTCAGCCGTATAATGCGTGTCAGTGGGAACTTCGTCTTTAAGAGTAAATAAAACATGCACAGACAAATCCAAATTAAACCCTGCGGCTTGTGACGACACATTGATGTCCTAAGACACGAAACGATCGGTTTGTGCGAGAAACCGAACAGTATTTATATCATTTTTTACCTCTAAAACACCACTATGTCCAACTCAGCATTCGCTTAGTGAGGTCTGATCGCGCTCTGACAACGGAAGTGATGTCTCGCACTCATTGAAGTATAAGCGCGAGACATCACTTCCGTTGTCAGAGCGCGATCAGACCTCACTAAGCGAATGCTGAACGCAGTTGACATAGTGGTGTTTTAGAGGTGAAAAATGATATAAATACTGTTCGGTTTCTCGCACAAATCGATCGTTTCGTGTCTTAGGACATCAATGTGTCGTCACGAGCCGCAAGGTTTAATTTGGATTTGTCTATGCAAGTTTTATTTACTCTTATAGACGAAGTTCCCATTGACACGCATTATACGGCTGACAGATCGCAACGGTTGGAGTTAAAAATCATCATTTGTGTTCTACTGAAGAAACAAAGTCACCTACATCTTGGATGCGCTGGGGGTAAGCAGATAAACATCAAATTTTCATTTTTGGGTGAACTATCCCTTTAATACCAATTTTACTGAAGTTAATTTAGGCTACTTTCTTCCACACAATGTTGGCACCTGTACATGACAATTACCTACCACTCTAAAACTTTTGAACACTTTTTGTTTGGTTATAGTTAATTTATGTTTTTTATAATTATTATTTTTTTTAATAATTAGTTATAATTCTGACATTGCATCTGAAATAAACCATACATTATACAGAGTAATGTGCTGCAAAACAGTGAAATTAAACTCACATCTGAGTAATCAAACAGGCATAGGCTGTTTTGGGGCTTTGCATAACTCACAGTTGTGGCAGGTGGCTCCTGTGTATCCTGTTCCAGAACAGTCACAGTAAAACTGGTCCCATGACTGGATGCACTGACCACCGTGCTCACACAGATTGGGCAAACACCTGTTGGGATAAACATGTACATTTGAAGTGATCATTTTTTGCTTTTTAGTGGTAATGATAACCATTATTATTTCTCATACCCAACTTTTTTAATATTATTGTATATAATATGCTTACAAACAATATTATATATTTAATATTATTCTGTGCTTATAGGTTATGAGCTGGCCCACACTGAATCTGCTCCTGAAAAAATTTCCATAGAATTGGAATTGCCATCGTTCTCCAAGTTCTACACATTCCCTGCTCCTTGCATGTTTGATTTTTAAATATTTTGACTGATTTGATTATACATTAAGCTAAAAATAAGAGTGTATCACTCTGAACTTTGTTTAACCCATACTATTAACTGTTAATTCTATTCCATTAATGAAGATTTTCCTCCAAAATTAGCATAGAAAAGGCAAAGAAGTTCTGCCAATTCCACTTGGCCTGGTTATGAGCCAAATTATATAGTTGATCACATAAAAGTAGTAAGAAAACTGTGTGAGAAAGAAATCAATGTGGAAAACTGACCTGTCCTGTATGTTGCAAACATCAAAGCTAAGCTGGCTAAAGTTGCTCAGGCTTTCCTGCTGAATCTGAAGGAAGTTGACTGGATGATTGTTGATGGAAAGGAGGCGAATACAGCCCTGAAATCCTCTGCTGGGGTTCTCACAGATGAAATTGCTCTGGAATAAAGGGCAACCTAAAATAATGGAAAATTCCAACTTACTGCCTTTTAAATCAAAAACAACATCCACAACTAATACCAAGTTGCACAAAGACAAATCTCTGCAAAGCAGCTTATAAAATCTCAGCAGGACTGCATTGTCCCAGAAGTAAGCAAAATGAGAGATTTAGAGGTCTTAGTTAAGACATTGGAAGTTTGAGTCAGAGATTTCAATAACAGCTTTAAAGAAAACGCATTTATCCTCTACAGTAATTGAATGTGGTTAGAGCTGCATGAATGAACTAAAAAGAAAAAACCCTCCAGTAAAAAAGAAGGAGGTTTGGGAATAACAGCTGTGCGTGTGAAATGATTGGACCCTAAGAATGCTCTCAGCTTGCCAAACCTGTATTTCATTCAGGAATATGAGGAACGTTTGGTTGATGGAGGTTAGAGTTAATAAGGCAGAAGAAAATTGTTCTTTGCATTCAGGAAAATGTTTTGGGTAATAACTTCTTTTTGCCCGCAGCCATCAGGCTAGTTCAGAACTGAGCTGTGTAGATAAGAGATCAAAATAATTTATTATCCCTGAATTTGAACATAGCCAGTAACTCCTTCCAAGAATCAGGATAAACTAGCTATTTCCATTACTAATGCTGTACCTCCAATGTAGATGGTTGTTTTTTGCACGTTCTGGCTAAGGCCAATGATTTCCATGGCGACAGGCTTCTGGTTGTTGACTGTTAAAGACACTTTCTGACCCTTGACCCCAACAACTATGGAATGCCACTGTCCATCGCTCAAATTCTGACCTGAAACAAAAACAGTACAGGCATAACCAGGCAGTCTGCCCAGCCTCAGAACGAAAGCTGTGATGAATGGATCAAGTAATCATCTGCATCAACACTTAATCAGTGAAGTGAAAGTGATGTGAAGGCCAAATATGGTAACCCACACACTGGAACACACACACACTGCAAACCGTGGACACACACACCTGGAGCAGCGGGCAGCCATTTTTGCTAGCGATTGGGGCTTAGGTGCCTCAGTCATTTCCTGCCGGTATTGAGAATCGAACCTGCAAGCTTCGGGTTACCAGTCTGACTCTCTAACCATCAGACCATGTCTACCGATCAGTATACAATATCTAAAAATGTATTAACAAATTAAATGCTATTGCTCCTACACATCTTACCACTGAAAACCTGAGCAGTGTTTTGTGGCCCTCCAGAGATAGAGAGGAGCAGCCGGGCCTGGCTGAGCTGCAGAAGCAGGTTAATGGGGTCCAGATTATAAGAGAGCGGGACTGAGAACAGCAGCCCTTCCCGATTCCATGTGCGGAACTGAAGGCGTACAGAGAGACCGTCCGTAAAATAATCTGCAGGGAGCGCCAGGAAGCTGCCTGTGGAACTGAGGAACGTCACAGCGACTGAGGAAGACTCAGAGCAGGAGAACGTCACATTTCCCTTAGTAAGGAAGAGAGAGAAGAAGAAAATATGAAAGAAAATGAAAGAAAAGATGAATATGTGGAGAGCAGAATTAAAAAGGAAAGGACAATGAAAAACAATATGGAAACAAGGAGTATTAAAGGTTTTGAAATTTGATTCCTGTTTTTCTCCAAATTTAAGACCTCTTAAAATAATTAAGATTTGCGTTGTATCATTTAAGATATTTAACATTTTTTATGACCTTAAATTTGATCAAACCTAATTTAAGACTCATTAGGACTCAATGGAGCTTAAATAAACCCAAAGGAGCCCCCCAAAAATAATAAAGTTTGAGAAATCCTGCTATAAATCAATACCTCTTAACACTCTAATGATGAAACATTGAGGTTTCCTATTTACAACATGAGCATGAAAGCCAATTCTGCACATGAACGCAGTGGCTATGTTTAATTTAACTTTTGTTTAGAGGACCAATGCTGTGTTGAAGTTCTCAAAGCGTTTTGAAAGTGCAACCTACATAAAGAATATGGCATACAGTTGCTCCATTTTAATCTACAGCCTGTTAATCAGAATTGTTACTTTAACAGTTTATTGTATAAAAAATAGCTATAGCACTGCATGAACATCATTCAGTCGGTGAAGGGCTTGACATTAACACCCGTGTAACAGTGGCATGTCACTCCTACTAGCCACTTTGGCGGTTGAATTTTATATAATATATACATTTTTCAGTTGTAGTCTTTTAAAAAGGCATCTGAAATAATAAACTAAGTGCAATTTAGTGTTGTCAAAAATATATCGATACATATCAATACTGAAATATCTGAAACGCTTCCAATACTCATCTTCCGCATGCACATAAAGCCGCCTATCAGTACTAATTGAGTTATCTTTCGCTGCTTATCGCACTTAAACAGTCAAATACACACAAGATAATGTCAAAATGCCGGCCTTGGTGAGTATTCACAGAAACACAGTCAGTTATGTTTTAAGTGAACGTAAAAAATTGAGAAAGAAAACGCATGTGTAACAGTATAATGGATCCATGCGTAATGTCTTAAAGTAACAGCAGCCTAATATACCTACTGCCAAATTATGAGATAATATAAAAAATATCTAAATGGCATTTTTTCCCCCTATGGTATCGATGACCAAATTGTGGCCAGTGAAAATGCTGAGTGGCTAGTAACTTTGGAAAACCACTAGCCACAATGGCTGGTGAGCAAAAAAGTTAATGTCAAGCTCTGCAGTGAAGTCTTGGACTTTGGAATGTATTGCAATAAGCTGGTAAGATCTTTGTCTTAAAATTCCTCTGACAAGAGGGAGGGTAAGAAAAATGAAGATCAGTGCTCTTCTTTTCCTGTCTGTGATAAGTGTATTAGACCACCCGGAGAGAGCGAGAGAGAAATGGACAAGAGGAGAGACTTCACAGCCTCTTAATTAGGGAAAGAGAGCTCTTTTATGGTGCGATGCACACAACTTCACACAATTGCAGAAGCACACTTTAGAAGCACACACAGAGCTACTGTAATTTACCAAGTGACACCGTTGCAAATTGTATTGGATATAAATGCCTGTTGTGTGAATAAAGTTATTTAAATGACACAATACAAAAATAAATCAACAAAGCTATGCTTTTGAAGTCTCACTTTGCCTTGTGAATAGCATGAGTTCAACTCACATCATTCAGAAAGTGTGGGATTTGATGGTTTTCAAACTCACTAAAGTGTCATTGATTCTCACAATATAGGCATGCTGAAAAATGGTATTTACAGTTAGACTAGCACTTGTAGAAGTTCAAACATACCACGGTATAGATTTGTGGCTTCCGTCTCTTTGCCATGTCGATGACATTGACACCATTGTAGTTGAGGTTCTCTATGCAGCCATGGAAATTTTCATGGAGAAACGTCCCAGGCTTGCCAGGCAAAGGGATTCCTCCGAAACTGAGCTTGAATAAGGACAGACAAACACATAGAAACGCACACACATACACACAAACACACAAAACAACCACATATCCCAGAGATCAGTAACAATACTGTTTGCATAGCAGTGAATAATTCTGAAGGCAAGTTTATATACTTTTTTATAGGCATGTTATATACCAGATTTTAATATAAACAATAAGTTGCAACTATTTTGTTTTGCAGAAATAGAGAGCATTGCTGAATTTTCAGAGCATGTGTTTAGTTGGGCTTTGATAGTGGTGTATCTGCACTTGTGCTTGTTTTTTTGAGTGCTGAACCTTGATAGTAATGGTACAAAGTATCAAATAGGCACTCAATGAGAAAATGATATACTTTGCTTCCCTTGTCAACATTGGAAGCTCTTTAAAAATAACAAAGAAAAGAAAAATAGAGAGAAAAGGAAAGTGGTAAATATTTTAGCTGTTTGTAACGAGGTTAATCTATAATAAATGGTATCAATTTTCATTCAGTATTGAACCCATTAAACATTTAGGTGAGAATGAGTAAGAAATACAAAAAAAAAAAAAAAGGGGGGGGGGGGGTGCTCTCATGTTTGAAATAATCACTTATACACACAAAAGAATAAATGGAGGGATGGAAGACAGGGTGGAGGTTGAAGAAAAGAAAAGGTGAAAAATGACAGAAAAATATGTAACAAAAATAAAGGTGAAAGTAAATTAGAAAAACACTGATAGCAATCCAAGCCTCTACACTACCCAACACAGTGATCCAAGCCTTTACTTTTGACCGGTAGTGTATTTTAAAGGGTCTGTGTGTGTTTATTTGGTTTACATCTATATTCGTGCTGAGATTCCTGAAATCATTGACTTTGTTCTCTGTGGTACTTTGTTTCAGGCTTTCATAAGTTTGCAGTGACAGTGATTGAATAAAATATTTTGAAACATGGTTTCGGATAACAAGGGAGTGGGATATCTTTATGCATGTCACAGAAGTAGATCTGTTTTGTTTTGTTATAACAAGAATTTACTTTTAAATATTTTTTTCTGTCAGTGTCCGCTGTGTATTAGAGATGGTCCTCACTGCAGAACACGGGATCCAGGGGGTGAGGTTGGATCCAGATCCAACTCCTCCCACTTTACATATGAGGAGCGTCTCGCTGCAACCTGCGGTGGACATCCAACCCAGCCCACATCCAAGTGTGACATCATAAGCCAGGCCAATGCCACCATGCAGCTGATTCTTAAGATTTTATTAGTCATGTCAATCACAGTAGTGATTGCCTACACCAAACACTGATCCCTAAACCTACCCGTCTCCACCCCCTTGATCTGGATCCAACCTTACCCCATGGATCTCGTGTACTGCAGTGAGGAGCTACTGGTGTATTAGGGATAGCCTTTAGTCATATTTTCAGTGTTGTCTAACAAATTACACATATAATTTACTGAATGAAAATAATTCAAATTTATAATAATTTACACTCAGATCTCACCTCATAGTCTATCTCTAGTGTGTCCTCTTGTCCTTGACTGCGGAAGTGTTGTGTGTGTCCATCCACGGTGAAGTTGACATGTTTGTTAAAGCGCTCAATCTGAACAGAGTGCCAGTGGTGGTCATCCAGCAGGCTTCCTAACGTGACAGAAGATGAGCGACCGCTAGACTGGGGCTTTGCATCGTCTGTGCAGAGAAAGCAGAAGAGAGACTAGGAACATAGACTTAGGAACCTAAAGGTGTGCTCACACTTGTAGTTCGGCTCTCTTGGTTCTTTTGATCTGAACCAAAAAAGAAAATTAAACATTTAGTCCTTGTTCATGTAGTGTTCACACTGTCACTTTTAATACCGAGCCTATGATATATATTTTGCGACAGAATTTATCAAACATCCAAAACAACGCTGTGTGCTGGGCTAAATGCGCTCGAGTAATCGCACCAGAGTTCGTTTTAATTGAACCAAACCTGCCAAGTGTGAACACACCCTTAAAGAAAAGAATTTAGCTGGCTCATCCATCCATCCATCCATCCTTGTTACTTCTCAGGTACTTTTCTCTAATTTCACTCTCTGATCCATCAAGAGCCACTTGAGTGAGAATAAAAGGATAGAAGGTCATTCTGAATAACACGGGATGAGATTCTTCAGCAATTTCATATTCCTTTGGGGGGAAAAAATCCACTCCTTTCTTATTCTCGCTTATCTTATGTCTTGCCCTTTTCTTCCTCTCACCCAAATTGAGATGCAAAATGAGTTTTCCTCTCTGAAGCTCCAGAGTGAGGAAATCTCCTCTCTGTCCCTCTCCGTGAACCAGAACACCTTCTGCCTGATGGCTCCGGAATCTCAGGGATATCACATCTTTCACTGTGCTGGTGGACTTCTGGTTGAACCGGTAGAGTAAGGCACTGCGACCGTCGAAGTCCGCTACGTCAGACTCTGAGGAAAACAGCAAAAGGAGATCAAAGAGAATGTGAGAAGACCCTCAGCTCTCTGAACTTTCTCTGACCTTCCAAGATCTGTGTGCTCTTGTACTTCCTGTTGATTTGAAAATGAAGCTGAGTTGAATGTTTGAATGCAGCTGACTTCTTCAGATCTGAAGTATGGTATAAAATACGCAAAAACAAACTAATGCAAGTGTGTGTATGTGTGTCAAGTTTCACCTACACTGTGGGAAGGATATCAAAGTACCTTCATTAAAAAACGCTTTGACCATGAATTCAAAATAGACAATTCTTAGTTTTTCTGGAATATTTATTATACATGATTTATCTGTGCACATCATTATTTTTTAAAAACTAAGGGTGGGACAACCTGTTACTCACATGAGATTGCATCAATAGCAAACCACAAACATCCAACAATCCAATCGATTCCCAATAGACAAAATCAAGTCCCATCCTACATTTTTTCTTGTTTGAGAAGCTGTTTTATTTGGATATACATCACAATAAGGAAGAAAAGACTATCGCAACTTCCATTTCATACCGACTTTACTAGGAGAAGGGCTAAATAAACATACTACATAATGGCTTAATGAAATATAAACATGCAGAAAAGTTTGTATGACAGTTAGTTTTAGAGGTATGATGGAAAATATCATTAGTTCAGTTTAAAAAAAAAATCAATGGAAAATCTTTACCATGATTTCTTCAGATCAGTTCATGTAAGGTATCACTCACTGTATGTGCAGCCATAGACCTCTAGCCGTAGACCCATTCCTCCTCTGGGGCTTCCCTCAAGGGGCAGAAGACGCATATATCGAGTTCTGATTGAGTGAGGGAGTTTGTGTTGGACCACTGTGTCTGTGTCACTGTTTCCTGTAAACGTCTGTAAAAATACACATAGGTACACACATATACAGTAATATTTGTCAGACATTCCAATAGACACCATGCTAATACTGAAATCAAATATTTTAAGTACTCTACCATTCAAATGTTTGTGGTCGGTTAGATTTTTTTAATGTTTCTGAAATTACTGTAGTTCCTTACGCTCACTAAGGTTGCATTTATTTGATTAAATACACAGTAAAGCTGCAATATTGTGAAATATTATTACAACTTAAAATATTCTATTTGAATGTATTTTAAAATGTAATTTATTCCTATGATGGCAAAGCTGAATTTTCAGCAGCCTTTACTCCAGTCTTACTGACCCCAAAGTTCTGAATGGTTAGGGGCTTTCACACCGAATAGTTTTAGGAACTCAGTTATAGGAACTAGCCACTAGGATAGTTCCCCGGGAACTAATTTCTGCCCCGGGCCATGTTCCTGGTTGTATTCGCACCGGGATTAGGAACTGTGAAGCGGCCGTCAGCAGCGTCTTTAAGTGCGGCATTTACAAACGCTAAAAACCGGTGGATGAAAGACGCCGTGATCGGAGCTGTGTTTGCTGTTTGTTGTGGGTTTCGTGATAACAGAGATGGAATGTAAACACAGAATTTACGCGACTGAAAGAGCAGAAATTGGAGCTAAGAGATGAAATCTCCTATGACAACTTTCAGTATCAAGGTGGAGAAAAGAACACAACCCTGCAGACAAAAGGTAAATGCCGTTATCTCCGTTTTCCTTGTTCGTGAAGTAAATATGTTTTAAAAATGCTGGGTGCCAGTGTTTGACATGCGTTTGACCAATCAACGTATACTCACGTCACTGATAGTTCCTACAGTGCTAGTTTAGACCCTACTCTGAAGTAGGAGCTAATTTAGTTCCCCCAAAAGGAATTTCTGGAACTAAAATTGTTCCTAGTTCCTGCGGTGCGAACACGGCAAAATCCGGGTACTTCAGCCAATAGTTCTAGGAACTATGAAAAGGTTCCTCCGGTGCGAAAGCTCCTGTTGTGTACCTATTTATATGTTTATGTAAGCTGATGCTAATTTCCCTGCATATAAGACTTGGTTTGGTGCTGGTCTGTCTTGTAGACCACAGCTAAACAAAAAGCTGAATGCTGGTCAAACAGCAGAATAAAATAAATGTGTGTTTTCAACAAGGATTAGTGACTGTTTATTAAAGGCTCTTCAACAAAACAACTTCCATGCTAAACAGGCCCTGCAGACACCATTTAGCATACAATGCTTTGTACGATGCAAACATTATATTAGCACAAATGATCCTTTTTGAGTTTGGTTCTTTGCTCCCCAGTGATGATGAAATGAGACTAAATGATTTTCTGATGAGTTCTGACCTTCTCAGTCTTTCAGCTGTGTGCTGATTCATCTCTGCTGGGCTGTTTTGTTTTGTCATTTTTATTAAAGGATCCTTGAAAATAAATCACTCCCTGAGCTTGAATGGGGGAAGTTGCCAAATGATTTTTGGAAGATGGCGGCTAGTCTGTTTGTCTTTCACCGAACTAACGTATGCCGACAGCATACAAACTGGAATAAACTCATTTCTTGTCTACATCATTAAAGTTAATGAAAGATCAAGGGTGTGATGAAACAATGAGAAAATATGAGCAAACTTACAGACTGAGAAAGATCTCTTTTTTTTCTGTAGGAGAGAGTGACTGGAATGTTTGTTCATTGCCAAGTGAATTTTAAGCCCTCGCACACAGACTGTGAGCATGAATAAACCTCTGACTAATGGTTGACTAGCTTCCAGCATGACTGAAGTGTGGTGTAAATTAGTGGGATATCATTAGAAAAGTTCATGTTAACTGGCCTATTCAATGATCTACTTTCAATTTTTAAAATACAAAAATAAAAATGTCATAATTTTGCCAGAAAAGTTGAAAGGAGTCAGCGTAGAAGTATGCTGACTCCTTTCAAAGCAGAGAGGACTAATTATATATATATATATATATATATATACAGTCTTTCACATTTATTTTTTTAATGTTTAATTAGAAGCATGATTTTAATCTCTTTGTGGACTGATGTTTTTGAGGCTGTTGAACTTGATTTTAATAATTCATTTAGTGAGAAATCAGCTGAAGAAAAAAAATGTCACAGACACAAAGAAAATGGACAGGAAATGAAAAATAAACTTGGATGATGAAATGTAACAGTGCAACCATTCTCAAAATTATTACAGGCAGCAATCAGAATAAAACATATTCTGGATATCAACAAATGAGAGAATTATTAGAATTCTGGTTATTTTTTTAAACCTTGCAGTGAATTTATGCCATTTTTTTTCTTTAAGAGGAAAGCGTTAAAATGTCACCTTTTCAGAATAGCAGAAAAGCCAGTTCTGTACTCCCTTACTTACTTTAATATAAATTTTCATAGTGTGTTGGTTTAATATAGACAGTCTCACACGACATACCTGCTTTACTGTATACAAATTGGTTTAAGATATCTTCAGATATTTCCGCTATTACTTCCATAGTATCATCTCCTTTGTGCTCACAAATTTACAAGGAAGACTAAGCATAAAAAAATAGTGCAAAACAAAAGTTCTATACATAATTCAACAATGCTCCATGTATGATTTATTCAGAGAAAAAGGGAATAATTCAATGCTTTTTGAACTTTCCCCAACATCCCAGTGGACGATGACAGGAAAACTTAATTTACAAGTGATTCACCTTCTCAACCCAAGGATGAAGGCCTAGGTGTTTAATCCTTGTACTGAACAATAGGCTTAGCTTGTGTGTTCATTCAGCATAGGCAAAGAGAGAGGAAGAAAGAGAGAGACAGAGACAGGTACAATAGCTTTTCAAAGACGTTCATTAGTGAGATACACAAAGCAGAGAGGACTAAGCAACACACTGTAAATATCACAAATTGAAACTTAAATTAAATTCTTAAGCCTTGAATTAAGCTATTAAAAAGATGATGGTACTTTGTTTAACAAGCAAACAAAATGTCTGCATACTCAACTATGAAGCTTTTTTTTTCATATAAAATAAAAGTTTATGCCTTGTGTTATAGGAAGTACAAAAAAAAAAAACCCTCAAATGAACATTCTAAATTTGTATTACACAAGCTGCTCCATAATTTTTTTCTCAATCTATCATAAAACTTGCAACCTGCAGGTCTCCTAGATATCAGTCTCCCAAAGTGGTCACCTGAAAATGCACATCTACAGGCATGTAAAGAATCTATTAATCTCCATGTAATCTTTTAGTTAAACTAAAAAAAATAAAATAAAACATTGTTTACCATGTACATTTTTATAGAGGTTATAACTGAGTTGTTGTCTAGCAACTTCCTTGTTTCTTCATTTGGCCAATGTGATGGTATTTGAATGCTCTGAACTAAAGTGAGAGGAAGCTAATCAATATAGTATAACACCGTGTACTCTTTCATCCCAATATAGAGTCAATACACAGACGGCAAGTATCGATTTTTTAATTATAATCATTATTATTTTGCATTTTAAAGGTACTGCTGACATTTTGTGTTGCTTGTAAAGTTCAATTCGGAGGTCAATTAACTCTGATCTATCGAACCTTGTTTGAAAGAGGAGGGATGAAAGCTGGGAAGGCAATGAAGTTTTTGAGCTATATAAATTATCGTCTGGCTTTACATTGTTTTTGTGTGTGATCTTGGTCGATTCAGACTTCAACATTTGCTATTTGAATACTCCAAAAATATTTCTAGTCCTTTAAAAAAAGAGAAGAAGAGATCAAAGAAACATGTTGCAGCTAAAGCTCTTTCAGCAAACAGATTCTTCATAACAGTGAGATGATCTGATTAAGCTGTTAGTGGCTTTAGCTCAACATAATCAATATTTTCCATGGTCACCTCCAGCTCTGTGGAAACACAAAGACATGTTGGACCACACCTGACGACTAGCCAAACAACTTTAGAGCCAGACAGAGACAGAGCAGCATACGAGAAAGGCCGGGAGAAAATATCTATAAACATGTTTCTGAACTGATTGACCTTTTTAGAGTGGTTTAATAGAATGTGTCACAACGTGATAAATCCTCCTTGCCACATTAGCCGCTGTTAGCGGCTTACGCTAAAGCTCCTTCCAGTCATTGCCATTGATTTTAAATGGACACCAAAATCGTATTATGTGGGGTAAAAAGTGGGCGGTTTGCAGAGCAAAGGCATCAAAGCGCTTAATGAAAAAAAGAAACATTATGAAAAGTCTTGGAGATCAGTGCCAAAGCACAAAACACAACACAGCAGCTCTGACCTTTTCATGATGCTGAAGATTAAATTTGCAATCAAACCTCAAATGCTGCTGTTAATTGTGAGAAAAAAAAGATTTTGGCATTCATTAATATTTTAATAGCATACCACCACCACCACCACCACGGATTCTACTTACAATATGTATTTAGAGATTGCAGACATTTCATTAAAATGATTATCTTTCTTTCCAAACCACTGCACTGTGCCTTAAAAACATGCCTTATTCCAGTAAATATTACTCAAATATTACTCATCATGGATGTCATGTATTGTTTTTGTGTGAAATTGATAACTGATCTTTATTGTAAAATGATAAGGGACTTTCATATTTTGCCACATCATTTTCAGTAGTATTATTTTAGCCAGAGCTGAAAAAGTCTAGGTTAATCTGCTTTACCAATCCAAGCACAGAGGAACAGATAAGAGAGAGTTCTGAAATGAAACATATTGATTTTGTGTGAATGTGTACACGTGTGGGTTTGTGCACGTCTAGGGCTTTCCACTTGGTGGATCACGTGAACACAAACCAGCAGTGGAGAAAGGCAGATGAAATCGATTTCAGAGACATCGCAATAAGCCCAAACTAAACAAGCAACAACTAGTCAATGGGAGGCACTACAGAAATCCAAACAATAACTCCGCAGAGAGCGTTCTGTCCATCGTGAGAACTGGATCTGCCACCACCAGGTCTTAAGGCTCTGACAACTCCAAAACTCCAAAAGAGTGTTAAATTATATTAAATTGAGATAATTTGAGTATAAATGCAATTTTCTAGCATTTGACATTTTCAAAATTATTGGTTTTGCATTTTATATAAAATAAAATGACAACAAGGTGACCTCTTTGGGTGGTCAGTTTCAAACAGAGCATTTTTCTTCTAATAATGAACTGGCAAATCTTTTTAATTTGATATATTTCTAAATAATGCACAACCCCAAGGAGCAGGAGCCACATCAACTAGTCATAAATCAACACACAATCATTCAGCAGGAAATAATTAGCTACTTTTATGCCTCCCTGCTTTAAATTTCTCCACAATGTTTTATGATTGGCCTGCAATTTTGTCCAAATAACTATAATATAAACCAATAATAGTTAAAATCCTTTCTGGTGGAACTATTTTCTGGTATAATGAAATCAGTTAAAAATAAAGTCTGAGGTGCAAGATATTGCCTACATGATATAAAAAACTGTAAAAAGAGCTTGAGTTTCTGGTTAGTTTGTTTGTGTTAGTGAACCAGAACCTTTGTGTACACAGATGACTTGTGCATAATAGACCAGCTCTATAGACCTCTGAATCTTGGTAATTAACTAAAAGCAGCTCATTAGAATGGGGATTTTGATTCACTTTGAATTGATTCATTTAAAACCAACCGTTTAAACAAAATTTTCACTTTTTTGTGGTGATATACAAGTATTAAAATATTTTTTTCAATAATTTCACAGAATATTTAGTCAAATGCAGTTGTCCATTAATATATTGAAGTTGAATAAATGTATGCATGTATAAATTAGGTTTTCTACATTTATTGCAAATAAATAATTAAAAATACATTACACTGAAATACATTAAAGGGTGTTAGTGTGTAATGTTGCTGCTTGAGCATAAACAGTATCTGCAAAGCTACAGCGCTGAAAGTTCAATGCAAACGGAGATACTGTCTTTTAAAGTTATGGCAGTTTAATGCCTACAAAAACGACCGGTTTGGACTACAACAAGCTTCTTCCCGGTTGGTGACATCATAAACCCTACAATTAACATAAACACTGCCCCCGGGAACGTGCTACAAAGTGGGCGAGGCCATGTCGCGTGCATACAAATCTTCTTCCTAGGGACGCTGGACTTCGGGAACAATGTTTAAAATTTATGTTTAATTCTGCTCCTGACAATTATAATGCTAATTTAGCTGTCTGTGCTGCACATTTTACGGAAGACAGCTTCCAGAATCTACACGAGTTCAATGCTGGATTTGCACAAAGGCTATTACTGAAAGATGGAGCAGTTCCCACTTTAAAAGCAGAAGCTGCTGTTTATGGGCCCCTAACTGTAAGTATGTTTTATTTTTTTTTATAAAGTTATATAGTTTCTGGGACGTAAACAAAGACCAACGTGGTTTGGCTTCACTAGCCAGTTAGCTAAATTCTATTTCATACTTCTCCAACAAACGCCTACAAACACCAACAAACTTCTATGTAATCACACCAGCGAACTTCTGTTGGTGTTTGTTGGCGTTTCTGTTATCAGTGTACAGCATTGTTTCATTACGGCTTTTATGTTGTGTTTACCCACCTGCTCGTTCATGCTATAAATTAAACAACACCTTTACAAAAATGCTACTACTCAGTCATGTATTCAGCTGCAGTAAAGCTTTAATCAGAACACAGCAGTAACATTTACAAGTGACAGCATATCTAAACACTTTGACAAATACAAACAAAAATACATAACATTCATAAACGTCCATTAAAAGCTGTGCTTACAGAGGTTCTGCTTGACGCTTTTCATCATTACTGCTATCTGGGTCTGATTCGGGATCAAATTAATACGGCAATATTGACGCCATTATTTACATTTCCACCGAAGCGACTGGACTTTGACCAAAGCACATGAGACTTTGGCCCGTAATGGTAAGGGGCGTGGCGTTTCCGGACAACGTGAATCATGACAACGTATTCTGGATAGCGAATCACAATACACAGGGCCAGCTAACCAATCTCAGTCCATTGCGTATTTCTGAGGGAGGGGCTTCATGGAACCAGGAAATCAGTGGAGCGTTTTTAGGAGAAGGGAAACAGCGGTGTAGAATAAAAGAAAATATATGAAAAATACGGCGTTTTTTTTTAAAACGAAGCATTAAGATATGTTAAACTGCGCCCCATAAACACAATCAAGCCTAGAAAAAAACCACTGAACCACCCCATTAACCCTTTAAAACCGGATGTGTCGTTGGCGACACATCCAACCAAGCTGTATTCATGTTACCGTAACTCTTGAACCGTTTGTGCTATCGTAATAATTCAAGTTGCTACAGACAGTGGACAACATGGGCTTTTCGGCAATATATGGGTTATTACGGTAATTTCGTGCCTTCCATCAGCAAATGGCAGCCGCTTTTGGGGAGAGCGGGTGGAAGGAGGATTTGAACGGAGAGATATGGAGCGCGGCAGTTTAGGGAGTATTGGATCGCATAAATAATAGAAGAAACAAACAAAAACATGGCGAAGGAGTACACAGTCGATTGGGATGATTTTTGATAAGACTTGGGAGGAGGCTAAGTGAGACTCGCATTTCGCATTTGGTGTGTGCATCTGTATAATGTGTCCGTGCGGTAAATGTATGCATGCATGCATGTATGCGTGCATATGTAGTATATGTATGCGTGTATGAAAAAAAATTCTCCTGAATGAAAACTGTGCAACCAAGTGTCACCAAAAGACTTGTATATATGTAATATAGTTGAATTTTCAAGTTTGAAGTGTTAGATTCTTTCAATCATCATTTTTTCTCTTTTTTTCTAAATAAAAATCAGAAAATTTATTCTTGTTTTTTTTTATTTTCGTCTATTTAAATTCTATTTACAAACTCACCATATATATTAATGGTCAATAACTGTAATTTATTGAAAGCCAGTTGTTTTCTGAAAAAAATGACACCTTGCACTTGAAGATAGCACATTGAGAATTTTATAATAAAAAAACATAATATGTGAAAACGGGCTATTTTAGCTTTAGGTTCTAAAGGGTTAATAATTAAATATATCATCTGATAGTTAACTTCACAAATTCCTTTTTAAAAAATTGAGTCGTACTTTAAATTAGCTTGTAGCTTTAAAAGCCAGTGTTTCAAAGAAAAACCGGACCTCTTCACTGCTGCTTTGTGCTTTCAATACTGCTTTGATATCTGGAGAGCTTGCTTAATAAAAAACATCTACCTGTATAACTCCATCAGCAATCCAATGCAAACACTGTACAGCAATTCCCCATTCAGCAGCCAATCTGTTATAAACATTCCATCTCTGTACCTCACAGAAAAGCTGATTCAAACTAAACACTTTCCATTTAGACTAGTGCAGACTCTGCCACCAGTAATATTTCTCACAGCTACATTGTTTAAAAGAACATCGAGGACAAAAACATGTACAAAATGATTCAAATCAATGTATAAAATCCATTTTTTTCCCCAAGAAGACGCCACTGCACTTTCTAGCTACATCTAGAGATGTATCTATAATTTCAGTGAATATTCCTTAGACAATGGAATGAATGGGGATACAGTAGTGCTGTCTGCTGACATGAATCTTCATTTGTCTTGGTCCGTTTCTCTTGTTGTCCCTCTATAGCTAACAATCAGATAGCGGTTAACCTCTTAGATTAATCACATACGCTTGTATTATTCTCATTTGTAAATCACTTTGGATTAAAGTGTCTGCTAAATAAATACATGCTAAACATTAACAGGCTAACAAACAAGGATACTCGCCAACTTTTTCTGACAAATTAAAACATCTATAATGACAGCTCTAATGGACACTATAGTTGCAATAAAAACACATTAAAGGGATAGCTCATCCAAAAATGAAAATGATCCCATGATTTGCTCACCCTCAAGCCATCCTGGTGTGTGTGACTATCTTTCAGACAAACACAATTGGAGATATATTTAAAAATAGCCTGGCTCTTCCAAGCTTTATAATGGTAGTGAATGGAGGGACAGCTTTTGAAGCCCCAAAAAATGCATCCATTCATCATACAAATAATCTATACAGTTCCAGGGGGTTAATAAAGGCCTTCTGAAGTGAAGCGATGGGTTTTTGTAAGAAAATATCTCTATTTATAATTTTATAAACTAAAATAACTAGCTTAACATTGAAAGTTGAGTTATTAACTTTCGCCATTCACTACAGACTTGCTTTGGGCTCACTGACCTATATATAGATTATTATAATTAAATTATATTATTTTATATTGTCTATATTATTGTGCCCTTCGTGTGCAGTCTGAAATATCGTAATTACGAGTTCCGAACACACCAAGTGAAGTATTTACAAGCTGGAAATTTGATACCAGAGTTGCAGAAAGCAAGTCTCTAGTGAATGGCACTGAATGGTTCTGCAAGTTATTTTAATTTTACATGCAGTATTTTAATAATTTTAAAAGCACGGAAAAGCTTATAGACAAGTGTAAAGTTAATCACTCACCTTTCGCGGTTCACTTTATATAACAAAAATATTCAGTTTTGATACCATGCATACATAAGTATTCAGATGTAGTTATTTGGGTTTATTCTTCACAATATAATACTTTTATAAAGAAATTTCAAGTAATGCTGAAGACTTTCAGGTGTGTTTGATTAGGGATGGAGCTAAACCCTGCAGAACATTGACCCTCCAGGACTGGAATTGCCCACCCCTGACCCAATCATAAATTTGTGTGCACTAAAGCCCGAGACACACTGCACGATTTTTCAGCTGTCCCAGACAAAAGATTAACATAGTGAAACAATCATGGCGATTTCTATGATTGTGGCTCCTAAATGGGGGTCCCATGTCATATAGTGAGAGAGGTTCAAAGATGGCCGTTGTCACGGTCTTGCGACCAAAAATAGACTGCGATAATTTTCTGACAGTTTCAGAAATTCAGCATGATCATCGCAGTGTATTTGCTGTTACGACCACCAACCAATTTGTGTTATTATGCAATACATAGGCATTCATTTTATATTTCAAGCATGTTGTTTGTGCACTTAATGTAATAAACATCATACAATAGTTAAATAGGTTATAATTGGTCAAGACATTGTGATAACAACTTTTGACTAGGCATTACCGCCTGGGTCCTAAAGGAGACCCGATTCCTGGGGGGGACTCGATTTCTCACCACACCGGGCTAAATGCAGTGTTTCCCAACTCTGTTCCTAAAGGCACACTAACAGTACACATTTTCAAACTTGTCCTAATCTAACACACCTGATTCAACTCATCAGCTTGTTCGTAGAGACTGCAAGACAGGGGTGGGGCACTCTGAAGGACCACTGTCCTGCAGAGTTTAGCTTCATCCTTAATCAAACAACTGAAAAATCTAACCACAGTCTTCAGGATTGCTTGAAAATTGCAGGCAGGTGTGTTTGATTAGAGATGGAGCTAAACTGTGCAGTAAAGTGGCCCTCCAGGACTGGAAGTGCCCACCCCTTCTCCAAGACCAAAAATATATGGGTCAGATAAGGGAGACATCCAAAATGTGTACTGTTGGTGTGCCTCCAGAAACAGGATTGGAAAACACTGCACTGATGTTTCTGTACACATTAAAAAACATAAACAAAGAATGCAAGCCAAAATGCACACATTTGAAAGACGAAGGGCTGCAGCTGTATCTGAAGCCGTTCATATCAACCTGCAAACATATGTAGTGTCACCTTGCCAGGAAAAAACAACCAAACTAGGTCTGCATGCACCGGGACAATGAGGCGGTAAATTGTGTTCAACAATATTGGACTGGAACATATCAGGTATTGCCTCTGCATCGGACTGAAAAATTTTATCTTGCGTGCCCAAACATACAGTGCGCCAGGCAGAGTGGTGTTTACTTCTGGCTGCTGCTGTGCACAGGATATGGCCATCAAACAGTCACTTCAGTCTCTCCTGCCTGAACATGACCATTAGAGCAGGGAGAAGCTGGAGTGTAATATCTCGGCCGTTGTCTCATGTAGTGCGTTTGTCTTTAAGTGTGCACTTAAGGACTGAGGAGGATACTGAATATAGATATGGAGTGGATGTGGTTTCATGTATTGTCATGCTGCTTCACGTCATGCCTCATTACATTGACACTACAGCAGTGGCAAAAGGTATCAGCAGTGTGCTATAAAGCACACACACACATATGCAAGTATGTCCTTGAGAGTTTTCCACATTCTGCCATTAGGAACATACACAATGGGTCTTTTTCCACTAACCGTGTGTACATATTTGTCTGTTAACTTGTGTGCAAACATTTTAATGCAGAAATAATGATTCATGAATAAGTATGCACTTAAATTTATTATAAATTTAGAGCAGAATTTAGAGCCACATGTATGCAAGACTCCCAGTGGCCTTGGGAATATGGAATTTTTATTTAAATATTCTATGATAGAATCTGAATAAGTAAATTACTCTACATTAAGTTTTACTTATTTTAGAATAACAAAAAGCATGTGCATTATAGCTTGGTCTTAGATAGATTCTGCATAAAAATGAAGCTGATCACATGTCGTCTAGGTCTATAAAATAGTGTTTATTGTGTTTCAATTGCTTTTAAATGGCTGTACAGAAAAGTACAACAACGTTTAAAAGTTTGGGATGATTTTTATGTTTTTAATTTTATCAAAAATACAGTAAAAACAGCAATACAGCAAAATATTACTTTTACAATATAGAATAACTTTTCTATTTAAATATATTTTAAAATTCTTGTGATGGTAAGCTGAATTTTCAGCATCATTACTCCAGTATTCAGTGTCACATGATCTTTCAGAAATCATTCTAATGTGCTGATTTGATGCTCAAGAAACATTTCTTATAGTTCGGCAGCTTAATATTTTTGTGGTAATCGTGATACATTTTTTGCAGGATTCTTCAATGAATAGAAAGTTCAAAAGCATTTATTTGAAACAGATATCAAACCAAAAATCATTTTTTATATTTTTGATATATTTTTACTAGTGGGTGCAGGGCACTATAGTTCATTTATGTAAGTGAGGATAGCAAAATAAAGTAAACTGTGACATATTATATATACGCCACGGACACGCCCTTCAGTGAAAACTCAAGATCTTCGCAATTTAATGTCTTTCTATTGGCCTTTAGATTAAACTGACCCAGGGACTTTTTTGTAGGTATTGGGCTGTTACATCTGTCTACCGAATTTCATACCTGTACGTGAAACGCAGCGCGAAGGGCGCTTAATTGGAATTTTGTAGGTGGTGCTATCGAGCCATTTTGCCACACCTAATTCTGAAACCCATATCAGATGTAAATTTTCACCACTTCTGATGCGTGTGCAAAGTTTTCGAGCATGTTTAGGCCCTCAAAAATGTGATTCATTTCGGAGAAGAAGAATAATTGACTGAGCAATTACAATAGGGTCCTTACACCATCGGTGCTCGGGCCCTAATAAAACAGATTAATTAACATTAAAGCGAATTATACAATTATATGTGTACGCACCCGTTTGGCAGAAAATCAGCTTGGGTACCTTTTCTGTAGACACAAGTAATTAAATGTACATAAAATGTAGTATTCATCAATACTGCATGAAACCCACTCACTCTAGTTCTTTGCTTGGATTGTGGATGCCTTTATAATGGTTTTCAATTGCATTCTTCTCTCTCCCATGCACACAGGAGGCAAAAGTCAAGGTATAGATATAGATGAAAGCAAAGTAAAGAAGCGAAAGGTACTGCTGTTGAAATGAATGGGGTGAGGCAGGTAGAGGGGATGGTGGCTAATGTAGGATTTAATTGTCAAAGCGCACCACCTTCATGCTGTGGTGAGAATAAAATGCTTTGTGCCAGCAGGAATAAAACCTCAGCTGTACTCCAGACCCCAGAAAGCTTTCACACAGATGGTGGGAAAGAGAGAGAGAGAGGGATATCCGCGCAACAAAAACTCAATGATTCAAAAAACTGGTGATGGAAATGGAACAATTCAGCAGCATTTCTGAAATCATGACAAAAGACTGAATCATGACAAATTTTCTCTTTGCAGAATCACAGCTGTATTTTCCTGTTCTCTTCCATCCATTAGTCTCAACCCTTCTGTGTTTATAGATAATTATTTTTTGAATAGTGTCATACTTCCTGTGTAGCCATACAGATGTACATTCACACAAAATTCCTGACATAACAATCCAAAATTATTAACACACAAATGCACAGTCAGAATGGCTTCATAAATATTGTGGCAGAATCACATCATTTGGATTTATACTGACTTACTGACTCACATGTTTACCATGATTAACAGCTAGTAGCTGGTGGGCAGTAGCAATGAGAAGACCCTTATCTAATGGGCAGCGTGTTTCGGTTTAGTCAAAGTGGGTGACTGAATTTTGGCGTTAAACAGATGGCATCAGATTCTGTCTGGCTGGCTGTCTGACTCACTGGCATCTGCTCCAGCTGGCATGGCATAGACTGGCACCTCTGTGAGATGGTTTCCTCCTCTGAATGGGTAAACATGCAAAATTCAAGGTCCTATTGCCAGTGTGTGCCCAACAGCAAGGAGAAACTCAGTTTCTCCTTTCACATATATCTCCTTTTGGCCACACCATGGCTCACACCATCACTGTTGGTGACAGACTTGATATTTCAAGGTGAAAAGAAACCTGCTGGTTAGGCTGGAGGCTGAACAAATGGATTCTTTTTGTATTTCAATGCTGAATGTTGGTTAACCAACATGTTATTCATCACAGAAGTTGTATGACATGTATCACATGTGCACGTCTCTCGACAGGGCTTGATTGTTGCACAATTTCTTGAAAAAATTCTTACTGCTCTTATTACTACTATGTCTTCCCAGTGGAAAAATATCCATCTTATTAATTAATAATCTAAAATAATTAAGCAAATTAGCAAAATGTCCTTCAGAATAATTAATGTTCAATTCAATGTGTCACCAGCATTGTCACAGTGGACTCTGGCTACTTAAGAATTCATTCATAATTAATATTCCCTCCCATCAGCTCATTAGGAAGAAAAGGCATTTGGTGGTTTTATGCAACTTTAAACAGGAAAAACGTCACGAAGCAACCAGGAAAAACAAGAACATAAGATTGATCGACATTTCTGGGAAATTTACTTTGCACTTTGTTTTTTAGTCTGAAGGAAAGTGAAATGTACTCAAAATAAGAGGATGAAACTCAATACAAGATGGAGATCAGGCCCATTTAAATTTCTTCTCTGTGGAAAATCACTTCACCGAAACAAGCCACTAGAGAACTGCAGGATTAATTAACATAGCCTAATGAATCATTTGTATGTGCCGCATGCACTGACAGGTCTTAAGTGACCCGAAGTGTGTTTTATTGATCTCAGACAGGGAGAATAATTTATCAACATATTCCAAACAAAATTCCATCACTGAACGCAGTTTATCAAAATGCCTAGTGCTTCACTGCATCTTGCATCAATGCCACACAGGCCATTCAGATCCTTGCATTTTGAATCAAAATATAGGCTGGAATATTTGACAGTCAAATGGAATAAAAGACTAAAAATAAAGTTTGCAGGTGATCAACACATGAATTGATTAGTAGCAATGATCATAGCCTTGCATTATTATGCCCATAAGCAAATATCAAGGAGGCTCTACAGGGAATCAGTGTTGTTATCGTTACTTAAAGAGATAGTTCACCCAAAAATGACAATTCTGTCATCATTTACTCACCCTTATGTTGTTCCAAACCTGTATGAGTGTCTTTCTTTTGTTGGACACAAAAGAAGATATTTTGAAGAATGTTGGTAACCAAACAGTTGACAGTATCCATTGACTTCCATTGTATTTTTTTTTTATCCTACTATGGAAGTCAATGACTTCCGTCAACTGTCTGGTTACCAACATTCTTCAAAATATCTTATTTATTTAGTATAACAGTAGAAAGAAACTCATACAGGTTTGGAATAAAATAAGGGTGAGTAAATGATGACAGAATTTTCATGTTTTTGGTGAACTATCCCTATAAATGAAAATTAGAAATGGTGCCTTGGCAATTAACTGAAATAAAATACGTAGTACAAAAATTACTAAAACTGAAAGAAAAAATAATAATTCAAAAAACAAACATTTTAACTAAAATTAAAATGAAAACTGAAAATAAAAAATAAAAGCTTAAAGGTCACCTATTATGCTAAATCCACTTTACAAGGTGTTTGGATATAAATGTGTGTTGGCAGTGTGTGAACACAACCACCCTACAATGATAAAAATCCACCCACTCCTTTTTTTTTTAAAATCCCCATTAAACCAAAGCAGTCTCATCAGACAAGCCGTTTTGATTCTCTGAGTAATGTGACATCACATTACTCATGCCCCGCCCACAGCCACTGACTGACAGTCCTGTATTACCATAGTTTCCGCCCTCAGCGAGCTGTACGCTGTCGGCCATTTTCTCCACGCTCGAGCAATGTCTGGTAAGTAATTTAGATGTTTTGTTGTTGGATGTAAGAGTGAACATAACAGTCTTCATTTACTGACATCTGAGCCACTGAACGCAGTGGATTAGTTTTATTTTTGAAGGGAATGCGCCAAAGATCTAATATACACATACGATTTCTGTAACGTTGCCTGCTATTTTACGTTCACAGACATAACTGACTGTGTTTATGTGAACTGTGTGTTTTTGACAGAACCTTGTGTGTATTTGACAGTTTAAACAAAACAAAAAATGTGAAAGAGAAGTTACTCACGAGACTTCACGTCTGACAGCCAGCTGTCTGTGTGTGTGTGTGCTTCAGATAAGTGCGCCCAGAAAACGATCCATTAGAAGTTTAAACTGATATAGCTTTAAAACGCGTGGAAATAATACACTTTAATGATGAAAGAAAAACTACATCTGTGCGAGTGTTCGCGATATAGATGATAATCAAAACCAAGCAGATGTCTTGTTTGTATTTGGCAGAGAATCCGATTAAAGCAGGAACTGTGATCTTAGAGAGGGGGCGGGGCACAGCAGCTTATTTGCATTTAAAGGCACATGCGCAAAAACAGCTTGTTCTTGACTAGTCAGAAATGGGTATTTACAACATGGATTTATAAATGATCTGTGAGGAAACTTCACAGACACATTCTGGGGACACCTGAGACTTAAATTACATCTTGTAAAATGGGCATAATGGGTGACCTTTAACAGTTTATTTTGATGGCCCACTTTATACATTATCTACTAACTATAAGTAATTTTACAACTACATATCAACTAACTCTTATTAGAGTATTAGTACACTATCTGCTTAATATTTGCTAACACTTTGGTCCTCATCAAAACATTCAGACATTCTACTGACTATAAACAACTTAGCAACTACATGTCAACTTATTCTACTAACCCGAACCCTAACCTACACTAACAGTCTGCTAACAGTCTACTATAGTCTATTACTCTAATGAGAGTTAGTTGACATGTAGTTGCAATGTTACTTATAGTTAGTCTAATGTCTAAAGAAGACCATCAAAATAAAGTGTAAACAAAAGGGTATTTCAAGATAATAAATACTATGATAGTACATAAATAATACTAAAATAACACTACAGAGAATACACTTTCTGTAGCTTCAGATAAAAAGCATATGTCCGTTTTGTCTCGTCCATTGGTTATCACAGTCAATCATTGTGGTTTACGATTCAATTGCGCATTTAAATACAGTTTTCAACCCAGAAACTTTGCAGTGTACTTACAGTAGCAGCATGAAAAACTAAACTTGTATTCAGATTGTGAACTGGCAATAAACAGAAAGCAAGAGAAGAGCCCTCCCTTTATAATCACTTAAGCTGTCAATGAGCATGTTTACATGCACGTTCTTACCCCGATTATGCTTAATAAGCCGACAATGCATGCTTACTGAGGATTTAAGCACATCCAGACAAAGCGAGTGTTTCGCTGTAGGGGAGGAGGAAATATATCGCAAACTCCAACTCTTTCTTGACACAAGAAATTATAAAAATGTGTTCTTATCTCGTGCAGAAGCGCCACAGTCAAAATGCTGCATCTGTAACTGCATGAGAGGATAATATATGGGTCCGTAAGTGTCCCGTGTTGGAACACTCTTCAGTTTTTAATGCTTTATTTAGCATCACAACAGACATAAAAAATTGAATACTCAGAGTCAGATACACGAAAGGTTACGTTTTGACATCACTATTGGGAAATAAACTGATTTATTAATAAAGATTTCCAAACATGGTTTACTTGCGTTGCCAGGTTACTGGTATGCATGTAAACCAAGACAACAGTTTTTTTTTTTGTGAGTTATCAGCATTTTGTTGTTTACGTACTCAATTTCTAAAGTGCAAGCTTCTTGTGAAAACTCCTGATATAATAATACAAAAAAAAAACAAAAAAAAAAAAAACGTCTTAATTGTACAATGAATCTCTTATTTACATCGAGTTTGCACTTTGTTGGTTATAATGAAAGGATTCGTGAGTATGTGGCTTGTGTTGAACAAAAAAAACCCCTTTTTTTTTAGTGGTGTTGAGCAGATACTGACTAACTTATTGACTAGCACCTCTGATAGGCCATTGCATTCACGCGCTCAACAGATATGATTGTAAATCATATCTGTAAATATAAAACTTTGACGCTCAGAGAGCGCTCAAACAAACACGAATGAGAGCGTTTAAAAGCAGCATATATCAGCAGGTACCGAATGTACCAGGTACTGCAGAAATGCTGATATCGTCTACTTTTTTTAGTACTGACAGGTACATTTGACAACCAGTGTCTGTTCCATTTAGTTATGGTTGCTATGGTTTCATTTTTCACTTGTGCTAAAGATTTCTTATCATTGGTGTCCAATTATTCAAACAATGCCTAATATTACCTAGGCAATCACTCAAGATGCATAAATTCCAGAGATTAGCTAGACTCACCCATATCACTTCTTCTTGTCTATATGGTCTCCAGGTTCGTCCAGAGTCACTATACTGCAGCTGGTAGCGGGCCACCCAGTCAGAGCTGCCCCAGCGACCCTGGGTAGCAATAGATGTGACTTTCAACCTGTCACGTAGGTCCAGCTGTAGCCAAGGTTGTTGGTCTTCTCCACTCGGAGACCATCCCCCACCACCTACAGGGACAGATTAAGAGCCAGTGCTTTAAAAAAAGTGCAGAGGAATGAAACAGAATTTGGGCGTAATTCTCTCCACAATTCAAGCACTCACTAAGATTTCATACTCCTGTTCATCATGCTGACAGGACTGAAGCTTAGTGGTCAGAGAAAAAAATGAATTAAATTTGTTCCAGCAGTTTTGTGGCTCAGCCTCTCTCTTTTTGAGATAGAAATCACCAATCCATCCCTAGAGGAGAGCTGACAGACCTCAGTGCAGTATAATATTACTGCGGTTAAAAAAAGGCAATTTAGAAATTACACAGCATATTTCTACACTTGTATGTCTTAGTGTAGTTTTTCTAGTTTCCAGCATTTCTTGTTCAGAACGGAGTAAAAATAAAAGCAGGTCTCACACACACAACAACTTCACAGAATTCTTGGAAATATTTGTCCACCCACGCAGACCTACTGAGTACCCACCTCCTTTTCTATTTATTTTACCAGAATTCGGCAAACGGTACCTGCAGGAAGAACGCTGGCAGAGAGGGCAATCTATAAAATGAGCAAGCACTATATTAAAAGAGTAGTGTTCGATTTCTGCAAGTGGCATGATAGGAAAGAAATGAAACACAACAACAATAAAGAACACTGCCCACATTTTGAGTTACATTTAAGACATAATATTGTCATTTTTTCTTTATTTTGTCAACAAAAATTTCCAAATGAAACCCCAACAAAACTGTTTTGCATCTCTGAGAACCACACAGCAGTGCTTGGTTACTGAATGAATCTGCATTTTGAATGGATCAGCTCAATGAATGATTCAATGACCGAATGAATCTGCTGTTTGAATGAATTGTTTGAATGAACAGTTTGAATGAATGACTCAATAACTCAACTCATTAAGACAGTTACTTGCCGCCACCTAATGCCAGTTTTACTTTCATATTTAAAGTATCATTTTATTTTTCTATTTAAGCAGTTGTAAATGCATTCAAGCCACCTCTGAGCTACATTAAAAAGCCACTTCAGATGCAGCTTCTGTGCCACTTCTGCAGTGCAAATATGGATGTTTATACTGAATTAATTTGATTGGTAGCAGTGCCTTATTATTTTAATTGAATTTATTGATTAAATGTAAGAATTTGACATCAAAAATTATTCATTATCATTATGTCATCCATTTGTGTCAATATCGCACACCCCTAGCTCAAGTTGCTTTTAAAGGCACAATATGTAATTTTTTGCCGCTAGAAGTCGCTTATTCAAAACAAAGGCGTAGCTTGATGACGCCGTGATTTCGCAGAATCATGGGAGGTGTTGTCTTCATGTCTACAGCCGGAATCCAACAAGACTCGGGTAGAAATCATATTCATGGATGAGCTAATGTTTTAAAGATTTATTAACATTACTAGCAGGGTGTGGTTTCTATGGTTTCTACAAAATAATACCGAAAATCAAGGATAACGCGGGTATGATGTCACTGATAGGCGCCACACGGTCCGTGTCCTGGTTAAAATTGCTTATTTTTCTGGATTTAAACATTCGTGTAAACATCTGGGATAATGTAAGTACACAAGTCAACAAAATACTGTATATAGCATTGTTCCAGTGTTTTTTGGATATTTTAATCCAAAATTTTACATATTGTGCCTTTAAAGAGGACATAAAGCTGGTGTGGTTAAAGGAAACCCTCAAGGTCAGATGTGACAGGGTTGCCTCGGGGCAAGTCAGAACAAGATGGTCAGATAATAAATGCTTCATCAGTGCTCTTCAGTGACTGGGTATCATCTGTGAAGATTTTCACATAAGGTCAGGGTGAACATTCTGAGCTTGTTAGATTTCACTGCAAGCTCCATGAAGAGGCGGATAAGACATTCTTATACAGTATGCGCATCCAGAAAATGCATTTTTAACATGAGCGATTTATTTAATTTATTAAATAATTTCCCAGCTGACATAAATAACAGGCACAGACATAAATTACAACTTAAAGATCTTGTATTCTAATGACCATCAGAGACAGATAATAAATAGATGGATAGATCTAAAGATAACAACATTTGGTGTCTGCACACGTTTGGATCAGGCTGGCAGTGACTGGGAACGGGCTGCCTGTCTGTGTCTCACAGCAAAAGAAAACCTCCTGCTGTGACTAGGCAAGAGGCATGATGAGAAAAAGAAATGCCTTGAGGGTGACATGGCCAAGCCGACATATCGTAGACCCACTTATTAGCGCTGGAAGACACTGCTAATCCGTAAAGGTAAGAATCTACTACCACGTTTGGTATTGTGATCATTTGCGAGTGCCACCAAGCATCATAAGGAAGTTCTTGGAGTGTGTTTGGGCCATGAGGTCAAACAACGCTCTCAAAGGGCCTCAGCATAAACTGGAATTTATGGCATGTCTATGCTTAACTGCCTAATTGGCTGGGGAGTTTTCTCAAGTGCTTCTACAGACTGTAATCAGCTGCTGATTGTTAGGTTGCATTAATCAAACTGCTCTCCACCTCCCTGAAGTAAAAACCACAACACGTTTGCTTAGTCATAATTTATACAGTCCTCTTGTTATACCCTGTGATTTGCCAAAGCTCATTCTGGCAAAATACTTTGAGTCTGTGAGTGTTTTAGGATCATTAAGCAAATCAAGAGCAGCCATTATACTCCTTCTGGGTTTCATTCCCCATGGTTTTGGGGGGCTGTTGTTGTTCAGGAAACCTGTATCCACTGGCATTTCTGATGTAAAGGGATAGTTCACCCAAAAATAAAATCATCATTTACTCACCCTCATGTTGTTCGAAACCTGTGTGACTTTCTTCTGTTGAACATAAAAGATATTTTGAAAAATGTTGGTAAACAAACAGTTTTGGTGATCACTGACTTTCATTTTAGTGACAAAAAAACCCACTGAAATATTTCTCAAAATATCATCACGTACAACAGAAGATAAAAAGTCATACAGGTTTGGAACGACATGAGGGTGAGTAAATCATGACAGAATATTCATTTTGGGTAAACTTTCCCTTCATTCTCACGTTAGGAAAATCTTGCTGTAAACCTTCTTGCACAGTGTCCTAAGCAGACCACCAGATATGACACGACTACGAGAAGTGACAAAATCAATCAAAATCACAGCCAGTCTTGAGAGTGTGTGGGGGAAGAGCCTCTCTGCAAGTGCACTGCACTCGCAACGAAATGGATAAGTACATAATCAAATTCATATTTATTACACCTTTTTAACATGATTAAAACTACATACTGAGTGACTGAAATAATCGGTCTTAAATACACTTGTTTGTTCACAGTTTGTTCACAGTCTTGTTTCCTTTCCTTTATTTTCAAGATCTGAGGAAAATTATCCATTGTCGCTTTCAGTACGGCTATAAAGGTCATGCAAAATGATATTTAAACTCACAATAAATGCTTTTAACATTAGATAAAGAAAATAATTCGTACCTGAGATTATCATTGTCATACTTTGTATGTTGTTGTTCCAGCTACAATGTCGTGGAAATAGAAACAGTTACTAAAATACAATCTCCTGATTCTCATTGCGCGTCACCATTGTGGCTAGCTAGGACAAAAACTCTGTTTGGAACACGGAAAAGACGCCTTTTATCATAGTCTTAGTCTAAGTCTGGTTAGGACACAGTGTTATTCAAAAAATGAACCAGTTCTGTGTTTTCTAAAAGCATTGTGCCTAGTAGATCAAAGAGACCATTGGTCCCAATGGTTTCTACAATCTACCTTTTACAATGCTTTTGAAAATACAGACTTGGAAATGCGTAGCTGTTGCTTGTCAATTTGCAAAAACTTTTCAGGTAGGTCTAACAGTAGTTTTCAGGTACATAAATTGAATAAAGTAATCAAATGTAAAATAACACTGCAAATAATCTTCACTGTACAAATTAAATAAAGGTTAATCCTTATTAAAGTTACAAAAACGTTATTCAGTAAAGAGCAGGGAGTGATTTTCTCTTTGTCTTTTGTAGTCTGATTAACATTAAAACAGACAGCTACAGGAATATTCGGTTGCTGTCACTTTAAGACTAATGCACGGATACAATAATGATACACATGCGTTCTTTATTTACTGCTTACTGTAACCGACTATGTTTACCTAGATGCTCGCAAAGGCGTCATTTTGAGATACATTTGTGTGAATTTGTCCATTTAGGCGCAAGGAGAGGTGAAAGAGAATTTTATTATGTGCACGCTATCTCTCTGAGCACTTCGGGTGTGTGCGCTGCGCACACAAAATTTCTCACACAGCGCGCACGAGTTCTCTTTCACTTGAATCCTTAAATTGGCAAATCTTGAAAATGCGTGCAAATGATAAACTTTCGTGATCATGCAGCGCTGGCCCGATCGGGACACTGACAGTTCCTTCAACTGTCCGGAACTTCTTTCACGCTGAAAGGCGCGCCTGCATCCGCCATGTTTAGCACTGAATGAATGACAGGGTCCCCGCTGTAACATCACACAAGGTAAATAAGAGGATGACATCTAGTGGAGAAGACTAGTAATAAGATTAACGTCAATCAGATATTATGTTCAGTGTTTGCGGAAATAAATATGTAAAAAATCGATTCGTGGCTTTTGAGAATCTATATCGAATCGACCACATTTTAAAAAACGATTAATCGAAAAAACGATTTTTTTGCCCAGCCCTACAGGGCAATAAGGATCAAATTACATTTTATTTCCATAAGAGCTCTCAGTTCCTTTAGCTTCCTTTGAGTCCATATTTACATTTTGAGTGGTTATAAATAAGTTGCATAGTCATTAGAGATTTATGTTTGTCTATGTCTTGTCAGACTTAAGAAATGACTTCCAAAATCTTCAAATCTTGCTTCGGGCACAGCTAATCACCAGAGCTTTTCACATCAGTACTGCTCATGGACACCAGCGGAATGTTATATTCCCTCCAACGAAAGTGTGAAGTCTAATACTTTTTTGCAGTGTTTGTGGAAGCTAAATCACATTACGTTAGGTATTCAAAAAAAAAAAAAAGCTTTACGTCAACACTTTTCCTGACAAGGACAAATTTCCCTTCTGCTTAATTCTCTAGTCACATAAACACAGACAACTGGATGTTATTTGATACAAATGGGGCAAGAGAACAAGAAGACAGGAGCACATACCATCTTTTCTGTTGAGTTTAGCATAGTGTGGTGACCTCCTGTCAGAAAATTTTGATGAGTTCTGGAAGGATGATGGGGGTAGTGATGTCATCAGTGGCTCTTCACAGTAATCTGGATAAAAAAAAGAATGAAAAGTTACCAAAAAAAAAGAAAAAACAAAAAAGAAATAAAAAAGGAATTTGTCTTAAGTTCTTCATTTGAAATGGAAAACAGCTAAGGGTATATTCAAAGTTATATAAATATTATCATATGATTTTTATTTTATTGTATTATATGTTTTATCATGATTTATTTATTTATTATTTAAAAAACATATGACTTTCAATTTTATTACATGTTTTTGCATGCACTAAATATTAGCTCAAAACCTTTTGTTTTACTGGATACAATTTACTAAAAAGAGAATTTCAGCTCTATAATGGGGTTCGAATCTGAAACAAAACAACTTTTAATTGTAGCGGCATAGCCTCATTGTGCAGGGTGTGATGTAAAGACATCTGCTCTCTGTAAAGACAGACAGTCTTGCAAGCTGTCACATATAGTATGCCTTTCATCCGACTGAATTGTCAGTGCCAGTTTGTCATTGACCCCGGTCTGTTTTTAAAGAATTCACTTCAACATGTTTCATGTTTTAAATTGTCTGGGTTGTCAGGATTTTTATACTCATCCGAGATTGTGACTATTATAATAGGAGTCAAAGCCAAAGATGGAAAAAGGAATTTTAATATCGGGTACAGTATGTGACAGTACCAGTTGAATCAGAATGTTCACTCAAATCTTGTCAGTTCATTACAGCAGTGGTAATTTTAGTCTTTCGAATATTTTGCTCAATGTGGTTGGCAAAATTTGCTAAAGGTCAAGACCCTTTTCAGTTTGTATGAAAGAGACTGAAAAAAGCATTTCTGTGGCCTTCAGTCCTGGATGCTTTTAAAGCAAGATATGTACAACCAATTACAAACTGCTTTTTTATATATCACCACAGATATTCCAATGCGCTACTTTTACATTGTTTTTCAATGTAAACATGTCTTGCGTCTTTTGCAGCATCTTGCGCATGACACGGCATCCTAAAAACGCAGCACTCAAGTTAAAATCAGTTCAATTTTTTTTAAAAAAAAATATCTCAAGACCTTGCGTTTTTCCCTAATCCACTGCCCGCGTCTCGTGTTTTTAAAGCAAAAATGCATTCTGTGTGAATGAGCCCTAAATGCTTTTGTACAGACAAAGACTGAATGCCCAGGAAGTTCGTGTGAGACCATACCAAATGTAAGACTATTGTACTTTAAAGGTAAATAACATGCCGTAATTTGCTTTTCTTGCATCCTTCAATGGCCTTTTCCATGGAAACACACAGATCAAAAGAACTCTAATGAACCACAGCTCGACAGCCCAAACACATTAGTCTCAAGCTTCCAGAATATGCATGTATCGTCAGAATAACAAAACAATGAACAGCAGGTTAGGGAACCATTAGCTGTGTCCAGGGAGCATTTTAAAGCTCTCTCCTGTTTCAGCAGCGTAAGCACTTTGCAGCACTCTCCATGGACCAGGGTAAAAATATATCCTTATTTAGAGGGCCTTTGCATTTGTGGCAACATTTTGTCTGACAATCACTCATTTGACATTGAATTGCCTACTCCCCATTTTGACACTCCCTATGGCCATCTCTCCATCTCTTTTGTTCTCTCCTCCTCAATCTCGCCCATGTTTCTGTTCACCCACTCTTCATTTTCTGTTTTTCCTCCTCCTCATTTCTCTCCATCTCACACGTACACACTCCCACTTTCTCTTCAACTTAATGAGAAAAGAGAGAAGTCTCGCCATTGTGAGGGGGCTCGCATGTGTTATTGTCACCATAAGGGAGCCATAATCTGAGTCAGCAGTGCTCTTCGCTGCATCAGAGAGAACAGCTGCGGCATCGTCCTTTCACTTTCAGCTGAGCAAATGACACACAGCACCCCCTTCAGATTTACTCCTACAGTAATAAGTAGCATTTTAAGAAAGTTCACCAAAGAAAGTGATGAAGTGTCCTACTAGATGTTCTGCAAAGTTCATTTGAGGTTGATTTGTTTGCACTGAAATACAACCTCAGAGACTACAAATGATATACCTGACGTTTATGTGACACCCTCAAGGGTATGACATCATTTGATGAGGACAACAAAATATTTCATGTCTGAATTCATGAGGAGGCCCTTATAAATTTTACTGAAGCACATATTTCGGAACTTTCGCATGTCCTGAAAGTAATCAAGCCCTTTCTTGAGTGGGAAATTTGTAAACAGGCAGTGTCAGGATTTTAAACACACTGGAGGTCTTGTTGACTTCAGCAATATTTCTAACAGGATTTTTTCATTAAACAAAGTTAATTTCCCAATGGAGTGTCTAGACCTGAAGATGTTACAGATGATAAGGGCACATAAAATTGGACTAATGTTTAATTACCATAAGCACAGACTAGGGATGGACTTACACACGCTAATAATCCCACTCAAGATTTTGAAACATCACATGCAGAGTCAACAAACGAACAAGAGCTAAGAATAGGACGATACACTGCGAAAGCTGATCCTGCAGGCTTTCTTCAGTTGCTTGTTGACCCATTTAGAGAAACTGACAATCACTACAAAAGCTGAGAAAGTGAATATTCTTTGAAATTCTATACATATTTTACAGATCCTGTCATATATATTTAATTCTGCATTAACCTCATTCAAGCAACCCCTTTGAAACTAAATAATAGCTTTATATTTCAAAACATGGCTGATATCTTGAAAGAGATATTAATGAGTACTGTGTTTTATTCCTTATATGAATAATGCAGACTATTCCTGTCAATACTGTTTTTCTTCCTAAGAAAAGTATCAAACATAGTTATTACAATGTAGACACTTGAACCCAGCAGAAAAACAGGCATTTTAATCAACACAAACCTATTCATAGACATTGTGTTGACAGATAACTTCAGAGCGAATGTGGGCAGAGTCTGCCACTGGTTTATGCAAGCCGTTTCGAGAATCACTCTCAAAGTCGACATGAAATGAAAATTTACCCTATGTTGCTCAGGGTTTTTCCTACATTGAAAATTTTTTGGCGGCCGCCAAAGCCTTATTTGATCAGTTATTGAGAGTTGTTTATTAGTGATGCAGATGACTGCTGTGCTGACGGACAGAACGAGCAGAGAGCTCCTCCCTTGTGCGCGTGAACTCTCTCTGTCTTCAAAGTAAGCACTGTCTTTGCACTCTCTCTACCTCGCACATAATAATCTAAATCAACTGGCAGGATGCTAAAAGTTCGGAAGACCGAATCCATGTTTCACGAGGCGCATTCGGAGAATGTTTTTCCTGAATAACCGCTGGGTGTGAATAGTACTCAAAAGAGCGTCACCTTATCTTCTCTGACAGGCATCCCGCACATGCAGCTGACATAAACCACACTTTCAGTAAACAAAAAGAAAATCCTATCCAGTGATGAAGTGTTTTCTGTGTTGACAAATCTTTTGCAATGTCCGAATAACAATCGCGATTCACACGCAACACGTCAACGTCCGCTAATGTGCGATTCGCGACCTAATGTCTCATTCTGAATTTGACAATGGCCCGGTTTCACAGACAGAGCTTAGGCTAAGCCAGGATTAGGACTTATTTCAATTAGGGCATTTAAGTATCTTTTATAAACATACCCTCAAAAAAAAAAAACATTACTGGTGTCCATCTTGAGACAAAATAATGGCTCTGACATATTTTAAGATATGTCAGTGCAAGTTGCTTTCAGTTAAAACAGCTCAAACATGCATTTTAGTCTAGGACTAGCTTAAGCCTTGTCTGTGAAACTGGAGGAATGTGTAGTAAATTAGGCCTACCTATAAAATCAGTTAGTTTAGACTGGAGTGAGGTGAAACCAGAACAAAGCAAGTTGTTGTTAGCTAGGTGCATTCAATTGTATATGGTAGAAAATATTATTAGTTAATGTAACTTTTTAATGCTACTTTTTAATACTGATTATTAATTATTATTATTATACATACCAAAATAATTTTCAGGTCTAGCAAAGAAGCATCTTCTCTTACAAAGCTATGAAATCACAGATTTTTTTTGCAAAGAGGGCAAGAAAGAATTACAGTGAGAGCGACAGGTACTTTATTGTCAGTATTGGCCTCGCAGATCACGTGGGTAGGGCACTTTTTACTGTTTGTGTGGATGACCATGTCTGTCACCACCGAAGACCATTTTTGACCCAGGAAAAACCCTGTTGCTGTTATTGATCTTATTATAAAACGTTTCTTCCATGTGCATGTTTTATTAAAAATTACCTTGTAATTCTTAATCAAAACGTCATAACTACCTTCCAGTGAAATGACAGACCTCTCTCTGGTGACATATGCTGGACTTCTTCAATCATTTAGTCTACTTAAACTTCGCCCCTTTCTTACTATCGACTGCAAGCTCACAATTCGATCCGCCTTCATCCAATCAAAAACCAAATGATAGAAGTCCCTGTCCTTCCTTTTTTCTTTAAAAATCGGTTTCACTCGGATGCATGTCACAATACTGAAGAAAAGATTTGTTTCTTCTTTCATTTCATTGCAACTTTAAGAACTGAATTCTTTAAAAGTTTAGCTCAGGGGTGCACAGTCCTGTTTCTGGAGATCTAGCATCCTGTATAGCTCCAACCTCGCTTCAAAACACCTGCCTGTAATTATTAAGTGTTGCTCAAGGTCTTATTTAGCTGATTCAAGCAGAACTTTGCAGGACAGTATCTCCAGGAACAGGAATGGGCACGCTGGTTAAGCCAAATAATGAGAACCCATCTCACTGATAAATATCCTAAACAGTCATTACAGTTAGTATTTAACACTTTAATTAGATTAATTAATTATGGTGAAAAATAACACTTTAAAAATATTAGCGCATTTAACGCACTTGCCCCGCCCCAGACCTGCGTAGGTCATCTGACATTTCATACAGTTGATTGATTACGAATATGATGCAGGGCAACAACTCACTGCGTGATGGGGCCTATATAGAATGCAGTTAAGACCCCGATATACTTCAAACAAAATCGAAGAACGAACTGATGTGGGCCAAATCAGGCCAAAACAAAGTTCATTTTGTGTTCTTTTTGGAAGTTCGAAATGGCTTGCCAAAGCGTCCGTGACGATAACGTAATAAGAGGTGTGCACCGAGGCTCCGCCTTCATTCGCATGGAACTGTTCTCTGACTTATTTCGTCTGTAGAGTTGAAAAACATGAACACACTGGATAGCCGCTTCATAGTACAAAATGAAGTTGTGCTTCTAAAGAAATGAGGCACTGACACTGTTTTTCATGTTTGATACTGTAAAGCTGCTTGCTTTTAAGCAATCTATTGAATAAAGTGCTATATAAATAAACATGACATGACTGGAGTGCTAATTTGCAGAGCTCGTGCTAACATACCAATGTTTTTATGATCAGACGCTTTTCTTATAATTTCTATAAAAATGCTTGCAGTTTTCTCATTTTTGTTGTGTTTATTTTATTACTGAGAAGAAAGTGTACAGAATGTATTTACATATTCATCTAACCGCCGCTCTCAGCAGTGTGGGCGGCGTCAGATGTTCGATTACAGTATATCGCTGGTCACGCATTTCGAACTTCGTTTTACTCCTAAACGAAGAACGAAAAAGAACTTTGTTTGAAGTATATCGGGGCCTTTAGAATGTCCCTAAAATTCAAGATATGGGGCAAAAAATGCCCCTGTTTTTCTGTCCAGAATAGCATGAGTGCAAATCTGATACTGATTTTATACAACAGTTCAATAAATAAGATGTTAATATTGTGTAATTATAAGACATTATATTGTCTGTTTTACTCAATTTTGCCAACGAAAACATAAAGACAAAGCAAAACTGTTCATCTCCGAGCAACACACAGCGGCATTTGGGTTAGGGTTAGGGTTAAAAATAATAAAGGTATATTTCACCCAAAAATGAAAATTCAGTCATCATTTACTCACCCTCATGGTCCAAAAGAGTATGTGTAATAAATTCTATGTTGAATAAAATAATACATTTCTTGCTTAAGCTACTTTTTGTAATGTCTATTTGACTTCAAATTATCTTTTGGGAGTAATTTCTCAGCCAAATTTGATGTGCGATTAATTAGATTAATTAATTGCCACATCATGTAATCAGATTAAAAATTTTAATCACTTGACAGCCCTAATTTATACTGAAAAGAACAATGAAATATTCTTCAGAAACACTGTTGTAAGTCCAGCATTGTTGGTGGTTTCATAAGTACCCTCAGCTGGAACCCTTTCACCTCATCAACGGATCAAAAAGTGCGCTTTTATCTTTCATAAAAATGGTTTATGGCCCTTTATGGTTAAAACAACAAAAGCACCTCCCTTCAAGCCTCATCATCTATAGCAGGAGCACGTCATTGACCTTTCGACATTTTTAAAAAAAATCACCACATCTACAATTTTACACTCTCCCTCTCTTTTAGCCATATGCACATGCACACACGCTCACATCACAGCATAACAATGACAGAGACCACAGTAGAGTAAAGTGTTTGCCTAGCAACAGGCACATAATTATATTTTTCCAACACGAAATAACCCCGGGAGCATTTTGAAGTAGCTGAATGACAGACATTATGTGGAATTTTAGGACTAAGAAAGGTGGGCCTGTGACGTCTCAGGCAGGTCCGCATCTCTGATGGACTCTACATTCTGACCTGCATGAGAGTGGATCCACATGGTCATTGTTCAAAAGGTCAGACATTATTACTGTGCTTCCTGTATGTGTCCTGGGCAGGAGTGCTTTAATCATATGGTCAAAGGGACATAGAAAAGAGAGAGAGGGGGTGGGAATGGCAAAGAGAAATGAGAGGAAGAGAACAAGGGAATGCTGGTAATAAGAAAGCAGGGATCGGCAAGGAACTTAGGCAAGTTTGCCGCCATTGGAACACGGAGGTGTAATCATTGGCATGCAAGCAATAACAGAAGAGAGAGGAATATTATGCGTATAATTTTATTTAGTTGTTTATTTTAGAAATGCTGAAGTCAATCATATCTGCATGAATCTTTCAGCAATCCTTCTTTGTAATCACACACAGAGTTTTATTGAGTTTTAACGCTGTATGGGAAGCCAAACGCTCCAAAAGTGGGATGAAACTGCAATACACAGCCGAACAGCACAGCGCGAATCACTGGAGAGTGGATCTGTTTTCTTGCACGGCCCACTGAACAGCGCAGAGAACCGTACCATTTACTTGCGCAACCCACAGACAGTGCAAACCAGAAACTGATCTGCACTGAGCAAAAAGTGGAACGCTCAACGAAACGGATCTACTGTCCTGTGGGTTGCGCAGTCCTACTTGCAGACGCAGCAGTGCTGCAGCAATTACGCACATCTGTTATGCTGATTTTCGCACATAAAGCAATACTTACTTCAATAAAGTATATTGAATATACAGTGGCCCTGTTTTTCAAGCAAAACATTTCACAAAAATCTGTTAGATTTCAAATTATTAAAAACAAATAGTGGATCTGTTATGGTTTAAAATAGAGATAAAAAGTATTTTGACTAAAATACTTTGTATTTTATAAAAAAGTATTTGTTCATAACATGTTATACTCATTTTTAAAGAGTTCAAATTGATTGATAGTAGTATTGTCAAAAGTACAGACTTCAATATAGTCAGTACTGAAATTTTAAAAATGTGATGCTTTGAGTGCTGTTGTGCGGATTTGTAAACACCTCTGATTGGCCATTGTGTTCACACACTCAACATATATGTCTGTGATTGGCTACAATGATCAACGCACGGGAGCGTTTAAAAGCACACAGAAGTGTTTGAATTTGACCGGTCCACTGATAGATGCCTGCTTTCAAACACTCCCGTGTGTATCTGTGTAAGCGCTCAGTGAAGAGCGTCACTGATGTCTATTTACAACGTTATTTAAGCATTGATCATTTTAGCCAATCACAGACATATCTGATGAGCTTGTGAACGCAATGGCCAATCAGAGGTGTTTACGAATCCACTCAACAGTGCTCAAAGCGTCACATTTTTAAAATTTCAGTACCGACTTGGTACCGAAGTCGGTACTTTTGACAACACTAATTGACAGTTGATTTTATACATCCATAAAAAGAATTTAATCAGCTGGTTAAAATCAATAGAAAATTGAGAAAAGTTTTTTGTTAGTGCATGCAATGCAATTTTCTACATTTTTAACTGTAATTTAAGTGTCCAAAAGTGTCCAAATACATCTTGGGTCCACTGCATATTGTATTATGGTCTATACTATATAATAGATTTAATTTGGCGATTGACACGTCAATTCATGTAAAACAGGTTGCCATCCCCAGGTATAGAGAGATCACAGGACAGTTTTCAACAGATGTAAACAATGCGGGATAAAGTGAAAGATTAAAAAGAAAGAGAGGAAGTGATTATGATTATCTCAGAGAGGACAGGATGTACTAAACACCTCAAGCATCCAGGTCTAATGAACGTACATCACGTCAGAGAGTTGTTTAGCCCACACTGCTCTAAGCTATTTATAGCTTGCGGGATCGATCACCCATCTGATGGGCCGCCACGATAGCGCTGATTAAGGTGGGAGATTAATGGCAGATTAACTGGTTTCCAGTGTTTCCGCCAGGCATTGTTTAAATCATCTCCCAGCAGAATGACAGCAGTACTTGCAGTGTAAATAGGAGCTTTGATAAGATTGCCTGACAAATAACTCTGTTTGGCCCTTTAGATACCATTATTTGATGTATAATAAAATTCTATGAGATTCAAACCACAGAAATGGATCTGAAATCTCTTCCCAAAAACTGCTAAAGAGTAGTGGGCAAACAAACATTAACTTTTTTTAAGCATTAAGATTTTAACACCTTTAAATCAACTTTTTGAGTTGAATTTAATGGTCCTGCAGTGAGACAAATGGCTTTTTAAAAGTACATATATTTTACGTGGTCTCTCAATCAACGTCAAAGAAAATTAATAATTATAATACAATTTGAAAAATGCTGTTTAAAAAGGTTTTACATGAAATTTAGCAAGTCACACCACAGGACAGGTCAAACTGAGCAGTGAGCAGCATTTTTATGACAAAGATCATAATGATATAATAGCAGTTTTTCTGTAAAGCTGCTTTGAAACTATATGTATTGTAAAAAGCACTATACAAATAAATGTGAATTGAATTGAATTTTTTTTTTTTTTTTTTTTTCATTGTAACAAACTGATTATTTAATGACATTGTGTATTATTCAAATCTGTGGACAGGCTGGGGAAGGCTATATTTCCATAATTCTCTCTCTAAATTGCAATTGCGAAATTGAGTTATATTAAGAAATTTAAAATTGATTATAAAAATACACATTATTATTATTATTATAAGGGACAGTAAAAACATGCTCCAACTCCAAGTGATCTCATCAAGCTCCCTCTTCCTTGATTAATAACTCCTGGCCAAAAACCAAACAAACAAAAAAAAAAAACACCCTTGACAAGCAGAATCCTGGAGAAACTCAGCCATTATGAAAGCTTAAAACATGTTATTTGTGCATGCATGTTTTTTTCCTGTCTGAGATGTGTCATTTGGCAGGCGCTCTGTTTGTTTGTATTCATCTGATGCTGAGCCGTGGCCTTAATTTCCCCTCATCAAAACCCGGGAGGATTTTGTTTGTCCTTCACTTTGCTTTAATCTCTGTAAATCCCTGCCTGCCTTCTTTGATCTTCATTTGTGTGTGACTGGGAGGGTCCTCTTGCCAGTTGTTTGTGACTGGGAGGGCCCTCTCACCAAACTCCCCCACCCAACCGGATCCTTAGAATATCGGATCTATCACATTCCTCTAAGATCAGTACAGAGATAGACCGACTGAAAGCAAGAGACAGAAAGAAAGAGACTATAGGATAATGCCCTCATATCAGAACCTGTGGTCTAAGGCAGTGATGTTTTTGCCAAGAAAGAGATTTCAAAGGACTTTCAAAAGTTTTTTTCATACTAAGGTAAAAAAAAATGTCCTTAAAAAAAATCAAACATTAAAATGGCCTCATATTACCAAGAACTGCACAGGCCCAGCAATATGCTAAATAATTTATACGACATAGGCTGACTAGCAAAATTTGCAGGAGCTAAGAAAATCAATGGGACACTTTTGGATGTGAAAACCATTCTATTGGGACCTTAATGTGGAAACACAATAACTATGTCCCTTTAAAGTCGCCATGAAATCAAAATTTAAGTTTTTTGGCTTTTGGTATGAATATGTTAGCCTTACTCTTATCTTTAAGCTATTATACTCCAAAACAATGACAAAATTCGTATTTAGAAGATATAAGCATTCAAAACGTCTCTCACTTCCGCTAATATGGATCAATGATTTTAATGACATCACCGCGCACTTCAGCTTCTCATCAGATTTTCTGTCCAATCAAATGCTCTCTAGAATCTAAAGCGTCCCGCCCCCTACATTACAAATAGACGCTGAAGCTGCGGCTGAAATTGGTCACTTGTTCACACATCTACTAGTTTCTACATGGTGAACGGCACATAGTGCACTATATAGGGGATAGGGAATGATTAAGAATGATTAAATGTGCTTAGGAGGGGAAACGGTTAGACATTAGAATGAAACTGAGGCTTTACCGAGTTCAACGGCTCTGGCCGAGCTGTGATATAAACAAAACACTATTGGCTATTTTAAAAAAAGGGGCGGCGCTGTTCGATATGTCCCGCCCTGTCTTCCTGTTTAGTTGAAATTACGCCAACACACTGAATAATGCTGCACGATCCAAGGCACTTCAGTGGGTCTTTAATAAATTCGATATTTTATGAGAATCCCTGAGATGCAGCAAAACAGAGTGAAAATTCATCTACCGCATCTAAAATTTAAATGGGTTCTGTACATTTAAAAAAAAAAAAAAAGAAACGGCATCTAAAAACCTTGAATATAAATTAACGAGCAATTTTCTGAGAAAGTATATGATACCAAACACATCTCTTTATGCAGTCAGTAAGCCCACCTTGCTTCACTGATCCTCTGAAAGTTCACAAACACTACAGCTATTAGGATGACACAGGCTATATGCAGCTCTGACGTTATTAAAAGTGGGGAGCAATTTAAGTGACTGTAAAAGGTAATTAAGTTTATTTAGAAAACTCAAGATACTTGTACTTGTCTTGGGTGTTTGTAGAAAGTAAATAACCTGTAATATGTAAACACTGCCAAATTATAATGAGCAAATACAGTGAACAGTTTATGCTGACTCTATGTAATGTAGGCCAGGAAATGTGCACGAAATACAAATTGTTTTCATCTTCAAATGCATGTTTACCCAATGATTTAATTACTACAATTTAAGGTAGCACATTATTTTACAGTCCTGTTCCGCATGTACATACTATGTGTCACGGTTGCTGGTTGCAGCACAAATGAATATAATCAGGATCTTGATGCAGCAGCTTTATTTAAACAAACTCAAAACTCCATAAAACGCTTAGAACTGGGAACAGAACAACCAACTAAACAATGACGAGGACAGACAGAGAACTGAGAGAAACACAGGGTTTAAATACAAGAACAAACAGGGGAGCTAACAAGATAATTAATGAGACACAGCTGGGACAAATGAACTCAATGAGGGTAACCATGGGAACAAACAAGTGGCGGGAAACTGAACAAAAGAGAACATATGACTAAAGAAAAACAAACTCATACATGAACAAAACAGGGAAACAGATCAAAAACAAACTCAAAACAGGTATAACCCTGACATAACTCTGGAGGTCGTGGGCAGACGCTGGCAGGTTAAGAGACCTCCAGGGTGGTACCGGCTGTGTCGGTGACCAGGGCGGACCATGCAGTTCAGGACACCACGGCGGATCGGGCGGCTCAGGGCGCCACGGCGGATCGGGTGGCTCAGGGCGCCACGGCGGATCGTGCGGCTCAGGGCACCACGGCGGATCGGGCGGCTGAGGGCGCCACGGTGGTGTGGCCTCCGTGGCCTTGGCCCGGACCCCAGGCTCGGCCACGGGTATATAGCCCCCCCCAAAAAATTTCTTTGGGAGGAGCTATCGGTTTCTGGGCTGGAGCGAACTCTGGAGCGGGCTCAGGGACTGGAGCCATCTCTGGGCTCTCGACGAGGAAGGGAGTCGCCTCTGGGCTCTCGACGAGGAAGGGAGTCGCCTCTGGGCTCTCAGCAGTGAAGAGCAGTGAAGGCCATCATTGGACACTGGTCACGGGCTGAAGCCATTTTTGGACTCTAGTCACGGGGCGGAGGCAGACACTGGAGCAGATTCAGGGGCTGGAGAAGACACTGGAGCGAACTCAGGGACTGGAGAAGACACTGGACTCTGGTTAGGGACGGTTCTTGGCTCTGACCAGAAATCGATCAGCCAGAAGTCCTCCATTAGCTCTGGAGAGGACTTAGGCATGGCGGCCATTTTGGCTGAGGGCTCAGGCGTGGCGGCGGCCATCTTGACCGAGGACTCAGGCGTGGCGGCGGCCATCTTGACCGAGGGCTCAGGCGTGGTGGCGGCCATCTTGGGACGAGGCTCAGGGATGGCGGCCATCTTGCGACGAGGCTCTGGGATGGCGGCCATCTTGCGACGAGGCTCTGGGATGGCGGCCATCTTGCGACGAGGCTCTGGGATGGCGGCCATCTTGCGACGAGGCTCTGGGATGGCGGCCATCTTTATCTCTGGACTGAGGACTTGGGGAAGTGTTAGAGGGCAGAAAGGGACGGATCCATTGGAGGGGTATGTGGAGGAAACCAGCTTAGGGTGAGCTGCCGACGCTCTGTATGTCTTTGATGGGGCTGGATTAGACATACTTTTCTTCAACTTCCTCAGCTTCAAAATTTGAACCATTTAAACAGAGAATAAGATTAATAGACTCGACTAGGGAGAAATAACAAGCAGGTTCGCTATACCGAATGGTATCCCTATCCAGTCCCATACGAAAACACACAATGAGAGAAGCGTCAGGCCAGCTCACCTGATGGGAGAGCTTGAGAAACTCCTCCACATACCTCTCCAAAGGACGACCACTCTGCCTCAATCCCCACAGACGGTCCTCAACCAGGATGGTGTTTTCTGCTGCAAGATCCATATTTTTTAGGTCTGTCCTTCTGTCACGGTTGCTGGTTGCAGCACAAATGAATATAATCAGGATCTTGATGCAGCAGCTTTCTTTATTTAAACAAACTCAAAACTCCATAAAACGCTTAGAACTGGGAACAGAACAACCAACTAAACAATGACGAGGACAGACAGAGAACTGAGAGAAACACAGGGTTTAAATACAAGAACAAACAGGGGAGCTAACAAGATAATTAATGAGACACAGCTGGGACAAATGAACTCAATGAGGGTTACCATGGGAACAAACAAGTGGCGGGAAACTGAACAAAAGAGAACATGTGACTAAAGAAAAACAAACTCATACATGAACAGAACAGGGAATCAGATCAAAAACAAACTCAAAACAGGTATAACCCTGACACTATGTACTTATTATAGCAATTACAATAACTGGGTAATGACTAGGTACTAACCCTGAACCTATCCCTAAACCTAACCTTAACCCATGTAGTTACCTTATATTACCAGTACTTTCTTGGGTAAGTACACATACTGTAAAATAAAGTGTAACCAAATTTCATTTTCTCTCTTTTATCATTTTAGTGAATTACTGTGAGTCAAAGTTTGAGAAATTCTGTGTCATAACTTTGAGTAATCCTGACATTTTAACAGAATGAGGCAAACGGTTTGTGGGCTGAGCTACTTCCTCTGAAATCAAGAGGTAATCCAGCCATCAAGCAGGAGGGAGCCCTACTTAGTATGCCTGTCTCACATACTGCACAATGTATGCTCGATTCTTAATATCTGGAGGTTGAGCTGTACATATTTTTAATGATGTATACTGTCCTAACATGAGATGAGTTAGTACTTGTGATGATAAGTAGTGCAGATATTTGTTCAGGAGAATGCATTCTCAAGATTAGTCAGTCATATTACTTGTAACAACACCCAATAAAGGTAAAACATTATGCACACAAATTAATTAATAATATGTGTAATCATTTTTGTTTATTTCCCAAGAGAAATAAACAATCTAAAGATAAGGTCAATGATGAGAGCACAGTCCTGTACATCCAGTTTTACAATAATTTCTTGTGAATTTAAGCAAGCGTCTGGGTCGTCCTGCAGACAACACTGATTGGACCCGCAGCTTTAGGGTCAGCAGAAAACAATCATGCTGATCTCTTGGCAAACTGAATTTTGATTAATATTTCAGATGTCAGTGCCTTACAAATATTTCACATATTTTTACACAGGACATTTTGTGATTATATATGCTCGTCTGATGCCGGCATTTCAAACATTTAGTGCTTTAGATATCTGTGGTTTATTTCATTTACATTTAAATTTTATGCTTAACATGACGTATAGAGAGATTGGGCCTTTATTTCCACAGCTTTGCTCTGATAGGCACTCAGTCACACCAGCACAAAGAGTTGGATCTGTTGGAGGATAAAAAATAGGCTGTGGAATTAAGGGTGAAAGCCATTTTTTAATTGAATACCTTATGGAGGATTATGAGAGTATAGCCTCTGTCCTGTCCCAAAGGATTCATAGCTCGAGCTGTATCTGTGTACATGTTCACTTAATCGTGTTATAGCATATGCTCGTATATTTTATGTTTAATTTTTACTGAGTGAGAAACCACTCTAAATGAATCAGTGCATGAGTGAACTGTCCAAATGATTCATACTGAATCATAAACCAATTTTCCTAATCAGTTTGATTCAAAAGAGTAATTCATTCATGACATGGGCATCGCTACTTCTAGGGTCGTATTCACGAAACATTCTTATGAATAAAATGCTTCTTAATTGCTATTTTCTTATTATTAAACTTAAGAAGAATTCTTGAAAATAATCTTCAAAAAATAATTGTAAACAAGTTAAAATAACTTCCAACTTGCCTTAAATCCAAGGTAAGATGTTTAATGAATTCATTGGGTTGTTTTAAATTACTGTAATTATTGTAATAAAGGATTACAACACATAACACTATAATACTATTTCGAGGGATTTGCATGTGTACTCTGAAGTGACACCAATCGCTGAAAATGTAAACAAGTTTTCGTCATGTGTGTTAAACTTCCGTAAAACAACTCTACCAAAATGATTCAAATAGAGACATTGTTTTTAATTTTAGAATTAAAACATAATTTCGGCAACATTCAGCATATATTAGTGCACCCATACACAAGATCACACTCACACACACAGATACAGGCTACATTCACTCTAGCAAGAGCGCAAAAAGACAGAGTGCCAATTAATTCAACAGACAGACTTTAGAAAAGTATACAGCACATTAAAAAACATGAAGCCAAGTGCTGAACACCCGTCAAACCAGTTGCGACAAAAATAGTGTTCACGTTTATGACTATTACTGTAATCTGCAGGCAGGCAGATGCAAAAAGACTTTTTTCATTAGTTGATCTGCGAGTCTTGGGAAAGAACCGATATACATTCAGCCTGTTCAGAACTGCATTTGGAACATTGTTACAAACTTTTTTTGGAATTAATCTTAAGAAGATTTTTGTGAATCCGGCCACTGATTCTGAACAGCCAACAGAAAAAACACGACTAGAGTTTGTCAGCTCTACCCTGTTACTTAATCAATAAAATAGCTTCACTGCTGAAAAGCTACATGATTTAAAATCTAGCTTGAATATTGGGAGTGACGGCTAAAGCTGATTATAAATATAGCAAGAAGTCCCTTCAGCATTTCATGAATGTAGTGAAAACCAACTGAAAAAAGCTCCATAAATAAACACCCACAAGACACACGTAACACTCACTAGGAAAGACTGTAAACATGACTCAGAAACACACAGAGCATAATTCAGGCTGACTTGGCTCCCTAAAATCCTTAATCTACATCAACAGCTGTAGGCCAATGTAAGCATGCTTTCTGTTTATTAAATTTGTATATGAGTCAAAATCTCCCATGGGGTGATTAAATGTAACAAACCATGTAAAAAATGTATCATCTTTTATTGGAAAATTAAACAACATTTTATCAAACTTTGATAATTGCCTTAATCTTTTTAAACAACTAGTGATCAAACTACATTTTTTAAAAATCACCTGTCAAGTTTTGAATATATATTACATATATATTACTCATCACTCATTTAACAGTTCATCTATTGTCAAAATTATGACAAAAAACTATGTTTGATTTTTGAGTAATTGTAAAACATGCTGGATACATTCAAAAAGCTTTTTGCGTAGTTCATTATACTTATTTTATGGAATGAAGTTTATTTCGTGGCTTAAATAAATTACTCAGAGATTGACATGTTTGTCTTGTCAAAAATGTTACATATTCGTTGACTTGTGAAAATCAAGTTAATTTTTTACCAGGAAAGGAGTGGTTTTGATGCACAAAGTTGTTTTTATTGTCTTTTATAACAATAATCTTTTATTTAAACCCATGAAAATGCAGATCCTGAAAAAAATGTAGGGCTGCCCCTTAATAGTCCACTAAACTTTAGTCGACATGAGGAGGCTTAAGGCTGGAATACACTGAACAGATTTTTAAACAGCAGGCTTAGTCGACCAAAATTCTATTAGTCGGTTAGTCGCAGAAAAAACAAAAAAAATCCACAGGAAGTGGCAAAGTCACACAGTCCGTGAGGGACAGATCATTAACGTGTCCTTGTGGTAATTACAGTATGTCGGGCAGTAAATCCAAACATTCGCCTATCATCCATTGACCTCAAATATGGCTCATCATTTGAAACATGCAAGTAACTTGGCCGCTCACTCTAACGTTAACCTATATAGATGTGGGCTATTATTAGGTGCATATCTGTGTTTGTGCGGAGTGTGGAAGCTAAAGTATTCGGCGTTTACTGCATGACATGGAGGCGTCTGTGCAATCACTTGCATTTTATCCTGATAACAGAGGAAACAACTTAAAATACATTTTTGGTCATACAGATAAGAGTAATACATCATTTGAAACTGTCTAAAGGGTATACATTTATTTGTATAAACTCACAATAACAACAAAACGTTGTACTTTTGTAAAATAAAGAAAACAAATAGGATGCGCTTTCTGCCGTCTTGGACCCCTTGAACTGAAGCGCGTCACAAAAATGAACCGAAACTCAGCGTATAGGCTACTTGCCTCATAGACATGAGAAATATACAGTATCTATAGAAAGCTTGAAATGTCTACTTTTAAATTATTATAAACTTTTGTGCAGATTTTGACTCGTATGTGCAATATAAACACATTCTGTGCAGGCAAATCAACAATTCTACTGCTCTACCAGTGTAATGATAAGAAGCATGTTCCTGAAATTGATATATGTAAACACCTAGAAAATGCTTCACAAAGAAACTTCACTGCCATTTAGAATTGAATGCATTTTGCTTTTCTGTGGTATGATGCCAGAAAAATCTGCTTAGAATAATTGTTGCTTTATTTACAGAATGCTGAAAGGGGAATGTGTAAAAAATCCCACTAAAACCCATTTCTGCCTGCCATTTTGAGTCTGAAGTTTCGTTAAAAGCATTCTCCCATTATAATCAGCTGTTTACTCCTTTGTCTGAGATTCTTCATACAGCCCTGATCTCAGTGTTGCTGTCTATTTCAGGACACTTTTTCCTAAGTGTAACTTATTTAAAGGAAAGTTATTTTCTCCTGGCAAGGGTCCACGAGTTCAATCACTCACACACCTGTTTCGTGGGAGCTGAAGTCTCAGAGAGACAGATTGAAAACCGCAGAGGGCTTTTGTTCTCAGCAGGGAGCGAGTTAAACGCCACTTCTCTGTCTTACAGAAGCTGCAGCACCTCTGCCTGACATGGGCGGTGCTGATTGCTCGTAGACAGCAGCTTTCCACATTCCCCCAACAAAACACAACCTCATCACACTAGTGCACTACTCTTACTGCAAAATAAAATCACATTCATACACACTGAACCCCAAAACACTCACCATTCAGACTATTTCCTCTACTGCAGCCCAATACACGTTGCACAGTTTATTGGAAGGGTTTTCAAACTGGTGTCCAACAGAGAAATATACTGTTAATAAATAAATAAACAAACTTAACATTCACCAAATCTGATATTATTATAGTTTTATTCTGCTTTTTAAAGAGTGGTTGGAAATCATGAGATTATTTTGTTGGCATATATATATATATATATATATATATATATATATACTTGTGTGAAAAAAAGAGATTCATCTCTTACATACATACTTTTAAAAGTACTGTACAGTAGTTTGCATTTGTGTCACATTCAGCTTGATCTCTTAGCAGTTTAGCAGTGTTTTAAGGCAATATTTTATGTAAAGTGGCTTTGGAACTTTTATTGTAAAAATGCTACTCAAAATAAATTTGAAATATATCTACTACAGTCCACTCACAGCGGCTACAGATACATTATGCTACAATATTTTTCAGATAATATAGCAATATTTTCTTTTGGCTTTAGTACATTTTTAAATCCATTTAATTATGCTAAAAATATCTTCCCTTACCCACACAGTTTAATGGGTCTGTACATGAAAATATTTCCAGATGCTTTTGTACTTTAAAAAGGCAGTGCCACACAAGGGAATAAAAATAATTGGGGGGTACTTGGAATGAAAAAAGTTTTAAAACCTCTGCTTTAGTGCACACCAGACTAATGCAGATATGCACCCTTTAAACGCTCACAACACTAATCAAACACACTTACATACATCCATTTTAATGGTCTTTCAACGCACCCCAAAACACACACATTGGTTTCACTATAAGTGAGTGGCTTCACTATGTTGTTAGTGACTTCTCATAGACTCAATGGTTTTCACAAGGAGGCTATGACATTTGATAAACCTCAACACTAAGACTAACCCTTACTCAAACCTGTTGATTAGTGTGTGTAAACCAAATTATGTTTTGGCCAATCGATGAGCCTATATAAAGAATATCCCAAATAGAAGTCGAAGGACATTTTCATTAAAAAGAAGCCCCTCACAAGTATAGCAATACCTGTACACACATCTATTTTTTTCAAATATTTTTTTCATCATGCTTGTATAATGAGGTGATATTTTGTGTCCCCAACCCTCAAACATCACATACACAACTCTCTGCATTTTTACATTTTCATTAAGACATTATTTAGTACGTTTATAAATTGCTTTCCTAATTTGCACAGCTCGGTAGTCTACCCAATGTAGGTGATTGTCAGGTTTAAATATTCTTAGGGGGGACGTAGACAACACCTGACCTATACACAGTGCATCATTTCGTGCGAGTATCTGAGGCGGTCCGATCATAAGCATCGCCAGCATTTTATTTCTGTAGTACTCTTCCTATCGCGCGCTAGCTTCCATACAGAACTCAGCGCGTGACTTTTCAAGAAGTGTCTTTCTGCTCGCTCACGCCTTGGTGTGTGTGTGTGTGTGTCCGCGCGCGCGAGAGAGATCAAAGATGAAAGAGGATATATCACGCTATGAATTTATCTTATGGTATCAAAAGAGTAGTTCTCTTTCTTATTCTTTTGACGTGATAATTTCTGTATCTTTATTTAAGAACCGACTCTTGCCTCTCTAGAGGGTTTATGACATTTCTGTGTGAGCTGTGATAGCACAATATGGCCTCGGACATACCCCACAATTAAAGTTAGCATACACATATTATATACAATTTTAGCGAAGAGTAGACTTTAACTGGAAATCTCAGTGAAGGCATTAAAATCATGATCTAAACAACGTCTCGAGACACTTAAAAACGCCACAATGGTCTTAAAGAAGTTGTATACGATACAAAACACTAACAGATACAACGAATATATTCATTCATTAATAATTCATACATAAAAGACAGTCTGCAGTTTTGGCTGCTTACAAACTGCATTAATTGGTTTAACTTTAATTCTGTGAGCAGCTTGACTGTATTTCTAAAAAAAAAAAAAAAAAAAAAAAAAATCTCGTGTTTGAGTGTGTCTAGATTAGGTTTAATACATTGACATACTGTTTAACAGTAGTATTTCACAGAATACATAAATTAACTTACAGTTACTCGCCGATAAAACTGAAGTTAACACGCTCAACGTCGTGAGGACGAACATTCCGATGCTGTTGTGGAATCTCATGTTTGGAAAAAGTACTCCGCTCCACGCTTCCGAGGTACCTCCGACCGTTAAAACCGTTAGGGAAAAAGCCTAAAAAGTCTCGTGAAGGTAGCGTTTGGACTCCCACCACAATGAGGTGCAGTCACAAATGAGCACGCGCCTCCCGCCGTTTCCTCAGATCCCTCTGAAGGACTGATCCAACAATTGCGCGAGCGCTCTCCTTCTGAGGCGCTCTCGCGCTCTCTCTCTCTCTTTCTCTCTCTTTCTCTTTCTCTCGCTCTCTCTCTCTCTGGGTCAATGCTGATCTCAGTCAGTCACACACTAGTATGTGCTTGAGGATAAAAGTGGTGCGCTCTCGATTTCAGGACCATGGAGAGCTCCACAATTGGAAGATATTGTCTAGCTGAGCATTTCTTTCTTTATTGTTAAGCCAGGTAACCTAAATCAGAGGTTCTAATTCAAGAGCCTCAAGGGAGTGTTATAAGAAGTTTGTGGAAAAGTTTAGAGAAAAATAGTGCATTAATTAAAATGTTAAAATTAAATCTAAAAAGTAGACGTAATAATAACTATATATATATATATATATATATATATAGCTAAAAGCTATACTGTATATATGTATATGTGTATATATATATATATATATATATATATATATATTTTCAACAGTATGACTCATATGCATATAGACATGATAACATAGACCTTAATATAGACCTGCTTTTTATAGCTATTATAGGGGTTCCCTCACAAAATGGAGATTGTTATATTGGGGGTCCGAAAAATCAGAGTTCGAACCCCCCTGTCATACATAATGTGCCTCATGTGGCAACATGAGCAAAAGTGGGTCGGTAGATTCATGATGGAGCACTGCTAAAAGCGTTTTCCTCTGTCTTTCACCGTGTCAGAATACGCGTAGTTCCCCACTATATAAAACGCAAGAAGAATGATGTCCAAAAACGCAATATTGATGAAAAATAAATTCCTGGATGACATGCTGTATCCACTGAGAAATGCACAGGAGGCCATCGATGCTGAGGAGCCTTCGTATTCAGAAGTTGACAAATGGCAGAGACCTACGGTGTCCGGGAAGGGACGGGTTCGGTTCAGTTAGTTTTGCTGAACGGGAGTGATATGATAAACGAAGGGGGAAATAAACAGGGTTGGGGAGTAACGGAATAGCCTACATGTAACGGCGTTACGTAATCAGGATACAAAAATCCAGTAACTGTAATTCGTTACAGTTACGTCAAAAAACATAGTAATCAGATTACAGTTACATTTTGGAAAAAGGGGGGATACTATCAGGATTACAATCGTTTCATTTAAAACTAAATAAATCATTATTTTGCCATAATAACACATTTTAAGCGCTGGTTGATTATACAGTATTTCCTGGTTCTGTTGCCAGTGATGACTCACGTGAGCCACCCGCTGGTGCATACGCAAATAACACCCGTCTACAATCTCCTCAGACGCCGATTGAATCACTGCTTCTAGTTGAAACGATGCTTCCCGCGGGGATAAACGCTTTCAATTCATGAAAATTTCGCTGCTATTTTGTTTTCAAAGAAGAGAATGCAAACAACATGGTTGTACAGTGCATACTCTGCCTTCCAGCTACGAAAACCCTTTCTTTATCAAAGGACTAAAAAATAATCTGTAATACCATACTGTAGCCACTAGATGTCTTAATAGCCCTTTACATATATATATATTCAGGGCTGTGTATTCCCAAGTTGTGGAAATGAGACATGATTGCTTAGTTTTAATGGGTTTTAAAAGTAACCAAAATGCTAAACATTAAAATTAAAGCAGAACAAACATAAACAGAAATGTCTGATCCGAGCTTGTTCAGTTTGTTTATGATCTGATGTGACTTTTATATTTTTAAGCTCTAAACAACAACGATAATAATATTGCAATAGATAATTTATCAGATTTGTAAAATATTTTTATTGTTGAGACCCATTCAAAAGTATGGAACGTGTAACATTTAAAAACTTGCAGAAATTGAGAAGAAATAATTAAAATGCAATTTATTTATTGTAAAGTTGATTTCCCCCCCCCCCCCCCAATTTCTCTTTCTTTCTTTCTTTCTTATATATATATATATATATATGTATGTATATATATATATATATATATATATATATATATATATGTATATATATATATATGTATACATATGTATATATATATATATATATATATATATATCCTTTAAGTAATCCAAAAGTAATCAGATTACTTTCATATTGTGGTACTTGGATTACGTTACTGAATACTTTTTTTATGAAGTAATTTGTAACTGTAACGGAATACATTTTTAAAGTAACCCTCCCAAGCCTGGAAATTAAATAAATAAATAAATAAATAGCAATAAATATAATATATTCAAATATTAAAATCAGAAATTATTGAATGAGTAAATTTATGCTGCCTTGAAGTGCCTTCACGTGCTGTCGGAATTGACCGTTCGCAAAGACCTTCCCCCTTTAGTTCTACCAGAAAGACTCGGGAGGCAAGATAACGAAACAATGATATTTATTAACAATTAGCAGGCAAAATATTGTAAGAAAGTTCTTTGGCGTAGGCCCCGTCCGTAGCTCACATCCTGAGGGTTGCAGACTTTGCGTTTCCTGCCTGAAGATGAAGGCAGGGGCGTAGCCGACCCCCGGGAAGTATGGACAGGGACCATCCTGGTGGTGGTGGGGAGGATGGAGGTGAAGGTTGGCGTCAGCATCTGCGAACTCAGACATGTGTAAGTACCGATCTTTTATACTCCACGTGTTAGATAAGGATTGGTTTGATTTGAACTAATTAGTGACGTAACATCTGAGTCATCTGCAGAACTTACGCTAGAGCTTCATTTACTGTTGCTATGTCCGACAAGCCATGCCGCTCTCACGCCACACATCATGTTCTCACGCAGTGAAAAATACATAGCGGAGCAAAGAAGACAGTGACAACGCGTCGACAGACAAGACAGAGAAGGTTACTTTTGATATGAAACAAAGTCTCAAATTTTGTAATTTTTAAAGAAATGTAAACAATAAATACCGTTTTGTGGCTCTTTAATGTGTTGTGACAGATCGCTGTAGCGCCTCAGTTCAAGCAGCTCGTGAACCGATACTAGTTTGGCTAATTTATAGCATCAAATAAACATCAATGAACATCAAAAAGAATGTTGTTTCAACAGCGGAAAGACGTCAAGACACACCATTTTTCAAGTTCAAGTCCACCTATGTTAATCTACTAACTCCCCTGACTTTGTCGGACAAAACGGCGGATTCGGTATTATGGTTGGTTTACTTGGTTAGATCGCCTGTCAATCAAACTCCCGGCGAAGGGTCAATAATCGTAAATACTAGTTTCCTAGTTAAGTCACGACTTCAGAAGTGGGAAGTAGGAAATTTCCGATAGCACGTGAAGGCAGCATTAAGACTGATGGGATGGGATGAATAAAATGTTCCCTTATGTCGTAATAGACACAACAAAACTATAACAAACCGTCCCTTCCCGGGCACGGTAGTGGACTGTGTGTGAGCCAGGCGGCTTTATTCTAGACTAGAGCATCAGGCAACATGTAAGTTGTTCTTCGTGGTTTGGCGACTGGTTTAAATGGTTTAATGACAAAAAGTAAATTCCTTTCGCGGTTTTTGTTTCGTTGTTAGTACATTCAGCAATGTGTGTGTGTGTGTGTGTTCACAGTTTTGCTACTCTTTCTTGAAAAGTGGGAATTTAATCAAATTTGGTCCCTGCTGGAAAAACAGTCATATCAGTTGATCAGGTTGGTCAAATTGTTTTTTGCAACACAGTAGCAAAGTTACTGGCCCAATGTGGTCCACTTGGTCTAACCAGCTTGATCAGTAGGCCTGTATTTTTTTGTCAGGGACATCATCTTCATTTAATAATCACAATAGAATTGTGCATGTGATTTATATATATATATATATTTCAAACACAACTATTAAAAAAGGTTCAAACATTCACTGATGCTCCAGAAGGAAGCACGATGCATTAAGAGTCAGGGGTGAAAACTTTTGAACAGGATGAAGATGCCAAATTTTTCTTATTTTGTTTAAATATCAATTTTCTTCATTTAGTACTGCCCTTTGGAAGCAACAGAAGATACCTACATGTTTCCCGGAGACAAATTAAGTACAATTTACCTTGATCTTCAAATTCAAAAAGTTTTCACCCCCTGGCTCTTAAGGCATCGTGTTTCCTTCTGGAGCATCAGTGAATGTTTGAGCCTTTTTTAATAGTTGTGTTTGAGTCCCTCAATTGTCCTCAGTGTGAAAAGATGGATCTCAAAATTATACAGTCACTGCTGGAAAGGGTTCAAATATGCAAAATTGCTTGAAATCTGAAGAATCTGCAGGACCTGGTGGATTTTTTTGAAGAACGCTGGGCAATTTAACTGCTCAGAACAAACAAGGGACTCATGAACAACCGTCACAAAACAAAAAAACAGTCGTAGATCATCCAGGTAACCACACACAGTATTAGGAATCATTGGTTCACAAACTTTTGAATGGGGTAATTTTAATAAATTCAGCTATTTTTTTGTCTTGTGAATTATATGTAAACATCTTTTATGTAAAATATCTTACTCAGGACAGTACTAAATAAAAAATAACATGCATTTTGTATGATCTCTCTTATTTTGTTAAAATTTTTCACATTTTCACAGATTCTGCAAGGGGTTCACAAACTTTCAAGTGGCACTGTATATATATATATAAAATACAGTACACACACACGGTATATGTATATATCTGTCTATCATAAATGCATTACAAGTCATTTTTTATGGTTTAAATCATGATCGCAGAGATTATCGCCATTTATGCTGATCTGTGGGGTGATATTGAGAGTTCCTTCATGCCAGAGAGTGAATTGAAATCACCATGACACATTGGTACACTAGAGGACTACTCTTTGTGTGTGTGTGTGTGTGTGTGTGTGTGTGTGTGCTTCAGACTGTGTAAATATCTGAAGGACATGTTTGTTTGATCCTTTCCAGAGTAAAGAGCGGCAAGGATGTGAGCACGACTTTCTAATACACTGTCGCTCTCTTTCTTTTTCTCACACATGCGTATAGACTTGTCTGCGTGTCTCATTAAAACAGGTCTGACCGACTGATCTCCCGCTGTGGAGCTTGAGTAGAGGGCAATTTCTCTGTGTGGGAGAAATGCCATGAGACATCCACTCCATGCTGGAGTTCAATTCACTTCAATATTGCAGAAACAGAAGTGAGGAAATGAAGTAGATAAAATCTGATGGCACATGAATGGCCTGTTTCATGTCTTTATTATATGTTGCCGTTTAAACTGACCACTATTCACTTGTTGGATATAGACGTCACACCCACAGTCTGCTGCTCACTGACCATCTGACGCATATTGCTCATAGTCAGATGTCTGACTACATCAGTTCTGATTTCCAAGCCTGAGCTGATTCAAGATTAGACGTACAGATGAAGAACGCAGTAGGATCTGCTAATGAAGAAGTTTGGTTTGGCTGACAGCTTGCGGTGGCAGTCTCTTTAGAAGAGTCTATGAATAAGTAAGCATTGAATTACAATGATTGAGTCTATAAATATGCAACTGTCTGACCTTTCAATCCATATGCACTCTTGATAAAACTCGTGTATTGCGTCTAATCAAAAGTGAATATCCTACAATCCAAAGAAGAAAGCAGAGAGGAGATCAAAGACACGTCAGATCAAAGAGATGCATTTAAGATGTCACACAGTTGATGGCAGCACTTCTGACTTGACTAGGGGGGAACAAAAGATATACGCATTCTGTAAATAAGCAACAAGGAAGTTATACATTTTAGATAAATATTAGAACCGGCTAGAACTATATTCGAGGAGAATTTAGTTAAAAAATTGCAATTATACCCCTGGTTATGAAGCAAAATGCCATCTGTAATTTCATGCAGCAAAATTGTGGTGTTTACAATGAGTGTCAGTTGAAATAATATGTATTCGAACTGCCATATCCCGCCCTGACAATCCCTCTATTATGTACCAAAGGTTAACAGCTGGTGTGGAGATGGAATTCGTTTAACTTTACATAAGCTCTACCCGCAGCGGGTCTTCAGTTTCCTACAAGGTAAAGTAAGTGTGAACTTCTCAAGGCTCTGTAGAATGAACTGAAGGGCACTGGGCAAGACAAGCCTCCCGAGGGACTCTGGGGTAATTCAGAGTAAATGAAGAGAAATGAAGCGTACCCTTTAAGCTGCAAACAATCTCTCCTCTCCTTTATTTTTTAGCATAATCTACCTTCTCATCTCCACTGCCCTTCACTCAATGGCGGACATGGGAATCGTTTCCACTGATGAGGAAAAGCCAGAACTCTGCCACCCTCCATGTCTCCTGTTCATTTTTTTTTTAAAGGCTCAATGTGATAAAAGGCAAGTGATGATGTACACAATCTCCATTCTATCATCTATTTATGTATAAATGTATGCACATGCATGCATACTTTTTTAAAAAATAGGAAGTGTATATAGACTACCACTCACAAGTTCAGTTTTTTATTAAAGGACATTAATACTTTTATTCAGCAAGAATGCATTAAGTTGATCAAAAGTGACAGTAATATAAGATTTATATTATTACAAAAGATTTCTATATCAAATAAACACTGTTCTTTTGAGTGTTCTATTCATTAAACAATCCTGAAATTGTATGTCCACAAAAATATTAAGCAGCACAACTGTTCTCCCATTGATAATAATAAGAAATGCTTCTTTAGCACCAAATCAGCATATTAGAATAATTTCTGAAGGATCATGTGACACTGAAGACTGAAGAAATGGCTTCTTTGCCATCGCAGGAATAAATTACATATTAAAATATGTTAAAATAGAAAAGTTATTTTAAATTTTAATAATATTTCACAATATTGCTATTTTTACAGTATTTTTGATCACATAAATACAGCCTTGGTGATCATAAAAGACTTAAAAATCTTACCAACTCCAAAGTTTTATAGGGGTGATATAATGCCACTTTTACAAGATGTAAAATAAGTTTCTGATGTCCCCAGAGTGTGTATGTGAAGTTTTAGCTCAAAATACCCCACAGATCATTTTTTATAGCATGTTAAATGTCACTTTTTGAGGGTGAGCAAAAACGCTCCATTTTTGTGTGTGTCCCTTTAAATGCAAATGAGCTGCTGCTCCTACGAAGAGGGCAGAGTTTCAAGAGCTTGTGTTAGCAGCGCCGATTACCTCAGACTCACTGAAAATGTCAGAAACTGTTCAGACTTTTATGTTCAAACCGGAGTCGGACAATGACAGAGAGACTCAAGAAGAAGTGACAACATGTAGAATGCAACAGGACATTTCTGAATGGTTGATGAATTTATGTAGCTGATGTGGAGTTAACTATCTTAAAGTTATTGATTGCATAATCTGTCATGATAATCTATAAATCGCTTGTGTGGGAACTGTTGTAAGATTTCTACAGAGCCAGAGAATATACAGTATGCTGCATGAAGATGGAACAGGTATAGTTTAGTTTAATTACGGTTATAACTTATGTTGGCATCTTGCTTTTAAGACATGCTATTGAATTTGTGTTACATACTGTATTGCAATAATATGGCCTCACCCCTTTGTTGCGTGTTCTCGGGGGCAGGGTTTATGTAAATTTTAGGGTTAGTGATGTCACCAACCCGGGAAGAAGCTCGTTGTAGTCCCTACCCAACATGTCCTCCAACCAATACGCCCATATAGGTTGTTTGTCACTTCCCTGAAATACGACCCATAGGAGCGTTTAGTAAAGTTGCGCCCCATCGACAACAGGACACTTTCATTTTAATGCATGAAATACGACCCATAGGAGAGTTTGCTAAAGTTGCACCCCTATCAACAACAGGACACTTTCATTTTAATGCATTGTACCCTTTTATCTGCATCATATTTTATGTGCATATACATAAAGTCTATATGCACTATAAATCACTAAGGGTAGGTTTAGGGTTGGGGTAGGTGTCGTTAATAAAAAATTAGTTTTGCTAAATGGAAATAGGACAAATGGTGTAAAAAGTCCACACATTGCATTTAAATTAACACGCATTTTGATTGATAACGACGGTCATACGTCATTTCATGACGACATACGTAACACGACACTGTCATTATTTTTACGCCAGCTAGAGGGCGCATGACTTTAAAACGTATACAGGTGCTGGTCATATAATTAGAATATCATCAAAAAGTTGATTTATTTCACTAATTCCATTCAAAAAGTGAAACTTGTATATTATATTCATTCATTACACACAGACTGATATATTTCAAATGTTTATTTCTTTTAATTTTGATGATTATAACCGACAACTAAGAAAAATCCCAAATTCAGTATCTCAGAAAATTAGAATATTGTGAAAAGGTTCAATATTGAAGACACCTGGTGCCACACTCTAATCAGCTAATTAACTCAAAACACCTGCAAAGGCCTTTAAATGGTCTCTCAGTCTAGTTCTGTAGGCTACACAATCATGGGGAAGAATGCTGACTTGACAGTTGTCCAAAAGACGACCATTGACACCTTGCACAAGGAGGGCAAGACACAAAAGGTCATTGCAAAAGAGGCTGGCTGTTCACAGAGCTCTGTGTCCAAGCACATTAATAGAGAGGCGAAGGGAAGGAAAAGATGTGGTAGAAAAAAGTGTACAAGCAATAGGGATAACCGCACCCTGGAGAGGATTGTGAAACAAAACCCATTCAAAAATGTGGGGGAGATTCACAAAGAGTGGACTGCAGCTGGAGTCAGTGCTTCAAGAACCACTACGCACAGACGTATGCAAGACATGGGTTTCAGCTGTCGCATTCCTTGTGTCAAGCCACTCTTGAACAACAGACAGCGTCAGAAGCGTCTCGCCTGGGCTAAAGACAAAAAGGACTGGACTGCTGCTGAGTGATCCAAAGTGATGTTCGCTGATGAAAGTAAATTTTGCATTTCCTTTGGAAATCAGGGTCCCAGAGTCTGGAGGAAGAGAGGAGAGGCACACAATCCACGTTGCTTGAGGTCCAGTGTAAAGTTTCCACAGTCAGTGATGGTTTGGGGTGCCATGTCATCTGCTGGTGTTGGTCCACTGTGTTTTCTGAGGTCCAAGGTCAACGCAGCCGTATACCAGGAAGTTTTAGAGCACTTCATGCTTCCTGCTGCTGACCAACTTTATGGAGATGCAGATTTCATTTTCCAACAGGACTTGGCACCTGCACACAGTGCCAAAGCTACCAGTACCTGGTTTAAGGACCATGGTATCCCTGTTCTTAATTGGCCAGCAAACTCGCCTGACCTTAACCCCATAGAAAATCTATGGGGTATTGTGAAGAGGAAGATGCGATATGCCAGACCCAACAATGCAGAAGAGCTGAAGGCCACTATCAGAGCAACCTGGGCTCTTATAACACCTGAGCAGTGCCACAGACTGATCGACTCCATGCCACGCCGTATTGCTGCAGTAATTCAGGCAAAAGGAGCCCCAACTAAGTATTGAGTGCTGTACATGCTCATACTTTTCATGTTCATACTTTTCAGTTGGCCAAGATTTCTAAAAATCCTTTCTTTGTATTGGTCTTAAGTAATATTCTAATTTTCTGAGATACTGAATTTGGGATTTTCCTTAGTTGTCAGTTATAATCATCAAAATTAAAAGAAATAAACATTTGAAATATATCAGTCTGTGTGTAATGAATGAATATAATATACAAGTTTCACTTTTTGAATGGAATTAGTGAAATAAATCAACTTTTTGATGATATTCTAATTATATGACCAGCACCTGTATAGGTCGTAATAAGGTGCTTGACCTATGGGGTCGTTTTTTTTTTTTGAAGGACAGTCTGCCCCTACCAGCCGTTTGTTGTAGTCCTTTAACAGAGAATTCTTTAAAAGAAAATATCTCACTTTGCATTGAACTTTAAGCGTCCTGACTTTGCAGATGTTGTTTATGCTCTAACAGCAACATTACACACTAACTAAATTTAAAAAAGTGAAATCGCAATGAACCACCCCTTTAAACGGTAGTGTATATCTATTCTATAATATATATTGCGTTTCAATAGGCTGGTTATGTAGAAATAAGCACTTTACAGTCAAAGTTGGAATTTAATAAATTGTATGATTTCAATATCAATATTAAGTGGAATCGTGATTTACTCCAACCAGACCTTTTAAAAACATTGAGACAGAATAAATGTAGAGGACTGCAGTATTGCTACAGCCTTCAAGTACTTGCATAATACAGTTTGAAGTGAAGGATAAAGCATAGCATATTGAATTTAGTTGAAATTACAAAAATAGATTTCAGATATAGTGAGGTGAGGAAAGTGGGGCAGAGAATATAACGTCTGTATATATTCATATAAATACACATTTTTTACTGATAGTGTGTGATAGCAAGCAATAGATTATGTTACACTCCGTCTCTTAAGCTATGGCATTGATACATTGCTAGCTGCTATAAAATCAAAGGGTCAAGGTTTGACTGGTTAGCCTGATGCACTTTAGCCCCTGCTAATAGATGTTGTTTCTACACTATCTGGTTCTAAAACGCATTTTTGTCATTTGACGGCTTTTCGAAAGTATCTGTGTATAAATGCTGATATTCCATTATATTATAGCTGATGTTTTACCACTGCTTGATTGTTTTGGACATCTGCTGTACTTTGCACTGTGCAACATTGTGCTTTTTGTGGCAGTGCTCAGTGGTACAAGTTAATGTGCTTTTGTAATATTCTGACAAGATCTTATGAATATTTTAAGATGAAGTTGTTTCCTTGGGTGAAATTGATTTGGACATTTTTGACATTTTTCTTCCGTATTTGACCTCACAGCTCAGTATAGCGACTAGTGAAAGGCTTGGGGACTATGCAAGCTCATTTAGTGTCAGAGTTGCCATGATGTAAATGTTCTGCTGCTCCAGAGAGATTAGTCACATGACAGCTCATGATGAGGAAAAGATGGCACATTTCAGATCATGTACTTCCATTGAGATGCTTATGAATAGCTTACGAATGGCTCCAGGTTTTATAGAAGCACAAAGCAGCATGAAGCTCTTCCAAACTCAGCTGGATTCTTTTCACTTCAACTTTGTAATTGATTATGAGCATATATTGTATTTGGGGGGATTTTGCAGTGTGTTGTGGGCGCTTAACTTTAAAGCGAGAACAAAGCACTGTCTTTATTATATTAATTATGAGCAGGTATCTGCTTTATTTCACCTTCTTTATTCCACATTATTTGTTATTTTTTCCTTGCAATGTGTAGGATGTTTCTGCATATATTTAAATTCTGTAGAATACTAAATTCTCTCTCTCTGGGAGTTTCAGCTGTTACTCTGTTTGATGTAAAGGTTATCTTGACGGAACACCAGACATTTTCAACGCCTCCGTGCAAGTCTCGACGTGTCTCCTTCGTGCCTCTGTGTGGAGCATCGTCTGGTCTGCATATTATTAAGCCCCCTTAGCGTTTGAAACTAAGCTTGAGCCAATGAAAGCCTGTGAAACGGGTACATTCTAATGACATGTTTCCTATGCTGTTCCCATGGCGATCTAAAAGCAAACATTTATAGTGTAATGATGAGCTCTGATTTCTGAAGTATTTTGTTTGTGTACAGTACATGCACCAGTAGAACTAGACTCAAGTAAAACAACAAGCCTTGAAAACTCCCAAACCATGAAACTCCCTCTGCAAAATGTCATAACTAGATGATACAACAAAGTTTGCTTGCTAGAATTGCTTGCTCTAATCACTTATTATTTGCAGCTCTCAATATATAAACCTATATAGAATGCTGCAGGAATGAGTCCTAGAACCCGGAAACAAGTTCCAGTTCCATTGTCCAGAAGTCAATGGATTTTTGGAATTAATTTTTGCTTAAATGCCTGATGTAAGGTCTGTGGTTAATGGAAGCTCAATATGTTTTTACCTTTTATTCTACAACATAAAATACATCAGTAATACCACACTTTAGATTTTTGTTTTTAAAGTTTTTATGTATCATGAAAATGGCATGAAAATCAAAGCACTCTAAAAAAATAATGCAACAGTTTGCATCAATTTTTTTGAGTTATGACAACTTTGAGCAAATTTACGTTCAACCAACAAGCTACACTGAGTTAGAGGAACTTAATCATTTGTAGCATAAACACTAATTTTTAAGTTGATTACTCAAAAAAAAATTAAGTCACTCTAACTACCAGAGTTGTAGCCCTGGAACCAGTTAATCTTATCTATTTCAGTTAAAATCAACAGCTATCATAGCACATGCTAACATAACTTATTTAACATGTATATTTAAAGAACAAGTAAGATATTGTCACTAGCATTAGCCCAGTCATTGCTTATAGAGTTAATGCAGTGTTTACCTTCATGTATCTTACTCTTCAGCACAATGGTAACCACAAAAACTTCAACATTACAGAAACTCTTTTAAATGTCAAACACAACAGCATTAAACACTAACAGGTCTTTCCTTCACTAAAAACAAATAAATCAACACTTAATTTCAACATTTATTCTCCTTATCAAGGCCTTTGCAAACCATGCTGGGAACTAGAAATCCACTGCCTAATTTCTGATGTTATCAAGACAATTTCATTAAGTTACTACAACCTATTTTTTATTTATTTACTTTTTAAAAAAGGCAATTAACGCAGAAATTTGAGTTTAAATTACAGACGATATGAAGTTGATGTAATTATCAACATTATTATGTCAACAGAACTCTACAAAATGATGTTTGCAACTTAAAAGGTTTAATTAAAACAATAAATTAGAATTTTTAACTTGCAACCATGCATTAATTAAGTTGTGGTAACAGGTCCCCTGAATTACTTTTTTAGAGTAGTGATGGTGATGTTGAAGTCATGTGATCGTGGTGTAGTTTGTTTATAGCCTAACTTTTGCATTTTACTTCTGGCGAGTTGTAATATTTAGGCTTTAAAATTCTGTTCATTGGTGAAGATTATCTTGATGAAGAAAATGTGTAAGAATCTTTTGTTGGCCACAGAGCTTTTTTCCCGCAATTATCCAAAAGCTCATGGGAAAATCCTATTGGCTTTTTGTCTAGTAGTCAGGGTGATGTTAACTTTCAGGTTTGCCAACAAAATTTCGTCGTCCCTGCAGCATTATTTGCTTTCTTCTGCACAACACAAAGGACTTTTTCTCCATACGATAGTCAATATAGTGAGTTGTTTTGGACCCCATTATATGGATGAAAAACGATGATACATTTTTCAAAATATCTTCTTTTGTCTTCCGCATAAAGCCATAGATGTTTGGAACGACATGAGTGTGAGTAAATGATGACAGAATCTGCATTTTTGGTGGACTGTCCCTTTAAGACTGTTGACAGCTTGCATTACATATGTAAAAACATAATTGAACGCAAACGCACAATGCACAGCTATGACCTTCGGGTCTAATGTTTTAGATTTTAGCCTTTAAAAAAAGAGTTGAAGACAATGAAAAATAAATAAGACTACAAATCAATGAAGATCCTCATTCAATTATTAATCCAGTATACTATTTCTACATTTGCTTCTTTTGGGCCTTTTTGCATCCACTGGCTTTCTTCTCATCAAAAATTGATGGTGGGGAATATATTTTTTCCATATTTTCATTATCTGCAATCTTTAACAAGTGTATCGATCCGCTCCACTTCCCCTCCTACCTGCCCAGCCGAGCTGCGTGAGGTATCGGGTGTCTGGACATGGAGCCCAGGTAGCGCCAAATTAGACGCACACGGCACGTTTTTGCATTCAGACACAGAAAATGATCCTACGGTGTAAATCCTCCCTCCTGTTGGTCTCTTCAGGGTGTGTGTTTTCTTAATGACAGTAGAGACATGGATTTACCTCACCTGTGACGTTCACTGTGAAACAGATGTTTAGAGGAGGCTTGTCTTTTAAAAGGAAGGACAATAAGTCAGTTTAAATGTGCTGGAATATAAGGAGAGAGAAAGAAAGAAGGAAAGCTGCGTCAGTCAGCAGTGATAAGCCGATAAACCGCTCGTCTCCAGAGAGCAGGGACTTACTCATTCTTGTGTGATCATACACACGTGTATAATTGAGTGTGTGTGTGTGAGAGAGAGTGAAAGAGGAGGGTGTTGAGTGGGTGAGAGAACATGTGCTTGGCTGAATGCTTTGGACACTCTCAGACTGTAAGAAACATGACAGCATTTTCTCATCCTGTCAATGGCTTTACTGTGTGTTTGTATGTGTCTTATACCTTCAGCTGGCACAAGTCTCTCTCTCTTAAGCAGGGAGCCTTAGGGTCAGTCTGTAATCTACAGCTATAGAGTTTCCTCTAGAAGATGAAAGAAAGTCAATATGGAGTCAAAGATATACAGCCATCACTAATGGAGTCAGGCAAAGAAAATGGCAGATATATACATGGATGCTAATGTGGCAGATGATCGAAAATGAGAACTGCCCTGTTGAAAAGACTTGGATATATGAGTTGTGGCTGATGCATTCAATAAATTTGCTATTTAACTAGCTTAAAGGCATAGTTCATCCAAAAATTAATATTCTGTCATCATTTACTCACCCTCAAGTTGTTCCAAATCTGTATAAATTTCTTTGTTCTGCTGTACACAAAGGAAGATATTTTGAAGAAAGTTTGTAACCAGGCTGCTTTGGGGCACCATTGAAAAAAAAACACATTCCCACATTCTTCAAAATATCTTGCTTTGTGTTCAACAGAACAAAAAATTATACAGGTGTGGAACAACCTGAGGGTGAGTAAATGATGACAGAATTTTCATTTTTGGATGAACGATCCCTTTAAGCAGTGAGACTAACTTTCCCACCAAATGGTTGAACGCCATGGTTATGATGATTAATAATCTAGACCAGCACTAACTAGTTTAAACATTTACATTTATTATTTAGCATAAGCGTTTAACCAAAGATATTTGCAAACGAGGAACACTGCAAACAATTTGTGGTAAAAGCCACATTAGTACCAGCTAAATTATTACACAAGCTAGAAAAGTGAAATACTGAATTTATTATTATTATTATTATTATTATTATTTTTATTTTTTAGTTTATTGAGCAGCATTTTACATGATAAATCGATTACGATTTTGTTCTCCTCACCAATATCTGGCATGTATATTGTTACATACGAGATATGAAATTGTATTTTTTTTGCATCTGATTTGGACCATTTTCAGTCGTGGTTTTAAATCCAATATGTATCTGATATCTTGGCATCTGACCTACTATGTATAAACACTCCTATCTGATTCTTCTCTTATTTATGAATGTTTTTTTTTTGACTATTCATTCTTGTCTTTAAAAGGATAAATAACTCACTATGACTGCTGGACCAGGAATCTAAGCCGTTCGCTTTGCTTGTCTTTGCTCACTCCAACACACTGATCAATGATAACTATGCAATAAAAAATGATTTTCAAAGTTGTAAATAAAATAAAGATTATTTTTAAAACTATTTCAGTCTTTCTACTTCAGAATTTCATTCATTCAGTATGCTGCTTGGAGTTTCTCTGTAATTGTTTGTTAGAACTGTGTAAAAGTTTCTAAGAACAAGTACATGAGCTGCATCCAAAATCATGTCTTAGTAGGTACTAAATTTAATTGAGGCCATTAAAAACTATGTTCTATATAGTATGAATGTGTATCGTATGAATGAAATCCAGATGTAATACATTCACCATGTTGTCATTGTCAAGTGACTTATGGCATCAGTTGCGTTGATAACTGCCATTTAATCCATCCATGCATCCATCCATCTCTTTATCTCTGTTACTTCTCAGTTACTTTTCTTTAATCATAATTTCACTCTCTGATACACCAAGAGACACAAAATGAGTTATCTGTTTATTTATCCATATATATATTTTTTTTATTTAGTTCTAGGGCTGTCAAATAGATTAATCACATCTAACATACATTTTTGAGCAGTCGAGAAGTCGCTTCACTTGGATATACGTCACAGTAGCGAAGAAATTAGACGAACTGTTTAATCCCGACTTTAAAGTTTGCTATATGTGAAAACTTCCTAAAACTTTAATATAAATATTCAATCTGGGAATTAGGCTTTACAGTGTAAACGTGGCCTAAGTAGGGTGAACAACCCAGAACATCTAAACCCAGAGTTTACATTTTAAACCACTGTTTCATAGTGTGATCCACCACCTGAACTCAACTCAGAAGTCCATACTCATTAATACTCAAGTTTCAATCCAATAGATTTCTGGGGTTTTATGCTTAAAACTCCAGCACGAATAGCTCTTCTCTCTCTCACTTTCTCTCTCTTCCTCTTCACCACTCACAGATCATCAGCTTCCTGAAAGTAACACCTTCAGAATCAGCCGGGAGCAAAACAAGCAGCACACTGACAAATCCCCCCGCTCTCCCCACATCCCATAATGCCATCTGTTAAACACCGTCTCCACGGTGATTAGGTCAGCCCCTGCTGCCTCTTATGCCTTAGGAGTGCTCACTGGATTTGTGCCAGGCAGTTTGGAGTTTTTGAGAGACAGGTAAGAGATAAAACTTTATTTACTTTATCCAGAGGAGCCAGAGGACATGCTGCCCTCTCTCCCTCAAGGGTTTTGGCCTTGATTTGGAGACCCAGGGCAGAACAAGAGAGTCTGTGTTCTCTCTAACCAGCAGTATCAGCCCTGTTCTTTCCAGTGATGCAGTTCTGCAGCAAACATAAGTTAGTGCAATACATCAAACTCCTCTCTTCATGCCAGTACCTAAAGCTCAGTGGCTTTGATCTTGAGATTAATAAGTCTGAATAGTTTCATAAATTCATTAGAACATTGAATAATCATGATTTAACTTAAGTACAGGCAAACCAAATTCCAACAAATGTCTAAATGTTATTTATGAAAATGGTTTTCTTGTGTATTGGTAAAGCATCCATGGGGTCAAGGTTTGGCTGGCTAGCATCTCCCTACTAGATTCAAACTCCATTATTAGCACCTTTCCTCTATTAGGGCTGAGTATCGATTTGATTCACAAGCTTTCTGTTTGATTTTGATTTGTATATATTTGTATTTTTATATTTTGTTTACATTAGTGTATATATATATATTTATATATTTATGAACGCTGTTTTGGGTTTCGGTAAGATTTTTTAAATGTATTTTTTTTAAGCTTAATCTTATGCTCACCAAGGCTGCATTTATTTGATCAAAAATACTGTAAAAACGGTAATTTTGTAAAATATTATTACAATATAACTGTTTTCTATTTGAATACATATTTTAATGTAATGTATTCCTGTGGTGGCAAAGCTGAATTTTCAACAGACGTTACATTACAGTTTTAAAATCACATGATCCTTCAGTTCAAAAAGTTCAAAAGAACTGTATTTATTTGAAATAGAATTCATTTTTGCTGAATAAAAGTATTAATTTCATTAAAAAAAAAAAAAAAAAATCTCGCTGACTTTAAACTTTTGACTGGTAGTGTAGTGTAGTTAGTCTTTTTAAATGATTCATACAAAGGGCCTGCTCAAAAGAGTAATTTGTTCATGAATTTCAAATACACAGTTCATTTTTATTGAATTGTGAATTTAGATTTTTGGGTTTTTATTTTTAAAATAAATTTTATTTTATTTTAATATATATTTTATATATTATTATTTTATTTTATATTTAATATTTAATCATTTAATATTTTATTATTTTATTTTATTTATTATTTTTGATTTTATTTTTATTTTATTTTATTTTATTTTCAATTTCATTATGGGATAGTTTATGTTTTACCATTGCCTGAATCTTTTTGGAGGACTTGTTCAAGTGTGAAATTGTCTTTTCCATGTTTGTTGTGTTTGACGTCACAGCTCAGGATAATCACGACTGTGGGGTTTGGAACTGTGTATATTCTTGTAGTGCCAAGCTGCATTGTCATGATGTACTTTTCTCATGACTCCAGAGTCACATGATACTTTTTTACAGCTCAGGCGATTGGCTCAAAAAGTCTCTTTTGGACCCTGTTGTGATAAACATGTCAGAAATCTGTTAGAAGTATTTTTATTGGCTCATCAATACTAATAAATGTAGCTGTTGATTGATACTGCCTCCATCTCCAAGCACTTAACACTCACTGTGAAGTGAGGTGGCATGATTGATCTGTTTTGGTAGTGTGATGCATCTGGGCTTTATTTTATCCATTATTTAAATAGGTTAAAGCATTTGTGTTGCAGTTTGAACATGTAGTTGTTGGAGTAATGCAGAAAAACATGTTGTAATGGCATGAACACACACATTAGGATATGTGCTTTCATGAATACTTTAGAGCTGAAGAGTTGATGGTTTTGCTTGTTTGGCTGCTTGCTTTGGGAATCTTTCCATAAATCTGTTTCTTGGTGGGTTTTGAGCTTTTGTTGATCAATATCAAACAGAGCGGTATCAATGACAAATGCAGGGAGACCGGCTACAAAACTTTGACAAAAAAGGGAAACAAAAGATGATAAAAATGAAAGACCAAAGGGAATTGGAGAAATACAGAAAGTTAAGGCCCGTTAAGGATGAAAACTATAATGATAAAGGTAAAGATATAGTTCTAAAAATCATTCTAAATGTAAAAGAATAGCAGATTCCACACCACGACTATAACGTTAATGGCACAGAGAAATGATTTTGTTGAAATCACTTTCAGAACGATATTGTCTGCTGTTAGTTATCTTTATAGTTGTCGTTCTTGATGTGAACGGGCCTTTATAATGGAATGTTGTTCAAAAACTGTTACGTAATGTTGACGATTAACTTTAATTGTTGCGTGTGTTGTCAGTGTGAATTGCATGCAGTCTTCACACATACATACATTGTATTTGGCACATTTTATGCTGTCTGACAGTGATATATGGATCTTGAAGACAGGCAAATGGTTCCAATCTCACACTGAATAACTTTTTCTTACATTTAAAAACACATTGTTCCTTTCATTATGTTAATGTTGAGGATGGCAGGATTTTTTTTTTTTTTTTTTTTTTGCAATAATCAGGATTAGATCTCCATCCATCCATCCATCCCAAAAAAACATCCATCCATCCATCCATCCATCAAACAGTTTGTCTGTCTGTCCGTCCATCCATCCATCCATCATCCATCCATCCATCCATCCATCCAAAAAACCCACCCACCCATCCAAAAAACCCATCCATCCATCCATCCATCCATCCATCCATCCATCCATCCATCAAACAGTTTGTTTGTCCGTCCATCCGTCCATCCATCCATCCATCCATCCAAAAAACCCACCCACCCATCCAAAAAAACCCATCCATCCATCCATCCATCCATCCATCCATCCATCAAACAGTTTGTCTGTCCGTCTGTCCGTCCGTCCATCCATCCATCCATCCATCCATCCATCCATCCAAAAAACCCACCCACCCATCCAAAAAAACCCATCCATCCATCCATCCATCCATCCATCCATCCATCCATCAAACAGTTTGTCTGTCCGCCCATCCATCCATCTATCCAAAAAACCCACCCACCCATCCAAAAAACCCATCCATCCATCCATCCATCCATCCATCCATCAAACAGTTTGTCCGTCCATCCATCCATCCAAAAAACCCATCCACCCATCCTAAAAACCCACCCATCCTAAAAACCCACCCACCCATCCATCCATCCATCCATCCATCCAAAAAAAACACCCATCCATCCATCTATCCATCTATCCATCCATCAAACAGTTTGTCCGTCCATCCATCCATCCAAAAAAAACATCCATCCATCCATCCATCCATCCATCCAAAAAACCCACCCATCCATCCATCCATCCATCCATCCATCCATGACGTTACTTTCTTTAGGGCACATGTTGTGAGGAACAGACAGAAAGTCATTGTTCACTGATAATCATTCTGGTACTTGACAGTCCCTGATCATACATTTTGTTGTATAAAAAACAACAGAGGGGAAAAACATATTTTTCACATTTTTTTTTCTGTTTTACTTCATTAAAGGAATAAGGTCATAAGGGTATGGAAATGATAATAGAAATATGATGATAGAAATGTCATTTTTGAGTTGACACTTACTTTAATGGAGAGATGAAAGCAAATTGTGTATACTGTATCTAGTAGTTCTAGTAGTTTGTTTGATTCAGGGAGTGAAACAGAACAATCTAACCATGGAAAAAAAAAAAAGTAACCATGGTTACAACAGCAAGGACAATGGGTGAGAATCTTTGAGCCTAATCAAACGGTAGTGAGATGTTTGTGAGAGAGTATCCATGAAAAGAACAGTTTTCAGGGAGCTACTTCTCGTATCTGAAAGTGGGTATGTGTATTAGATAGCAATGGGTCATATAACAAGTTAGGGGTGCCTTTGACAGTGGAGCGAGCTTCACATACCTTACCGCAGAGATAAAAACCCCATTAGTTCCTAAGGGAAGACGCTTTTCCTCACTAATCTGATCTGAGAACAAATGTCAGACGAGAAGCCAATACCGCGGTGGTCGACCACAGCTGACTAGGGATCAGCTTTCATACAAACACAGATCTGGGTTTCAGCAAGAGAAACACAGGTGTATCCTTGATATTTAGGCTGTTTTATACCCATGAATGGCTTACATTTGGTCTCAATGCTGATAAACTTGAGCATTTTTTTTTTGAAAAAACATTTTTGACATTTTTTTCTGCCTTTCTTCTTCTTCCTCTTTTGTAAATTAAGCATCTCACTAAATCAGCATCTGTAAAACATTAATTTATTTTGTTAAGCATTTGATTCCCTGTAAAGGTTTAAGGTTGCTCATATTTGCCCTATCTCCACTGATGTGCCGACCGGTGCGAGAGAGAATCAAAGAGAATAACTTCACATCTATGCTCTTGCCTGACAAATTACCCATCTGCCTGTCTGAGCTTTCAGCACAGGCGCAAACCTTGTCCTCATATAGACATCCTTCTCTTTGTTTTTCAGGAAGCACCCGTTTGCTCTTCAAACAGGTGAAAACAGCTTGAAAAGAAAGTTGTCAAACCTGAAGGACAAACCTTAATATAAAAAATGCATTACCTCTTGTGATTTGCAGCCGTAACATAATGAAGGTTAAGAAGTGTAATGAAAACACCTGTCATGTTAAGTGCTTTTTAAAGGGAGGAAAAGTTATTCAATCTGAGATAGGAAACATACAGTATACATGTACTCAGGGTCCATCTTAGTTACTTTGACTTTATGACTTTATGGAGGTTATCAAATATATATAAGAAAATTCAATTTGCTCCATCCAAATGGAGACTTTCAGACTCACTGTCAAATGAAAGATGGATAGAGATATCCATCATTTTCTTTGAACACAGGGAGTCTGGAACATGCTGATGAAATGATTAGTGGTTCCAGCCTTAATATACATTTTTTTTCTGTCATCTTTATTCGATATTAATCTAGCCATGATGGTTTGTAATTCTCGTATTCTCGTAAATGGTGTTTTCAAAGTCCACCAACAGTTCCAAATATCTCAGATGAGATTTACCGATAAGAATGATGCAGAGTAGAAGCTCCATCAGAGAGGAAGAAAGAAAAACCAATGATCGACAGCCAGCGATAGCAGGATAAAGTGATCGAGGGGGTGGGGGATGTGATGAAAGGTGGGAAAGAGAGCTAAGTGATTTTGAGAGATGGTTTGAATAATTTGAATTATAGCTGAACACACCTCTTCCTGCAAAACTCTGGTAAGCTTCGATAAATGGTTCGCTGATGTTCACACTCAGCTGGGCTCATTAGCACGGTGTCTAGAGAGATGAGCTGGGCAGAGAACAGACAGAGCGAGTGAGAAAGAGGCTGAAAAACAGAGACAGATATACATACCTGAAGCGATCAAGGACAGAAGCTGAAAAAGAGACATCAAAGAGGAGTGCAAAAGAAAAGGCAGGCATTGTGCAGTCATGCACGTCATAGATGTTGAACTAAGGGCTCAAGACCTTTCACATACCACTGCTATCTTGTGCATGATATACTACGGCAGACACATGTACTGCTCTGCTGCTCTGATGGTGTTCTGCAGGTCAGGAAATGCACTTGAGAACCTCAGGACAAAATCCCCTAGAGATTTTACAGCAAGGTGAGAATCACTTTTGAAAGTCCAGAGCCATGCCACTATCCTTATTTGGCCTTGAGCGAGTCACTTAGCCACTATATGCCTCCAGGAAATCCAGGAGGCAAATAATCAGACATTTATAACATCTCTTGTAGCATTTATTCACATGGCTGCCTGTGTTGTAGGTAAGCCATCTTTGACATTCCTTGGCAGCCACTTACAATGGCAATTCTGTTCCAGTTATTTGCAGTTCTGTTCCAGTTTGCAATTTGCAATTCACAGGGTCACGATTCAAAGAATGATCAGAGTACCTCATGATATCACAGTATGCCATACATTCAAGATCTCTGAAGCCATAAGCTTTGAGTGAGCTATTTGCAGAAAATCTTCCACATACTTTCAGATATGCTGCATGAAGACACATTTGAATGATTAACATCAATGATTATCAGTTACGAGACATAAGAACCAATGACATTTGACCTTCATGAGTCAGTTGCATTTGCGTACATCCAAATATGACGTGATGCATTCAGCAAGTGTGCATTAAATTGATTAAAAGTGACATTAAAGGATTAGTTCACTTCAGAATTCAAATTTCCTGATAATTTACTCACCCCCATGTCATCCAAGATGTTTATGACTTTCTTTCTTCAGGCGAAACAAAATTAAGATTTTTTAGGAAAACATTCTATGATTTTTCTCCATATAGTGGACTTCAGTGGGGTACAATGGGTTGAAGGTCCAAATTTCCGTTTCAATGCAGCTTCAAAGGGCTCTACACGATCCCAGCCAAGGAATAAGGGTCTTATTAAGGGTTCAACTCCTCCAGGATGGCACATCAATACATGCCATTGCCAGAAGGTTTGCTGTGTCTCCCAGCACAGTCTCAAGAGCATGGAGGAGATTCCAGGAGACAGGCAGTTACTCTAGGAGAGCTGGACAGGGCCGTAGAAGGTCCTTAACCCATCAGCAGGACCGGTATCTGCTTCTTTGTGCAAGGAGGAACAGGATGAGCACTGCCAGAACCCTACAAAATGACCTCCAGCAGGCCACTGGTGTGAATGTCTCTGACCGACCAATCAGAAACAGACTTCATGAGGGTGGCCTGAGGGCCCAACGTCCTCTAGTGGGCCCTGTGCTCACTGCCCAGCACCGTGGAGCTCGACTGGCATTTGCCATTGAACACCAGAATTGGCAGGTGAGTGGCTGCAATGAAATTTCAGCAAAATGGACTAGCCTGCTGCATCATTTTTTCACTTTGATTTTTCGGGGTGTCTTTGAATTCAGTCCTCTGTAGGTTGATAATTTTCATTTCCATCAAACGCTGTGGCATCCTTTCGTTCCTAACACATTACACAGTCCATATCAGTATAGATATCCAGCCTGATATTTTCCCCCATTGAGATCTGATGTGTTTTCAAAGTGTTCCTTTAATTTTTTTTGAGCAGTGTATTAACAAATACAAATTTAATTTATAGGTGAAATTTTCCTTCAAGAATTCGTAGGGCAGATCTTGTGACACTCCATTTCGACAAGATGGTCCAGCATGACAGTTTTTGCACCATGTGTGATGCATTTTTAAATCTAATCAGCAACTGCTGGTACATCAAAATATCAGCACCCCGTTCATAATGTGAATATTTAATGCAATTCCACCCACATATGATTAAACAGCACTAATTGCTGGGATCAGCACTTCCAGATTGTCTCTTTAAGCCTCAGCGATTGATAGAAGGGATTTAAACACCTACTTCCTACTGAAACGCAGAGTTCCTCATCATTTCCGCTACACTCTCCTCTGTTAGATCGCTTCCCAAAGGATTCGGTGGGGGGTGGAAGAGCATTATTTACATTATGTTACAGCATCTTCCTGGAATGGCTTATGAATAATGAAGTCTCTAAACACCCTGATCATTTGTCATACTCGCTGCTTGCTGATATGCATTTAATAGGCAGTCAATACAAGAGCATGCGTTTCTTTAATAATGCCTAATCAATGGAGCCTAGGTCTGTTTGACAAAACCTGATGAGGTTCTGTGTCTTTGACATGGCTTCCTAACAATTGATTCATCAATAACTTGATCGATCACTGTTTTACTTGATATTTTAATCAATTAATTTTCCAGGAATCCTCAATTTGTTAAGTTTCATTAAGAATGAGCTTCATTGTTCACTTTACTTAGAAGTTTGAATCACAAGACCTGGAGTCAGTGCGGCATGCAATTTGCTGGCTCATCATTTGAAAATGGACTGAACTTCTGGGAAGTCCTCATTTTGTTTGTCATTTTATAAAACCATTTGATACACAATATCGGCTTTTAACTGTAAAAGCAGAACCAAAACCAATAATGAGGGTCATTCTGGGTTGCCAGAGCCAAACACAAAACATTCGATCAAATTGTTTTGCCCATGAACATCTGTAAGCAAGATCTTTTCTTTTCCTTTTTAGTAGAATCTTTTGTACTGCTCTTGCTGCACTGCTAGTTTTAGGGTGATGATAAAACTGAATTAGTAGGAAGAAAATAGTCAGATCATAAGCTGCCTCAGGCTTTGCTTTGAGTTAATTTTTTTTTTTCTTTTTAAGCTGCAGAGACTACACAATATTGTTTATTCTTCCATTTGTTCTTTTTCAAGAACATTTCCTGCTCATTACTCATTTCCTCTGACAATGCTTCATTTCATGCACCACCATCTTTTCTCTACTAAAAAATGTAATGAAACACAGAAAGGAATTTTTTAATTTCTAATAAATGATGGCTATGTTTTGTGGCCTGCTCAAGGTTTAATCCACTCTCTTTTTTTTTTTTTTTTTTTTTTTTGTCGTTGCTTGTACAATTTACTTTAACTTAAAATGAGCTAAAGCCACTGAATTCTTTAACACGTCTCAATTTTTAAAATAGAAGTTAAAGGGATAGTTCACCCAAAAATGAAAATTATCCCATGATTTACTCACCATCAAGCCATCCTAGGTGTATATGACTATCTTCTTTCAGACAAACACAATTGGAGATATTTTAAAAAATATCCTGGCTCTTCCAAACTTTATAATGGTAGTGAATAGGGGGCGTGATTTTGAAATCCCAAAAAATGCATCCATCCATCATAAAAATAATCCACACAGCTCCAGGGGGTTAATAAAGGCCTTCTGAAGCGAAGCGATGGGCTTTTGTTAACTAATAACTAGCTTTTTATGATGGATGGATGCATTTTTCTGGGCTTCAAAATCACGCCCCCCATTCCCCACATATATATATATATATATATATATATATATATATACACACACACACACACACACACACACATATATATATATATATATATTTTTAATATCTCCGATTGTGTTTGTCTAGTATTATAGCTAAAAAATAAAAATAAAAATAAAAATTAAAAATTACTTACTTAGTCTACTTAGTCTAATTTTATTGGGGTTTACGTAAAGGGATCATTTTGTTTGAATTGACCTAATTGTACTTTAATCATTTGAAAAAGTTTTCCTTGATTTATTATTGAACAAATCATTTTTGCACCTAGACTGTCCAATCAGATTTTACTGTAGATTTATTATCAAGTTTTTATATAGAATAGAATAGAATGTAAAAATGATTTTTCGAAGTTAATAAAACAAAGATTATTGGCATATGTTTTACAAGTAAATACTATTTAATTCTTTTTTTACTTAATTTCATGTTTAATTAAATGTGTTGCTTGCTATTATGTGTGAAAATTTAATAGCAATTTCTCAGTGAAAATTGATTTTTTTTTTTTTTCAGTATAGAAATAACAGAATAGAATCTTTAATACTACTTGAATGTGTTGTGGAATTGTGGAGTAGTCTTACTGTCGATGTCATTTATTTAGGCATAAGGCTATATTTATATGACCCCATGTCGTGAAGGTTAAGCACTCATTAGAGGACATTTCCACCTTAGCAGACTGTTTTGTTTCTATCATGTTGCCCTTTGCTCCATGGGCAAGCAGCCGCCACAAGGACTTACCTGTCAGTCAGGACCAGACAGGCAGAGCTGCATTGCCTCTAGAAGGGGAATCTAAATGAGCCTCCTATAAACAGCCTGACCTGTCAGGGCAGTATGACATACCACCCCCCCGCCCAAACACACCCCAAACCCACAACACCAGGCGGTCAGATTCAGAGCCTCGATGTCAAGCTTTAATCAGTGCCTTAGGCCTGCGTGTGATCTTGACAGACATGAGAGGCATGTGATTTATTTCCTGCTGGGCATGTGCAAGAGAGAGAAATCATGCAGAATGATGTGAGAGATTTTGATCACAAATAAAAATAAATAAAAACCACTGGGCAGGCATGTGGTTTAACTATCAAAGCCTAATCTGACAGCATGTTCATCTTTTGATTAAAGACATTTTCTGTCAGTCTGTATTAACTGAGAGTGATGGTAGTATTTTCAATTTCTAAACTCCAGTCAACTGTCTATAGGCTACTGCCTTCTAAAACTCCACCTTAACTGAAATGGAACACTTTGAAACACACTGAACATTGAAACACTCTCTGCACTACTGTTCAAAAGTTTCAAGTTTAGAAAGATTTAAAAATTCTTTAAAAATTCTTTTGAACTTTCTATTTAGTAAAGAATCCTATATCCTATATATATATATGTATGTATATATATATAGGATACGGTATATATATATATATATATATATATATATATATATATATAACATAATATATTATATTATGTTATATATATATATATATATATATATATATATATTATATTTATTTATTAGGGGTTGAATGACTTAAGATTTTATTTAAGTTGACATTTATGTGATTAAAGTCGAGTCGATGTAGACTAGTCACTGATGACGTCATTAATGAACAAATAAGCCTGAACCTTGAGCTGTGACTCGAATGCGGGTTGCCTTGTGCATAGCTATGGCATATGACACAGCGCTGCAGTGTTGCCAAGTAATTGGGCTACTTTTACACTGTTGCCGCGGGTTGTTTTTCATGTCCGTGGGTTGAAGCGACCCCAAATAACATGATATTTAGCCCCTAGAATGCAAATTTTACCAGGAGAACCTTGCCAAAAACGTAGATTTTACCCCAGAACACGATTTTTACTGTGGGATCCCCCCAGAAACACAATTTGAGTAGCAATCGGGCAGATTTTGTTGTGAAAACCTGGCAACCCTGCAGCGCTGCCCACAAGGCTATTTCTCTTCCATAACAGCTTATATTTTTTAGTTCTTTTGTCTTTGGTCATGTTATTTCTCACAGATTTCTGCTCGTTCTAACTCAGATACAGATAAAGTAGCACAGTAAAGATTACATTTATATGAATCCATTAGTGAGAGAGTGAATGTGTGTGTGAATTAATTCTACTTAGCAGCGTCTCTCTACTAATAGTGAAGCTGTGGGTTTTTAGTTACTAAGAAATATATATTTGTAATATATGCTAGAACTTTTCAGTTTCTAAGCTATTTTATTGATAAATCACAGAACAGTGTTGACAATACATTTCTGCACTACTGAATTTGCGCATGATCTGCACGTGATGTACGAGCTATACTGTATGTGTGTGCGTTACAATGCAGCAGCACATTAGTTTAGAACGACGATTAACTTATGTGTACAGTAAGCTGTTTAAAACGTGCATTAACCCAATTAAAAATTAAGCATCCAGATTGTATAATCAAACATGTCTTCTGGAACGCTCTCGGATTTTGCATTTATTTGTAATTTTAACTGTTGGAAACGGAGTGTAAAAGTGGACTTCAAAGATTTCATATCCTATTGCGCCCTCTATAGGACATTATCAGTGACTAGTCGACGTCAAGCTTAAAGCGTCATTGCAAAAGTCAACTTGTCTGTGCCACCGGTAATTTATGGCTTTTTACCAATCATTGGCAATTGATTGTTTATATATATATATATATATATATATATATATATACACATATAAAATATTAATGTTAGTTCTAAATTTACATTGATGTCAGTTCAGTGTCAGTTTGGATCTGGCCATCGAAAATTATTCATGTACATAGTCCCAGCGCAAATAGATGAAGTAAACTTCCATTTTACAAAAAAGTGTCACTTTACTCCTATCTTTTGCATCTTCTTGCATTTTTGCATTTTGTTATCCTACATCAGACACATTTCTCACTTTCTTGCGTCTCTCCATCACTGCCATCTCTTTGGAGGAGATTCTCATCAAAGCCTCTCCCTCATTCCAGCACGTTTTATATGGCACTGGCGAGAAGCACTTACCCTGAAGGACTCCAGCCCTCGGAATTTAGATGGAGAATTTTCCCTCCCCTCTATTCACCTTCTTTTTACACAAATGGAGCATGTGGACAGGGTGTTATTGAAGGGGATTTTTTTCCCTTTTCATTGCACACTGGTATGCTCTCAAGATATGTTTAAAAAAAAAAAAAAAGAAGAAGAAAAAAGGTCAGCTCCCGCCCTTAAGATCAGGTAATTCCAGTCTGAGTAATCCCAATTGGGGAATTTGATGGGGGAAATGATGCAACGACATGTACACAAGTATAAAACTACAACGTATTTTGTATGCTTGAGTTTGTGTGTGGGCGTGATGGAGTGGAGGGAAAGAGAAATTGAAATTGTGAGAGGAGGATTATATTTTATAATTTGAAGTATTCATTTGGACAAGTAGGTGTCCAACTGTGCGTTTCATGTATTAAACATACCTCCCTGCTGCTTTACCTGAATAGCGGCCACACATACTTATCTGCCTCATATTTTGTCTGCAAAAAGGTGGGTGGTATGAGAGAATTCGTAACGAGGGTTGCGGTTATTGCAGTTTTATTCAGACTCCACACTTAGATTATGAGGAACAACTCAATTTAGAGTTAAAATAATATCAGACCATGTAATCACAGTATTGATGCAAGGCATTGACATAAATGTATTTTAAAGTAGTCATGAATTATTGTTATTGTGAAAAAATGATTCAAATAATTTCCTTTGTTACACTAAATGTAACCTTTAATTTTGACAGAGCATATAACCGTAAAAGGTTTCAAAAACTAGTGAGCTGCTGTACCTTAGTGTACCTTCTTTTGCCCAATTTCAGGCAGTATCTGCATGTAATTTTCACAGGCAGTTCCAGAATACAATTTGCCAAGCTAAGTGCAAAAATTCACCAGGACGGTGGACAAAATCAAGCTACATGTCAGATCAGGCCGGTCTTCGAAATCAGCTATTGCTTAGCTGCTCTTGACATTAAATAACACAATTCTCATGTCTGCCTTGGTAAGCTGTTAAAGGGGTAGTTCAGCCAAAATTCTGTCATAGTTTACTCATCATCATGTTGTTCCAAATCTGTATGAATTTCCTTCAGCTGAACACAAAAGAAGATATTCTGAAGAATGTCGGTAACCATTCATGAGCCCCATTGACTTCCATATTATTTTTTTTTTCTCCATACTATAGAAGTCAGTGGGGCCCATCAACTGTTTGGTTACCCATATTCTTCAAAATATCTTTTTTTTGTGCTCAGCAGAGGAAAAAGATTCATGCAGGTATGGAACAACTTGAGGGTGAGTAAATGATGACAGAATTTTCATTTTTGGGTGAACTATCCCTTTAACCTGCTAACTGAGGCTATCCTTCATCTGAATTTGTAGCAAACTTCTTTGATCACACCATCTCCAGCTTCACTTCTTGTCCTCATTAACGTCTGTCTTGTTAAATTGTACACCTTGGGACTGGTAAGTTCATGTTTTTGCAAACTCATGTTAATTTTTTAAGTTGAAGGCTGAAATTCTTAAGAAGTAAATAAGCTATATCAAGTTTTAATTGGTTATTAATCTTACAGAAACTTTTGTCTGCAAGTCAAAGTCAGTGCTGAAACCAATATTACATTTATTCATTAAGCAGACACTTATATCCATAGTGACTGAGAAATGAGGAACAACATGCAGGAGGCCAATTGTTGTCACGTGACAAGTGCTGAATTCAGAATAGCATACTACCATACTACTTTTTCTGCTATATATTAATATAGGTACACCTATTCTGCCATCACTGCCCAGATAAAGACATCTTACTAGACAGAATGAAACACAAACATGGGAATCGGGTTTTGTCTTGCTTCTGGACGCTCCTTGCAAAGGCTAGTATATATTTTTTTTTCGGTTCGTTTAGGCATATGAACACTGCTATCGCGCTCGGATCTGCACCAAAACAATCGCTCCGAGACTGACAGAACAAGATTGTCTTGGCCCAATTGAAAATATGTGACCCTGGACCACAAAACCAGTCATAAGGGTCAATTTTTTTTAAAATTGAGATTTATACATTATCTGAAAGCTGAATAAATAAGATTTCCATTGATGTATGGTCTGTTAGGACAATATTTGGCCAAGATACAACTATTTGATAATCTGGAATCTGAGGGTGCAAAAAAAATCAAAATATTGAGAAAATCGCCTTTAAAGTTGTCCAAATGAAGTCCTTAGCAATGCATATCCATTCACAAAAATAAATTTTTGATATATTTACGGTAGGAAATTTACAAAATATCTTCATGGAACATGATCTTTACTTAAAATCCTAATGATTTTTGGCAAAAAGAAAGAAAAATCGATTATTTTGACCCATACAATGTATTGTTGGCTATTGCTACAAATATACCCGTGTGACTTATGACTGGTTTTGTCGTCCAGGGTCACATATTATTTATTTAATTATAACAAATGCTGACTTTAAAGTCTCAGGAGGCACTGTGTCAAAAACACACTTTGGGAATGTACTCTACTCCTACTCTAGTGTATTTAAAGTGAAAAGAAAATATTTGATTCAGTGATATTAGATTATTCATGGAGAGTGTTAAAAAATTGCTAAAAAATCATAAGGTGCCATTTGAGTTACAGTATGCTGTCTACAGTATGTAGGCCTTGGGCAACACGGCTGCTCACTGGGTTTCATAACAGACCCATAGTGATGTATTATCACTGTTGCAGCACAGATAATTCCAGTTTCACTGAGCTTCGGAAAAGTCGAAATGTGTAAGTCTGTGTGTATTTGCAGACCTGAGTGATGAATGTGAGACTTGAAGTCTTTGGTCTTTCAAACTTCCCATTCTATCGACTGTCATCCATTTGTGTGTGCGTGTGAGAGCGAGAGAGAGAGATTAATAACAATGTGTGCTCACTGGACTGGGAAGAGACCGATGGCTTGGGCGTCTAACCAATAACATTTACTGGAACACTCCGAGTCATTAGCACAATTCCTCTGTCGCTACGGCGACTCTCAGGCTACAAGGTCCGGCTGCTCGGAAGCCAAATTTTACAGCGCGTATCAAGTTAACGGCCAATTTGTCTCCAAGCTCAAAGCACTCTTTAATTTCTCTGTCTGTCTCATGACTGCCTTCCCTCACTCAGAAACATGACCTAACCCCTCACGACACACAGAAAAGCCTCCAATTAATTGCAAACCCAAATTTATCCTCTTTTTTAACAGTTGTATGCAGCAGATTGTCATTCAGCTTTCAAAAAGCATGACTCAACTCTCTCTTGTACTTTATCACAATATTCCTCCCATGCATCTTTCAAAGCCAAAACTCTCCTCCCTTTAAACAACGACGACAGGTGTCTGTGGGTGGACGATGATTGTTTTGGTACAGAATAGATGGTGATGATGGGATGGAAACGACAAAGTGTGACCATGTGCGTCTTGTCATGGTGCTCCCAAATTCCCCAATCATCCGATAACCCATCCATTACTTAGATACTTGAGTTTCACAGCTGTCTCTGAGCTGTGTTATTGTGGTTAATTTACGCTTATGTGTTTTATTGCCTGTGGATGTGATCCAAGAGTTTGTTTTTGGCATCTGTCATATGAAATATACTACACTGACTGGCCATTTTGCAGAGAATGCATTGCAACACACATTTAATTGGACAAAAAAGAAGCTCAGTTGTGGTTTAATTCTTCCGCTTGGTCACAATAGAGTTTATAATGGATTCGCTGTCCAAATTCAACAGATGTGCGGCCACATCATCCCATGCAACTGTGCAACAATCTCTTTAAAACTTCAGACTTTTATGAGGGTCATAAGTATTGAGCCATTGCAGCTAAATTACTGATTAATGCATTTTAAAGTGCGGACAGTGGGGAAAAATGAATCCTCAATGTTCTTTCATTAGTCTTAATATGTTTAAGACATATCAGATTTTAATCAAGCTCTCTGATGAGGATGACAACCATTCTGTGAGTGTCCATTATATTTTGCTCTTCTCATTTTTAATTACTACCAGACATTAAAGCCCAATTAAGAATCCTCTCATGCTTTCGTGCTTTTGATAGGGATCGGCCATATGGAGAGAGCTGTGTGCCAAGGAAATGAAAATTAAAGATGAAAGAACAAGGGTTTTGGGAGATGTTCGAATTATGGGTAGCCGCTCTTTGCAGGACACCCACTTACATGGTGATCTGTGAGACCAATTAGAGCTATTCTCTGAAAGCACATGCTGAAAGACATTGTGACGTCTTGTTCTGGAGATGCCAAATGTACAGAAATCTCCCACATGAGCTACTCTTTTTCTGCGCATTCGTTGTCGTCCATTACAGCTTGTGTGAATGTTGCCTTGATACTGAAGTGGCTCTCCTCAGCTACATTATAGTGAGTCTCAAAGTGACTCAAAACATTTAATGAAGCAGGTGTACAGCTATTTGGCTCAAAAGAACAGATTAGCTCAATGTGGTTACATTTCATTTCACCCTGTGAGTCATTGTTCTCAGTTGCAAGTGCGTATGTTGACTCATTTGGGGCACGTTCATTGTAACTTGACTCCATACTTCATATTTCCAAAATTTTCTTTCATTCTGTTGTAGTGCTGTCATGATACCAAAATTATGACTTGATACAATACCTGACTAAAATACCTTGATACTAAATCGATACCACAGCAAAAAAACACATTAAAAGTACTTCTATATAAGAAAGATACAAATTAAATTAAAGCTGCAAGCAGCGATGAAAGGGCCCTCGCACCTGGGCTCACCGCCACCCATTGGCTTTAGGAAAACAGTGAAAAGTGGGCGACATGCATGTAAGCGAGTAAATACAGGAGAATTATGGTAAAATCATTTAAAAGTGCCACACTTCCTACTGCCAACAGGTGGCGCTTTGACCATAACTGAATATTGCAATGTAGATGTCATCAGGCCAGGACTATTATCAAACATGTGAAGTTTGGAGCAGATCGGACATTGTATGCCTGAGTTACAACAACTTCCTGTTTCGTGGCGTTAATCGCATACATTAGCACTTAGCTAAGTGTTGCATGATTTAACGTGTTTCTAGCATGTTTGGTACTTCGTTGCATATTGAAATGAGTTCCTGGGCTTGAATTACAGTGTGAAGCATGCCATTTCCTGTTGCCAGCAGGTGGTGCTACGACTAACTGAATATTGTCATATAGATGTCTTTAGGCCAGGACTCTTATCACACATGTGAAGTTTGAGGCACATCAGACATAGTATGCCTGAGTTACAACAGCTTCCTCTTTCATGGCAAAACATCAGACTTTGTCAGGCTGCCATGGACACGTCCTTCAACGAAAACTCAAGATCTTTGATATTTATCATCACTAAGGTCTTAAGATTAGACTGACAACATATGATGTTGATCTGGTTAAATCTCTATGAGGAGTTAATCACAGTGTAAAACATGTCTTTTCCTGTTGCCCACAGGTGGCGCTATAACTGTAACTGAATATTGTCATGAAGATGTCTTCAGGTCACTACTCTAATAAAACATGTGAAGTTTGGGGCAGATCCGACATTGTATACCCGAGTTACAAGAACTTCCTGTTTCATGGCGAAACATCGAACTTCGTTCGTTAAAGTACAACGTCTGGAAATGGCAAAAAATGGCAAGTTAATTCAAAATATCTGACTTCCTGTTCAGTTTCAGATTTTGCTCCAAGAGACTTTTTTGTAGGTACTGGGCTGTTAAACGTGTGTACCGAATTTCAAAATCTACGTGAAATGTAGCGCGAGGGGCACTTCATTAGGTGGCGCTATCGAGCCATTTTGCCCCGCCCAATTCTGAAACCCATAACAGACGTAAATTTTCACCACTTCTGATGCGTGTGCAAAGTTTCATGAGTTTTCGAGCATATCTCCTTTGTTTGACGCCACTTGTTGGTTTGGCATGCTCTTGACAGCGCTTCATAGCGTTTTTGCATTTTCATGTAGACAGAATTTTTTTTACAACGTGTGTGTAGACGAGATTTTTTTTTTAAAATGAGGAAGAAAAACTTTGTTTATAAAAATATCCATGTATGTGTGGACTAGGCCTAAGAAATTAAATAATCAAATGTAAAAAAGCATTTATTGGTTTATTAGGCTTCTGTCACTTGAAGATCTGCATGGATCCAATACAGTAGCTATGTTTCCATCCAAAGTTGCGAATTTAACTTATGCGCAAAATTGGAATATCGCATAAAACATTTGCGAATAAAGCACCGTTTCCATCCAGTGAGTTTCGGACAATCCATCCAGTGAGTTTCGGAGAACAAAATCATCACTTCCTGATAAACTGGCACTAAATTTCACTAAGAAAAGTAGGAGAAGCCACTGTATTTAATAATTTTAATATATAAAATAAACTACTTGCATCTCAGAGCGTGCAGATGAAATGCAATAAACACGTTATCTTGCTTTCGGAGGAAGGTGCCTGCTGTTTGGGAACGCAATCGTGTAAGACAGTTCTGGAAGGTAATTATACCGAATCACTTTGACGACAGGCTTTTTCAGGCATTTACAACCAAAACAGCATTTCAGCATTTCCCCGACCCCCAGAACGCGATTTCTACCGAGGGGGTTTAAGTTTTTTATGCGCATTTTTTGAATTTATGCGCATCTTGGCGTTTCCATAAAGCAGTTTTTGATGCGATATCCCAAAATGCGCATGAAAACTGTTCCCGTGAATGCTCACCAGGAAGTGGTATTTTTGACCATTTAAGCGCAATAATCCATGAAAGAGATCGCGATCACATGCTGTCTGAAAGGCGGCTTTCTGTACGGCATCGTGAGTGTCCCGTGCTTTATTTTCTCATGTATGCAGGTTTCTTTGTTGCTTTCTTTGTCATGCGCTGCGGGGATATATTTTACTCCCTGCAGGGACTGGAAGCAGAGCTCTGCACTCCTACTGTCACACTTCGACTCCAATTAATAAACACGGCGCTTATTAGATTGCTGTCATTCTTAAAGTACCGTTACTAATAAAATTTAGTATTGTACAGTTTTTAATGATAGGGTATTGTGATACCTTTCTAGTACCGGCATATCATGCAACACTATTCTGTTTTTGTTTAATTTTCATTATTTAGTATTTTATTTCTATTTATTGGAAATCACAGTTCAAGCTCCAAAAAGCTAAGTAAGGCTTGTGTGAGGAATAGACCAAGATCTTCCCCATTGTCATAGCTGTCAAATTTCATTTACACAGATGTTATATTAAATCTGGAACCATGTGTCATCATGCATTTTTTAAAGTAACTAATGTAAAAGTGGCATTGGTTTTAATGTCTGTCTTAGCATGTGATGCACCAGATGGAGAAAGAGATTTCGTATCTGCCATGGAGTAAAATTTTTCAGTATTTTTTTATTGCATTTATACACGTACAAAATGCACAAAAACAAGAAAAAGCAAAACAATGATACATATATATATATATATAAAAAAACAAGAATAATAGCAAATGCAAAGAAAGATAATTATGTCTGTAGATATTACTTTCCAGGAGATCCATCCATCCATCCAATTTTGTGAACACTATAGTTTATTGATATGTTTAAAAATTAGGTATGTATATGTTTAATAGAATAGGGATTAGGGAATATCCATGAGACATGGAATATGAAGAAAATTAAGAGTGCATACAATTTGTAGACAATCCTATATTTACTAGCCTTCCCAATTTCCTCACAAGTTTACCATATGGCTTCAGGAAATTCTTAATAGTCGTGGTCTACTTTTATAGTTTTTTTTTTTATGGTGTTTTGTGGTCCATTTGGATGTTGTATGGAGATGCATGAAGATTCTTTAGAAAAAGTCTCGATTTGTTTTGCATGGGAAAAATAACAGCATGCTGGGTTGAAAATGACATGGTTTTGTTTTTGTCTGAAGTATTCCTTAAACAAGACACTGGAAAGCAGTGGTCACTGAGGCACAACAACGGCACATACATACCCACAGATAAACCCACACACACAGTGTGTCTGTCGGTCTCTCTTTTGATGGTGAGACTCTAAGGATCTCTGGCAGGCTTCCTTCTGTTGCACCTCCCCACCTCCAGAGAGGAGCTGTGTTCAGGGTGTTTGTGTGTGAGTGTGCTTTCAGCGGCCATGAATAATGATCAGAGCAGTAGGGCGGGTAAGTACCAAGTCCTCAACCCATAATGCAAAGAGGAATTACCACAGAGAAACCTGGCGTACTTCACAGCACACAATTTCCATTATCTTTAAATGGCACCAAGGACATTTAAGAAAAGCTGTTGTTCTCCTTTACTTTGCTTTAGACCACAGGCTGCTTTAAAGCGAATAAATGGAGACTGTCCTGGAGACTGAAAGAATAGATGTTTGGTTTTCACTCAGCTGCAAGGCTTGTGCTCATTTTTCACATGTACTTTTTTGTGTGAAAAATATAAGCTCATCTAGTTTTTAAGAATTAATAATGTGAACAAGGTGAAGATTATGAGTGAATGATGATTTTCTGTCTGTCCCCACAAGCTACTGTATGATACAGTGTGGTTCAGAAGTTTGAGGTCTACGTTTTTTTTTTTAATTAATAAAAAATGTATACTTTTATTCAGCAGGACCGCATTAAATTGATCAGAAGTGACAAAGACATTTGTAATGTTACAAAAGATTTACAGATTCTTTTGAACTTTCTGTTCATCAAAGAATTATAAAAAAAAAAAAGTACAGTATCACAGTTTCCACAAAAATATTAAGTAGCACAACATTGATAATAATAAGAAATGTTTCCAGCCCAGTTTACACGCCAGGATTTGAAATTGCCCCATTCGTGACATCAAGATTTTTTTACACGCCCTAAACATGTGTATGCAAATCAAGGAGGCGTGCTCTTAACAACTCATGTCTGTACTTCATTCACACAAGTCGAGTAAGACCATCCGACGTTTATTCTGTCCCTGAATGTAGCAAGGAAGGAAGCATTTACAGTATACAGTGCTTTCAATGTAGACAAACTGCTCACTTCACTCTTTTCTTTATTATTCTCAACATTCTGCCGGTTTTTCTAAATATCTTGTATTGAAATCTTTGGTAGTGCTAAGCATTTTGTCATTAATTTTAATCTGACTCAGGTGAACTTAATAGCCATCTATGTTGAGCCTATCACAGCAGTGGGTTTTTACTTGCGTTTCTGAAAGAAGTATTATATGGTATAAATGGAACACTATGGCAACAGCTTTCTTATGTGTACGCAATGGCATTTTGTTTCGGGGGTTGGGCGGAACTGACAGAACGCCAGTTTCTTTCAGTTTTCCCCCTCTGTTAGCATTTGGCCTAAATGTTCGTGATCATCCAGTTTAAAGTTGACTACGAATACTTTCTCTGTGTTTACAATTCTTTGCAGTCACACGCTGGATCCTTCACTGGAAACCAAAAGTAACTCACTGGCCTTGGACAGCAACATGCACAGTGCATTATGGGTGGTTTTCCTACCTATTTGGCAAAAGGGACAACAGCCTTTTTTTCATTTTCTCTAGTCAGGTAGCACCGATTAAAAAATGTTTTTGCCTTTCTACTGTATAGGCAGCAAAGTTTTATTGAAAGCCCATTTTGCCAGCAGTGAAGTACCTTTTAAAGGGTTAGTTCACCCAAAAATGAAATTTCTGCCATTAAGTACTCCCCCTCATGTCATTCCAAACCTGTAATACCAAGATATTTTTGATGAAATCCGAGGGTTTCTGAACCACACTTAGGCAGCAATGTCATTGCTCCTTTCAAAGCCCAGAAAGGTAGTAAAGACATTGTTAAAATAGTCCATGTGACTACAGTGGTTCAACCTTAATGTTATGAAGAGAAGAGAATAATATTTGTGTGCAAAAACAAAACTAATGACTTTATTCAACAATTTCTTCTCTTCCCTGTCAGTCTCCTACACTGTTGACGTAGTAAACGCAGTGCAGTGCTTCCGGGTTCTACGCCAGAACGCCGACGTTGCTGCCTATGTGTGGTTCAGAAACCCTTGGATTTCATCAAAAATATCTTCATTTGTGTTCCGAAGATAAACGAAGGTCTTATGGGTTTGGAACAACATGAGGGTGAGTAATTAATGACAGAAATTTCATTCTTGGGTGAACCCTTTGAGTGTTTGTGACAATAAGGATGGAAATGGTAATTTTTTGATGCAAAAAAACCCTTCATAAGCTAACCTCTATAAACATAAAGTTCTGAAAATACATTTCATGACCTCTTTAAGTTTTTATCTTTTACTTTAAAGAGATAGGTCACCCTATGGGGGACTTTTCAAGGTTTTAAAGGGATAGTCAACCCAAAAATTGAAAATTCTGTCATCATTTACTCACTCTCAAGTTGTGGAATATGGAAGTATGGAAAAAAATAATATGGAAGTCAATGGGTTAAACCTTGAAAAGTCCCTCATTAACCTATTACTTTAACAATAAGAGCAGCACAAAAACAAGAGGCGCAGTGGACAGCATAAAGTGGAAACAAATGCAGCACTAATGGGACACAAATGAAACTTTAATGAGACAAATTCTGGCATATTTTCATTACATGCTGAGAAAGGAAGTCACCCTGTTCCAAAGAGAGAACTTACATTGTCAGTGTGCATGTGTGATAGCCTCATAAAAAAACTGGAACGACATATGAAGGAGTGATGCGGGTTGAACAAGTTAAGCTTATTATCGACAGCATTTGTGGCATTGTCAATTGCCACAGAAAATTAATATGATATAGTAAGATATCATACTGATATAACATACATCAGTAAGATATAGTAAGGCACTTACAATGGAAATACACAAGGCCAGGCAATGAGGCCAATGGTAAAATACACACTTTTTATAGGTAGAATACTTGGATGATAGAATCGCTTGTCTAAGGTTTTATATTTTATATTTCAACTTCAATGTCTTGGTAATTCTAGTAGTATTAACATTTGAATGTTATTTATATATCCACATTCACAAGGATATCAGAAATGGGCCATTTTTTAAAAGCAAAAATTTTACTGGAATTCATCTGTAATGCAATTCAAAAGTTGTCTAAGGATTCTCACTTCAAAAAGGACTTCTTTACAAGATAAAATATAAATAGTTTTTACTAAATCATTTAAGTGCATCATGTACAAGAATACTAGACCTTCCAGAATGCTAGTCTGGTTTATTTGTGGAACTGCAGTACTGAGGGATGAGCCAATTATTTTCTGTGGTAATCAATGTTATGCTACAAATGCTGTGAATAGATCTTCCATTGAACCTTATACAGTGTTTTCAGTATAATTACCCATATTGTGCCAGTTCAATAAAAAAACTGAAGCAGCATAATAAATATTTCATATTATATATTTTTGTACTTAGTCATGAAAGCAGCTGGTATTTGATGAATGAATCCGGCACCCTGCGTTATTATGCATTTGGTTAAAAGGAAAATCAAAAACAAATATTTCTCTAATGAAGGACAAACCAGATGAATAATGTTCCATTTCTGGATCTACTTATTTTGCTGAACACAAGTCAAAAATAATCCCCATTAATGATATGAAAGCCCATTCAGTTGATCTTTTGGGTCAAAGTCTGATGACAGAATAGAAGTCAAGTCAATGAAGAATTAGAAACCCACATCTCAATCATTTACATATATGATTAGTGCTTGCAGTAAGCTGAAATGATATTTCAGTTACTTTGGCTTTAAATAACTAAATGGCCGTTGCACAATGCTGCACTTCATAGAGTCTATGCTTCTCCTGCAGACAACATTCAAAAGTATGATTCAGTCCCATTACTTTACTTACTGCTTAGTGATATTAGTACAGTCCACTTCAAGCTGATTCTCAACACAGGGCATTGCGCTCATGGCAGAACACTGATTATACAAAAAAATTAAAGGAACACTTTTTAATCAGAGAATAGCATCAAGTCAGTTAAACTCCTGGGATATTGATCTAGTCAGTTAAGTAGCAGAGTGAGTTGCTAATCAGTTTTTTGGTGTTAATGAAATTAACAACAGGTGCACTAGATGGGCAACAATGAGACGACCCCCAAAACAGGTGAAGGCCACTGACATTTTTTTCCCTACTCATCTTTTCTGACTGTTTTTCTCTAGTTTTGCATTTGGCTAGGGTCAGTGTCACTACTGGTAGCATGAGGCGATACCTGGACCCTACAGAGGTTACACAGGCAGTCCAACTCCTCCAGGATGGCACATCAATACGTGCCGTTGCCAGAAGGTTTGCTGTGTCACCCAGCACAGTCTCAAGAGCATGGAGGAGATTCCAGGAGACAGGCAGTTACTCTAGGAGAGCTGGACAGGGATGTAGAAGGTCCTTAACCCATCAGCAGGACCGGTATCTGCTCCTTTGTGCAAGGAGGAATAGGATGAGCACTGCCAGAACCCTACAAAATGACCTCCAGCAGGCCACTGGTGTGAATGTCTCTGACCGAACAATCAGAAACAGACTTCATGAGGGTGGCCTGAGGGCCCGACGTCCTCAAGTGGGCCCTGTGCTCACTGCCCGGCACTGTGGAGCTGGATTGGCATTTGCCATTGAACACCAGAATTGGCAGGTCCGCCACTGGCTCCCTGTGCTTTTCACAGATAAGAGCAGGTTCACCCTGAGCACGTGACAGATGTGAAAGGGCCTGGATGGTGGGAGGCATATCCATGGAGGGACGCACAGACCTCTACAGGCTAGACAATGGCACCCTGACTGCAATTAGGTATCGGGATGAAATCCTTGGACCCATTGTCAGACCCTACACTGGTGTAGTGGGTCCTGGGTTCCTCCTGGTGCACGACAATGCCCGGCCTCATGTGGCGAGAGTATGCAGGCAGTTCCTGGAGGATGAAGGAATTGATACCATTGAATGGCCCCCACACTCGCCTGACCTAAATCCAATAGAACACCTCTGGTACATTATGTTTCGGTCCATCCGATGCCGCCAGGTTGTACCTCAGACTGTCCAGGAGCTCAGTGATGCCCTGGTCCACATCTGGGAGGAAATACCCCAGGACACCATCCATCGTCTCATTAGTAGCATGCCCCGACGTTGTCAGGCATGCATACAAGCACGTGGGGGCCATACTGAGTACCATTTTGAGTTGCTGCAATGAAATTTCAGCAAAATTGGCTAGCCTGCTGCATCATTTTTTCACTTTGATTTTCGGGGTGTCTTTGAATTCAGTCCTCTGTAGGTTGATAATTTTCATTTCCATCAAACGATGTGGCATCCTTTCGTTCCTAACACATTAGCCAGTCCATATCAGTATAGATATCCAGCATGATATTTTTCCCCATTGAGATCTGATGTGTTTTCAAAGTGTTCCTTTAATTTTTTTAGAGCAGTGTATTTGACTGAAGCACTACTTTCTTAAAAACACAGGTTCCAAAAGGGGGTTTTCAAAGCAATGCCATAAAATAACCATTTGTGATTCTCCATAGAACCCTCCAGTGAACAGTTCTTAAAATAACTCTTTTAAGATTTCTTATTGTGATTAACATTTTAATAATCTAAAGTACCTTTTGTAGAATGGAAAGTTTCCATGAATGTTGAAGTTTCCTCATGGAACCATCAATGCCAATAAAGAACCTGTATTTTTAAGAGTTGATTCGGATATAAGAGAGGCTTTCACTGTAGTTCTGAACCGGTGCATTTGGTACTTTTGACTGTGAGAGAGGGAAGAGAGACAGGCAGAGACAGAGAGAGAGAGAGAGAGAGAGAGAGAGAGAGAGAGAGAGAGAGAGAGAGAGAGAGAGAGAGAGAGAGAGAGAGAGAGAGAGAGAGAGAGAGAGAGAGAGAGAGAGAGAGAGAGAGAGAGAGAGAGAGAGCTCCGACCATGAAATCGATTGCAGTTTTGCTGCGTCATCGTCCCATTATTGAAAATGAAAATAAAGACGTGTGTTCTGGTTTTACTTTCCGCAGCCACAAGTCCATAGTTCCATTAAATTGAGTTATGGATTCAGTGACCCAGCCCTCCCCATTCCCCAGCCTTTCCTCTGCCTGTCCCTCTATTCTCATAAAGGTTTCAATTACGTTGTCCTGCCCCAGCAGGGGGAAAAGGCAAAGTGGTGTTTCATATGTGCAATACATTATCATACAAATGCACACACACACACACACACACACATACTTACTGTTATATGCCTGATGTATGAATTTATCTGTGTGTAAAATCATTACAGTCTGGCCGATTGCATTTAACATGTCATGTTTCACATGTGAAGAAAAACAAAATGAAATATCTCCAGCTGAAAGAAGAAAAAATAATTTTGTCCTTTCATTATTTGACAGCTCATATTATTAATAGACAGCTTTAACAGTTAAGATTGGTTACTAATTAAGACTCCTGTTATTTAATTTGGAATGACCAGCATAGATATGATATGCTGATTAATTAATCTAATTAATAATTAATCAGCGTATCATTTAAAAAAAAAATCAATTAAAAATACTCACAAATGAATAAATTTATTCAAAGATAATATTAGGGCAGATGATTAAAGCAAAACTGGATTCAGAAGTCAGTATTTTGTTTGTTTTATTGCCATATTTTACATGCAGATGAGGAAGTTATGCTTTTTAAATATTTTTTTTATTATTATTTGTCTTAGAAATTCATATTTACTTCTTGAACTCAGTGTTCAGTTCTGTTGAAACCCAAACCACTACTCAGTGTCTCATTATTTACCCTCATCCTCAGAAGAAAAAGCAAACAGGTGTTTGCCCATGAGGGCGGTTGTAGGCATTATCATAACAGACCTTGACCCAGGTGCTCTACCAAATCTGTCAGAGATGCTTTCAGGGCTCCATTAGTGTTTTTCATGTTTTTTTTTTTTATGTTTTTTTTTTTTTACTCGGTCCACTGGATTGACATTTGTGATGTGCAATTTCAAAGATGCAGATGGACTTCAAAGCTTTCTGTCAAAAGCAAAGCCCATTTTCTTGTCTCTCTAGCAATTGTCATGTGAAAACCCTTGACTGACTTCAACCCTGACTTTAAAGCCAGACCCAGCTATCTTTTATACAGTATGTCCTCTACTCACATCTAGTAATAATTAGCTAGGAAGAACTATATCTTACTATGAAAATTATCATAATTTATTCACCCTCATGTTGTTCCAACTTAAAGGCAGGGTAGGTGATTTGTTATGCTGGTTGAAAGTTTCTTCACATCCTGATAGCAGTCACTAAGTTAAGTGGTCTAAATGTATTAATATGTATATATATCATTTGTGGAAGGTATAGGACCATAAAATGTTCGTCCAGTCATTGAATTCAATCCAAATGCAATGATACAATGTCCTTCCTGCCTGTCAGCGTATGTATTGAAGTATTGTATTGTATTGAGTCTACTGAAGGCAGAAGGTCTGGACTCCATAGCTGTTTTCATTGGCCAAGGACCGCCCAAGAGGCCGTCTGTTTGACATGTAAAGCAACCAATCACAGTTTGTTTTGCTCAGCGTCATGTTATGGGAGTAAAAATATAACATCTGTGTCCCTACAATAAAAGACCGGAGTGTAAAACTCTTGGACTTATTAAAAAAAAAAAAAAAGCTATGCTGTGAACTTCACATACTTTTGAAAATCCAGCGTTTAGTTGATCCTGATAAACGCTCATTGTCACAGTTGTAAACGTGACGGCTTTCTTCTTCCATGAGGGGGTTTGGCATCACAACGACTATGCTTCCAGGCAGATCGTTAAATAACATGACACACATGCCTCCCGGAAATCCTGTAGAATTGAACCAATCAAATGACGACTCCTAAACTCCCGAGGTGTTTCCAATTTTGTGTGCCTTATGCATCAGACATTCAACCAACGGTCCGTGGGTGTGACGCCTGAGGCTGAGACTATACAGAGTTAGACAGATGTCAGTCACCAAGCACTGCAACCGAAACATCAGCCACCTTTTACAGTTCCTCCTGAACCAAAAACAACGAGCTTATGCTGCCTTCACGCAATAACTACCATAATTTGTAAGAGACAGAATCCCATGATGTTATACTCGGAGCTGGTCAAATTTATGTTTCAATGGCAACACTACGCCGAAATGAATCTGCAGCAGTCAAGTGATAGAGGTCAGTGCTCTTTAAGTTGTTTATGTTCATTATTATTGTAATGTTATGTGCTTTAAGTAGTTTAACACCGTCTCTCGTGACCCTTTTGTTTGCTCCTTGCTGTACTCGTTCATGTGTTTTGGAGGAGGCGTGGCTTTGTAGAGCGCTCTGAAGGAAGGGTGGGATCTAATGCTTTCAAAGCTAGTTTGCTATTGCTAGCCTTTCTGAAAATTTCCTACCCTAATTTGCTGTGTTCAGAAATAATTTGATAGTGGCTCTTTCATCATTATAACTAAAGCATCACGTTGGAATTTGCACTCATCTTCTGTGAACTTGTCCCCCCCTTATTGTCTGTGGTGGTTTTGGCTCTGGCTTTATACAAAGAATCATAGTTAACCATGAACTCGATACACGTTTCTCTTTCCCTTAGTCATTGTCGAAACACTCGCTGTGTCTTTGCCAGGTGTGATTAATAGAACATTTGCCTGTAGCTTCAAGAGCTTGTGTTTGCTGAGATGAAGTAGGCTATATTTCTTTAAGAGGAATGAGGGTGGAATTCGGTTGGGTTTGTAATGTTTTGTGTTTCTGCACTCTAGCTCTCCTTAGGAGTCTGACGCTCTGAGCTGGCAGGGAAACAATTTTGCCTGAATGAGACAAAGCGCAGTTGCGTTCCTTCCTTTTTCTTTTTCCACTTTCTTCTTAACGTGCTGTGATGGTTGTAAATTGAGGTACTTTGATATTTTAGTCAAAAGCTTCTATTTCTTGCCTGGTTCTTTGGAATGGACAACAACGAAAACCTGTTGTCCAAAAAGACAAAAGCAAGACTCTTTCAGGTGGAGCAATCTGCCATGACAGTGTTAGCACTGATCATAATAAAATCATAGTACCTCATTTAAATATATCCCCTATATTCCAATGCTGCATGAAGCCATCTGCTCGAGACAAGGACCATCTGTGGGGGAAAATTGTGGACTTTTCTTTTCCAAGAGGTCTAAACATAGCCACCCCTACATCTGCAATCAGAAAAGCAGCCAATTAAAACAGAAAAATGTATTAAAAATGTCATAATCACACACATATGCATGTTTTCAGCTGCTGTGCAGTTAAAGACCTTTTCATGTCGCTGGAGGTCTGTCGCTTATCTGATTAGCTTCATTGTTAAGGACCCTATAGATGTATTTTAGCTGAGAATTGAAATAGAGGGCTGCACATGTTGATTGGCCTTAAAGTTGAAGTAAATTACTTTTAAAAGCAATGCATATCTATGTAAAAATAGAAAAAACTTCATGAAACACAAGCAGAACGAAATCATTTATAAAACTTTTCTTGCGTAAATTGTCACATTCATTTCAACTGGACCATTTACATACGAATGGATTTATGAATGATTCACACAGAAGTTCATGTTTCATGAATATGCTCCAAGATTTTTTAATTTTTCTGAAGAAAATGTGTGTGGTGCTTACTTTGAAGGAGGAACCCAAACCATGAGACCAGGATATCATGGAGACTGGACCCTTTTGATTTGTGCCACCAGAAACATTGTAGCAAGTCTGATTACTAAGAAAACTGTACACATCCCATCAAAAAGCCACACAGTTTGAGCTATCATTCAATTGTATAGACCTTATGCGCCAGAGAAACAAGCGGCAGCCATCTTTAGAATTTTGTCTTTGAACTTCCATTTTGCGGTAGCTCTGTATATTTCTATGGCATCGCTGTCGAAGCGTAATTAGCTGGTGAAGTGGATTTACTGATTGTAGAATTAACGAAAGTTATCATGAGCATTGTAATGTTTGAAGCGGATGTCATAAAAAATGTCAGATTTTAAAACGAGTGGTTCATCATAAGATCTTACCTTCATTCTGCTGAAATACAAACCGGAAGACAGAACACAACGAGCACAGCGCTGAAAAGGGGCGGGGCTACATAAGGTCTATAGCATTACGTTACTTGTCAGTTTGGGGCAAGTTGTCGTTGTTAAATGTCATAAATTTACACTAGGGCTGCATGATTTTGGGGGGAAATGCTTTTTCTGCTAACGATTGCATGGGATGGGATTTAAAAAAAAAAAAAACTTCAGGTTTTAAATTTTAATTTGTTTAAAAATTGCAAATAGTGTTTGTTGACAACAGCCGTTTAATAAGCATTTCTCATTACAAGTTTGGGAAGATTGTTGCCACAATTTGCATTCCCAAATGAACAAGATAAGCAACCCAACTCGAAACAGTCTGTCTGTGTCTGTGAAGTTTCAGCTCAAAATAGCCCACAGATAATTTATTATAGCTTGTCAAATTTGGGTGTTTGCAAAAACACGGCGTTTTTGTGTGAATCACTTTAAATGCAAATGAGCTGCTGCTCCCGGCCGCTTTCCAGAAGAGGGCGGAGTTTTAACAGCTCTCGCTTCGGTTGCTCAACAACAACAAAGCTGGAGAATCTCATGCAGCCAAAATGACGATTGTCAGTAACGGTGTTCAGCCTTACATTGTTAAAACCGGAGTCGGACACTGATGGAGAGACTCAGGAAGAAGTTACAACTTATAGAATGCATCTGGACGTTTCTGGACAGTTAGTGGATAAATTTATGTAGTTGCTGTGGAGATTGAGTTGATTCAACTCATCGACTAGCATGTGCCGTCATGTTAATCTTTTGTGCAAATCCACCGATGAATTGACCCTCATTTGTGAAGCAGTCCGGCATAAAATGACAGCATGGTAACAACAACTCTTCCTCTTCTCTAAAGCAGCCCAACATGGCCTCGCCCCCTTTGTTGCGTGTTCTCGGGGGCAGGGTTTATGTAAATTTTAGGGTTAGTGATGTCACTAACCCAGGAAGAAGCTCATTGTAGTCCCTACTAGCCGTTTGTTGTAGTCCTTAAACAGAGAATTATTTAAAAGAAAATACTTCCCTTTGCAAAAACCCACCATGAGAAATCTTCACTGTGGTTACAACTACCCACACAACTGTGAATGCTTTCTGCACAATTAGCTTCCTTACTGAATTCAGTTCATTCTTGCTCAAAGCCAGTCCTTCATTTCATTCAGCCTTGAGGGTTGCTGTGCATCTCTATCTCTGTCCCTCCGCTCCCCGTCCTTGGTAACCTGAGCAATGTGCAACCCCATACAGCAGCGGCTCTGAAGACAGGACAGCACTATGAATGACAGGACCAGTCAAAACAGCACGAGTGTGTCATTCACACAATGGATCTCTTACTCAGGGCTCAGCTGTAAGTAAAGGAGAGAGAGAAGGAGAGTGAGACGCACAGGAAGTAATGTGTTGCCCTAATGGTCCTTTGGTGTAAAGAGTTTGCCATCAGATCAATATGCATTCACTCCCCCAGAGAGAAACGTGACAGGTTGTTGTAGAAGCATGTGTGTGTGTGTGTTTCAGATCATATGCCACCGGTGGAGTAAATAGATCGTACTGTCTAAGGTAAGGGAGAACAAGCGCAACGCTCATAACAGTAGATTGAACTGAAATTAGTTGGCTCCATGCGGCTCATTCTGGAGCTGCACTCAACATTACTGTCAGGACCGAATGGCTCACGGAGCCACAGTAAATTGAAGTTGCAATCTGGTCAGAGCAGCACAGAAAACAAGACTGAAAAGAAGCTCCATGTGAGTCAGATAGGGATGTCAAAATGAAGGTAAGTGAAATTACTGTGTGAACGACTTTAGGGATGAATGAAACAGAATCTGTTTTGGCCTTGAAAGCCACACAACCATTACTCATTGAAACTGCCAATCAAGCGCGCTTGGAGCTAGTTGTCTTTGTGTGGTCTTGCTAGGTGGTCTGACCCTCGGCTGCTCCTGCAGCAAAAGGGTTGAGAAGAGGCCAAAACTGCGGCGACTTTAGTAAGTCTGCTTACTGGGGAGTCTGGCGTTTGGATCCCTCAATAATTCATTCAAAATCATTAAAAAAAACTTTATTGAGCTCTACTGAATTATTAACTGCCTGTCGACTTTTGGAATGTTGCCACAGCCTCTTCACGGCCGTTATGCTTATTAGCACTTGGATAGAACAAAGTGATTGTGGTTTATGCTATGTACCCTTTTGGTCCAGCTCGACAGCCTTCAGACGCAACCAAGAGTTCACCTCTGTGCAGAACTACAAATTGTGTACGAGCTAAATGGCAAAACCGTGTTTACAAACAGGATCAAGGATAATTTCCAACATCTTTTCATTTCCTCATCCCGCCCTCCTCCTTTTTTTTTTTTTCCTACCGCTGATGCATTTTTCATGTCCCCCAGAGCCCTCACGATGGTAGCTGACCCACAATGTAACTCTTCCTGCTGGGATGAAAAGCAGGAAGTGGCTCCTTGCAAGGCTCTCCCTCTGCTGCGGGCAACGCGACGTGCTTGGAGGAGATGGGATCATGCAGGTAAATAAATAATCAAAAGTCTTTTGACTGAAGCGCTTACCTGGAATGGATCGTCTCTGATGACCAATCTCAAACTGACACTGTTCTTTATTTATTCATATGTGCATTATTACTTATTCAGAGCCTTTCAGCGACGACTCCTGGTGGGCAATGGCGCCTATTAACACAAACAGCGGACTGTGTGTAGAGCTCTGGGGCCACTTAAAAAGGCAATCACATGTGCTGTAAACGCATTCTGAAGTCCTTTTACATGACAATGTGAACTATCAATTTAAATTGACTTTACAGTGCAAAGACCCTTTTATTGCCACTGTGTTAGCAGAGTCTCCAAGAACTGACATCATTACTTGGGTTAATAACCTCAAGCATAAGACTAAACATTCAGTTCACTTAGGACTAGTTGGTACGACAGCATACTGTACATCATGCTACTAGTATTCTGTTATTCAAAACACAAAACTATGAACTACTTGCTATCACACAATGGTTGAAATGATGAGGGAAAAAGGATCTAAATGCAGCAATTTTAGTTTATTAAACAAAAGAACTCCTAAGTTAACATGCAACAAGAACTGACAATGAACAGAAGGAAACATAAAGCTTAAATACACTGAACAAACCAGTTAACTAAATGAACATCAGGTGCAAATGAAAATCAAACAATGAGTAACCTAGGAGACTAACTAGAAGCAGGAAAAAGGAACAAAGGAAACAGAAAACAGAGCAAAAACCAACTCATTGTAAAACTCAAACAAACACAGACTATCCGTAACACTCGCACTTGGGCTTTCTGGTGGGTATTCCAGAAAGCAGGTTACTGTATGTGACTTACCCGGGTATATTTAAGGGTTAATAAGTGGATAACCTCAACTTTCGGTTCCAAAAACAGAGGTAACTTTTAGGGTATGTAAGTATCCATAGCAACTTACTCTCTGAACATAACCTGCTCCGGAGCAGGGTTAGTTTACTTCAGAAGTATTCAGCACATACATGAGGCTCCAGTGGGCTTGACAGATTGCTCACAATATTAAATATGTTGTTATATCGATATATAAAACTATTAAAACAAGGTTATGTATATATATATATATATATATATATATATATATATATGAAGAATGATTGCACAACCACTAAATAGGTGGCGATATTCACTAAGTATGTAAATCGTCATTAAACAAAAGAAGAAGAAAGGGTCCGTTTCCCTGGTGACTCGTCAACTCGTTGCTCTGTTGAGAATGTCGTGTTAACCTTGAACATACTCTGGGTTGACTGAACTTACTCCTGGGCATGTTTTTGGAACCAGCATACCTCGAGTATAAGCAAGGTTTGGATTAATCAACCAAGAGTTCAGTGTATGTTTTTTTAAATTTTTTTTTATTGGAGAAATAGAGTACAGATAGGCTTAACAGAAATCAAATCCTTATGCAAACATTAATTAACCAGGTTATAATTCTTTCTGCAGTTATTAACTATATATACATATTTGTACATACATATATACACATGTGAAATAATCATTCATGTACATGCACATGCTATCTAAGTATACACTGTACATACAAACAAATGCATATATTCCAATTTACAGAGCCCTCCAAAAACAAAACAACTTTCCACCCAACCACCCACCCACCCGCCCGCCAACTCTCCGTCTGCCTGATACGTGCCACATAGGGAGGAATACTAAAAAACAACCAGGAGTGGAATGGATCTTAGATCAACATCTCTTTCATCCAAGTCTTCTCTGTCATCTCCCCCTAAATATCTTATAGAGTTCAGTGTATGTTTGACGGTAAGATAACCTTGCTTTCTGGAATCCCCCCAGATTAGACAGATTGTTGATTGCTTACTAGATTAATCGCATCCAAAATAAAAGTTTGTGTTTACATAATATATGTGTGTGTGTGTGCTGTGTATAATTATTATGTATATATAAATACACACACATGCATGTATATATTTAAGAAAAAATTATTATATATAAAATATTTATATTTATATATTATATAAGTATATGTACAGTATATACATGCAAATATTTCTTAAATATATACATGTGTGTGTATTTAAATATACAAAATAAGTTTACACAGCACACACACATATATTATGTAAACACAAACTTTTATTTTGGATGCGATTAATCTAGTAAGCAATCAACAATCTGTCTAATCTGGGGGGATGTGTTTAATCGCGATTAATCGTTTGCCCAGCATTAATAGACAGCAATTAGACAGCAATTTAATTACCGCTGTCAAATAGACAGTGATTTAATTACCACTGTCAAGGTCCAGAAAGGTACTAAAGACATCGTTAAAACAGTCGACGTGACTGCAGTGGTTCAACCTTAATTTTATGAAGCAACGAGAATACTTTTTGTGCGCAAAAACAAAACAAAAATAATGACTTTATTCAACAATTCTCCTTACCCAGTTGACGCAGTAAACACAGTGCAGCGCTTCCGTGTTTACGTCCGAACGCCGTCACTTCATAACAGTAAGGCTGAACCACTGTAGTCATGTTGACTATTTTAACGATGTCTTTAGCACATTTCTGGACCTTGGCAGTGGTAATTAAATTGCTGTCTATTGAGGAGTCAGATAGCTCTCGGATTTCATCAAATTGCCATAATTTGTGTTCCGAAGATGAACGAAGGTCTTACGGGTGTGGAACGACATGAGGGTGAACTAACCCTTTAAGTGATTTGTGGTTGCACAGTCGTGTGTGCAAGTTTACAAAAATCTGCAATTTTAAAATTGCTCTAAATGTATTCATATTTATAACATGTTACTTTTTTGTTTTATTTAGTATTTTGTCTTAACATGTTGCATAATGTGAAGCTAGACTATTTAAGGGTTGATTTACAGCAAAAAATTAAAAAGTTTTTAGAGATTTTGGTCATACTGCCCACCCCACATGTGTACGCCCTATGGGACTCTTATTTAGAAGAGAAAGCATTACATGTGGGATATTTCTGTCTCGGGGAGACACAAGGTGACTTTTTTGTCTTTTTCTCAGTACATCAGTCTGTGGGTAATGTCCTGGGACATCAAGTAACCGCAGGCTAATGAGATGGCCGAACCCCAGACGCTTGACACTGAATTCAATTAGGCTGCTCTTTCACTACCTGTTACAGAGGTAGGAACTGGTGTGAGAAAAGTCCTTTGGGAAAAACATGTTTGTCTGAGTGAAAAAGAGAGAGAGAATTAGAAATAGAGAAATAACAACAAATTACACATACACCTGGCCATTTTTACCGGATCATTCACTGTGTTGGAAATATTCTGTGCAATAATTCTTAGCCAAAGTCTGGTCTATTTCACTGTGCTGTAAACTGACACAAAGCTCTGCCTCTGATAGATGAATACTGCAGTCAATTCATCCATAAATTTCTTACCTGGAAAACGCATCCACTGCGATGTTGTCCTGTCTATGCTGGAGTTCATGGTAATGGCAGTGACATAACCTTTTTATGCTGTCTACAGGCCTCTTTTTGTCAGTATGTCACTCATGACAAAGCACTGGACTTCTGGGTAAAGTGTGTTTGTGTAGCATCAGCAGTCTCAGAGATACGGCTGGCATTTGGTACCGTTTGCATCAGCGTCTCTACCGCAACACGGGGAAACACAATGAAAATGGAGACAGATGAATACAGATGGCCGCATCTCAGAGGCTCCCGTAAAAACGGCTATGTGGTGAAGGAGCTGCAGCAAACAGCTCAACCTTAGCTTTTCTTCAGCGTCAGCAGGGTTGGGCTAGAGGAGAGATGGCTCATGTGGTTGTTGATGATTTATCTTGTCAAGAATCTCCGGTTATTTCTCTCTCGCTCGCTCGTTTTAACACAAGCACGCATACACGGTGTGCTCTTGTCTATTCTGTGTCAGTCATGCACACTGGGCTCAAAATAGATAATAAGATATTTTTGATTGTGCTGTAAAAACACTGGGTAATGTTATTTTCTTGACTTTTAATTTGAATTACAAAAGTAGGCCATGTTCTTTGATTAACATGCTTTGTTGTTTTTGAAGTATTCTCATGGAGCCACATTTTTGGATGAATATCAGGTTATTCTGGCCAAGAACTGCCCACTTAGATAGGAAGAAACTGACATAAGTAAAGCGACCAAACACAACTTTTTCCAAAATAGGTTAGATTTGTTCAAAATTATAGACTGGCATGAAAAAAAAACAAACAAACAAAAAAACACTAATGAGACTATTTCTATAACACATAACTTGGAAAACAAAGTGTGATATCAGATTTTCTGATGGCCGTGTTGTCCAAATTTTCACTTGTCCTGTTTTTAATTTAAATGTATTTTATTATATTATACATGTTTAAATACATTTTTTACATGCAGTATTTAATATTTATTTAATATAAAATATTGCTTATTATAATACATTATTTTACATTATTCATATATAGTTTTCTGGTAACACTTTAGTATAGGGAACATGTATTCACAATTAACTATGACTTTTCCCTCAATAAACTCCTAATTTACTGCTTATTAATAGTTAGTAAGTTAGTTGTTAAGTTTAGGTATTGAGTAGGATTAAGAATGTAGAATAAGGTCATGCAGAATAAGGCATTAATACGTGCTTAAGTAAGCAATAAGGTACGAGAGGCTGTGCTGTATCGTGAATAAGTCACGGCTGAAGGGCGTTGTTAAGCACGACGCGAAGCAAAGGGCCTGCAACCTCTTCACCCGTGATTTATTCATGATATAGCACTAGCCTCGAGTACCTTATTGCTTTTAGAAAACGGTTACCACACAATACAAATATTAAAGCCAAAAATATGCAACTTTCATGAAGTAAACTTTCACTAAAAGCCTTCCTTCCGCCGGAAAAAATAGTCCCTGACCGTGAACAGCAACAGAAATTACATTGTTACGCCATTAGATGGCGGCAAAGGCTGTCTTTATGAGTGTGTCAGACAGTAGCGATGACTTTTACATTGAAAAGACTGAATTGTTGTGAACACATAACAACACGCAACTGACAAATGCTTTGGCTAGCGCTGTCAGTCACGGGAAAACCCCTTAACTGTTAAAAGGACAAGATAATACATTGGACATTTAAACAGATTTTTTATTATGAACATAGGACTGACCTGAAGGAAAATGCTAAATCTGAATGCAGGTAATAAACTCGCTCACTCAATCTCTTTCTCACAATACTCTTCTAGTTTTACATAATACAGTAAGCTTCAATGAACAATATCAATTGAGAACATATAGTTTACGTTGCTAAGAGTGGTTGCTAAGGGTGTTGTGTAGTGATACACAGAACCGTTGGGTGAAGCGGTCATAGCTGTGTTTTATCGTGAATAAAACACAGCTATTGACCAATCAGAATCAAGGAGAGGAGAGAACTAACTGTTTTATAATTACTAATAAACAGCCAATATTCTAGTAAAATGCATGCTAATAAGCAGCTAGTTAAAACACCCTAAAATAAATTGTTACCAGTTTTCTTTACAAAGACAGCAGTAATAGCTTGAGGTCATTCTTGCAATTTTGACAAATCAGTATTAGCCAATAAATGTACTCGAACATACACTGGCTTTGTTTGGTAACCCCAAACCATCTCACACTAAATTATTGGCCAAATCATCCTTATTTTTGAGTCCTGAGTATACAATTCTGCTCGTGGATATTTAGTTTAATTGCAAATAAGTGCCTCAAGCAAAATTGTATTTATTTCATATATCTATATTTCTAAGATTTGATACCACTTACCAAGAAAGCTTTAGGCAAAAAAAAAAAAAAGCATCTGAGGTTATGACTTTTCCAGAAGCACCATTTTTCCCAAAAATTCATTGCTTTATGAATTTAAGTTTTCCTAAGCATAGCAACTATGTTTTGTTTGATTGGTGGGAAACTTGCGCGTTCCCCGAGAAACGGTGGGACCTCAAAGTACGCAAAGTTTCTCGGGAGTACGCAAAAGCTTCTACAAGCATTGACATAATTTTTCCTCCCATCTCATTTTTTTTTTTTTTTTTACATCACCATGTCCCTTTAGGGGCTCCGTATTGGTAGCCACATTCATAATGAAATCTCATTGGTCCACACCATAACTTTATATTAAACTTCACATACGTTCTAATTGCCTGTGATTGTGTATTATCATGCAGTTTTGTCATTTTCAGTGTAGACAGACAAATGACTTTTGACAAACTTCTTGTCGGTCATGGAACTTTATTGAAACAGTGTTAATGTTGTGATTGTTAATCGAGAACAACACTTTTATCAACCAAAGGTTGTTGACACAGTAGCAATCTACTTGTATAAATCACCTTGTGTGTTCTATGACTGAGAAAAACATAAGTGACTGAAGTAAATGGCTTTTATTCAGACGCTGTCAGCATGTTAAGTTCAAGTCCATCAGGATTTCAAATATACAAAACAAACTGGCAAAGCCTCTCTAGATGTCTGACAGAATACTGAAGCACAACAGAAGTAAAGAGCAGAAAAAAAAGAACATGACAACATTCTGCTCTCAGAAATTAGTTCCACGTGAGTGGCGAAAAAGCTTCTGCTAGAGTTTGAGAACAACACGGGCCTGTGAGGATGGAAGTTAGCACGTCACCGAGAATGCATTAAGACCATGCTTCCAATCTAGCTATAATACATACCATATGCTGCAAACTCCAACATTCATGAACAAAACAACATCTTAGATAAGAGAATGAGAAGAAAAGTGGGTAATTTCTTTCAAAAATAGCTATGGAGGAAAGAGGGCCAATTGCATTTACTACAGAACATGCTAACTGCTAATCTAACCCTGAACCGCTGGTGTTTTCTCTGCTCCCATTTACCCAACAGATGGGACGTTGTCTTCAAGACACATAAAGACCTTCACCATCAAGCGCCATTGAGGGATTTAGAAATGTACTTGACAGTTTTTTCTATCAGGCTGTCCCATGACACTCTGATGCCACCCTTAACATGTGATGTAGCGAGCTAGTGTAAGCCTGGTATTGTGAAGCCCCAGGGCGGACGCATGGTGTGTGTTACTGTTTTTACACAACTGGCCACGGCTTTCCTCTAGAGTGAAGTTGCCGGTGGGACCATTCGTCTTTCTGGCCACGCTTTCAATTACTGAGCGGTGGCCTCCAAAACAATCCTTCAGCAGCTAGCATGACAGACAGAGCCGGGAGTTTTGAGAGACTTCGGATAAAACCACAAAGGGTGATCGATAAGTCATCAGGGACAGGGGGAGGAAGAGAAAGCGAAGAGGAGTGGGAGGGAAGTAGAGAGTAAGGCAAGGAGATTCCTGTTTGGATTATTGTATTAAAGTTTGAACTTCATTCGTCTTCGTCCTCGTGCACGTTACAGTTCATTGGTTGCTGTGATAATTTTAGTGTTGTTTTTGTGACATTATTACCTTAATTGCAGAGGTTTCTGTTAAAGCATCTGATATTGGAATGTTGTAGTATATTAGTATTATAGATGCATGATATATAAGTACCAATAATTAAGGTTATTGGCTGATATTTGGGATGTTTAAATTTATCTGTGTCGGTCAAAATTGGCTATTTAATTGTACATGCTAATTTCCCCTATCTTTGAAGTTATCTAATGCTCACTTAATATTGACTTTTCACTTTTCAAATGTAATATTGATAATATCTCAAAATGAATATCCATTTTTCAGTTTCCAGTTCCCTGGCAGTATGACGTCACATTAGCCACAGGCCCCGCCCACGAATGTTGACAGACACTGCCGTTTTAACATAGAATCGCCCTGAGCGAGTTCACAGCGAGTTGTACACAGTCCGCCATTGCTGCACTGACGAGAATGTCTCCCAAGCGTTTTAGGTGTTCTGTAGCTGGATGGATTAATCCACATAGCTCTCCCATTTACTCCTGAAATCTGAGCCGCTGAAGACGAGGTGGATTAATTTTGTTTTCGAAGAAAATGCTCCCTCAACTCTACCGAAATTCGTTTATGTCTGCGCGAATCATTTCACACCGGACTGCTTTGTGAACGAATATCAATACAAAGGGACAATACAAAACAGAGGTTGAGCTAAAAAGTTGTTAGTCAAGGATAGATCTGTACAAACTGTTCGTGATCCAGCTTACAGTCTCCAGAGTGATACTGGATACGGCAGTAATGAAGGTGAGAGCACTTTATTACAGTTCATCGGAGTTGATTTACGGATATAAAGTTTACTAGTTTATTAAGCACCACCCGAAAAGGCATAAGGTCTTTATATATTTGTTTACTGTTAGTTGTTTCTGTGTACTTCGCTGTGTATGTTGATGATAATGCAAGGGAGAGAGAGAGAGTTTATGGATAATATTTTAATGCACACTTGCACTGTGTTTTATTAAGCTCTTACAGAGATTTTCTAGAGTGAAAACAGACACTTCATCTTTTGTGTGAAGTACAATAAACATCATAAACCTCATCTGTAAAGTTTTGGTCATCGTTCGGACGGTACAACAGGCTTGTACTAATATAGTGGATAAAAACAAGAAGACAATATAAGTTATAACCGTAATTGAACTAAACTATACCTGTTCTATCTCCATGCAGCATATATTCGCAGTTTCTGACATTATTGTGCGTCCTGACTATAGACTGTAAAAAAATATGGACGACGCCCCTTCACTCTCGTCCATTGTAGTAACTGAAGCCGCCAGTGTGTCTATATGGCGCTGACATCTTGAGTCTCGAATCTGCCCATAGTGAACTTGAAACCCGAGTCTGCGCAGTAGTGAGCACGAAGTGGAGCCGCGATATCAAAGTCCCGCCCAAACTCAGAACAACTTATTATTTCGGTGTGAAATAAACAGTTATGGAAATGTAGAAATTAAAGTTAAAGCTCCAGTCACCTTGCGAAGATCCAGAAAAAAGTCTGTTGGCGCCTCAGTGACTACTTCACTCGGAGAAGCTGTCAACCTCAGCTGTCAATCATGACGTCACACCACCGTTTTTATAGCATCAAATAACTAACTAAAACCAAACTTATTTAAAGAACGAACACTTGAACTAACACCAGCGTGATAAAAACTGCTTAATATGACAGAAATTGTCTTTGGAAAAAAAATTTGAAGTGTAATTTAATTGTTTAGGTCGTCTCCCGTCCCACTGGAAAACATGGAGAGGGCGGGGTTTATGACCTATACTGCTTCCAGCCACCTGGGGGCGATCGAGACGTTAATATAAAGAGACTTCACTTTTCAGGACGCTTGGTCCTGACTGAATCCTGTCACCGGAGAATCAGCTCGTGAAGCTCCGCCCTCTTAGGCCGAGTGCAGCAGCTCATTTGTCAACCACAAAAAGTGGCAATTTTAACATGCTATAAAAAATTATCTGTTGGGTATTTTGAGCTAAAACTTCACATACACACTCTGGGGACAACAGAGACTTATTTTACATCTTGTAAAATGGGTCATAATAGGTCTCCTTTAATGACTGGTATTTGATATGTAGTTACTTAGAGTTAGAAGAATGTCTAAAGTGGACTATCAAAATAAATTGTTACCCATAAAAATAATTACTTCTCAGACTTATCGGTTTTAATATCACTGCCCACTGTATTTCAATGCATTCGTGCAAACATCCAAATAAAGCAAAAACAATTCTGTTTATACCTCATTATGACTCTATGCAGTCCTGTTTTGCATTTTTGCTGCTCAAAACAGTAAATTGGGAAGTGTGGAGAGAATGATTGAACCTAAACCCCTCAGAGCAGGTATCGGCTGTCCGCACACACTCCCCGAGCTCTCCAAGTTGAGAGGAGAATTTGTACGATAACAAAGCCTGCGCATGTTAATGGAGCCTGTTTAAGTGCCCTGCAGCACCGACAGAGCTGTCAGCCATCGCTCTCACGTGTACCACTTATCTGACCCCGCAGCAATGCACGAAGGGATATGACGGGCAGCCCGTCAGCCATGGGCATTACAAGATTAGCAGAAATGCGTCAGACAAATTTATCATCTTCGCCTGCCACCCTCATCCTGTTTTATCCTTTGCTTTTTCCATTCCACTTTCAGCCTTTGCTCAACTTTTTTTTCTTGCTCTCATCAACACATTCTTTATGAGGTGTGAACTTTTGACTCCTGAGCTATAAAAGAAGCCTTTCTCGATCAAACTTTACTAGAAATTTATCTTGAAGAGCTGCTTCAAATCTTGTCACCACGCAAGTCTTGGCTGACATACACTATTTCGGTCACAATTGTGAGCAAACCCAGGCTTTCCGATGCATTTATTTGTCTGACTTCAGCCTCTCCTTTTCATTACATTTTTTAACGTGAGACTGCCTTGAGTTCATTGCTAGGTCCGGTCTGCCTTGGGTCTAGCCTTAAGTCAAAGAGCTAAGCGCTAAGGATAACAACAACTCCTCTCCTGTAAGCAATGGGTATTTCTGGAATCTTCATTTCACAGTGGTCGGTGGATGGCAGCATCCATAGGCCAGGACAACCTTCACAGAAACACAAAGGCTACTGTAGGCTCGCTTTATTGTCTGTAACTTTTTAAAAATAGTTTTAAAATGCTGTCCGTCTTCCCGAATTCACCTGAAGCATTTCTCTTTAATGGAGCCTCACTTAAAAGCTGTTGTTGCCAGGGCGACATACATTACCTCAGTAATAACTAAAGGCAGACATGGACCATTTCCTGCTTTTCATCATCCTACAGCCGCGTTTAACCTTGACGCACAATCTTTAGTCTGGCCCTCTGAAGCGAGTCCAACTTCAAAAGAAGGTGAGATTAAGCAAGCCTTAACTGTGATTCAGACCTGAGTGTCCGTTTGGTTCTGACCAGGCGTCAAAATGCAACTGAAATGAAAATGGCCTTGAATGATAATATGCCATGAAACAACTAAATAAGTAAATAAAACATAATTGAACACGAATCATTTCAGAATATCTTAAGATCTTAAAAATCTGAAGGCTTATGCTTAATTGCTTGGAATAATCAAGTATAATTGATGAGTTGGACCAGATAATGAATGAAACATGTCCTTTATCATCCATCCATCCATCCATCCATCCATATCACTGTCAATCGGATTCTTTATGCATGAAAAATAGCCTATATATTAGGAAGAAAGCAAGCAAAGATCGCTGCCGTTATAATCACTGAAGCTATTAATTGTAACGCGAGGTACACAAAGCTGCACTCTTTGCGAAAACTCCTGTTATAATCAATGAAGCTGTCTACGTTGTGCAATGAATCTCTTATTGACATTGTTCATACTCAGTAGTGTTGAGGGGATTCTGACTTACTTGAACACATCTGATTGGCCATTGCATTCACATGCTCAACAGATATGTCTGTGATTGGCTACAAAGCTCAATGCTGCAAAACACGTTGTAAATAGAAACCTTTGACGCTCTTCACAGAGTGCTTACACAGACACTCAAGGGAGCATTTAAAGCAACTGGTTATCAGTAGCTGCGTTTCCATTACCCTTCAAATTGCTCAAATTGTAATTGCGAATGGAAACAAAAACTCCCAAATATCGCAAAAAAGTTTTAACGCTCGCATGAGGTGGTTTTTCAGGCAATTCGAAAAAGGAATATTTCGCAAAACTGCAATGGAAACAGTTTTTTCGCATTAACATGTCACCTGATGTACAGTCACATCATCATTCTTTAAATGGGGGGTATAATGCTATTTCATGTATTCTGACTTATTTACACTGTTAAAGAGTTGGATTCTCATGCTAAACATGGCCAAAGTTTCAAAACACGTTTTCTGTTCCAAAAATTCTCTTCCAAATCCTTACAGGATTCGGACTTTTTTTTTCGAGTATCAGCCTGAGTGATGTCAACAAGGGCGGAATTCCTTGTACGGGCACACACGTGGACCTGAGCAAGAGCGCAAGAGCACGCCCATCAACGTGCGTTCGGGTTTACGGAAGTCGTCGGCAGTGCTGCACAGGTCACAGGACTTCACGAAATCAACAATGTCACCAAAGCAGTGTTTTTTTTGGTTGTGAGGGAAAGATAACCTTGCTTCCCAAAGAACCCAGTGTTCAGTGGAGCTGAGAGTTTTGTGCTCACGCATTACATTGATGCGCTCTCGATATTTGTTATTAAAATAACCATAGAAACTGATAGTTGCAATCACTTTTTTATTGGTTAAAATGAATGAAGAATATCTCGTGTTTTTCCGTGGCTGCTCGAGGCCTCAGGATCGGCGCTTATGGTTTCATAAACAAGGCCCAGTTCTAAGCTGGATTTACAGATCATTTGAAACTGAAAGATGGAGCAGTCACAGCGATAATGATCCCGGTCATGAATCGGAACCGCAGGTGGTGAGTAAAACTGCTTCAAATGTCTGTTTTGTTGGCAGTAGGCGCCTAAGTGCATATAATGTAAACAACACGAACGTAGTGAATTCATAAATTCATTATTCATCATTCATACGCTATATTCATTATAGTGATTCAAAAATTATCCATGGCATGGATAATGCGATGGTGTATTGTGTGTTTAAATACAGTTGTTTAGCTGACCATTGATAGCTTGTAGACGATCTCTACACAAAAGCTGCGCGTACTCGTGACTCTAGCTCCGCTCACACGGCACGCCTCCAGGCGCTCGGCTGTTTTTGTAAATACTCGGTACAGCGTATGTACCTTTTATAAATATGATTAAACTAAAGACTTTTTGGAGATATGAAGGATGCACTACTACTCTATAGGTACTCAAGATTAATATGAGATTGGCAGAAACTGTGTGTGATACCCCCCCTTTAAAGATAGCGTGGTATGTTTGTACAGAAGACGAGACGGGGTGGTTTTCTTTTCTTATTTATGCATCTCTTTCCTCGCGCCTCAGCTTCACCCCATAAATGCAGCGGAAGGATGCAAAAAAAAAAAGAAAACGAGGACGGGGTATTCGAAGGAAATCTTATTTCTATATTGGAATATTCTTGATCCCTCGAACGTCAGTTTAAAGCGTCATCAGCTGCGCTCGAGCCTCGAAGGATCTTATGTTATTGAAGTTTGACATCTAATACTAATAGTATGAATCTATTACCAATTAGGCTAATAATTAACATACTAGAAACTAATAGTATTAGATGTCTATGCACCTATGCATCCTCGCTTATAGCTCCTCAGGAAGCTTTCTCACTCCTCGTTCCTCACCTCCTCGCGGTGCATTTATAGAATTTAAATGGCATTTATAGAATTAAAAAAAAAAAAAAAAAAAAAACGGTTTCCAGGTCACAGGCTGGAGGATAAGGAGCAAAGAAATGCGGAAGCATCCATTTAAGTATTGAAAAGCACCCAGGGAAGCATGCAGTATATGACGGAGAAGGGCTTCCAGAAGCCGTGGCAAATATTACGCTCTAAATAAAGAAGTATCTTTTAGAAAATGACTTATCACGAGAGGAAAATGACTCATCGCGAGAGTTTTAGTCGCATAACATCGGTTAATGGAAACGCCGTCATTTCGCAATAGTTTTTTATCGACATTTAGAAAATATCGCATCTATCTATCTATCTATCTATCTATCTATCTATCTATCTATCTATCTATCGAATTTGCAGTTTATTTTAACTATACAACGTCCTTACATTCAAATTTGTGCAGCTTACTACTTAAATTCTAATTAAATTCAAATTGTAATTTAAAATGCATTGTCAGTTCAGTTTAGACTGGTGCACAGCCCTGGTCCAACTGAGCGCTAGTGTATGTTCCATTATGAAACACCACTCAATATTCCTTGGACCTGCTGCATAAAACAGTGCTTTCATCAGCAAGTGTATAATTCAGTAATATTTAATGAATGCTTTCTTGTCATTATCAGTTATAGTGCTGATTAAAAGTCAAAACCTTCCAGTTCAATGTCATTTTTCTCCTTCCTGATTACCTCTCCCTTATTCTCTACTCTCTTGCAGTACATTTATCGCTCTCCCTCACTTCACACACTCACTTTCGTGCCCTCTACCTTCCTCTCTTTCCTACTCTTTCAATCTATCAGCATGTGTTCCCAGCACTTCCTGGCACCTTGGCTCTGCAGTAATATAACTGTAGCTAAACAATAGCTTACAGTAAAACCCTGGAATGAGATCAATGGTTTGTTTTATTAGGGGAGGAGACAGACATGCCTGGATCCATGTCTTTCCTCATAATGATAACAGTAACTTGATTGTACATTGTCTGATCCAATTCATTTACGTTTAAATCTTTGTAACAGCATTTTCAAATGTCTGCAAGTAAATATGGTTACATAAATATTAGCGTCAGTACAGAAAGGTCAGCAGTTATATCTCTGCCTGCATAGACAACTGCCTTTTAAAGGGGTGTTTACACTGACAGTGATTAAATTGCTGGAGGTGCCCAAGTGTCCGTGCTGTTGGTTTATAGTAGGTGTGTTATACTTGAGTGCTGTAACCTAACTGTATCAGGCAGCAGATTACTTTTTGCACACTTATTGGTAATTGCCACATCATGTCGTAGCTCATTTGCATAGTTTAGCTCTGTTCACTTTAGTTGCATCACCAGAAATCAACAACTTTTACTTAAAATGAACGCATTTAGGCTGATTTGCCACTACAGATAATAGTCGTAGGAGTAAATGTGTGCTAAATGAACACATTTGGCATTTACAGTATGTTTCACTGGCTTTTCAGTGTCCCATGCCATAAGCACTGCGCTTTTAAGATGCCATGTCAAATGAAAATAGTTGTGACATGCAGCTCAGCAGATGAGTCGAGTGGGGATAAATAGATTTACATATAGACAAGCCGACTATTTATGTTACCAATGAGGTATGGGAGTTGCTGCACCAATAAACACGCTATATATATATATATATATTTACAATACATATTGTTTCAAAGCAATTTTACATAAATAGTGCCTTAATTACTCAGTGAGCAAGCCAAAGACGACAGTATCAAATATTAAAAAATTTTATAGTTTATAGATTCCGATAGAGTTTGGAATTAGCATGTTGCTGAGCTAAAGACATAGTTATGTGCCATTTACATCTTTATATGTTGAGCATGTATATAAATAGGTTTTGGATCAGAGCTTAAATGCTCACATGCTCAGTTGAGTCATATGTTATATGGCCAAACAAACAGTATAACAATTTTTTTCTGTGTATCTTTTTACAGAAAGAACATTCCACCATAATTCTGCAGAATGATGAAGATTTCAAAAAGGAGTATGCAAAAGCACAATGATTTAAGTCCTGAATCAAATGGAACGACCTCCCCTGCTATCTCTTGGCAAATTGAGCCATCAATCTGCAGATTTAACAATGATAGGGCAAAGAAGAAGCAAATGAACACTCCCATTGCCCTCTTAAATTAATTAATAAAACAAAGGAGAGATGGGTCCCACACAGCACTTAAATTATTCAGAGGTGTCTTGCCGCTTTGATTAATGGACCTGCAAGGATGCAATGTCAGAGAGAGGTAATCTCTATGGTGACACTCCATGTTCAAACATAAGATTTTAAGGTCGGTGGGATGGCGCGAGGGTCATTTGGGTGAGAAGTGTATAGCATAGGTGTAAAAGTGCTAGTGCTAGTTGTCACATGAGTAAGATGTCACAAGGATTATATCTTGGTAACTGTAAGGTTCTGAGACAAAAGTCAAAGCAGTGGTTTTGTATGTTGGTTTTCATACACTTAGCTCAAACTTGTTGTAAATAAATATGATTTTCATGAATTTTATTCTCTAAACTAAAATTTTTATGTTTTTGTCAACATAAAGCAATAAACAATTATAAATCAATAAAACCACGTGAACCACAGCATACATTCAACTACAATGAAGGACCGACCAGTTAAAATGTGTACTCAAAGGTTTTTCATTAATGTCATGTTGGGTAAGGTACTCTAAAAAAGTAATTTATTACTAGCTACTAATTACATCTTCAACAGTGTAATTAAATGACTGTACTATTTACTCTCTCAAAAAATATTCCATTACTTATTACTAATTTTAATTACTTATTACTTTTTAAATCCCATATCAACCTTGTCCAGCTAAACAATACAAGGGTAGACATGAATCTGCTCTTCTAATTCTTTCAGATAAACAATTTAACATTAGATGTAAAATTTTGGTGTTAATTCCACTATTTTTTTTATAGAATTGTTCTATAGTCTATACAGTATTTAATGCAATTACATTTGAAGTAACTGAAATTAAATTACAGAAAAATTAAGAGTAATCGCTTACTTTACTTTGTCAAGGGAAAAGTAATTAAATTGCAGTAATTAATTACTTAGTTGTTACGTTTTAATTGCATTTTATATCCCTTTTTTATTTTTCATTGATTGTTTTGTGCTTCATAATTGTTTATTTTTAAATTTTCCTGAAATATGGAACACATATTTATTTATATATTTATAATATTTATATTTATACATCATATTTAATGTGCTATTAAATATCAGGTTTCAAAACCATTGTGACAACTGACCCCATATAGTGTGTCAACATACCCTGGTCTTGAAAAGTCTTTTTATTTTATTTTATTTTTTTCTTGGGCAGTAATGGTGGACTTAAATAGTGGAGTTCAATAATGTTCTTTAAGTTAAGTTAGTTCTTATGTTCAATTAGTTTGTCACAACCAGCCCTTGGCTTTGCCAATTTAGGTACTTCTGCTTTTTGGTCGTAGTAATACTACATTTAATGAGCGTTTGTTGAGTTTTAGCTAGAAGAAAGCCTGTTAAGCAACATATTTGCTATATACTGCCTACTTGTTTACAGTAATTACAGTATATTCGGCAAAGGATTGTAGCTTGGTGCTTAACACTGCTCTTTGTTTTTTCTCCCTACTACTTTTCCTATTGGTTTTCTCCATGCATTGCTATGGCAGACTGACTCACTCAAGGGAATTTTTGAAAATAAGGGTAGAGGGAAAAACATTGTGTGTTCGTGTGTGTTCGTGTGTGTGTGCGTGCGTGTGTGTGTGTGTGTGTGCGTGTGTGTGTGTAGGAACCTGGCAGAGCTGTCTTGCCTACAGCCAACCTGCCTGCAGATCACTCTGGCTGCAGGCTGAATATCTCCCATCACAGTGGCAACCCAAACACCACAGCCTCCTCTCACCTCAACCCTTCCTCCTCCTCCTTCTCTCCTCCACCTTTCTCACAATCTCCCTCTCACTCGCTTATCTGCCTTGTCAGGTCAGTTTCTTCATTGGCTTTCTCTCAGCCTCAATAGTTCAGTGCTGCCAACAAAACAGTTCCCAGAACCGAAGTCTGTCCCACAGTGTAAAGAAATACTGCCACTGAAATCCACCACACCACTAGACTTCACATCACATAAACACTAACCTGTCCTCCCAGCACACATTACAACAGTCCCATTGAAAAAAGGGTGTTTCCGTACCTTTAAAATGCCACCGAATCGAATGTTAGTGTAGCATCCTGTCTGCTGAAATGTCTTTTTAATAAGTCTACAAAAGTTAATGGAGAAACATTGAGCTTTGGAGGCATTTTCTTGGTTAGATAAAGTGCTGTGTAAATGCTTTTTGAGTTGTGAGCTCAAGCTGTTAATGTGATTCCTTTAATGTCTCACAACATAAAGAGATACAAATTAAAACAGCTTGTTAAGATCACTTGGCCACTTAAAATGGAAATTTCAGCTTCATTCAGATACTTTCACACTTTTATTGAAGTTTCTCATCTGTTGGTAAGTTACAACCCATATACATGCATGTATATATATGTAACGGAGGCCAGCTAGTAGTCGCTGTGCGAGTAAACCTCACTCCTCTGATCTCAAGAGATGCTCTAGCGACTGACGCTAGAGGTTGCAATGTAACAATGTAACCCCTCACCCAGGTCCTACTCACCCCGCTCTGCACGGGCCTCGAACCTGGGTCTCCGGCGTGGGAGTTGAACGCTCCAACAAGGAGGCTAAAGGCTGCAACCTTTAGCGCCAGTTGCTAGAGCATCTCCTGAGATCAGAGGAGTGAGGTTTACTCGCACAGTGACTACTAGCTGGCCTCTGTTACACTCACCCCCCTAAACCTCACTCCCATTCGGGTCACGGCACCAATGTAACCCCTCACCCAGGTTCTACTTGCTCCGCTTTGCACGGGCCTCGAACCTGGGTCTCCGGCGTGGGAGTCGGACGCTATGTGTGGCATGTGTGATGATTTGGTGCTCAAGAAACATTTGTTATTATTATAAATGTTGAAAACAGTTTTTGCTCCCTTAATATTTTTGTGGAAACAGTGATACATATCATTCAAAAGTAAAAAAAAACTGTTATTCAGCAAAGATGCATTAAATTGATCAAAAGTTACAGTAAAGACATTTATAATGTTACAAAAGTTTTCTGTTTAAATGCTGCTTCTATTCATCAAAGAATCCTAAAAAGTAGTATCAACAAACATTCAACAATATTCAACAATAATAATTGCTAATTAATGTGAATTTATTTATAAATATACCACTGGTTAATTAGCAAATTAATGTTTGTTCATACATTGGGTTTATACAACTTGAAATGTTAAAAGTATGTGAAAATTATTGAAAATATCATTGACTTATATTAATAAATTCTTTGCAGAATTGTTCATATTTATTTAATTTCTCATGTTAATGAACTGAACCTTTTTGTACAGTCCGCCCCCCAAGAATCATTCTACTTCTGCTAGTAAATAAACATTGTAGTCTTTAAATGTGTGCTTGTATCTCTAAAGCTCAGATGAATTTATTTTAGGTCATCAAACACTACTGTAATGAAGCCTTAAAGGCTGCTCTCACTAACTGACCAACAGGACAACTGTCTTCTGTTTCAGACATACCCGGTGCTGTACACACTGTTGGCAATGCTTGTCTTTCGAGAGAATGAGGATTTTCAGATCTGTGAATAGCCTACTTCAAGCAACCGGGAGCTCTCTGAAGCTCTCATGTACCTCATCTTCTGAAGACAGGCAAAACCGTGGGGAGGCTACAGCTACAGGCGTGAGTTTGAAGCACAGGTGTCCCTCAAGGTGTTGTATTTTTATCCTTTATGTGTTTTTATGATGTTCTCTTCTTTGCTTGTTCCTTCTTGACATTTTTAAAGCTCCTTGACTATATTGTCTTCTCATGGAGGGAATAAGTCTCAGAAATAAACAAGAGAACTGGGGGCTGATCGCGCCAGCTGTGCGTAATTTACAGTGTAGCCTAGTTGTGGTTAAAACTTGTGAACAAGTAAATATTTGTTGACTTGCACTATTAAATTTAGGTGAAACACAACCTCACATATAAACTAAATATTTACAAGAAGACTTCAATCGATTGGAAAGAACTCGCAGGCTGATTGGATTACATTATTGAGCTCATGTTTTGTGTGACAGACTTTAATCCTTTAAATATGTGGATTGATATGTACATTATAAAACAACTGAATTCTTAATGGTTGTCAACAATGAAACTATTTAAACGGTGCACTTTATATGTGCATTGCCTTCTGTCACTTTTTTAGCAAAACAAAAAAAGTAAATTAGTAAAAAAGTAAACTTTACCAACCCCAAACTTTTAAATGGTAGTTTTCATTATTCCAGTTTGGTTCAGTATTCATGGTTTGGTTTGGTTAATTTATTTATGCTTATTTTGTTGAATCTATATATATATATATATATATATATATATATATATATATATATATATACAGTATATATATAATATACATTCAGGGGTGCCTGCAGGATTTTACTTCAGGGTACACACAGAACTGTTTTGATGCTTCGAATCTTTTCCCGATACAATCAGAGAAAAGCTTAAAAGATTTAAGAGGCTTCATTTTTCCATCCCTACTCAATAGTTTTAGGCCTTTTTGCAAATGTTTCAATGAGAAATGTTTTAGAGAGCGTTTACTCATTTTGATTCTGGTTTTAAACATTAACTATCTGTAATGTCATTTTTTGTGTGTGTGTGGAAAAAGCGCCAATTAAACAAAACTAAAATAGCCAATCAGATTTCTTTTCACCCATCCCCCACCAATGCACGCACATACTCACATTTCAGTGTACAACACACAAACGCACACCGTTATTTATTCTCATTCTCTCTTGCTTTCTCAATATGTCATGAGTGTACACATATTAATTATCAATTTAAAAATTATGTAAAAAAAACAGCATTAATTAGTGCCCTCTTACGGTACGCACAGTACGTACAGCTGCAGGAGCCACTGTATATATATATATATAAGTGTAAGGAATTGAGCGAGTTTGACAAGGGCCAAATTGTGATGGCCAGACGACTGGGTCAGAGCATCTCCAAAACTGCAGCTCTTGTGGGGTGTTCCTGGTCTGCAGTGGTCAGTATCTATCAAAAGCGGTCCAAGGAAGGAACAGTGGTGAACCGGCGACAGGGTCATGGGCGGCCAAGGCTCACTGAAGCACGTGGGGAGTGAAGGCTGGCCCGTGTGGTCCGATCCAACAGACGAGCTACTGTAGCTCAAATTGCTCAAGAAGTTAATGCTGGTTCTGATAGAAAGGTGTCAGAATACACAGTGCATCGCAGTTTGTTGCGTATGGGGCTGCATAGCTGCAGACCAGTCAGGATGCCCATGCTGACCCCTGTCCACCGCCGAAAGCACCAACAGTGGGCACGTGAGCATCAGAACTGGACCACGGAGCAATGGAAGAAGGTGGCCTGGTCTGATGTATTACGTTTTCTTTTACATCACATGGATGGCCGGGTGCGTTTGCGTCGCTTACCTGGGGAACACATGGCACCAGGATGCACTATGGGAAGAAGGCAAGCCGGCAGAGGCAATGCTTTGGGCAATGTTCTGCTGGGAAACCTTGGGTCCTGCCATCCATGTGGATGTTACTTTGACACGTACCACCTACCTAAGCATTGTTGCAGACCATGTACACCCTTTCATGGAAACGGTATTCCCTGGTGGCTGTGGCCTCTTTCAGCAGGATAATGCGCCCTGCCACAAAGCAAAGATGGTTCAGGAATGGTTTGAGGAGCACAACAACGAGTTTGAGGTGTTGACTTGGCCTCCAGATTCCCCAGATATAAATCCAATCGAGCATCTTTGGGATGTGCTGAACAGACATGTCCGATCCATGGAGGCCCCACTTCGCAACTTACAGGACTTAAAGGATCTGCTGCTAACATCTTGGTTTCTAATGGAGTTCATGCCTCGACGGGTCAGGGGTTTTTTTCGCAGCAAAAGGGGGACCAACAGGTAGGTGGTCATAATGTTATGCCTGATAGGTGTATATATATTATGAAAGCATAATGTTACCGTTGACATTTACATGAAGCAAAAAAAAAGGAGGACAGCTTCCAAACTACAAGCTAACATATAGTGCAACCAAACAAAGTACAGAGTTTTGTTACCTACTAACTAGGGTTAACTTTTCGTCCAATTTAAGAAAGACCTCACGGATGGCTGGTGCAACCCTACCCTGATGAAATAGATTCTGGAAGGATAGACAGAATCATTTCTCCTCATCCTTTGGTGATGGAGGTCTTACTTTTGCATTAGTGTCTTTCCAAACAAGCTCTTCACGTATCACCTACAGTTAATGGCTGGCCATGTTCATTAAGGGAAAAGCATCGCCATAGATACCACAACAGCCTTTCATCCGCCTCCCACTCACCGTCTCCATGGCAAAAACGGCCACCATTAGTAGTGCTCGTCTTCGAGTAAGATCATCAGTGCTTTTAATGACTGCAAGGCCACAAACTCCTCACACACTCTCAAACACACACCAGGGTCCTCTGGCATCATCAGACCTCGCAAAAGTGAAATGGTCAATTAGGATCCTGGCCAGCTAGCTCCATTACAGCCCAGCACATGGTCATCACTGGTCATTAAGACACCTGTGTCACCAAGAGCCACCAATTAGGCTCCGTTCCAGCAGACCCTGAGATCAGTTTTCAAATGCTAATGTCTGTTTCAAAGAGACTTCTTATTTCTTTCGCAGTTCTTGAAATGGATGCACGGTTTTAGATGGGATATACATAAATGAGTCACGCGCTCGCTCGGATGGCAATGATGGCAAGTCTATTAACAGTTGCGTTTAAGTAGCTTTGACCTGAACCGCGGCTCAGAAAATAAATACATCTCAAATTAGCAGAGGAGAGGGGGATGAAATGTGGTGACATTTTGGCCAAATGAATCTCCTTCATCATTATCACAGGGGCTTAATTAGCAGTCCGGGCAGAGAAATGAGAGGAATGGAGGATTGCTCATTCCACCTCCATGGCAGCTGAAACCGCGATCTGCGTGCCGTTTCCGGGAGGTCGGTGTCTTTGCCTAATCTCTCAGATTAATTCACGGAGGCATTTGAGCCCTTGAGAAAATTAGAAAGCATATATGCGTAACTGCTTCCTGGTCTTGCTGTTTTCCCTGTTTTTATATTTTTTTCTCTCCTGGTAAGCACCCTTGAGCAATGCAAGTCTGGCTGACACCAGGAAGACACCACGCTCTGCCCTCCGAGTCTCACCGTATCAATGCCATGACTACTAATGTCTTCATAACTGAGGAACATCTGCCAAGTAAAATAGAGAAACCTGTTTTCCTGGTAAGAGAGAAATTCTTTCGTTCACCACCTACACCTCTTTTATAATTAATACAGTGGTGATTGCTTTAATATGAAGTACAGATAATCTATATTTAGGAGAGAGCATTTTTTCAGAAAATGTTTATTTTGCCTCAGACATCTATAACATGTTTGTGATCATTAACTAGCAAACATAAGCAGAAGCTCAACCTTCCGGAAGAGGTTTGCTCTTGTGTGTTATTCAGGTTAGGTTGAGCTTCTGCTTATGTTCGCTGATCAATGTTTACATGCGAGTAAAAGCCTAAATTAAATCTGTTCATCATAAAAAGTAGGGCTGGGACAATATATCGATACATCACGATTCGTGGATCGATTCTGATATTTTCCAAATGCATCGCAAATCGATTCTTAGCTTAGTTTTTAACAGCAGATGGCGCTCTAGGCTAGTTTTTAACCGCATGCTCAAATGCTCACGAAGAAGAGCGCTCGTGCGTTCGGCTGAGTCTGAGAATGTATTTGCACTCGTTTCATGTGGATTAGTTTTCCGATCTCTTTATGAACTTTTTGAAGCGTCAAAGTTTCAGCTTCGAAGGCAGTCTATAGAAAAATGGAACAGCATTCTGTCATCAAAAAGATCATCATTTGCGTTCCGAAGATGAACAAAAGTCTTACAGGTTTGGAACGGCATGAGAGTGAGTAAATGATAACAGAATTTTCATTTTGGGGTGAACTAACCCTTTAACTGTTCAATTTTAGCATCTTAAACCTTATTCTAAAGTTTTACCAAGCACTTAATGTACACAATTCATATCATTCTTATTATGGTAACAGTGGTTTGTAACAAATCAGACTGGCTTCCAAGGCCATAATGTCACGTTTAATGATCTAAAACAAATTGAAGAGAGCTTCAGACATAGCCAAGCAAATATGTTGTCTGCAGTGCTTATTTCTTTGAGTTATACGTTGAATAAAATGGAATCAATTGATATATAAATTAATTCACTCCTTTCAACTGCTCCTTCAGATGCCATTTTTATTCTTTCAATCAAATGCCGAATCACACACGCAAGATCGTGGAATATAATAAGCAGTGAAAGATACACCTGTGCTCCCTTCAAAAATCAACCAGATAAAGGTATGTTAGTTGACAGGATGTGACATAAACATTGCATTCAGACCTGCTTTGTTGCCATCTCCAAATACTGCCTTGAAGACAGCATTTTTCACTTTTTGCACACAGCCTTTGAGAGCATCATAGGTGTTATTTGCACTGGAAATAATATTGGATTGTTTATTGGATAGTGGCACTTTCATTTATTCATTCATTCATTCATAGAGAACAATACTGTTATACCCCCAAACACTGCTTTATTTCAGTCATACACAATCAGTGCATTGAGATACAGATAGAGTAAGATGAAGTCATAACATGTAGTTTTGCGTTCACAATCTTCTTGTCTTTTGGCATTTGAAGTTGTAATATTTAGTTTAAAGGGTTAGTTCACCCAAAAATGAAAATTCTGTCATTAATTACTCACCCTCATGTCGTTCCAAACCCGTAAGACCTTTGTTCATCTTCGGAACACAAATTAAGATATTTTTGACAAAATCTGATGGCTCAGTGAGGCCTCCATAGACAGCAAGATAATTAACACTTTCAAATGCCCAGAAAGCTACTAAAAACATATTTAAAACAGTTCATGTGACTACAGTGGTTCAACCTTAATCTTATGAAGTGACGAGAATACTTTTTGTGCGCCAAAATAATAACTTTATTCAACAATATCTAGTGATGGGCGATTTCAAAACACTGCTTCATGAAGCTTCGAACCTTACGAATCTTTTGTTTCGAATCAGTGGTTCGTAGCGCGTATCAAACTGCCAAAGTCACGCCCCCCAGTGGTGAACCATTGAAATTTCAAAAAGTTTCGAAACACTTATGACGTAACGAAGCCTCGTTTCCTGAAATCACGTGACTTTGGCAGTTTGATACACGCTCCGAACCACTGATTCGAAACAAAAGATTCGTAAAGGTGAACTTTTTCATTTTTGGGTGAACTAACCCTTTAATATTAACTGGAATCTGTGCTTGTTTGCTTTTTTTAAAAAAGGCACCAGTATCCACTGAATTAATCACATTACAAGACAACTCTTGCTTTCTGAAGTACGGACAAGCATCACGAGACCAGAGTAAATTCAAGTTTGATAGGATAACAGGGTCGTTAATGTGAGACAGTAAAACCATAACCTGCAGCTAACGACGGCAGTGACTTCCAGTAATGAGGTCATTCTTGCTAATTTGTGTCAGTGTGTGAGATGTGCATATCTGTTTGAACAGTTTTATTGCTCAGAATAGAAGGAAAAAAATCAATAATTTACTCTGAAATTATAAATAATTAAGCACAAGTTAAGCAGTGTCCAAAAAACGTTCACTTCAAATTTAAAAATGTGTTAAAGCCAGAGGAGCAGCAACCATTACAACACTCCCACTTTTTGAAATGACTAAATTTGTTGTAAAATATTAATTATATTTATTTACTCATTTGCTTTCTTACCATTTACACCTTTATTTAAAACAATTATAATTTTTTGTAAAGTTGTTTACTAGTTTTTAGTTTTTAATATAATATAATATAAATATAATATTTTAAAGAATTATATTATATTATATTTTCCTTCTTTTATATTTTATATTATATTTTATATATTCTTTTTATATTATATTATATTTATTTATTTTCTTCTTCCATCCTTTTATTTAAAATATTTCTACTTTTTGTAGTTATTTTCTAATATTATATTATATTATATTATATTATATTATATTATATTTATTTTCTTCTAGTTCTTTACTAGTTTTTAGTTTTTAAAATATAACAATATAATATAAATATAATATTTTAAGAATTATTTTATATTATATTTTCCTTCTCCATTTTTATTTAAAATATTACTATTTTTTGTAAAGTTATTTCCTAATTATATATTATATTATATTTTTTATTTATTTATTTTCTTCCATCCTTTATTTAAAATAATTCTAGTTTTTGTAAAGTTATTTTTTAGGTTTTAGTTTTTAAAATATAATCACAATTAAAAATATTTTTTTATTTTAAAAAATATATTATTTATTTAAAAATTATTATATTATATTATATTATATTATTGGTTTAGCTTCATTAAAGCCATCATTCTTGTATTCCCAAGCTGTTAATTGAATAATCAAGCCATCGCAGTCTTGAAGAGCGTAAATTTTAGAGTTACACAACACAAGTCTCCTGTTTTTTTTTTTTCATCATCATTTGCACTGTTGTTGTGTTTTTCTGTTTCAACAAGCAGAGCAAATTCTGTTACACCCATGAAGCATCGAATGAAATGATTCTAATTCAAATTTCTACAACGAGACGATAAACAATTCTGTGTAATGGCATTGTAGATCTCTTGGGTAGGAGGTCTCAGTGTGCAGGTAAACACAGACAAACACACTCCCACATGCACCATTTATACAAACAGAAACATCCACCTGTTCATGCACTGACATTAATTTCACAGTATACACAATGTGCCAATCAAGGACCCATTGTTTCCACTCATTGATGCGAGCTGCAGGCAAACAAGGATCGTTTTAGTCTATCATCCAGACGATTGTGCTGCTATCAGTCTCTCGGCGTTGTGTGGCTGCAGATGCTTGGTGTCAACTAACACACAAGAGGAAGCGAACACATTACCATCATTATTTTGAGACTTATCTTGAGGTCCCCTCCTCCACGTGTCAATCAACACTCCAATTACAAACTGCTCCAAATACCTCTCATCTGGCAGACATATCTGATTGGCTTATTTGCTTGGGTGCTGGTTGTTCAAAAGCTCAAAGAGCAAACCCTGACTGAATGTCATGTCTAAAATTACGCCTCCCTCAGCCTGCGCACAATGGATGTCGCAGCTTTATTTTTTGAGTGCGCCCTGTCAAGCTTGGCGTCCTAATTAAAAAGTTTCAAACATATTTGAACTTCATTAAAAGGCAGCGGGTTCATAATTATCGGTTTGTGATGGGTACCCACATTTTTTTTTTATTATTACTTAGAAGGTTTTTTATGACTCGGCTTCTTGCACAACTGTTGTTTGGTTTGGCTTCATTAAAGCTGTCATTCTTGTATTTTTATGGCTGTTATCTGAATAAACAAGCCATCGCAGTCTTGAAGAGTGTAAATTTTGGGGTTACGCAACACAAGTCTCATTCTGAGGATCTGCTTCTCCAATGGATTGTGTTCAGTAGACCTAATATAAGAAATTATTCTAGTTTGTGGCTTCTCCAATGTGTGATTTCATCTGAAATCACCATTTAACCTTCGATCACAGTGTTGTTTTTTGAGACATTAGAATCTCTGTAGATTTTTTTTTTCTTCTAAGGATTGTATAGGTGTGAAAACGCCTGCTCCTAGTAACTCCTGATGATATGTGGATACAAGTAGACGAAATCAAGATTTATATTAAAAGAGTTGTTCATCTACAGATATTTTCTCACTACTATTTTGTAAACACAGTAAGTCAGTAATTTTTTTTTTATATTTTTGAAAGAAGTCTCTAATGCTCACCAAGGTTGCTTCTTTATCAAAAATACAGTAAAAACAGTTGTGCTGCTTATTTATTTAATTATTTTTTTTAGGATTCTTTGATTAAATTGAAAGTTTACTGCCCCTTTAGATCATTTCAATCCATCATTGCTAGATAAAAGTATCAGATTATTAAAAAAATTACTGACCCCTGACTTTTGAAGGGTAATATATATGCCTTCAAAAAGGACAAAGCACTATAAAATGCAGCACAGGAGAAGATTTACAGTGAACAATGCCTTAAATTTTGTCTGTTCCTTACACAAAACTATTTTATTACTTCAGTAGAATAATTTGATACATTTTATGTAAGGGATAATGTACATCCAGCCGGTTGTTATCGCAGAATAAACCCCGACATTCTTGTATCGGCCTGAAGGGGTTTATTCTGAGATGACAACCGGCTGGATGTACATTATCCCGCTTATTACACGGCTATTTGCCACATAAGTAAATTAGACATGAAATATTGATCTGAGTCGAAATATTTTATTAGCTCTTTAAACGCAAAGCTTCCGCGGAGAGACCAGTTGCTAGCGTGGCAAGTTCAAACTAGACGGACATTTAAGAGATACGGTACAGTCATACCACATATTACACGGCATAAATGATTATGGGGATAAGAGATATTGATCTAAGATTAAACTGATTTAAAATCGTACCTGTTTATCTTATAATCCATTACACTGAACAAAACAATAGTCGCAAAATGGCACCAGCTGCGTTTGTATGAACGAGAGAGCTAGTCCGCGATATAGAATGACATAATTAAATAACTGTACACAAAATATTGATTTGACTGTGTTTTAATATTTTATTAGCTCACCAAAGGCAAAATAAAAAGAGGAAAAAACGTTCCTAGCAAGCGTATAGCGCTGGTGACTTCAGTAACCCGGATGAGCCTGTGTTATCTGTTTTTAGCGGTTGTTATCAGGGAATGATGCTGCCTTCACGTGCTCTCGGAATTATCGTAAATACGAGTTTCCTAGATAAAAATTGCACATGAACGCCCTCCCATTTCGAAAGTTGAATGCGATGAGCTTGTAAACACGACTTCAGAAGTGGGAATTATCAAATTTCCGATAGCACGTGAAGGCAGCATAACATACAACTGGATGGCGCCATTGACCAATCAGAATCAAGTATTCCACAGAGCCGTGTAATAAGGTGCTTTAATGTGTTTTTTCTTTAACATTTTTGGAGCTTCCGTGGTCACTATGTTTTTTTGAAAAGAGCTGTGAGAAAATTCTACAAAAAATTTCATAATTCACAAAATTAACAGCATACGGCTTTGAAACAACATAAGGGTAAATAATGACTCATCTATTTCATCTATTTCTTGAATATTTCTCTTTAGATGTACCATACAGATCAATAAGGCTTGTGAACTTGGGAACAGTTGTCTTCGGCTATTTCTGTTTAGTGATATGACAGACGATCCTTAAGCCATCTCTTTCAGAATAGAGATATTACCCATATTGAATTTGTGTCAGCCACAAGTGGCTTATTAACTGCGAATATCCATCAGTAGAGTCAATACAGCTGTGAATGTTTAATTACATTTCAGCCAGAGAGAAATGTGATCTATAATTTCACACTAGCGCAAATTAAGCCGTTCATCCACGGCCAATGCGCCACGGTATGTTTCGTGTTGGGATTTCTGGCATTGCAAAATCCATTTAACTTTAAAAACCTCATTTGAGCTACAGCTATGATTATGTTGAATGGCCTCCTCTCCTCTGTTTCTCCCACAGTCAGTCTGTTCATAGAGTTTAATGTTCATCTCCCGGTTTAGCTTGGTTTGCTCTGAGAGCGATGTCTCTGTTAGCTGAGCTGCTGCGTTTGTCGACCTTGGCCTTCGGAGAGAAATTGCAAATGCCAAGGAAATACTTCCTCATTAGTTTTACCCTTAGCCTACAGCCTTCACGGCAGGAGACATGATATAATCAGAGCCTGTGCGAGGCTCGGCTGTCTAGCCTTTCTCTATACAGTCGAAGTCCACCATCAAAAGCAATTCCCCTTATTTATGGGGTCTTCACCAAGTGGTCCGCAAAGAAACAAACTCGGAAAGGGGGGAGAATCCCCATTATATTGGCTGACATGGGGGAAGCCCATCTCATTTCAGTAAAACAAGGTTTATAGCTCTAAAACCCCACGTAAATGGAGGCCCTTGTCGTATGAGAGGCCATAAAGATTGAATAATGAAATCAAAACAAGCTTTTTTATTATTAGGCTGTTATTCTATGTGCCCGACTTTAACTCATTACTCTTGTGGTGTGAGATGGCGTTTTACTATCCATCTTTATGCATCAAACTCCGCAATCAATGCCGTGGCTTGCTGTTAGTCCTGCTGGCACAGGCAAAATGCACAGCTCATCCATCCTGATATCAAATATTGTTGATGTTATTGTTGGTTACAGACATTACTACTCAGCTGTGTGTTATGTGAGCATTTTTCACAAGCTTTTTTTGATACAAATGCACATTATGTGTTTAACGGCCCCTGCAGAACAGGACAACAGCCTGAATAGGAAAATGCTGCATGATGCAGTATTGTATTTTAAGGCTCTTCTTTGTGTTCATCTGAACGTTATCCTATGCACTCTCAGCAGAAGTCGTTGTTTTCATTTTCCATGTAAAGAATCCATCGATACAATTTTATTTTAAAATCACATCGCTGTGTACTGTGTAGCTATTTCCTCTGCTTACACCAAGGACGCTTTCCTGCATTGATTCTGAGTGAGAGGGGTAAGAATATCCCCCCCTTTCCTGGCCCATTAAATTCCCTTAATATGTCTGCATGATATCGATTTCATACGAACCCCCACTTTGATGTTCACAATTTCAGAGTCATATTTCAGTCCGGCATACACCGACCGACCTCTCTTTGTCGATTGGTTTGTCTTGACTGTTCTTGAGGACAAGATTCAATAAAGGCAACCATATTAACTGCATGCAGTTTCAGAATCACGTCTTGTTAGATGCAATTAGGTGTAATTTTCAAGCAGTTTTAGTATTTATGTTTCTAAGACTGCATTTAATATTAATTTACTGTGATTAATTTGTACAACAAAGTAGCGCAATTAGTTATGTACTTTGACCTGTAAGGATTTTCCTACCACTACTATTATTAATTGATGAATCCAGTTAATCAACATATGTAATTAATTTGATTTAAAATGTATGTGTGTGTGTGTGTGTGTGTACTGCAGAGCAAGCAACATGAAAAAACTCCTAGAAAGTACGTGTGTGTGGGTGTATGGGTCATTGACAAATAAGGTTTTTAAAAGTGTAAAAAAACATAATGGAGATATAATTAATTTTGAAGATTTATTAAGTGTTAACAATGAGATTATGTGTTTTTTATAATCAGTCAACACTGCTTTTGTAATTTTTTAAGATGGACAAAATTTGTCACCAAAAAAGTCATTTGGTTTAACCAAAATTTCGGTTATTTTGGTTATACCGAATGACAATATTTTCAAACAATGCTAACAGGTGGATATCTAGCTAGCTAGATAGCAAAAGAACAATCAAACATTTTATATTTAGTACAAGTTTTTAAAATATTACAACATTTTCCATTTTTTCCATTTTTTAATTTTATAGCGGTTGTACCGAATGACCTGATGTTTCAGGACATGCGTATGAGCAAGTGAAAACATGAATTTTTCAGATAGTTAAAAGAGAGTTAGTTACTTTGCTTCACAACCATGTGGTCCTTTGCAGGTGTCTGAATGATGTCACATCCTGTCACATGATATTGACCACATGACTTGATCCAAAATGGTCCCTTTATATTGGTTACACCGAATGACATCAATTAAATTCATTTTTCCAGACATTCTTTCTCATAACAAAACAACAACTTCTACACATAATTTTAACACCATTTTGCACTATGTTGATATATGATGTTATAAAATCATGCCAGAATAAAAAATATATACATTTATTACATTTTAAGATATTTTAATCACAAAGGAAATTGCCGTATTGGCCTTTGGACGGTTAAACCGAATGACCTTTTGACACTTCAAAATCTTTAAAATACCTTTATATGTAGCAAAATATAATTAAAACCTTTTGGATTCAATAAAAGAGATCTAGTTGTACTACCTTACATATTTTGGATGTCATATCTTTGTTTTCCATTATTATTAAGGCCTTTGGACAAAAAAATGACCCGTAACGTCATTGACCCATATTATATATATATATACATATATATATGCATGTGCATATCTGTATATATAGACAAATATATGTGTATGTAGCCTATCTGTATACAAATACAAGCATAAAAGGCGTGCTATATTTTCTAGGATGTTCTTTCATGTTGCTTGCACAGTTGAACATATCAGAACTAAAAAAAAATTCAACTTTTGCATTAGCGTTATGTTCCTCCATAGATCCGTGGGAGGTCTCCGCTGAGCTGCATGGGAGATATATATTTTCTCCGCTTTCTCAGAAGCCCCATTCCCACAGAGCATAAAGTAAAACTCAGTGACAGGCAGTGCGATTAAAAAAACATCTGCACGCTGTCATTCAGTCCTATATTAAAGTTTTATAGAAAGTAAAACTAAAGTGTCAAAGTACAGATTCTGAACACTGCCAAAGTTTTTGTATGGAAAAACTCAGTGATATAATGAAACCGGAAACTTTGGAGCCACCATGGGAATTTCATGAGAAAGGGTTGACGTGCAACATGACATGTAGTATTTCTTTAGATTCGATTCATGGAATATGAGGTTGTTTGACTGTTACACAATTTTAATATTTGCAGATGTTTTATATTTTGTGGCAATGCTTTATTGCATTTGTGTTATATATTGTAGCTCTGTATTAGCTGAACCTTTAGGTACCATAAACATTTTATGTATATAGACATGAACCTTGTACAATGAACCCTGAGATATTTGTCAAATATGTCATGCTGTTCTATTTTAGGATCCTTATGAACTTCTGTCATTAATTGCACACCCTCATGATGTTCCACACCCGTAAGACCTTCGTTCATCTTCAGAACACAAATTAAGATATTTTGATGAAATCTGAGAGGTTTTTTTATCCTCCATTGAAAGCAATGAAATTACCACATTTGAGGTCCAGAAAAGTAGTAAAAACATTGTTAAAATAGTCAACGTGACTACAGTGGTTTAACCCTAATGTTATGAAGCGACAAGAATACTTTTTGTGCGCAAAAACAAAACAAAAATTATGACTTTATTCAACAAATTTGTCTCTCCCTGTCATTCTGCTACGCTATTTACGTTGCAGAGCTTCCGTGTTTACATCCGAATGCCGGCTCAGTATTGGCCGACGCTGATCACATGAGCATGCGTGTGATGCTGACGCAGGAGCTGGCCAATAAGGAATCGGTGTTCTGACGTAGAACCTAAAAGTGCTGAACGTAAACAATGTAGCAGAATTGCGGGAGAGACGAATTTGTTGAATAAAGTCGTTGTTTTTGTTTTGTTTTTGCGCACAAAAAGTATTCTTGTCGCTTCATAACATTAAGGTTGAACCACTGTAGTCACGTCGACTATTTTAACGATGTTTTTACTACTTTTCTGGACCTCGAATGTGGTAATTTCGTTGCTTTCAATGGAGGATAAAAAAAAACCTCTCGGATTTCATCAAAATATCTTAATTTGTGTTCTGAAGATGAACGAAGGTCTTACGGGTTATGAGGGTGAATAATTAATGACAGAAATTTCATTTTTGGGTGAACTAACCCTTTAATGTCTCCTCTTAATATTTTTTTTTTCATTCTAAAAAAAAAAAAAAGTAAGATGCAGAGAAAACTATTTGCAGTAACATTGGCTCAACCAATAGCATGAGTTTGTTTAACCAATGGCAGACTGGTGGAGTGTTCAGGAAACCAGTTTTAAAACGGTTAATAGTTTTCCAATTTTTTTTTGCACAGAAACCTTATAATTTACCAAACACAAACTTTGGATCTATAAAGTCCAAAGCCTTGTGTGATTATATTTCTTTTTCCTTCACAGATCGTATTGCTGGTCAGACAGTATTAACCTGATGAATGGTGTTATTATTGGGCCTGGTGTGTCTCAGGTATGGATGTGTGGGAATAAGTACAGACTAGCTGAACTTTTTTTCATGTTTTTGGAGAAAATGAGTTTGTAAAATACTGTTTCCCTTTGTTTTATTTAATTATTTATTTTTTATTTTTTTATATTCATACAGAAATTACATTCAGGAATAGGTTCATTTAGAGTCATTGCAAAATCTTAATAGTTAAGCAAAATAAAACTTCTTATTCCCGTTATAAATAATGCATCTTACAAATTTGATCTGTTTGAATACTGAAAGAGTTTTCTGCATAACAAAGCTCTATTTTTAAATATCATCATTTGTTGAGTAGTCTGATTCACTGGTGTACATTTACAGTCTTATTTTTGCCTCACCGTAAGGAATTTGTATACAGTATTGTTTCCTGAAACAATCTTAGTCGACTGAATGCATACACTGGAGGAAAAATGCAGTGATGCAAACCTCAAGGTCAGCTGTACTGCTTACCGGCCATGGCCAGATGGGCATATGACCACTCCAGGGTTTGTGGCGTCTTGACGAGTTTTTGCCAGAGATGGCCGACTAGGAGGCGTGACCCCTAGGAAATGAATTTTAAAAGTCGTCCATTCTCCCAGAGTCATTTGCAGGACTTGCCTGAGGTCTTTGGGGTCACCGAAGAGGATCGTTCTGCCATCTATGAAATTTTTCCTTACCGTTTCAAGGTATTTCTCTGGGAAGCTTAGTTTTGTCAACTAAAAAGGAACAAAGCACATATTTAATGTATATAAAAGACCATATAAATTTGGAAACATTTTCTGCATACTGTATCCATTTGGAAAATGCATACTGTATCCAGCATATATACAAAAGTTAGGGGTATAATATTAAGAAGACATATTTTTTCAAGCACCAAATCAGCATATTAGAATGATTTCTGAGGAATCTTGTGACACAGAAGACTGGAGTAATGGCTTTTCCAGTAAATTCAGCTTTTCCATCACAGGAGTAAATTACATTTTAAAATATAATGCAGCATAAGAGACTTTCATTAAACAATCAGTAAAAAAAAAATCTTACCAACCCCAAACTTTTGAATATACATAGTATATGTAGTGTAAAGAGTGCTATGTCGAAACTGACTTTTTTCTTACAAACCTCTTGACAAATATCTTCAGTTTTCATGTTCATCACAGTTCGTGATGATAGGGACTGGAAAGCATTTCTCCCTGCTTTGTTCAGTCTGCGGCTCCCACGAACCCTGGCCAGCTCATTCTTCATAGAGTAATTTAAGTTCACTGTGCAAAGCTTAAACATTTCCAACTCCCCTACAGTGAACTTGAAGTCTTTCCTAAGGAAAATCTCAAACAGCTCAGGGTCTCCATCGCTTTCCAGAAAGTTCTCCACCTCATATCCAATGATGCAGAGCTCCAGACTATTGTAATTGAACACTTCCCATAGTGTCTTGGTATTATCAGCAGCACAGAATGATCCATCTATCTCGTCACTCTGTTGGTCATCTTCAACACATTGAATAATCCAACTTAATCTGCAAGGCCAGCGGTCCACCAAAACCACCCATGCTGCTATTTTCTCTGGAGGGGGAGGCTCCAATTTCCGGGTCTCCATAATCATAATAGTTACTCGAATTGAGTTAATCACTCGTCTCATTGACATGGTGTCACCAGATATATATGACTGAAGTTTGCTTTTATCTCTGCAAGAAATGCAAGAAAATGCAGACTCGATTAACCTATCCACTTCATTTAGATTAAGTTCTGCTGCAGCAAAGGTTTCAAAGTTTCCCTTTTTTGAAATCAAAGGGATGACTTGATCTTCTTCAGTCTCACTGTACTTTACAGAACACTCATCTTCAACAGAGATCGATGTCCCGTGTCCTCCTAAAGCAGATGCTGTAGTCTCTTTAAGAGGAATGTCTTCAGGGTTCTCAGACTGACCACGGACAATGTTTTCAAAGACGCTGGACTTTGATGTATCAGATAATGGAGGTACGGTGAAGGGCAGTGTGATTATACGGTCTAGAAAGTCATATGCAGAGTCTCTTTTGCTTAGACAGTCTTCTGCCTGTTGGACTTGCCTAACCAGGACTTCTGGATCAACAGCCAGCACAGAAATGAAGGGACTCTCTTCATCAGATAGAAGAATGTTGATGGCATCCAAAACACCTACAATTTTCTTCGGTGTGCATCGATCCAAGTTGGTGATCTCCAACACCACCTTGATCCTCCTCCTTTCAAAGATCTCCATGAAGTAAATGAAGCAGCACAGCAGTCTCATTTCCTTACGAACTTCATGCATTAGTCCCAGCTGCTGACTTACCTTCTTGTTGTCCAGCCTTTGTCTAATTTTAAGGTCCTGGTTGAAGATGAGGTTCTTCAACAATAATAATATGAATCGTAATGCTCCAACTGCAGGAACACCAAGTGCAGCGATGGCAAAACCTTCCAGCACACCATACCCACTTGATGACTCAACTTTTTCTCCTTCTTCGTGGTCCTTCAGATTAGGAAAGCCATGTATGATGAGAGGAACCAGAATAAGGAGTGAAGCAATGAATCCCATCAGTATTAGTGCCCAAATGGGGATGCAGCCCAACTTTTTGGACCTCCAGTTCTTTGGAATATCCTCAATCTTCTTCTTCCCTGCATCTTTCTCTTCGTTGTGTTGGGCGATCCGGAAAAGGCCCAGCTGGAGCTTACCAAAGCTGTTCTGAAGAGCCTTGCACAGCTGCATTACCAGTGCAGCCCAGAGCAGGTCACTTCCTGCAAAATGCCACGCACTGAACCTCACGAACAGATACCGAATGTTTTTCATGTTCTGGTTTTGCTCCGTCCACACAGGCCGATAGAAGAGGAGCCGAAAGATCAGAGAAACAAGGTCAGAAACAGATGGTGTTATTGAGCGAGGCTTTGGTTCCTTAGTGTACTTATCTTCTCTTCTTTTTGCCTCTTGATTCATATGCACTACAAATGGGAGATAAAGAGGCAGAAACATCAAAATCTCCGAGACTTGGAGAACATCTGGAAGGATTTGTAGGGTCAGTCATTTTAAGTTGTTTGAAAAAAAGTGTGCACACTTACCCTCAATGTTCTTGAGCACCATGTTGATCCTGCTGTGACATTCTGAATACAGACCCACCGTCACAGGGGAAGAAACCTTTGTGAGGGTTTTTGATAATGCATAAGCATACACATTATCAGAGGGAATATCTGTCACTAGAAATGAAACGAAGTTAAAAAGCTGTCATTTATACTGTTGTAGATTTTTCTTTAACTTTAAATTTGAGATTTCATAACACATATTTGTGTTATCTTCAATAAAACACAATGATTTATGCCTTTTACTACTACAAGGAATAATGACTCCTAACCTATTTGTTGGCCAGTATTTATTTTCAGGGTGAGGTCTACCAGTTTGTTTTCAGTCATGAGCAGCACAATGATGTTGACATGTGGGTGAAGCAGGTCGCATAAATGTAGATAAGACCAACGACTAAATACTGTGCAATAAATGTGCAGAAGGCAATTTTTCATGGGTTTATTTGAAAGGGCAAAGTCCCTGTTTCATTCAAACTGAGAAAGAATAATGGATTAAATGTTAATAATAGGTGGAGGACTCTCAGATAGTGCTGTAAAGCTGAAGTTAAAGCATTTAGTCGTTATTTAGTCGCTAGCATGTTGCTTGCTGTAACTATTCATTTTTATCCTTATTCAACAGCTGAATTTACTGAGTTCTTGAACTCAAGAATTACCAAGAATGCTTGAGTATTGAGTTTGTGATTCCTTTTGTGTTATGTATTACGTACCCTTTTCGATTGCCATTGGTCCTGTTTTTAGAAAACACAAAATGTTGTTTCTTCCTGAAAATGAAACCAAAATACAGAGCAATTACATTGCGATTTTTCCCCTCAAATACACAAATATTGATGTGCATGAACACTAATTTATTGCTTTCTTCATTAGCTGAATTTCTGAAACAAATACTATGAAGCTATGCATTTCTTTCATTTAATTCCGCTATGGCATACAATGTCGATTTAGTATGCGATTACCAGAAATGAAAAGCATACCAGAGAATATAGCAAATGAATAACAATCTACATGCTGACAGCAAGGTATTAAATTGGAATGTACATAAAACATACCTCTTTAACAGTTTGTGTTGAACTTTTGAAATGAAGCCACCATACAAAGCTCTTTGAAATCTCTTACTATGAAAAATATGATAATGAGGAATAGAATGTCTCACCTTCTCCCAGTAGAATTAACAAGCAATCCTTCAGGCACTGTTTACAGCAAAATTGCTAGTAGACTAATATCCATTCTCCATTTTCAGAGATATTTCATAGACAGAGGGAAAATGCTTTTGTTTTACCAGGTGCAGTAGAACAGAGAGAAAGTGGAAGAGCAGGTTTGCTGTAAACATTAACTGAGAAGGAATAAACTTTGAGCAAGTTGTAGTTGAACTTTGGACCAGAACTCAAACTTGACTCTGCATGTAATTGATATCTCCAATATAATTTACAACTGATATGCATTTATGTATTTATTAGTGATAAAGCCATGAAAGTTTACTTATTAACTAATCAAATATTCAAAAATAAATTGGATCACTTTTGTGGCAAAGCAGCAAAACTGGCAGTTTTATTTCTGTTGAACTTTGACAAATGTTACGTGTAAAATTGACATCCACATTAATAGTTCATTGCATTTTAATTCTTTAATTTTATATTGAATGTTATTCTTATGTAGCAGACATAAGAATAGGCTATCTGAACGTTTTCCATTCAAGAGGTGTGAGTGATTTTTCTCTTTGTCAGCTTTACTGTAGTTTGATTATTACTGATGACATCATAGACAGCGGGAGATCTAATAAGCTGCATTCACACTAATGCACAGATCTCGTTTGAAATATAAGATGTGGTTTGTCCTGTCTGTTTAATCCCTTAAGACATAACTGACTGTGTTTACATTCATTTTGCGTCATAAAACCATTTTGAGATGCAAGTACATTTAACCACTTACACAGAGACGCACACAGCCGCATGCACGAGCACTCTTTACAAAGCGCACGAGAGCGTTTGATATTGAAAGCAGCCTTCTGTCAGTGAGTTTCATATTTTTAATGTATAAGCCCACCCACTGCATTCCGACATATAGGATGCCTTCGTAGATGATTTTCTAAGGAAAATATCGACGGGCGAGACCGCACACTGCAAGCATAAAATCAAGCAAAAAGTTTCTCTCAGCGCATATCCTGTGCAATGAAGCCCGCGAATGTCCTTGTAATTCGCTTCAACCTTTCCGAACTTTATGAAAGATTATTTTATGGAAGGTTCGAGTGGTGTGTGTGTGTGTGTGTGTGAGAGGAATTGGAAGCAAGCAGAATACTGGTGTTTCTAAAACATGCAGTGTAATCATGCATACGCGGTTAAAAACTAAGCTCAGAATCGATTCTGAGAATTTCTGAATCATTGGAGAGAGAATTGCGTAGCATCTTTTTTTTTTTTTTATCCCTCCCACCCCAATAACCACTGTATAAAATTCATAAAAAAAAAATGTGTTGGGACCATGGAAAGAATTGACAGCAAGTAGAAATCTAAACTACTGCAGTAGGAAAAAACTTATTCATTTTTTCGAGGCAACTTACAACTTGGACCAAGGCCCTGTCCTAAATGGCACACTTAATGTGCACTTGCAGACTTGTGGACTTACAATCAGGGTTGTCAGGTTTTCACAACAAAACCCGCCCAATTGCTACTCAAAACTAGCCCAATCGAATTTCAGGGGGGTTGCCCGATAAAATTTGCATTCCAGGGGCTAAATATCATGTTATTTGGGGTCGCTACAACGCACGGCAACAGTGTTAAAGTAGCCCAATTCCATGGGAAAACCACAGACTTGGCAACACTGCTTACAATGGCCACCGCGTGTGCGTGCCTGTGAAGTCCACAAGCCCGTAGGGTGTCCCATTTGTCATTTTATGTTTCAGAAGGGTGCTCGCGAGCGCCCCCTTTATGGCGATATGTACCCACGATGTGCAAAACATATTTCAGAACTTTTGCCTTCCCCCGAGAAACTGCGTTGACTCACAAAACATTTGCGTTCCCCTAAGAAACTTTGCGTTAACTCGCAAAACGTATGCGTACCCTCGCAAAAACTATCGTGGCGCAAAGTTTCTCGGGGGAACGCGAACACTTTGCGATCAAACATAAAGTTTCTTAGGGGAATGCAAACATTTTGCGAGCAAATGCAAAGTTTCTCAGGAGAACGCAAAACATTTGTATGAGAACGCAAAAGCATTGAAATATAATATTTCCTCCCATCTCATATTTTTTTTCCCCACCACCATGTCCCTTTAGAGTCTCCATAGATTTGGCCCAGCTACAGTAAACCTGAATCTGCCCAGTGCATTACTTAAAAACACGATGCAGCCATTTGTGAGCTGCACTCGGCTCTGATAATGCATGCCAGTACAGAGTGTGAGCCGTAAGTGCCGCAGATTTCAGCACGATTACCACATGCTATCTGGGAGCTCTCCCAAACAAAGAGATTAAGAATTTGAGTTTGGGAATTGTATTACCATTATAGTTTGATGTATGTTAATCACCGTATGATTTCAACAATTTCAGTGTTATTCTGTTATAAGTCTACAATCGCATTTGCTTCTGTGTATTGTATTTCCTGCAGCATGATGCAATAGAGCAGCGTAGAGTATAATACAACAGAATATGCTGTGTTTCTATGAAGGAACATTTTATGTAGTTTTCCTTGAAGGCGCATCTGTCATAGTTGTCCAGGATACAAACACAAGAGAAAAATAAAGCTTAGCACAAACTAAACATGCTTTTTTTACGACTCTAAAATAGCACTATATAAAGAGAAAAAAGACTGACAGCTCTGTGCCATTTTAAAATAAATAACAATAATATGCTGTATTACATGACAGGTAATACATTCACAATACCACCTCCCCAGTTGTGATATTTTTAAAACCAAAATCATGTAGAAATGTTGAGGTATTACCATTTTGAAAGCCCTAGTTGCGTTTTATTGGAAGACCCTGTTTAAAAATGCCTCAAGCTAGTTCACTGCAGCTCTATTCAGCATGAACTTTATATTGAAAATGCATGAATGACTGGTACTTTGTCAGGAGCTAATAACAGTTGGCTGTGCTTTCATGACTCTTTCAAAGTCACTTTTTCATTGGACGTGCTGGATTTCCCTTTGTGGAGAGTGTGGGATTCTGTACATCTCTGTAAATAGATTTCCCAAATTAGATTCCCTAGGCTAAATTAAGTGTGATAATTGGAAGTACAGCACCCCCCAAATGTTTCCCTTAGGATTAATTACAATTGCAGAGACAATCTATCCTGCCCGCTTTCTGCTGCGTAAGATACAGAGGATGTTTCCCTGAATGGGTCATTGTGTTTTCTCGAATGCATTACAGGAGCAGTGGTTTTCTGTGCATGCAAACCTTAGATTTATGTTTGGAGCTATAACATTGTCCTCAGAAAAATCTTTATGAATAAAGAATCACATGAATGAATGACTGAAAAAAGTGGCTTGAGTCCAAAATCAGGAGCACATTATTATTCATCAAAGAAAGTCATACCAGAAGGGGGCTGTTCATATTGGTCTTTTGTTAAAAAAAAAAAAAAAATCTCTTTACACGCTTTAGGTTTTAATCATAGGTTTACCACAATCTAGATCACTCTGAAATAAGCCCATCCATCATCTAAGACAATCAGATTGCTGTTTCCATCATAGCTTTTCTCAGTAATTGCCACAATATTACAAAATTAAGGCTTTACGACTCTTTATTCTGCCTCGTTCTGCCTCGTGACTCTCAATTATAGCCTGGAATGAGACGTTATAACTTTAATAATGTTTTTATTCTTTTCTTGAATGATTCTTCTCCTGGTTTCCTCACTTTTAGGGTGTTACACTTTCAACATTGCAGATGTTGCATGCCAAAGTGGGATAAATGGGAATGCATTCAAAAGAGAAGGCTGTCTGGATGGATTGTAATATTGGAACACCTGGTGTGATGTATGGATGCTGGATTCCACTTCCAGATTCATTACTGTGGGTATCATCTGAATATAGATACAGTACTTTTTATAGACAATGGGACCGCAATGCAAGGTCATATTTCTTTAGAATTATACCTCATTAGCATTGCATATCCTATATAAAAGAATGGCTTCATTACTAATGTGACAGTGTCTACTTGCAAATGTTAACTTGTCCTGAACTTCACTTCTTTAGTATTCCAGAGTCAGTTTGCACAGATTCTTTTTTTAGCTGTATTGCTGTATTTTATTTTATTTTCATAACAACATGAGCCGCCTGGAATAAACACTCTCAGAAAAAAAAAAAAAAAAAAGGTATAGGGCCTACAAAAGCTGTCACTGGGGCAGTACCTTTAAGGCACTAATATGCACCTTTTAAGTACAAAAGTGTACATTTTGAAAAAATACTGCCCCAGTTACAGCTTTTGTTCCTGTTTTCTGAGAGTGAAGAAAGTGATCTGCATGATTGATATTTAAAATGGCATGCAAGCTCTGCTTTGTTTGTATATCTGCACTTCTAGTTTAGGTTACTCTTTTTGAATGACGAATATAAACTATTGATACCTGCTAATATTGAGTTATTTTCTTAGTTGCAGGCGCAGAACCAATGTGCTAATTGGCAGTTGACCGTAGTCCATTTAGAGTGTTCAAGTGCATTTTTTTGGCCGAGACTCAGCCAACGTGAAGCGACAACACAGTCAGCTTCCGCCGCTAGTTCTTTTCATCTACTTGGTGTATCACTCATGGCCTTAAAAGTGTGAATACATAATTGGGAAGTTGACTAAATTTGACATTTCATTCTAAAGAATGGTTGGAAATTATGGGATAAATCCCAATTATTTTCTGTAGATTCTATCGACAGCTAGGCTATAGGAAAAAAGAGACAATAGTAAATATTTTCCACAGAGATTGTCCTATAAACCTTTATAGGCTATATATCATCAACATTTTGATAACTCCTGCTTTAGTGGTTTCAGCTGAGTGATATTTAAATGATAGATTAACATGTTTCACAGAACTTTGTTCACACCAAGGGCAATAACTATAACGATAAAGATATAGTTTTAAAAATCGTCCAAACCACAACTATAACGATAATGGCAATATCATTGCAATCACTTTCACAATGATTTTTTGAATGATAAAAACGTTGACAGCCAATCAGAATCCATCCTGCTTATAATAAACAGAACAATATCATGTTTTATAGTTGTTGTTTTTGGTGTGAATGGGCCTTAAGAGCCGTGTTTCTGCTCCTGTTTTCTGTAGCTGTTGGTACAGACAGAATCCGTGGCTTGTTTTTTGCACAGATTTTGGAGGGAAATCTGTGGAATACAGCCGCATGGATTTTAAGCATAAAATGTGTTAAAATTATCTGAGAGTACATCCTTATCACTTGCTGAAAGGATTACAATTTTAGCCGAAGGCACAATTTTTAATGCCATCTATGAGGGAACTCGAAGGGTTTGATTCCTCTCGACTCGAGAACAGAAAAGCCTTGTGTTAATGTCATGCTGCCCCATTATGAAGAGTGCATTAGTGCTTTGAAATCTGATCTTTCTCTTGGACAGTGCATCCTCTACACAATACTGCCCTCATCTGTATGTACTGTGAAATCAGATTAAGGCTCATTTATTTTTGAACTGAAGTTTACACCGTTTGGGAACATTTAAAGACATACACTGTCTCAAAAATGTGCCATGTGCCAGACTCCCAAGACTAAAAAAAAAAAGACAACACTAAATGTGTCTAAAGAAAATACAACACAAGTGGATAAGAATTATAATCCAGTAGCAGTGTTGGGTAAGTTACTCTAAAAAAGTAACTAATTACTACTAATTACATCTTCAACAGTGTAATTAGATTACTGTACAGATTACTCTCTCTAAAAAAGTACTGCATTACTTATTACTAATAACTTTCTAAATCCCATATCAACCTCGACCAGTTGAACAATTCAAGGATAGACATGAAACTGCTCTTTTAATTCTTTCAAATAAATAATATAAAATTGCATAAATTATTCTTGAACTGACCAAAGTATTTAAAGGGAGAAGGTTACATTAAAAACATACATTTTATCATTAGACATTAAATTTTGATGTTAAATCCATTGTTTTATATGGAATTGTTCTATAGTCTATACCAGGGGTGTCCAAACTCGGTCCTGGAGGCCCACTGTCCTGCAAACTTTAGCTCCAACCCCAATTAAACACACCTGAACCAGCTAATCAAGGTCTAATTAGGCATACTAGAAACTTTCAGGCAGGTGTGTTGAGGCAAGTTGAAGCTAAACTCTGCAGGACAGTGGCCCTCCAGGACCGAGTTTGGACACCCCTGGTCTATACAGTATTTAATGCAATTACATTACCGAAACATTAAGAGTAATCCTTAATTTTAACTTTTCAAGGGGAAAGTAATCAAATTACACTAATTAATTACTTGGTAATGCATTAAACCCGACACTGTCCAGTATAGCGCCCACTGACAATGTAATACCCAAATCCTGGTTCTACATTTTTGAAGGGGAAGAACGTGGTTAAGGAAATGTCCCCATCGTGTACGCAGTGTGAATAAATGCTACAGCTTAATATCTGCTGAATTCACTGAAAACCCTGTGTAAAATTTGATTTGCATAATTAAAAGCTCGAACTGTCAATCAGTGAGCAATTTATAATCACGCTCGTGACACGTTGATGAGATTTTCGCTTAGGCCGACTAATTTTGAATATTAATTCAATGAGCAACACTGAGTTCGTGTTGACAACTAATGTTCAGCCCATGCGGTCTCAAGCAGCTCGTGAGCAGTGGGAGCCCAGTGTGTTGATGGAAATACGCTCCCTTGAGCCTGAACGTGCAAGTGATGTCCGTTATGATGCTGATGGTTTCCTGGCAGCAGCTTGGTATGTGACTGATAGCATTTGCATGAAACAAGTCTTAATTAAAAATTGTGAATGTTAAATGAACATCAGGATGGGGGACAAATGCTGAAGTGGGATAAACTGGTTAAACTACTGTTCATTTTTTATTATTATTATTAATATTTCATTTAATTTTTCTAATTTCTTTGCTTTTATTCAGGAAGGATGCATTATTTTGATCAAAAATGACATTTGTAATGTTATAATGCTGTTTAAGTTTCTATTCATCAAGGAATCCTAGTATCATGATTTTTTGCAAAAAAATATTAAGTAGCACAAATGTTTTCAGCATTGGTCATGAAATGTATCTTGAGCACCAAATCAGCATATTAGAATGATTTCTGAAGGATCATGTGACACTGAAGACTGGAGTAATGATACTGAAAATTCAGCTTTGCCTTTACAGGAATAAATTACATTTTCAAATAGAATATTAATATAGAGAACTTATATTTTTAAATTGTAATAATATTTCACCATTCACATTTCACAACTGTTTTTACTGTATTTTTAAAAATAAATGCAGCCTTGGTGAGCATAAGAGACATGAAAAAAATGGCAATGCTTGCTTTTTATGCTGAAACTCATTTTTATTATCTAAAATATCAGTCTTATTGTGCTTTTTATTGGATTTTCAGCTGCATTCATGTATTTAAATCTGATGAACCAAAAGCTAAATGTTTTTGTTTTTAATGTAATGCAGTGTCTTGACCCAACAAATACAGTTTTGTATGGATGCCACGTTGTTCCCTGATCAGTTATGTTGTTTACTAACCACAGCCAGGTAAGCATATGACCGCTCCAGGGCACGCGGCTTTTGGAACCAGTGCTGCTGGACCTGGTCAGCTGTGAGGCAGGATATGAATTTTAAAAGTCGTCCAGAAGTCATGTGAAAGACTCCTCAATAGATTCGCCCTCAATGTTTTGACACATCCCTGTAGGAAACCTAGTCAAGAAAAGAAAAATAAATGCATTTTTCATGTTCATCACAGTTCTTAGAAGGCATTTCTCTCAGCTCTTTTCTATCTGTGGCTTCCCTGGATTCTGGTTAACTCATTTTTTATTGAGCAGTCTAAGTTGACTGTATAATGCTTAAAGGCCCATTGAAGTGCCTTGGAACGCACAGCTTTATTCACTGTGTTGACGTAATTTCCAATGAAACAGGAAGACAGGGCGGGATATATCTAGAAGCCCCTCCCATTTTCAAAATAGCCAATAGCTTTTTGCCTAGATCACAACTCACCCAGAGCCGTTGAGCTCGTAAAACCTCATAATCTCTAACCGTCTCTCCTCCATATTGCTTTAAAATATAACGGGGGGCGGGACTTCAGATTCTAGAGAGCATTTGATTGGACAGAAGATTTGATGAGAAGCTGAAGTCCGCTGCGATGTCATGAAAATCCGTGATCCATTTTAGTTGAAGTGAGAGAGTAACGCTGCATCCGAAATTGAATACTTTACTATATAGTATGCGAAAAACAGTATGCGAACAGAGTAGTATGTCCGAATTCATAGTATTCGAAAAACAGTAGACGAAAAGTACCCGGATGACTTACTACTTCCGGCGAGATTCTGAAGTGCGCATACGATGGACACTTTACTATCCCATGAGGCCACGGGAGAGTATTTGTGAATGGAGTTGAAGGGACGTAACTGACGCTGGTAGGTCATGTGACAGTAACAACATGGCGGATGTAGTACGTCCGAATTCATTCATACTACACGCATTCGTACTATATAGAACGTACTTTTTCAACGGTCGTGAAGTAAATTTAAATTCAAATACCTACTCAACAGTAAGCGATTTTGGACGCAGCTTAAGTTTTGAACACTTATATCTCCTAAATGCGAATTTTGTCATTGTTTTGGAACACACAAGCTTATTCATAACTTTAAGGCTATTCTATTCATACTAAAAGCTAAAGCTAAAAAGCTACCTGAAGTTTTTCCAGCATGCAAGGAAATGATGGGACTCTTTTCATCAGCAAGTCTCACCACTTCCCCCTTCACATTGCAGATACTGTATAATTACATGTAAAATAAGTAGGCAAATTAATACATAAAATAATGTAAATGTCAAAACAATCACATTATTTCACTAAAATACAGCAGAGCACTACATTCAATTTTAAGTTCAGTTCTAGTGTTGTTTTATCATCAGTATCATTATCACACAATCCTTATTAACATTATGTTTTATCTGTTGGATCATGACCAAAAGCCATCAGGTCAGTCTCACATACTCATTTGAGAACATGTCTTGGTCAGGGTAGGCGGTGAATTTTACTTTTTTAAATTGCATTTATTCATTTTATTATTATTATTATTCAGTTCATACTTGAATGTTATTCTCTGTACCTCAGGACTGGAGTGTGCTGCACAATTTACAAACCACTAAACAAGTCAAAGTTGGTGATCAAGACCCCTCTGATCTTCCTTCTCTCCAAGATTTCTATGAAGTGTATAAAAGAGCACAGTCTCCTTCTGAAACATATGCATTAGTTCCAGCTGCTGACTGACTTGATGATGAGATTCTTCACCAACATAAAGGTAAAGCACCTACTATAAAGAGAGGAAGGGCAAAACCACCCATAATGCCTGAATATAGTGAGCTGAATTAGAATGAGGAACAATCCAATTAAATTTAAAAATAGTTTTACTGTATATAAAAAAAAATCCTATTAAATTGTGTTATGCTTAACCAGTACCCTCCAAAAAAAAAAAAAGAAGCTTGTGCACATTAGGATGCATGTCCCTGCACATGCTCAAATTGGCTATGCATAGTGTAATAATCCCATGTTTGCTACGGGCTGTTCTGGCTGTTTAATTCACAAGGAGTGCACAAGCAGCATGGAGCAAAAACAGCATTAGTGCAATTTAACTGCTGGCTGCATGGTCTTATTCAGTGCTGCTGTTATACTACATTTACATTTGGTAAAATTGTTTACAACCTGGTATAAAATGTGATTAAAGTAATTAACTTACAATTCACTGCTGAGTTCATGCTGCAACAGGTATGTGAAATTCAGTATGTGGGCTCAGTCACCTGTGAAGTCTGTAAAAAGTGTGTTTGTGTTGCCATCAGCGTTTCATATGGTAATTTTTCTGTGGTTCTGTAGTTATTAGTCACAAGGCTTTTTTATAATCAGGTGAATGGTTAACTGGATGGTTAACAAGCCAAACCTTGACCCTTTGACCCATACAAGCAGACTTGACTCATTCATGTGACAGCTCTCAGAGACAGAACTCTACTGCTCCTAGTGGTCAACATCAGATCTGCATGTTTATATTTAGTAAGTACAAGGTTTTTAAAGTATTTATGTATTTTAGTTCTTCTCTAAAGAGGAAAACTATATTATATTATATTATATTATATTATATTATATTATATTATATTATTCAAAAGTTTGCAATCTGTGAGATTGCTTTTGAAAGAAGTCTCTTATGCTCACCAAGGCTGCATTTATTAGATTAAAAATACAGTAAAAACCATAATATTGTGAAATATTATCACAATTTAAAATAAATGTTTTCTATTTTAATATATTTTAAATTTAATGAATCCTATTGAATGGATTCATTAACCAACATGTGTTGTCAAGTGAGTTAAGAGAGAGGTGTAGAAAACTGAATATAAAGTGGTCTTACAAAAAGTAAGCATACAGTCATGTACAGTGTGCACTTTATATGATCTCTGTCTTGTATATCACTGGCAAAGTAATTATTTTAAAAAGGTCTGCAAAGTTCAACAGATCTGAGTGAAATCCACTAAGTGCAGCATTTATTTTTTATCCTTTAGAAGTCTGTTCTAAGAAATTGAATGACTTGGAGGCAGTTACAGTATATATAGCTGATCATGTTAATTACTGGGAAAAGTAAACATTCATGTTAGGTTTGCCACAGGGTTAAAGTTTAATTCATTCAGTTATGATAAAGGTAATTTGTGGTTAGCACTGTCAGTTAGTTCATTTATTTGAGGGTTTTATTGCTTTAATTAAAGCAGATCACAGTGATGATTTGAGAAAGGAAAGGGAGATGAATAAACAGGCATATTATCCAGCCTTAGTGCTGTGCAGATGATTATACTTCATATATTGCTGAAAAGACTAACAGTACAAATTTGCATCATGCCCATTAAAGGTGAAGTGTTTGTTTTTTATTATTATTATTATTATTAAAAAGCTTAAAAATGATTTCCTATCCCAGCTTACTATGCAAAGACAACGATTAATTATCCCTGAAATGTAAAACTGGTCCTGTGGCCTTTTAAAATGGCTGTTTGTTTGAGTATCCCTACCAGCCTAGAACAGCAACATTAGCTCCACTGAAATAGAGTTTGGGGGTGGGGACTTTTTTTTTTTTTTTTTTTTGGCCAGTAGTAGATTATGACCATGTTTATGGTCTGTTAGTGTCTACTGTTGTAAAATCTTGTATATATTGTTTTATTTCAATGCATTTGGACTAAAATAAGATGAACTGTACTTCTTATAAAGACACACAGCATTAACTTCACTGATTTTCAAACCGCTTTGTATTGTTACAATGCCGGTAGTATAGCCTATCGTTACCTGAACAGAGAAATTCATGTTTATTTGTCAGCAAAAGTCCGCAAAACTTTTGACAGTTCCAGGGCTTTTGTGAAAACTACAGATTATCCTTCTGCATTTTTGTATCCCTGCCCATGGACAGTCGACAGAGGGTTATTACCAAACAGTTATTGTAAGAGTAGGTTTATCACAGAAAATTATATTGTACTTTGTCTAGTCTTTAAACAGCATTATGGTAAAAACGGAACACTATGACAACAGTTTTGTTACCTGTACGCAACAGCGTTTTGCTTCGGGGGGTTGGGCACAACTGTAGTGTCTTTCCGTTTTTCCCCTCCATTTGGCCTGAAACACTGTGTTCTTGGTCATCCAATTTGAAATTTTGACTACAAACATGGAGGCTTTTCAGAGTACATTTTCAAAAAGCTCCTTCTTTGTTTACAAAAACGCCTCTCAGTGTGGACGGAAAGCCAAAACGGAGAGAAAAAGATGCGTTTTCAAATGAAAACCCCCACGAATCCGTGAAAATGACTAAAAATGCTGTATTCTGCTGGCAGGCTATTAGATGGCGATGAAACACTATAGACTGAACATGTAATGCACATGTGCATGATGTCATCGTTTTCACAGATTCACTATTTTGTTGTTTACACAGAGACCATTTTCAAAAACTTGCACTTTGAAAGCCGTTTTCAAAAGTTTGCATTTTCAGGCCATCAAAACGCTGTTGTCGTGTAAATGATCAGCCAAAACGGTGTTGGCCCCTTAGATTCTTTGTAGCCTTTAGCCGCTGCCTACAATGTCCTGGATCCTTCACTGGAAACTGAAAATAACTCACTCTTGCTAAGCAATTACTCTTTGAATTTTTACAACCAGGAAGTTCAGGAACAATACAAGTCTACACCATCATTACTAAAAGTTTGCTAAGTAGTAGTTCCTACTAAAGCAAGACTGGTAAGCATATCCATAGCAGACTGATGGGAGTGGCCTTGGACGGCAACATGCCCAATGCATTATGGGTGTTGAAGTTTTCCTACCTGTTTGGCAAACGGTAAGACGAGTTTTTTCTCTGTTTTCTCTAGTCCGGTAGCACTGATTTAAAATGAATGAATAAATAAATAAAAATATCCCCGTTCTACAAAGTTTTACCGTTCAGCCAAGTTTTTTTTTGAAAACTCATTTTGCCAGCGGTGAAGAAACCCTTTAACCCTATAAACTCATAAAGTATGTAATAGGAGAATAAGTTTATTAATTTTAGTCTGAGGTGCAAACTGAGCAAATTTAGTGCAAATGTTATTTAAATTAAAACAGTATAGCAGACTGCTTACATAAAATGTATAAAAATATCAGTTGTCACTTTATACCTCCAAATGTAAGAGGATATTTACATGCTAAGTTGTATGATCAAGCTCTGTAGTTTGAATTGTGGGGGGCAAAACATATAATGCAATCCAATGATGACATATTACCATATTTGATACGGTTATGCTTATGCACACTTTATAAAAATCATAGATTTCACAGCAAAAACATGCATGTAACAACCTGAATTACATTAAAAGACATTTTACTTAATGAAAAAGTATGAACTATCAAAGAGAAGACATGCAGAAGTTTGTGTACAGCAGTTTTGATCATGTTGAAAATTTAGACGCCCAAATGCAAGTTTCAAATAAATAAAAGTGGATTATATTGCTAAAAAAAATATCTTCCTAGAGGTTAGATGTACTAAAGTTTCACTCTACTCTCCTGCAATGACGATTTTGGCCTGTAGATGGAAGTGCAGTACTGCAGTTCTGTTCTAATCAGGCGTAGCATTCTGATTCTTGTTATGTAAAGCTTTCAAATGGTCCAAGATTCACACATCTTAGTTTCAATTTCATGTGAAATGTGATGTGTCTGATGGAATGTTACAATGAAATAACATCCAATTTTATTTTGTTCTCAGCGGCTGAATGAGTTGAATCAAAAGCCTTAATCAGATTTGTTCATTCAAGCATTTCAGAGGCCTGTGAGCTGAGATTTCCCATAATAAAACAATAACCAAGACTGCCAATATCAGGGGCTGAGCTCATGGTCCATTTCTGACATCAGAGGTGTAGATCAATGGGAATGCTAACACATTTCTTTACCCCACTTTTAGATGGTTTTTAATTGGTGTACAGTACTATTTCTCTCACAGTTTTTCCATGTCTTCCATCTCACTAACCTGACATGAAGGATTTCATCCAATTTGAGGATACAGATCTACACCTCCATTAAAGACCTACACAAGCAGGTTGGTATGATTACCGTGTCTGTCTTGCAAATTGGGTGTGTTTGCTAATCACAGTCCTATGAGGTGTGCATTTTCTGTTTCTGTGTGTGTGAACTTCTCCCATCCAGCCTCCCCTTAACTGTGCAAAGGATAAACATATTTCAACTCAATTTGAGCTATGTGGCTCAACGAGCAGGATGTGAGGTGATTATTAAACACCGGTGCAATCTCCACTGGCCAGATAAAGCTGGATAAAGGGAACAGGTATGTGGTAGAATCCTGTTTCCTCCTCCACCCCATCCTCCACTTCCTCATTACGGACTGCGGCACCTACTTGAAAGTCCACATGCATCTTCCGCTCTCCGTGCTCCTGCGCAACCAGGAATACCTTTATTAAATCAGAAAGGGAAGAAATCTAATTTAGGCTTGGTATCATGAACAGGAATGTCCCTCGTCTGCCATGATGTCTGGTGAGAACATTTTTCCAACCGTTTTTTAGTGGCTGCCATTTGTTGCAGGTGACCACTCAAAAAAATTAAGCTTTCATTTTTCCTCAAGCTTGTTCTCTGTCTATAAAAGGGTTAGAGCTCACAAACTAAACATTTCTTCTTTTGCTAATGTACTTTCAGAGACTTTAAGTCATTCATTTGTAGGTTGATTTCCCAGAAAAGTGTAAACACTGTATCTCTGTGGCACTTTCACAATATTGTTCTGTTTGTTTGTGCATCCCGACCAGCCCAACAACAGCAACTTTGGCTTAACCAATAACGTGAGTGTGGGGGCAGGATCTGTTTTGTATAACCAATGAGAAACAACAGGAGTGTTTGTTCAAAAGCACTTACTATTTTTACAATTCTGGTGCCAATTGTAGGGCAGAAATTATACACTTCAACTTCAAAGGTGCCATATTTGACAGTTGACATTTTTTCCCCAGAAGTTCACTTATAATGTCAAGAAGTTTTGCACTAAAAACTGTGTATTTTTTTTTCTTTCAATACCATTTTTCTCTACTGTGCCTTTAAGACTTATATAAGTGGATACTTTTTTGTTATAATTGGCTATCCTCTCCTTACTGGCATAGTTTATGACTTCTGTGGAACACAAAATAAGATATTCTGATATTCTCGGGGGAGAATCTGAATGAGCTTTTTTCGCATGTTAGTTTTTATAAATGGACCAGGAAGGAAGCTTTGCTTTTGAACGCATATCGAATTCATCCAGTAAACAAAAGAGCAAGACTTTTGCTTTCAAATATTTACACTTTAAGGCTTGAAATGATAAAGTCCACTTAGGGAAATCCTAACATCACTGTATGTTTCTTGAATGCTCAAAAAGCTAAAATTAACAAAGAGAGAAAAACGGAGTACGAACCACAAAGCTCCTACAGAAAACCTAGGAGATTACTTCAAACACGCTGCTATGTCTTCTCTTATTCGTAGTGTGAAGGTCAGTACAATATCTGAGAGCAAGAGCAAGTTAACAGGCGTCAGTGTCAGGAAATTTTCTTTAGTGGCATCATAAACTTCACCTCCGTGACCACTAGGGGTCAGAAAACAGTCTTGTTTTAGCTTCTCTGAGGTCCTGTAATGCTGCTCTAATCTCTCAATTTTTTGCATTGTTTTCATTTGCTCATTCGGGTCGTGTGTAAAGATTTGTTTCCACAACAGTTGCATAATGTAGAAATATTCAGTTGGAAAATGTCAAGATGACGAGAAAGTGCTGCGGGATTTGGTTTCAGAAAAGTGGGAGAGAGTGAATGAATTATGTTGGATGACTCATTATTCTGGGATTTAAAATGTTCCCTATCAGAAAAGACAGAAAGCCAGAGAAAATGTGAGGGAGCGATTCTTCATAATGCATTGTCATAGGTGGGATTAATTTGAATAATTCCCTCATTTTCTGGGATAGTCTTATTCAGAGTGGACCACAACCTGTTGTACAGAGAATAGAAGAGAGGGAGATTAGAGGAGGAGACTGCTCTGAATTGTGAGGACCAGATCAATAAGTAGTTAAGGGAAGATCAGACGTGGCTGAGAATGCTCATCGTGTACCGACGTCTAAAATGAAATCTGCATATGTTTGTTCATGCAATCAGACGTCTGGGCATAGAGCAATCAATGTCTTAATGCAGGCTTTGAAGATAGGGCTGTAAATGGCATACTCTAAAAACTACTCTATTATAGTATACTGGGCAACATATGCCAATTTTCTGCAGGAATATCTGCTACACAAAGATAAAGGTTCTATACTGGCATTGATGGTTCCATGAAGAACCTTTAACGTGTCTTTGGAAACTTTTCATTGCACAAAAGGTTCTTTACAGTGGAAAAAGGTTCTTTAGATTATTAAAATGTTCTTCACACTAAGGCCATGTTCACACAGCATCAGAATACGGTTGTCAGTCCTTTATTTGAGTCCTTAATACGGTTACGTTCACATATGGGAGTGACAACCGCATTCTATAACAGGACTCATACCCGTACATTTTCAGGACTCATAACCGCATTCTCAGAAAATCTGCGCTGTGTGAACAGAACCGGACTCGACTAGTTGTCTGTCACGTCATACAGTGCGAGAGAGCCGGTGTTTTGTATGCGGTTTCGCTTTCGTAACTTACAGCGACAGAGATATGAGCTTACGGATCTTAAGGTGTTAGATCCAGTCACTGTTCTACACCGGAGCGGCTCCTGTCAGTTTTGGGTTATTTTCCAAATTCAAATGCGTGCCATGCGCGAGGCATCGCAAAGGACGTGACACCCGAGTGCAACAGTTAAAGACTCCGGCTAGCGCGTGTTTACATGCTGCTGTTGGCTAATGAAGTTTTGATGGATGAACTCACGGTTCAATTAGTCTCTTGTCATGTCAAAAGTGATAAGACTTTTCAGTTTTATGGACGTCACCATCTTTAATATTACGTTGGTCACTGTCGTTATGGTTACTAGCAAGAGAATACGGGCTTGACTCTCGTTGCACTTTCATACAGACAGTGTTCGAGACGCTACTGCAAGTTGCTGTGTGAACGGGACATTTCGAGACTCACACTTGTAATAGACCCTTTTCATATTTCCGGGTTTCTCAGGAGCGATAGGCCACGTTCACACAGTCATTTTTCGGGATTGACAACCGCATTTACTTAACAGGTGTGAGTCTCAAATGTCTCGTTCACACAGCAACTTTCAGTAGCGTTTGGAACACCGTCTGTATGAACGTGCAGCGAGTGTCAAGCCCGTATTCTCTTACGAGTAACCATGACGACAGTGATCAACGTAATATTAAAGATGGCGACGTCCATAAAACTGGAAAGTATTATCACTTTTCACATGACAAGAAACTAACTGAACCGCGAGTTCATCCATCAAAACTTCATTAACCAACAGCAGCATGTAAACACACGCTAGCCGGAATGTTTAACCGCTGCACACGCGTGTCACGTCCTTTGCGACATCTCGCGCATGACACGGCATTTGAAAAGAAACACAAAACTGACATGAGCTGCTCCGGTGGAGAGCAGTGACTGGATCTAACACCTTGATGACGCACAGCTCACATCTCTGTCGCAGTAAGGTACTGAAAACGAAACCACACAATTTTTGTAATTTGATGCAAAGGCAATATAATACTAAGTATATTGTTATAAATGTACATATGTTTTTTTAAAAAAATGAAATATAAAAAAACTTTGCAGGATTTACGATATTGATGACCGTTAAAACACGTCATCACAGTCCGTGAAAAGGGTCTATTAAATGCGGTTGTCAATCCCCAAAGCGTACAGTGTGAACGTGGCCTAAGAAAATAATAGTTCTTTTAAGAACTCTTCACTGAAACGTTCTTCTGGGAACCAAATATGGTTCTTCTATGGCATCGCTGCGAAAACCTCCTTTTGGAACCTTTATTTTTATATGACATCCCATAATGCAGTTTGCTTTTGACTTTTGAATCTGAATTTGACACTATTTTTAAAAGATATACATTGTATATTGCATTATATCTGGTATTCTAAGCTAATATTCCATTCCAAAAATAGCCTAGGTCAACTACAGTCGAGTACTATAGTGTCTCCCCAAACCTGAACATGAATCTTTAGGTGACTGGAGCGCTGTTACCCTTGACACTTAACGTGATTTACCTGAGTAGGACATGTTCATGGATCAATATCCGTTTCAGTCCTGGAACTGCATTTTAATCAACCAATCAGACTGTAGGGTTAAGGGCAGGGTTTGCCTATCATTTTCACATGATTTTAGGGGAAGGTGTAGGATTTGGTCTGTGATTGTTTGATAGGATTGTTCTTTAACTACAGAACAGAGAAATAAATGGAATGAATCAGTCAAGCAAACCGCTTTATGTTTGTTTGCTTGGTTTTATTTTGATCAGTTTGACAATTTCAACATGCAGGAACAATCACTATGAGTGCTTTTTGTGTTCATTATGGTTTATATTCTAGATTTGTGCTGTTGTGCTGAATACACAGATCACCATTCTTAGGTGTCCTCACGCTTCTGTTTCCCAGAATAAAACACTTGCATCAAGTGCTGGAATCGTGCTGTGTTTTAATTAGCGATTTGCCATAATTACTGTAAATTTATTTAAAGGGGGGGGTATCACACACAGTTTCTGTCAATCTCATGTTAATCTTGAGTACATATAGAGTAACAATGCATCCTTCATATCTCCGAAAAGTCTTTAGTTTTGTCATATTTATAAAAGATAGATACGCTAAACCGAGTCTTTCCGGAAAAAGCTGAGATCCTGGAGGCGTGTCTGCCGTCAGTGCTGTGGGCAGAGCTAAAGAGCGCGCGCAGCTTCTGCAATGTCTGTTAGCTGCGACATCATTATAAATACAAAGGGAACAAAAACGTTCGTGTTGTTTACATTATATGCACTTGCGTGCCGATTGCCAACAAAACACAGATATCTGATGCAGTTTTACTCACCACCCGCGATCTGCAAATCCAGCGCCGAACTGGGACTTGTTTACAAAGTACTCATCACCGAAATCCCGGGAACAAACAAACATACAAGCACAACTCCATTGCTGCCCCGGAAAAACAAACTTCATCCTCTGTTCCCTTAACGCTGGGTTCTTTGGGAAGCTGAAAAAGGTAATCTTTCCCTCACAACCAAAAACACACTCCTTTGGTGACAGGAGCTGTATCATTTCGGAGGCTTCGTCCTTCGGAGGTCGCATTTGAATGCTGAATACTTCATCAAGGATGTCATATTTAAGAAAAGTAACCATAATAAAATTGACTGATATTCATTGTGAGGTGTAAAATACTGTAATTTCTTTCTTGCGTTGCAATCTAACGGTTGTTTTTTTTTAAATGAGACCGATGATGTATGCAGCCTTCAAAGGGTGCAGCCCCTGAATTGGGACACAACCACTGTTGAAAGATCTCTCGGCTTCCTTATCCCGAACGAAACGCGTTGATGGGCGTGCTCTTGCTCTTGCTCTGGGTGATGTATGTGCGCACGCTTATCAGGGAGAAGTGCCTATACAAGGAATTCCGGTCTCTTTTGACGTCATACAGGACTCGCTTGAAAAAAACCCTCCGAAACCTGTACCAAAACCGGAAGTAGTCATTTGGCACAGAAATACTCAATCATACGTCCAACTCGTGTTTTGAAACTTTGGCCATGTTTAGCATTCAACAGTGTAAATAAGTCAGAATGCATGAAATAGCATTACACCCCCCCTTTAAGGAAATGTGATCCCTGCTGCACAACTCACTACCATCAACTTTCGCCTTTATCCACCATTTTAATATGCTGCTTTGGTGCAGAAAAAAACATTTCTTATTATCATAAATGATAAAAAAAAACAGTTGTGCTGCTTTGTTTTTTTTAGTTTTTTTTTTTTTTAGAAATTTCAAAAGAATAGCATTTATTTGAAACTAAACACTTTTGTAACAATATAAAAGGCTGCTGTCACTTTTGATCAATTTAATACATCCTTGCTGAATGAAATATATGTAAGCAATAAGGTACGAGAGGCTGTGCTGTATCGTGAATAAGTCACGGCTGAAGGGCGTTGTTAGGCATGACGTGAACGCAACCCCTTCAGCCGTGACTTATTCACGATACAGCACTAGCCTCGAGTTGCTTTTATAAAATGATTACCACACAATACAAATATTAAAGCCAAAAATATTTATTAATGCAACTTTCATGAAGTAAACTTTAACTAAAAGCCTTCCTTCCGCTGGAAAAAAATAGTCTCTGACCGTGAACAGCAACAGAAGTTACATTATTACTCCATTAGATGGCGGCGAAGACTTTTACATTGAAAAGACTGAATTGTTGTGAACACGGAACAAGACGCAACTGACAAATGCTTTGGCTAGCGCTGTCAGTCACGGGAAAACCCCTTAACTGTTAAAAGGACAAGATAATACATCAGACATTTAAACAGATTTTTTATTATGAACATAGGACTGACCTGAAGGAAAATGCTAAATCTGAATGCAGGTAATAAAAACTCGTTCAATCGATCTCTTCTCACAATACTCTTCTACATAATGCAGTAAGCTTCAATAAACAATATCAATTGAGAACAAATAGTTTACTTTGCTAAGAGTGGTTGCTAAGGGTGTTGTGTAGTGATACACAGAACCGTTGGGTGAAGCGGTCATAGCCGTGTGAATAAAACACAGCTATTGACCAATCAGAATCAAGGACAGGAACTAACCGTTTTATATATATAAAATATAGTCCAGAAACTGTGTAACATGTAGATGTCTTTCAGAATCTGGAATATAAAACTTAATCGGAAAATTAAGTTTGCCAAGATGGGAATAAACACTAGCGTGCTGTACATTGCAGTTCATAACACTGATTCTAATAGTACATTCTCACAGCGGCAAAAAGGCACTAAGACCTCATTATAGTTAACCAGGCCATTATAGCTCCCTGTCCAACAGAGCTGTAGTATCAGTACTGGGTCCCAAAATCACAAAGGTCAAGGAGCTTCACAAACAAGAAGGACTCATTAGTTCATTGTCCCATTAGCTTTGGCATTAAGTGTTTTATTTCTGGTCTTTTGGGGTGAGTATGTGTTAGAGATGGAGAGTCATAAATCACACCATCATCGTGTATAGCCAATGCTCAGAAGTATCCTAACTCTGTTCTGAATAACTATAATGTGTTTTGAGCAATCTGTGATATAGCCGTTTTTCTCTCCTAATCACACCTATGCTTAGCTCTTATGCCTCATAAAAATAAAACTTAATTAAACAGACAAATAAAATACCACTCATTATATCCGAATTGTTTACAGAGTAAACATCAGCCTTGGAAACAGCAACTTTATTTAAAATAATAGATTCTGTTATTATTTATTTTTAGCCCTCAATGTTGTTCTAAGCCTGTATACTGTTTTTGTTTTTTATGGATCACAAAAGAAAAAGTTTTAATCTTTATTCAGTGTATGTATTTATAGCTTTCATCAAGTTTGCTCTTTTACCAGTGTTGGAGGTAATGCATTACAAGTAACGCGAGTTACGTAATCAGATTACTTTTTTAAAGTAACTAGTAAAGTAATGCATTACTTTTCAATTTACAACACAATTTTGAGTTACTTTTTCAAATAAGTAGCGCAAGTTACTGTTTTCCCATTTATTGACTGACAGCTCTCCTGTCCCCATGTTGAGAGAAATCGGAAGTACAGAGGCGTTGTGTGCGCTGTGTAAACATGATGGCTATTCAAGACTAGTTCTAGACTAAATGTGAGCGTACATTTACTCATTTTCTTCTCCTGCGTCCTATTCTTCTGTATTCCAGAATGGCAGCACAGCTGAAAGGCTTGTTTGTTTGAACTGCGCCCTCTAGTGTACAGGCATGAATTTGCATGTCCTTCAGCCGGAGGCTTATTCGTTTCGCTTTTGGTGTGAACGGGCCTTTACATTTACCAAAAATAGAACTTTTTTGTTGTTATAAAAACAAACAAACAAACAAACAGCCCAGCCCAGATGAGAAAAAGTAATGCAAAAGTAATGTAACGCATTACTTTCCACAAAAAGTAACTAAGTAACGCAATTAGCTACTTTTTTAGGGAGTAACGCAATATTGTAATGCATTACTTTTAAAAGTAACACTGTCTTTTACATACAATGACAATTCAAAGTGGCCACAAAAGTATCATAAAGACAGTAAATAAGATGTGTGTTGTATTTTGAGTCTTCTGAAGCCATAATATGCCAGAAATGTAAGTTATTTACTGAAAATCTTTCCATTAGCAACTGTTCTGTTCGTTTAAACTATTTTTCTCACTTATAATAATGTTCATAATTTGATTTGCCTCAGTTCTGATTTGCAGTCAACACAGTTTGTAATTGTTACTACATAATTTAAGTTTCTTCAAAGATAAATGACATATAGAAATGCATTGCAATGCCAAAAGTCCAATGTGTTCCAGCCCCTAAATGAATAATATCCAATCAGTTTTTATAATTTTATGACCACATTTGACTGAAAATCACTGTGTATAATTATTTACTATTTTACTGTTTTAACTACATTTTAAAACATAAATGTAGTTTTAAATGACAATTTCTTAATTAAAAAAATATGTATTTATTGCTTTATTTTAACTACTTTTAAAACAGTTTTAAATATGTTTATTAATTTGTCCATTCAAAATGTATTTTTTTTATTTCCATTTTTATGTTTGAATTATTAAATTAATAACTTCTTCTTTCATTTTATTTTTGTCACCCCTGGTCTTCCATACGCACAGAGATTTCCTGTCCATTTGATGAGATTAAGTTTATTTTTATGAGAATTTGGGCTACTTTTATTGTGCTTTTCTAGTTCTCTCCTTTTTGTAGCCACTGTCAAAAATTCTTCAATTTCTGTTTGTATTCCCCATAAAAATAACCACATACAGGATGAATAAATAATGACAAAATGTTCACTTTTGATTGAACTATTCCTTTAAGCTTAAGAAGCATGACTGTTTAAACGCACAGGACACATTCTGAATGTAATGAAGAGATGAATAAAACCCAGTCTGCCCTGTCTGCCTTCCGCCTGCAGGTCTCAATCTACCATCCGCCCGCTGTGAGACAGCCAACCCACCCCGAGGAGAGACAGACAGCTCCACTCAGGCAGAGATCTGAGCTCACCGTGGCCGCAGAATGTGCGGTGATTAGAGTAATGTGGGTTTTTTCTGAGCCCGTCGGCAGCCGTGGCAGGTCGGGGAGCAGAACAGGCAGATAAGAGCCAGCGGTGAGGAGTTTTAATTAAATAACGGGACATTATACGGCTGGATTATCCGAGTCTCTAGCGTGAGGACGCAGAGCTGTAGGACGACCGGACAATGGGAATGCTGAGCAGAGCAAGACTGGACATGGGCCAAAAGAGGACAGTGAGAGAGACAGAGAGACAGGAGAGAAGGCTGAAATCCAGCGGTTGTGTATGTGTGGGTGCAACAGACAGTGAAAGCGAAGACACAAACCACATACGTGCCGTGAACCTCCACACATACACACACATACTGAACCGAGCTGGTGCAGCAGAGCTCTAATGAGGCTGAACAGAAGATCTGGACTTGAGGTTAAATCAATGATGTGTGTGTCTGAGCCACCGACACACTAAATGCCAGTTACTGCATGCACACACATACACACACACACACTCAGGTGAAATAATTAGCCTCTCTGCTCCACACCGTTATCAAAGAAATGGCATCATTACGTGACCACTCTTTTTTCCCCTCAATCGCCCCCTATTGTCCCCATTCCTGCTGCTAGACAAACAGAAGTCCAGCCCTCACCAGGGTTTGGACAAGAGTTTACTTCATTTACATTTTTACCATGCTTTCTCATCGAAAGGACTTAATAAGGTGCACAAGTCACAACAATTCCACCAGGACAGATAGCTGAGAATGCAAATTCAGTGCCTCGAACAGCAAGAAGCAGCTCATGTAGCAAGTGTAAATACATTGAACTTCTAATCCCGTTGCCGATAAATGAATACAAAGCTGGGCTGCTACTGTACAAGTGCTGACTTAGAAGATACAAATGAGTCCCTAAAGACGAGTCAAGACAATGAAAGCAAGGCATTTGCAATGCAAGTATGGAGGTGATTACATTTTATTAACAACACTGGGCTGGACAACATCAGTGGTGTGTTAGGGGCTGTTCCAACACAATCTCATGAGAAAACATGTCTATTTTATGAGGTGGCCATTTCTTATGAATCTGTACCATGTGATTCGTACAGAAATGTAAGAGTTTTAAGAAAAAAACATAAGCATGAAGGTTCACCCCTAAAACCTATCCATCAGTGGTGCGTAGGCAGATGGTACGAAAATGTACAAATTCATATGAATTAGCCACCAATTAAATTATAATTACAAACTGCCATCGGCTGTTCTCACAGAACATTTCTGCATTCTCCTGAGCTTCTTGTCCATTGTTTTTCCATGTAAAAATGCACTACATGGACATGTTTGACATCTTTTGTAACATCTGGCACATGATACAGCATTCTATAAACACAGGGCTCAAGTTTTAAAAGTTCAGCTTTTAAAGTGAAAGTGACATGTGAAGGCCAAGTATGGAAACCCATACTCTGAATTTGTCCTCTGCATTTAACCCATCCAAGCTAGTGCACACATATTAGGAGTAGTGAGTAGTGAACACACACACACTTACTGCAAACCGTGGACACACACACCCGGAGCAGTGGGCAGTCATTTTTGCTGTGGCGCTTGGGGAGTGATTGGGGGTCAGGTGCCTTGCTCAAGGACACCTCAGTCATTTCCTGCCGGTATTAAGAATCGAATCCACAACCTTCAGATTATCAGTCTGACTCTCTAACCATTAGGCCACGACTGCCCCTAAAAGTGTGTCTCTAGACCTTTTCTGTTTTTCGTTCAACTGCCCTGCGTTTCATGTTTTTGCATTGAAAAAGTGGAAATGGAAAAAAACCCAGCAAGGTCTCGAGACGCTTTTCTTAAAAGTTGAACAGCTCCATGTACACTGGAAGGATGCCTGTTTTAAAGCATGTATCTGAATGTTCATGGAACAGTACATGGAAGAGGTTTACTCATGTCATGTAAACATTTTAATCCACTTAATCCTACTATTGGTTTAGGCTACATGTAAACATAGTTAATGTTAATCCACTAGCACATTGGCAATGGTCTGCTGTTTGTCTTGCTACATTTATAGATGATACATAAGCGATCAAAATTCATCTTATATGCAGCTTTGTCTACAGATTAAGAAAACCAGATTGAGAGGTTACAGGATGTAGTTTATGACATCTGATGGTAGCAAAATCGAGAATAATGAGCAGTATGTTTTAGCAATCTTTCTAATGCGTTAAAGGGGACCTATTATGCAAAATTCACTTTTATAAGGCGTTAGTGTGTAAACAACCCGCCTATAATACTAAAAATCCACTCACTCTTTTTTATAATTCCCATAAATCAGAAGCAGTCTCTTCAAATGAGCTGATTCAGATTCTGCCCTACAATGACATCATCGGAGAAGCCCCACCCACAACCTGAGTGAGAAGCACAGAGTCTGCCTTTTCTGTATCCTCGCTGTAGCAGCTTTAGTTTTATGAACCAGTCTCCATAGACTCCTGCCATGTAACACAAATCGTCAGAACTCCGGACTGCTTCGCAAACAAAGGTCTGTTCAATGCTGGATTTTCACAAAGGTTGATTGTGAAGGATGGGTCAATATCAATGCTTTGTGCTCAAACTTCATATTCAGAACTGATGCTGCCATCATGTGCTATTGGAATTATCATAAACAAGAATTTCCTAGTGAAAAATTGCAGATGAATGCCCTTTCTGACATTTTTGGTGCACGAGATTGTCCTGTTTTGTTGTTGCTGGTATGCCGGAGGTGAGTTCTTGAAACTCCGCCCTGTTCTGGAAATGGGGCTGGGATCAACAGCTCATTTGCATTTAAAGGGACACTCAAAAATGGCACGTTTTTGCTCACACCCAAAATGTGGCAGTTTTAACATGGTATAATAAATGATCTGTGGAGTATTTTGAGTTAAAACGTCACATACACACTCTGGGGACACCAGATACTTATTTTACATCTTGCAAAAAGGGGCACAATAGGTCCTCTTTAAATTACACTTTAAATAGCTTAGTTTTCTCTGAGATATGTAGATATGGTACAATTTTGGCTGTTTATACACTAAGTGTTCATTTCAGTTGCCTCCAATTTTGTTTTCTTACAATTGTCTTGGTTCTCTTGCGTCTGGCCTGGTTTGAGTGAGCTGAATTCTAGCAATCCATGGCTGTTGCTGTTCACAGCATGATTGATTATCCATAAAACATGCTTGGCACTGCTGAGTTATGGTTGAAGAACAGCCAATAAATTGTTTTAGATGGCTTATTACAACAATGTTACTGGACTGGCATATTAAATTATTGTGGACTTGTAAACCAGGGTGCTTTTTTGAAATGAGCTCATTAAATTGGTGATAATTATGTTTCTTATAGTCTTTCTAAACACTACCACTGCTGTCAGTGTGTATTTTTAGGCTGATGTAAATATTGTCATCTATCAGATATGATTACGGTCATAATGTGGCTTAGTTAAACACAACCACTAAGCCTTTATATCTGATTATTGAAAGCAAGTGAACTTACACTTCTTTCAAAAATGATTTAGTGACAGCACAAAGTTTACATGGTGTAATTAGTAAAATTGCACATATTATTTATTGAAAGCAAACAAAATTTTTCTAAAAAAAAAAAAAAAAAAATGCTGAACATTTAGTAATACTGCCAACTATTGGTGATAGGGATTTTTCAGTGACTCTTTCTGCAGGTTACATCATTTCACTAGTGGGTTGTGACAAGTGGCTGTCTTTATTACTATTTAAATCACATATTCAAACCATCCTGATAGGAATGACTTAATTGAATCAGTCACTTAATCGTTGAATGAATCATATGAATCATTCAAAAGACTGGTTCATTAAAGGGATTGTTCACCCCAAAATGAAAATTCTGTCATCATTTACTCACCCTCAGGTTTGTTCCAAACCTGAATGAATTTCTTTCTTCTCCTGAACACAAAAGAAGATATTTTGAAGAATGTTGGTAACCAAACAGCTGACGGTAGCCATTTACATCCATAATATATATATTTTTTTTCCATACTATAGAAGTCACCGGGGTCCATCAACTGTTTGGTTACCCATATTCTTCAAATTCAAAATATCTTCTTTTGTGTTCAGCAGTAGAAAGAAATTCATACAGGTTTGAAACAACTTGAGGGTGAGTAAATGATGACAGAATTTTTTTTTTTTTTTTTTCATCCCTTCAACAAGTGACTTTCTTTACGAGTGAATCACTGATTCATTCAAAACACTGATTCATTCAAGAACGCCTGTGTGTCCTGGCTGCTTGGAAACACAGCATTAAATGGCTTCATTTGTAAAAATATGAGATATTAAACTACAGCACTCCTGTTCATGTGATATTGATTTTTTTTCTGTTTTGTCTGTGAAATAATACTTTTTGAGAGAGAAAAAGTTTAAACCCTTTCTTTATTAATATTTATTGTTGTTTCACAAGGTTTGCATTGACTTCCAAATTTATTTTTGTAACATCAGTTGCATCAGATAAAACCACTCGTGTAAAAACAAAAAGTGTGGTTGCTTAACATGTTGGTCAGATGGTGTCTTCTTGTTACTTGGCTAGAACAAGCTGCAGTCTGGACCAGACAAAGAAAACAAAGGAACAGCAACCCTCTTCTTCTCAAATTATATCCCCTTCAAACTAATTTGAAAAGAGCAACTGCGTGCATTTGCGTTTGTTTGTGTACATGTGTGCCTTTGACCCTCCTTCACCCGGTCTGTCCCATGATGAGTCCACAAAGAGGAGAGGTCTTCACCTCCAAAACCGTCAACAGCCCGGCTCTCCCGGGACTCTCGCGCAACTCTGTCAAAAGACACGTCGAGTTTGAAAAATAGAGACGGCACGTAGAGGAGAAAGGGACAGGTGGACAGAAAGAGAGCAAGGCAAACAGAGAAAAATAGCTGGAGAGGAGAGCATTTCAAATAAGACAGCAGAAATGAAAAAAAAAAGTAGGCCTACATGACAGAGACCGAAAGAAAGAAGCTGACGCAGAATGTGTGGGATGTTGTGGAGGACAGAAGGAGGGAGGGTAGAAAAGGGAGAGAAGGTTACATACCTGGAAACGACGGGGACCGAGTTGGGAAGAAGTGAGTCATAAGTACCATGTTTACACTCAAAAGTACAATGGCTGATTTGCCTGTTTCAGCCTTGAGACTTCAAGCAATGAACTTTACCTGCTGTCAGACTTGTTCACAGATAATCTATGCCTTGATCAAAATTCTGTGCATAGTGAACTAAAGCCAATGTCAAACTGAGCAATTGAAATTCATAAATTCAGCTGATGTAAGGTTCAGAAATCTGAGAAATTTTCACCATATAATGAACCCAGACTGACTAAAAGCAACAAAGGTGTTTTAGTTGCTTTTTGGATTCAAATCTACCTTTACAAAAAGTACTGTGGTGGTATGGTGCAGTTATGGTATCAGATTGTAATACTACTTTGAAATATATAATAGTACTTCCAAAAATGCCTTCAGAAAAACATTGTACTATCATGTTACCTTTTGGTATGTGTCCTGAAACATAAAAAAGCATGATACGGTATGTGTTCAAAAACATAATTATGTTGTTTTGCTAATTGTTAGTCTATATTACAAATAACCTGTTTGGTATTAATGCAAGTGTACATTTTTTCTGTCCTATGTATAGATGTATCTCTGATTTGAACTCTGAACATTATCTCTTATGGGTTCATGCAGCAGAGGAGAGGAGGACATTGTTAAAAAGAAGAGATGGATAAATCTGGACATGATGGGCAAAAGTCCACCCAGGGAAGGAAAGGTGAGGAAAGGGCGGAAATGAAAGATAAACAGACAAATTGGAAAGTCTTAAAAGTGACAAAAGGAAAAAAGTTAAAGGGAATTAAACCAGAATTCAGACTTCACATTCACAAACTTTTAAACCTGACATGAAATAAGAAATTTTGAGAATTGTTAGTAGATATTGTGGTGAATATTTAGATGGTTAGAAGTGATGATACCTGATATCTTTGTCAACTCTTTTGTTTGTATTTCTGTGGTGTTGTAATAGTTTTCAATGGACTTTATTGAAACATAATTCTTGAAATCTTATTGGTCCAAAATCAATCAATTAATTAATTCTTTCTTTCTTTCGTTTGTTTCACCTCATCAATTTAATGGACTTTATTGAAACATAATTATTGAAATCTTATTGGTCCAAAATTCATTCATTCATTCTTTCTTTCGTTCGTTTGTTTCACCTAATCAATTTATTGAAACAATTCTTGAAATCTCAATGGTCCAAGAAGCATTATTTCATTCATTTTCTTTCTTTCTTTCTTTTCATTAATTCAACTGACTTTATTGAAACACCATTCTTGGAATCTCATTGGTCTAAAATGTATTCATTCATTCATTTATTTTCTTTCTTTCTTTCTTTCTTTCTTTCTTCAATGGACTTTATTGAAACTTTCTTGAAATCTCATTGGTCTTTCTTTCTTTCTAGAGCGAATGAAAACAGAAGGAAAATAGTTTCCTCAGAGATAGAAAGAGATCATGACAGCGGTTGGAATCAGTCGACTCATCACATCAGTGAACTTCATAGAAACATCACTCCTGTCATCAGTAACACATGTACTCAGATAGGTGCACATGACATGTAAATCTGCAGGGACTTAATGTCATTTGTTCATAGTTCAAATTCTCTCTGCTCTGCACAAAAAGGTTGAGGGATGAACGGACACACACACACACAGAGTGTTTGATAACGCCGCTCAGAGGCGTATGCGAAGTCTGAACACATGTGACAGGCAAACAGGGGGGCTGTCCGTTTGATCCCATGCCCGCCTGGGCACATATCACTCAGTCTGAGCTAAAGCAGATCCCCCGTGGCTTGATTCTCTCTGTGAGCTTACCCTGCTCTGGGTGGCAGAGAGATAATAACTAGGAACGAAAGGCAAATAAAGAGAGAGATTCGTCTATTTTGCACATATGTTAAGCGTGGCCCGATATGCGGACATGTCACATTGCAGCCGCATTAGTGTCTTTTGTGCATGTGTGGGAGATAGGAAGCTGCTACAATGAGACAGTTTAACCATGTCAAATAAAATCCTCCGCTTTGAGTTAAAGAGGGGGCAGAGAAAACCCGCAATAAAGCCTCAAAGAACAATGTTTTGTGATCTGCTGTTTTGTGAAGGATATGAATAGCTGTAGGCAAAGAAATGGAAGCATTCTCTTATAAACATTATATAATTATGCTCTCTCTGGAGTATTGTGCTTTTTTAAGTGTAAATGTTGAAGATGGGAGGCTAAGGGAACAGAGTGAGTCAGTGTAACTTATTTTAAACTTTCTAAGAGAACTAAAAGTACGTAGTATGTGGTAAAATGAGATGCGAGCACCATTTCATGTTGACTTTAAAGGGTATATTGAAGATGAGAAGCTATTCTAAATATGCCAGTGTAACTTATTTTGAACTTAGTGAGAGAACTTAAAGTGATTTGCAGTCTTAAAGTCATAGTTCATCCACAAATGAAATTTTGTCTTCAAAGAAGATGCCTCAGTGTTATTGTTTTTCGTACACTGTTGTTTGGACCCCATTGACTTACAAAATATTATCTTTTGTCTTCCACAGAACAAAGAAAGTTGTACAGGTTTGAAACAATTATGAGGGTGATTAATGATGACAGAATTTTTATTTTTGGCTAAACTATTACTTTTTTGGAGAAAAATGTCTGCTTAATGATTAAATGTAAATGTAATTTGCATTCACATTATTGGTGTATACACCATTTTTGTTTTCATAGTAGGCTATTTGATCAAAATGTCATAATTTACTTCACCTTTAAACTTTAACTTCCTGTCATATAAAAACTTTCATGGTCCAATCAATTCCTGAAGTATTGCCACTTACATTTTTTTTTTTAAATCGCTGAATATCCTGTTTCCCATTAAAATGCATCGCATTATGAAAGTAAAATGGGTCGTGAATGCCATTTTATGTTGAGTTTTAAGGGATAGTTAACCCAAAAATGAAAATGTGCAGTTAATGTACTCACCCTCAGGCCATCCAAGATGTAGGTGACTTATTTTCTTCAGCAGTGAAGATGATTTTTAGCGTGGTCCTTGGTGATTCAATGGCTATCGTGACTTACCGTCATTTTGAGTCAAAATCAAAAAACAAAACATATACAGACAAAAATATTAATACCCGTGGATCCTGACGATTGATTGAGGTCTTATGAAGCGAAACGATCGGTCTGTTGTTTACAACATCATTACCTGTAACATTAATCCACAGCCTCGGTAAGCGGTCCTCGTCATATGACGTATGCTTGGAGCTCAAAAGTTGGGAATCTGACAAAAGTCAATCTTCCCTACTGAGATTTCGCAAGCGAACGTAATCTTAATTTTTTATATAGGTTGCGGCATCCAGGATAAGCACAAGTACCATTTTGATGAACAACACAACGCACGCGTCCTCCCTCGCTGATGTAAACAAACACAGCGTCAGTTCAAGTGAGCTTGCTCCCGCGCATATGTCATTCAGTGTTGCCAAGTCCGCGGTTTTCCCGCGGAATTGGGCTACTATTACGCTGTTGCCGCGGGCTGTTTTTCATGTCCGCGGGTTGAATCGACCCAAAATAACGTGATATTTAGTCCCTGGAATGCGAATTTTACCGTGGGACCCCCCCTGAAATGCGATTGGGATAATTTTGGGGAGCAATTGGGCGGGTTTTGTTGTGAAAACCTGGCAACCCTGATGTCATTATGCGACAGGAAGCCGAAGCTCGTGCTCCAGACTCGCGCCGTTTGCTGAGGCTGTGGATTACAGGTAATAATGTTGTAATGGTAAACCATGTTCAATTTCTTGCACATCGTTTCGCTTCATGAGCCCTCAATGTATCGTCAGGAGCTACAGTTATTAATTAAATATGTTTTTTTTTTGTTTTTTGGTTTTTTTTGACTCTCAAAGTGACGGTAGCCATTGGTTTGCATTAAATGAATCACAAAGGACCACGGTTTCAGCTAAAAATCTTCTTTACTGTTCTACTGAAGAGAAAAAGACACTTACATCTTGGATGGCATGAGACTGAGTAAATTAACAGAAAATGTATTATACAATCCTTTAAGTCATGAAATCTACACTGACAATATTTACATCATTAAAGGGTTAGTTCACCCAAAAATGAAAATTCTGTCATTAATTACTCACCCTCATGTTGTTCCAAACACGTAAGACCTTCGTTCATCTTCGGAACACAAATTAAAATATTTTTGATGAAATCTGAGAGGTATATGACTTGTCCATAGACAGCAATATAACCACCACTTTCAAGGTTCAGAAAGGTACTAAAGACATCGTTAAAATAGTCCACGTGACTGCAGTGGTTCAATCTTAATTGTATGAAGTGATGAGAATATATTTTGTGCACAAAAACATAACAAAAATAATTACTTTATTCAACAATATCTTCTCTTCTGTGTCATCATTTCTCTTATCAATGTTGAAAACAGCTTAATATTTCCTTGATGAATTGAATTCAAGATGGGAAGTTAGTACGTGATTGTACTGTGAACTTCCTAAGAGAACTAAGACATAAATCCACTTTTCAGTGTATTAAATGCGTCCCTTAGTACTAAATGAGTGAGAGAGGTCAGATGGCTGCTGGTTGATGTGGCAGTTGTAATATCCTGCTGGAGGCTGCACTCAAACTCAGGGTGAGAAGGACTGCCAAGGAAGAGGGTGATTGTGGGATAGCACAATGATAGTTATCTGCCTCCCCAGGTAGTTGACAGGGCTGGGGTCATGCAGTCAGGGGACGTGAGGATGCTCCTTGTGTAGACGCATTGACTGCTTTATTTGTAAAGAAATCAGAAAGGCACGACCCATTTACAGCTCTGCCTGTGGACGCGCGCACTCACATCATGATAAGACTAGCACTTCATATGCTGGAGATGCCTGTCTAATGCAGTGGCTGGGGAAACAAATAAAAACAAGACAGGAGAAGCACCTGTGAAATTAAAAAAAGAACAAAAGAAAGATAGAAAGAATGAGATACAGAGCTCAGTGGAGTGTGAGGGAGGGACTGACACTCGGTACAGGACTATATAAAAACTCTCTCTCTCTCTTCCCTTTCTCCAGCCTCCATTTTACACCTTTCTTCTTTCACCAAATCTTTGCATTCAACTTCTGGTCTTATTGTTTATAACAGTCTTTATAAAGTTTCATGAGATTTAAAGCTGTGACACTATAATGTCATTAATGCATGACAAGCCTCTACACTTCGGTATAAGACAATGGGCCTCCCTTCGAAAAAAATAAATATTTATCAAAGTTTTATCATTAATCATGTGTTGTTCTAGTGTTATATTATCAGCTTTTACCACATTTTATTTTATTACTGTGAAAAGTTTACTATTTGCACTTATTTTCAATGTAAAAAGCAGGAGTATTTAGTTTTTTCTTTCTTAAAGAGATAGTTCACTCAAAAATGAAAATTCTGTCATCATTTACTTACCCTCAAGTTAGGGCTGCACGATTTATCTCAATTTTATCGCACGCGATTTGGCAAAGGCTGCAATTATTTTATGCGCAGCTTGTCAGAGCTGTACGGTCTGTGATCAGTAAATGCTTCTCCATCTGAAAGCCAGAGGGCGCTCTTGCGCAGAAGCTGCAAATATGCCCTGCTGCCGAAGTAGAACACTTGTCATATCGCTGTAGCTGAATAAACAGAAGATTGTTTTGATTGATTAAACATGACTAATAAACACACGACTGCCTTATTCTGTGTAAGAAGCCACATCATCTCACAGAAGGATGCTCAACTGTCGTTATGAAGTGAGTTTGGAGTAAAAACATGTTATTAAATGTTGTCTTTTGTTGGACAAGATGCTTCTCATGTCTGGAAATATGTTTGACGCGTGTTGCTTTTTCAAATGCACATTATAAGCGATTCAAACTCGCAGTGCGTTCAGATGGATTAGCATTTGGAGCCATAGTTCATTGACAAGCCGCGCATAAAAAATAATCGCAGCTTTGCGATTTCATAATCGCACTAAGCCAAATCGTTTAAGCGCGATTTCAATGTTTTTTTTTTCTAATCGTCCGATCGTCGTGCAGCTCTACCTCAAGTTGTTCCAAACCTGTATAAATTTCTTTCTTCTGCTGAAAACTAAAGAAGATATTTTGAAGAATATGGGTAACCAAACAGCTGATGGACACCATTGACTTCCATAGAATGGAAAAAAATAAAAAATACTATGGAAGTCAATGGGGCCCATCAACTGGTTACCAACATTCTTCAAAATATCTTCTTTTGTGTTCAGCAGAAGAAGGAAATTCATACAGGTTTGGAACAGTTTGAGGGTTAGTACATGATTAATTACTCACCCTCATGTCGTTTCACACCCCGTAAGAACTTCATTCATCTTCGGAACACAAATTAAGATATTTTTGATGAAATCTGATGGCTGAGTGAGGCCTCCATTGACAGCAAGATAATTAACACTTTCAGATGCCCAGAAAGGTACTAAAGACATATTTAAAAAGTTCATGTGACTACAGTGGTTCAACCTTAATGTTATGAAGCGATGAGAATACTTTTTGTGCGGCAAAAAAACAAAATAACGATTTTATTCAACAATATGTAGTGATGGGCGATTTCAAAACACTGCTTCATGAAGCTTCGAAGCTTTACGAATCTTTTGTTTCGAATAAGTGTTTCGGAGCGTGTATCAAACTGCCAAAGTCACGCCCCCCAGCGGTGAGCCATTGAAATTTCAAAACACTTATGACGTAATAAAGCCTCGTTTACTGAAATCGCGTGACTTTGGCAGTTTGATACACGCTTCGCACTGATTCGAAACAAAAGATTCGTAAAGCTTTGAAGCTTCATGAAGCAGTGTTTTGAAATCGCCCATCACTAGATATTGTTGAATAAAGTCATTATTTTGTTTTTTTGGCGCACAAAAAGTATTCTCGTTGCTTTATAGTATTAAGGTTGGACCACTGTAGTTCCATGAACTGTTTTAAATATGTCTTTAGTAGCTTTCTGGGCATCTGAAAGTGTTAATTATCTTGTATTTTCCACCACGTCAACGTTTTCAATTATCTTTGAATAAAATATTACATTCTATTGATTTAATTTTAGTTAAAAACATTTTTAATTAATCGTCATTGTCCACGCTTGACATGTTCTCATTTTGAAAACGGCTGCTTTAGAGTAATATTTATTTATTTATTTATTTATTTATCTATGCAGGCTTAGATACAAAAGACACCTATCAACAAGGTTTGCATCATCATACTATACCATCGTACAGGAAGTTACAGGCAAGTGCATTCTGAATTGTGTTTTTTCAGTTTAGCCTGTTTACAGTTTAAGTCACATTAACTTAACTAGTATTTCCAAGAACAGCAAACACAATCACTTCATTGCTTATTACTTAGATGTTTTAGTTATTTTAAACACTGCGCTTACTCTGCTGACACAATCCATATATGTGTGTTTTTTGTGTGTGTGGGCACGGTGTGCGGACAGCTCAGATGTATGTTTTATGGCGGTACTAAAAAATGCCATGGACCGTCTGTTCAGAAAATCCAAGGTCAGGATGTTTATGGCCATGAAACACAATAAACCAGCGGACATCGCTGGTCTATCCACTTTGACACTCACCGTCCCTGAGGAGAAAATCAGACCCTTCAAATCTCACACTACTGCGCACAGTCACTATGGTGACTGTTACTACTATTTCTAAAACTGCTGCTATCACCTCAGATACATATTCCTTGTCATACTGAAACGTTTAATACTTCTACAACATTTATTTGATCATCTAGGCTGCGTTTTTCAAATTTAGTATCGCTGATGCAACATTACCAATGTTTTCAGCTATTCCCTGATGGTTTGCTGGTCTTAGCTGGTTTAAGTTGGTTTCCTAGCCTGGCCAAGCTGGTGTTTAACTGGTCTGACAGCTGGTTTACCAGACTGACCATTTACAAGTGTCCAAAACCTGTCTAAAACCATCAAAATAGACTATCTAGGTGGCTAGTTGAGACCAGCAAACCATATTAATCTGTTTTTGTTTTTAAGGGTTAGTATAAAAAGTGTTTATGCTAACAGCATTTGGTTTGTACCCCTGATTTTACTTGAGAAATATTTTTACCAAAAAGTACCAAGATATTATGGACATACACTGTAATATCATGGTATTATTTGACGTACATGACTTGGATAATCATTTAGTACACTGTATATATCAAATTAGCAATTTTTAAATTTGATGTACCATCAAGCACCATGTAAATACCATAGCAGGTAAATAATAAATTGCGTGTATATATTCTTTTATTCAGCAAGGACACATTAAATGTGACAGTAAAGACATTTATAATGTTGCAAAATAAATGAATAAAACCATAGTATTTATTTCAAATCTTCTGAACTTATTATTCTATTCATCTTTGTATTCCACAACAATATTAAGCAGCACAACATTGACAACATTTCTTGAATGATATCTGAAGGATCATGTGACACTGAAGACTGGAGTAATGATGCTGAAAATTCAGCTTTGTAATTACATTTTAAAATATATATCAAAAAGTTATTTTAAATTGTAATATTATTATGTATATACGTATTGGTCATTGTTAGTTCATGTTTGTTAATACATTAATTAATATTTAAAAATGAGACCTAATTGTAAAGTGTTACCAAAAAATCACCATTTTTGTGATTTCCTAAATTAAGAATTGTATCTAACGAAGCTTAAAAAAGTTCATAATCTGATCTCAGTCAGATTATGAACATTTGGACTTGTATATCTGTATATTTCTCTCAACAGATCATTTTTTAAAAGAAGACTTTATACGCAAACATCTATCTTTCTTTGTGTTTCACGCGCAACCAGGTGTGTGCAGACAGGATCAAAGTGTGTTTTACAGTTCAGAGCAGACGAACTTAAGACAAACGTCTGAAAAAAAGATCAACAGAGCCCCCTCCACCGAGGTCACCGCCTGAACCTGCGGTGCTCCACTTTCTGTGCTCTTTGGAAGCCTTTAAAATAATGAGCCAAAGAGTTCACAAAACTTCAAATCAGATGCTTTCCTTTTCACCCCTTTCTCATCTGAGATCAAAGGAGAGTTTGAGAGAGTGCCGTATCTTACGACTGTGACAGATATAAACAATGGCTTGTTTTCGTCTGCCTTTGTGGCTTTTTGTGTGTTAGGAAGAGTGATAGGGAGAAAAATGGACTTCTACCAAAAAAGTACCATAGTATTTTTGGACATGTATCATGGTATTATTTTTAGTACCTTGTAAAGTTTCACCATGGTACAGATCTGATCCCATCAATGTTTTACGTTATAGCCACATTATTGTTTTGTAGGGGAACCTCACAAGTTTGTATTCTCATATAAATCACTGAGAGAACTACAGAGAGTTGCGTTTGAATAATTATATAAAGTCACGCTGCATGTGTGAGCTTTCTTGTGCGTGTTTTTGTGTTTTCAGTGGTTGTTTGGCCTGAATCCCTTGTCCTGTCTTTGTAAGCTGCAGCGGGGAAGGCAGTTGATTTATTTGGCCATAATTGCCTAATTCAACTGGTGTACGTCCACTCAGAGAGACTCGTCCCCTAGTTCACTGTCTCCCTCAGTGGAACAGTCCACCAATGTAATGCTGTCAAACCCAAATAGTGCCTGCGGTGATTGATCACCTCCTCTCCAGCTTTACTTTCCGGACAACACCAGAGTAAACCGTTATTTCAACTGAAACCTGGGGAGTTTAAGCAGGTGCTGTTGAGAGGAATGTAGTTGGTCCCTGATGAAAAAAGCTTCAGTAGTCCATGTTGATGAAACCTGTCCAATCAGAATGCCTGAAGGTCATTGATTTAGATATATATATATATATATATATATATATATATATACCGATCCCAAACTTTTGGTGCAAACAAACTGAATATTGTGCGCTGTAGATTCATTGAATATTCTTCCCATCTTTTTCATGTTTTCAACTGGGTGTTCTTTATAGGAAACTTCATGGGCAAATAAAAAGCTTATTACAATCATTGAAAAATTCATGAATTTGAATTATACAATGTTATTTTTTAAAGCACCTTGGGGTATTATGTATGAATTATATGTCAGTGTGCCATGGTTTTATCATTTGAAGCTGTACCTGTACCATGGTACCATCATAGTATGTTTTTGTAAATGTTTCAGAACAGGTCCATCGCTATCTGGTGCGTTTCCAACAACAGCACCTCAAAACCAAATATTGAGATTTGAAGTCCTTGCTCTGGGATTGCATGTTTATTCAACTCCACCTGAGGCTAAAAAGATAAGGTGGAGGTGAGGGAAAAAGAGTGAGTCATGAGATAGCCAGATCTCAGTAGCGATTTCTCTTGAGCTCTGTGCTATACCTTCTGTCTTTACCCAACTTCCTATGCCACTCATTTAAATTTCATTATTTAGCCTGGAGTGCTGTGTTGCAACATCGGCTGCATCTGCCTCCATAGCAACAGTGTAGCGCTGTGTTTGGCAAAGTGACTGCAGGAATTGGAGAAGCTTTATTCAGCCTCCCATCTGTCAGTCAACTGCACATGCTTGACTCTCTTATAGACTTGTGTGTAGACCTTGCCCTGATGGCACGACGTAACAAAAGCCCCAAAGCTATGAATCTTCAACAAGTGGAACAAATAATAAAAAAGTACTATGTACACATCACAGTTTTACAATAAAATATATTATTTGTTCACTACATAAATTATCAGTTGAGTGAATCAATCCAAGCCAAAAGAAATAAGAGATCCTGTATGCAAAATATGATTTGTTATTTATGGAAGTTTGTTTCTGCCACTGAATAAAAAATAAAAAAACACAATTCCTCACAATTGAGAGTTTACATCTCGCAATTTTGACTTTTTTCTCAGAACTGCGGGATATAAACTCAAAATTGCGAGTTATAAAATCAGACTTGTGAGATATAAACTTTCCCCCTCGGAACTGGAATTTATAACTCGTAATTCCGAGAAAAGAAGTCAGAATTGCGAGATATAAACTCGCAATTGCGAGAAAAAAGTCAGAATTGTGAGATATAAATTGTTTATTTCGCAATTGCGAGTTTATAATTTAATTTTTTTTTTTTTTTCTCACAATTCTGACTTTATTACTCGCAATTGCAAAAATAAAATTATAATCTCGCAATTGCAAGATATAAACAGAGCTTATACCTCGCAATTCTGACTTCATTTCTTGGAATTATGAGATATAAACTACGGAAAATAAATCTGCGCAAGTAATTCACAAGTAATACATTTCTGACTTTCTCGCAATTGCGAGTTTATATCTCGCAATTCTGAATTCTTTTCTCTGAATTATTACAATTACGAGTTATAAAGTCCAATTCCGAGGAAAAAAAGACTTTATAGTGTTTATAAAAAAAAGTTTATATCGCGCAATTCTGGCTTTATTACTCACAATTGAAAAAATGCGGGATGCGAGATGTACTGTAAACTTGCAATTGTGAGAAAAAAGTCAGAACTGTGAGAGAAAAGTTGAAATTATCTTTTAAATTGTTTTATTTTGTGGTGGAAACAAGCTTCCATAGTTATTGCGTTATCAGGTATCATAATATTATAAGATGTTCTTAGTTCATCTTATATCGTCTTTATATTTTTAATAATGATTCTCATTACTCTTTGTTTTACATTAAAAATACTGTTTTACAAAAAAAAAAAAATCATATTTAAGACATTACAATAAATATTGTATAAATACTTCAAAATGTATATATTTATATCTGCTTTATTTTCTTTATGTAAAATGTATATTCTTTTTTCCTTTTAAATTTTGGGATAAAATGTGAACTGGACTGCTGAACTGTTTGTGATATTCACAAGTTCATGTCAATAAAATTCCTTAGTAGAATGAGGGTGAACAGATTTGGCTTGCTGTCCATGATGAATGAAAGCATTAAATTCAGACACAATACAGTTAAACTTTTGATAAAAACATTTACAAAATCAATCAAAAAGTGCTTTCAGAATTGAACACAGAGAATAAATCAGACTGATGGCAAGTAGAGCTGTACATTATAGTGCCTCTTCATACGGCTAGAGTCTAGTTGAGAAATAGATGTTTAGTAGTGTGAACAAGTACTTGTCAGTCCATTGCAGTGATGGCTTTAGCTTTTTTTTTTAGATCAGAGAATGAAATGATATTATAAAATGTGCCACGCTGATTTTAAACTGAATGATAACAGAAATAGTATTAGTTGCATGGAAAACAGTTGTGCATTTATTAAAGTGACTTTTTTAATCCATTTCTTCACCTCAGAAATACAGCAGTTCTCACTCTTCCTTTATTTTATTGTTTTAGCACATCTGTGTTCATGCAGCATATTTCCATGGGTTTAAATCACACCTTTATTTCAGCGATTTGTCACACTGACTGGCTTCCGTCTGTTGCCTGGATCTCAGGAGAGTGTATTAGAGTGAGTATGAATGATATTTCCGTCTATGACGAGAACATCTCATAAACTTAACCTTCGGTGGAAATGAGCCTTTCGTAAACTAGTTTACGTGCATTTAGAACAGGGTTAGTCAAGCTATAACAAGAAATGTACTTAATATTAATTTCATGTTATATTATTTTGATAAAAATAAAATTTAATATTAAAACACCATTCTTTGAACCTAAAATTGACACACTTAACAACCGCAGTGTCTAGGAAGTCAGCCTGCGAAGGAAAAATGAACAGTTTAATGCTTTTTTTCTTCAGGTTATGATAACTGAACATGAAATGTTTGTTAATGTCGAGTAGAGCTGCACGATTCTGGATAAAATGAGAATCACGATTTTTTGGTTTCAAATAGAGATCACGATTCTCCCACGATTCTGAATATACAACCAAACAAAATAACATGTAATTTACTAGAGGTTCTGACAAAATATAAATTGCTGACTCTAATTGCTGGAAAATGTTTGAATGAATTATTTAAAAAATGGTTTTGGATGAATAAAATGACTCATTAATAAATACTTGTTTCATTGCTGGATGAATCAGTTTTTGAACGAATCTTTTGAATGAACGATTCAATGACAAATACATTTTTTAACAGTCAATTGTCGCCACCTAGTGGAATTAGATGTAATTGATACAACCGTTTTTTGACGTGCCAAGTTCGTTACAAAGTTAGTTTGCTCTATTTTGATCGCTATCGTAGACATCGGTGTTTAAATACTAACTTAAAACTTATATCTCAGTACTTCTGTGATAATGTGAATATTTGTAACACAGAAATAACTAATGTGTGATTCAAAACGGCTCTCTCTGGCTCTGGCAGCACTAACACAGATTTGAACGTTCCGGTATTATTTTGTCAAAGGTTTAATAGACGCGGGAGAATCGTTGTCATTAATAAAGTAGGATCGCGTGGGTGCTTGAATCGAGATCGCGATCTTTTTACGATTAATCGTGCAGCTCTAATGTCGAGCTTCATTGAACACGTTTACTGCTGTGCACAATAGTATCCAGCTGCAGACCCGCAGCCACAGAACGGAAGTGAGGGGCGGGGCTTATACAGTCATATTTGCGCTACCCATACATGTCATTTTCTTTTGTTAAATATAAGTTGTTTTTACATGGATTTTGATCAGATCGATGTCTACAATATTTAACAACACTACTTTTAAATATAAGCTAATAATACGTTCATATAATATGCATAAGATATCATGAGAGCAAAATTTTAAAACAGCCTATTGGTCATGCTTAATGTCAATGAATGGATACAAACACAGTAGTTTATACTTAGAGGATATAGGCTACAACTATACGCCGTTTTTATTTTAAAAAATATTAATTAATGTGTCTTGTAAAGTGTTTCCCATTTGACTATATGTGATAGTATTATTTCCTCCACGTTTCAAATGATACTTAATGACACAGAGTTTGAGAAGATTTAATGTCAATGGATACAAACACTTTAGTTAATTGTTTACTTCAATGATACTACAACTATACAAGTTTTTTTTGTATTAATTCAAACATATATTAATAAATGTGTAACATATAAAGTGTTTCCCATTTGACTGTATATTTGATCGTATTTTTCCTTCATGTTCAAATTGTTACAAATAATACTTAGATTATGTAACGTAGGCTATTTAATGTCAAATAAAAATAACCAAGTGAAAAAGCCATGAACAAGTGAAACGTGTGTTTCTCTGTATGAAAACAAATAGGATATTTAAAAAACATTTCTAAAATAATAGGTTTAAAACATATTTAAACTGCTCATAATAAAATAAAAACAAGCAAACAACAAATAATCATCTTAAAACACTTAAAAATTATAAGCCCATATCATCAAGTCTTTTCATCCCTAAAAAACGAAATGAATACATTTTATTAATTAATATTTATTTAATATTAACACGATAAATATCTTTGACAAATGCAAAAAAAAAAAAAAAAAAACTTTAATGATAAAATGTGAAAGACGTGAACAGATTCAATAGCCTATAGCAGATAAACACAATATAAATATATAAATATAAATACGTTCACCACATCATGACAGAAATATCATACACTCACCATATACACCTTCTGTTGTTAAATGTCTCATTGGCTTAAATGCATGTTTCAGGATTTGCAATGATTAAATACATGTAGGCCTATATTTTGACATTAAATGCCCATACCTCCGTGTCTTTATACTATCTGTCATAAGTTCACAACATGAACATACATACGGAAATAATATCACATACAGTGAAGGGAGACATTTTACTATATGGTCACACATTTATTAATATATTTTCAAAATTATATGGTTAAAAGTATTTGTTCACAGTTTATACAAATTAGTTCATGCCTTATGGACTAACAAAACATAGTTTGTATTATCCATTAACATGATAATTAAAAATCCTCATTGTACATCATGATATCTTACGCATATATGAACAGAAAAGTGACTTTATTTAAAAGTATTGTTGTTAAATACTGTAGACATCGATCCGATCAAAATCCATGTAAAAACAACTTATATTTAACAAAAGAAAATGACATGTATGGGTAGCGCAAATATGACTGTATAAGCCCCGCCCCTCACTTCCGTTCTGTGGCTGCGGTTCTGAAACTGCTGGTGCTGCGGGTCTGCAGCTGGATATGTCTCGCTGTGCATGTGCATGTTCCTCACGTTGGCACCTTCAGAAACCCTGACGTTACTCTTTCAGCATCATCCTTTTCCTGAGTCACACGCTCTCCTCCTTCTCAGAATGATCTCAGCCAGTCAGAAGATGAATTTATGCAATGTGAAGTTCAACATGCCAGCCTTTGCGCGCATGTTCGCGAGTTCTTATGCAAAGCCATAGCCTGCCAAGCTGATTGAGTGGTTTTCACAATAAATTAGCAATTGTAATCTTGAGCATTTTAGAGGAACAAGCTGTTGCTTCCTCTTCATTTCTCTCTCACACACACACTTTCCAATCTCTTTTTCTCTCTCTCTTCCACTTAACTCTGGGTCTTAGCTGTCTTCATACATAATTAGGGCACGCCAAGTCACATTACCTGTCTGGTTTTTCAGCCCTCATTTTCTTTTTCTGTCGTTGACGTGTCAGAGAATATTCGTCAAACTACTAATGGAATTGAGAGAAAGCTCAAAATTAAAAAAGATTTATGACATTTTGCTCCTGAACTTTTTCCAGTCGTCTTTCTTGTCCCCCCCCCTCTCTCTCTCCTTCCAACTAACTCCATTAATTCCCTCTATATTTGATAAGAATATAAGGGCTGCATTGCAAACCATTCAGTGAGAGGTTGAGTTGTTCTCGCCTGGAGTGTCAGTGTGTTACAGCTATTCACTCAAGAAAGCCTCAAAATGGCTACCAGTACTAACTTACTTACTATTTTAGAGCCCAGCGGGGTCACGTTTTATATCTTAGCTACAGTATTCACACCAGGTGCAGTGCTATTAAAACAGGACAAAAAAGCACAGTATGAAATGAACAAGGCGCATAGAGACTCTTAAATATGCATTTTAAACTCAAAAGAGTTTGCCTGTGTGAAAGGACTTTAAAATGGTCCTGGTTATTTCTGACCTGTCTTAGTAAAACAATATCTACAACAATACAGCATTTTAGGACAAAACAGGCTAATGGTACTTTATTCACTTTCAAATCGCACCAAAATATTAATCAACATACATCAAATATGGTGACACGAACCTCTAACACCAACTAATGACAAACCTAATTGGTTCTCGCACATCACATGACCTAAAGTAATGTTTGTCGCAATATTTGATGTAGTGATTTTTTTATTTTTGGGTGAACTGTTCCTGCTACCAATGCACAAGTTATAAAACATAACATGCTTCACTATAGGAAAAGCAACATCGATATGTATGCTAACATTAATATCAGGTTAAGATGACATGTGCCTTGTCTGTAATGTTAAGAAAAACCTGTTAATTTCTTCTTTTTTTTTTTCTCTCTCTCTCTCTCTCTCTCTCCATTTTTATTTGGTCCTTTTTGTATTTTCCTCTGCAGACTTTAGTTTTACTTCCACAGAGACTGCAGAGAGAATATTTCTCATGTCTGCCATCACTTTGAGACAAAGCCTGTGTGTGTGTGTGTGTGTGTGTGTGTGTGTGTGTGTGTGTGTGTGTGCGTGTGCAGATAGACCTCTCTCTTCTCACCTATCTCATACACAGACGTGTGTGCAAGCACGCAGGAGAAAGCTGATAGGACAGGGGAATGATGTGGGCCAGTGGCCATTGTAATGCTGTGTGCTGCGTGTGGCAGTAACAGCTTCACCTCAAGGTCAACTTCCTGTGAGGAGAATACACATCAGACCAGTTGGGCTGGAGTCCACCCTCTCTCCTTCTCTCTTTATCTTTCGAATACTAAATATGAGCTGTGCTCGCAGGTAGTCAAAATAGAGTGTAAACTATGGACTGAGAGCTCATGTTTGTAAGGGAGAATGTACATTGCATATTATGATGTACGTTGACTGTACGTTATCCCACTTTTTACATGGCTACTTACCAAATAAATACACTAATGTTCAAAAGTTTTTGATCAAAAAGACTAAAAATACTTTTATTCTGCAAAAATGCATTAAATTGATCAAAACTGACAAAGACATTTCTGTCACGACAACTCTCGGAGTGTTTGGCATGGTGATGGATGTGACCATGTTGTATGTTTGGTCTTGGCGGAATAGATCTGTTGCGCTGCAGCTGTTATTGCTTACTACGGGGCTTACTGCTAATACATACATGACACACTGCTGTAAGCAAATAAGACGTGCTGCAGCTGTACAATATAGCGTACATGAATTACCCGTAGCAGATATATACAGGTGGAGCTGGGGAAGGTGAAGGGTTTCTGAAGCGTGCTGCAATTGCTAAACAGCAAATGCTGACCAGTGTTTGAAGGTTGAGCAACGAGCTCATTGGCTACTGATACAGCACGAACCAATCATTTCCCGGGGAATGTGTAAACTAATAAAATGTGTAACTTGAATGCAGTGTTTGTCGCTTTGGATAAAAGCGTCTGCCAAATGCAATTTGTAACAATTTGAGTTGAGTTGGATTTAGGGCTGCAGCCAATGATTAGTTTGATAATTGATTAGTTGGCCGATTATTTATTTGATTAATCGATTAAACGTATAAATAGCCCAATTTTCTATTAAATTAAGTATACCTATATCTATGCTATATACAAAAGAGCTATAAAGCAAAAGGACAGTTTAAATCCCTACATTAAAACTGAACATAACTGAATATAATAATAAAGAAAACCTGTTACCCGTTTTACATTTATATTCAATGACACGCTGTTATTCCTTTACAGTTACTACATTCATAAAATACTCGAATGACATGTTGACTTTTAAATCTAAATGTAATGTCCAACAACAGATATTTCAGCAAAATGAATATTATTGCACTGAATATTAATTGTCTCCCTCTCTAATTCGTCCCGTCTGTTTGACGCGGATGCGCGCACCGGCGCTCATTCAGTAAAATCTGAAATTTAACCAGAGTGTCAGGACGAGCCTTCATGCAAAATGGAAATACTCGTGTGAATTTTTAACACTTACAGATGAGCATATAACCGTAAAATGAAAGTTTTTCGCTGAGGAAACACATCAAAAATTAAACAGCACATGCATCTGTCAAAGCGCTTGACAGGGTAAGCCATGTTAAACATTATGCTAATACATTAGCTTGAAGCTTAAAATAAAGAATTCTCATGTTTTGATCACGTACCTTTTCCCACAACAGCTTACTCTGTTCCTCCACTATTTTTAGATGCATTTTGTCCATGGAAATGCGTTATTCAGTGCTGTACTTTGACACGACTGGCAGAAGTTTTCTGTGCACTGTGGGCAGACGCAACTAATCAATAATGACATTCGTTATCTATGGTTTTCATTATCGAGTATTATCGATTTTATTAATTAGTTGTTGCAGCCCTAGATATGAGAAGAAAGAGACTGCAGAGTGAAATTCTACAAAATTGGTGCAAAATTATACGAAAACCTGGAGAAAGCTATCCATTACAATTTGCTTTCATCTTAATCGAAGTTGCTTTGAAAGGAAGTACGCAATTTTAAACGTTTTCGCTCTTGGTATTGAAGCACGTTTTGAGCAATTCACTTGAGTTATAATTGTCATGAGACTAGTCACATTTTGAAACTTCAGGAAAATCATGCTCACTAGCCAAATCTTGACTTCTTGCTAGTAAAATACATTTTAGAGGTTGTTGTAATGAAATGCTTTACCACCGAAGCAAATGAACAATCAAAATCAATGGCTTCTTTTTTTTCCCTTTTCTCTTGCTTTTCAAACTACAGAAAATCAGAAGGGGGGAAAAGGTCATTTTTTCCTCCTTATGTTCTGACGTATACATTTAAAGAAGCCCATAATCATTGCCACATTAATGTACATGCGCTTGTTTGTGAAGCACATGGCTTCAGCTAGTGCTGTAACGTGTCGCAACGGGGGCCACTAAACCACCTGCAACCTTAATTTGTTGTGATAGTAATTTATTTCTGCTCCATGCTGGCCTAAGATACAGTCTGTGCCTAAACTACCGTGAACATCCAAAGAGAATGTGATGAATAAAAAGAAAGAGAAGAAAAGAGAGACAGCCATGCATATATCAATGATTCAAGTAACATGGCTCCAGCACATTCAGAAACTGCTTTTTTCACTCCTAATTGAGGGAGAAATTCAAAACAGGTATTTTTGACCCAGCGTGACATGACTGGACTTGTTTGCACTGAAACAAATAAGAAAAATAGTGCATGGTTGACTGACTTCCCAGCTAACAGGGAACATTCTGGAAAGGTTCTCTTAAAGATATTACCAAAATTCTTCCAGTAATGTTAATAGAATTTTTCGTTAAGTTATTTGGTCTTTATTAATGTTCTCAAAACGTTAACACAAAAATGTTAGTTATACATCATTCATGGAACGTTTTATTTCTGAGAACGTTTTAGTTGGATGTTCATCTAATGTTTATTAAACGTTACTGCTTGATTTAGAATGTTCAGAGAACATTTTAGTTACATTTAAGTAACATTCCCATAACATTCGCAAAATCTTGAAATGGAATTATCCCTTATTCACATAACCAAAAAAACGTTTAAAAGACTAAACACTCTGAATGTTCAGAGAACATTCAGAAATAACATTTTCATAACTTCATGTCATTCCAAACCTGTAAGATTTATTTATTCTGTAGAATACAAAACAAGGAGATTTGATAAATGTTCACACTGTTCTTCTCCATATAGTGCAAGAAAACAGACCAGAGGCTGTTAGTTAGGACAAATGAGCATCATAAAAGTGAGTCGATTTGGACAAATATGTCTGCTAAATGAAGTAATGCAAATGTAATTATGACTCAAACACTTTTTTACTGATATTCTGTAGCCATGTGATAGCTCTGTGTGGGGAACGGACTAAAATGAATGTCATTAATCACTGACAACTGCACTTCTGCATATTCAAACAGGTTGCAAGACACATGAGAACCAGCAGCCTTTGGTGTCACCAGGAATATGAAAATGATATTGGAGAGGTAAGATTGTACCATGACATTTTTCAAGTAGCTTGCTAATGATATATGTCAAAATACCATCGTATTATTATCTGATAACATCACTGTACATTGGTATCTCTGCGGTACTCTTTTGTGAGGAATTGTACAGTCTTTGTGCTTTATATACAGATAAGGCATTCCATCTTAAACTCGTGTACATTTTTCCTCATCGAGCGAGGATTGACAGCCACACTTCACATAGCCCGAGGTAATTTTCCCCTGTCTCCGCTCTAGGTGTGCATTTGGTATGATAATAACCAGGTAATGCTGTTAAGGGCTCATATATTATGGCTGAAATATGGGCACCTGAAAGCTCACAAAAAAAAAAACCCAAGAGTAAAAACTAAACACATTGAATAATGGTTAAAATGGGATCGGCTTTCACACATTCTCTCTCTTATCTCTTGATTTAGATGACCACATGAAGATGTGTAAAAGCTACTTGGAGTATGCCAGATTATCAAGCCATAAACATACCTGAGCAAAAGTACAAATGTTTCCACATTCCTGATTTGAAGTTATTTTACATTTGAATGTAGTGTAGTGATTAGGTTCACACACAGTCAAGTTAGTCCATCTTCAGCAATATCTGTAATTAAAAAGCATTGCTTTAGGTCAAAGAGGTCGTTGTGACTCATAAGATGTCTCTTCACAAGGGTTTGTCCAAATAAAGTTTTTACACTGAAATGGATGCCATTTGCTGCAGGAGTCAAGCTGGGAATGTGATTTGATTGGCTTTAGCTCACTAATATGAAGAAAAAGTGGAAAGATTTAAGTTATGGCTGCCTGCAGGAAATCTACTTTGTACTGTGGAGATGTAAATTAAAATTTTAGGTGTAAAAATATAATTTTTGCCTCGGAAATTTGATTAGTATTCAATAGTTATAGTATCATAATTTAGTACTTGTCGGTTGAAATATGCTTGGAAAACTAAAATGATATATACTCTTAGATAATTAAATAATAAATTAAAAAAATCCAATCAATCTTACTGACCCCAAACTTTTGATCGGTAGTGTATATGGGGTCAGTAAGATTTATTTATTTATTTATTTATTTATCATTATTTTGAAATTAATATGCTTTTTAAAATTGTAATAATATATAATAATATTTAATAATTGTATTTGCAAATTTACAAGTGCCATTTTATGGAATTTTCAAAATGTACAAATATAATCATTAATATAAATACATATTTGCATTTGTAAATGTACTATATTGTATTGCAATTTTTTAAAGAATTGTCAGTTGAGATATGCTTGGAAAACTATTGATTCTGACCTCACTAACCTTGAAGTAGGCCTTAAAATGTAGCTTAAAAATTTCACCATGTTCAATTTTTCATTCCTTTTAAAGTAAAGAACCCATCCAACAGCGCATGAATATATTGGACGGACTCTTAGAGGAGATTAGATACTCTCTGTCGCTCTCATCCTGAGCCTCTCTGTATGTCTGCGGCCCGAAGCTTTTGTGTCCCGTTCTGAATTGAACTGGCATGCAATTAGACTTTCAGTCTGGCCACAAGGGGGCACAACGTCTCTCCAAATGCTCATGCAGGTCTCAGAAAGTTTCTAATCAAACAAATGTCTGTTATTCGTTGCCTCTGACGGACAACCTGTCCCCAACAGTCAAGAAGACTCTCTAATTAGAGACTTTGTAGAACATTGGTAATTCAAATTCAGAAAGATTTTAATTGCTGCCATGTTGGTGGTTTAACAAGCAGATTCAGTGGCTGACTAATGCGTGACCATGAACACACACCCTCTCGCATGTGGACGTGCACACAAACCCACGCACTTGCAAATGGTAAAAGGATGCAAATCTATTCTGAGAAGCCCACTGACCACTCTACAAGCCCCCTACACAAACACTACCAACTCTTACCATGTCAAGCTAATGACATTAGAGGACAGAAAACATCAGACAGACTCTCAACTGTCATCATTCCTTCCATGACTGAGCACACAGTGCTGAACACTTCATTCAATGACTCAACGTTTTTCATTGGAACCCCGGTGCTTCAAGTGGACTGGAAATGAGAGAGTAACAGTAATTATTCCTGCATCCCAGCAGCTCTTATAAACTACTGGTGCTCTCTTTAGTACCAGATGACAAGACAGCCAGTAGCTTATTCCGGCCATGAATCATTCATTCAAATATGAAGAGACCATATGACTGACATGTTAAACCAATCACACTTTGCTTGTACAAAATTATGAATTTATAAAAAAAAAAACTATATATATAACTGACAATAATTGTACTTACATCAATTCTTTCTCACTTCGAGTGCTCATTGACAGCCTTTCTGCCATTTCACTTCCTCTGAACTGTGTTGAACCGAAACTTCTCTCATAGTCGGTAAGGTTGTGCCAAAGCTAACACTCATCCAGGGAATCCAGTGACCTTTCCCTGACCATTTATTCATTGGAATGAGCCTCATAAAAGTGGATAGAGGCAGAAACATGGCAGAGAGGTGTTAAAAATGTCAGGCCTTAGAGTGAATTTTCTCTCCTCATTGCTCTGTTTCTCAAAACTTTAGCCTGTAATGATTTTTGGAAGGTAGACTGCTGCGTTTGGGCCAGAGGGGGTACAAGTGAGATCAGGAGGTGTGCGATAGGACGTGATGGCTAACTTTTCCTCTCATTATTTACTGCTCTGCTTCTTTAAAGGGTTTTGCTCTACGATCTGAACTCTTATAGAATAACAGCTTTGAACTTTCACTTTAGGACAGGCTATAAAGCAGGAGTGTAGATTTTATGGTATTCATAACTTTGTGCTGGCTTCCTGTGGCTCACAATGTGATTGAAAAGAAACTTGCCATCTATCACATAATTTATAAAACTGCTTTATGTTCTAAGTGTATTTCTTTTATGTCCTAGATGCTGCACCCCTGCTGAAAAACATGCATATAGACTGGTGACTAGTTTAAATGACCAGCAAACGAGTAAAAGGTATGTTTTTGGACACTTTCATGTTTGTTTTAGCATGGCTTCACTGGCCAGTGTTTGTTTACCTGCAGCAATAACGTGAAAACCATTTTTTAGCAGGGATGCTAAAGTGTCTTGAATGTTCATATACAATATCCTTACAAACATAAGCCTAATTAATATCAACCACTATCACGTCTGAAACCAGCCTAAACTAATATTAAAACTTTATGGTGTGATTATATTGATTTAGACCACAAAATAATCTCTAGAGTTCCCCACTCCCTCTGAACCAGTGTTAGCGCTATGCTAACCCAATTCTCTAGTTGAAGGCGGTTTTGACTGATGTTTCTCATCATTAGTGTCCTCTCATGGGGCCGGATAAATCGCAGGCATTATGAAATCCATGCAGAGAATGAACCTAATCAGAATGTATTTCAGATTTAATTTCATGAGGTAAAATATTATTCTCCATTTGCGTCTCATTTTGTCATATTAAGCAGGCGGGATAGCTAAAACAGATTGACTTCAATTAGAGGGACGGGATACAAATATTCGGCAAAATGGTTAATAGAAGAACAAAATGTATTTGCGATCATTATGACGTAAATATGCCACCTCTTCAAAGTCTTTTGTCTAAAAACAGTTATCTAGTTAGCAGGGGCGTCACTAGACATATAACAACATATGGGGCTAAACCAATAGCGCTGCAATCATAAGCTGATACACATCTAAATTTTTCAAACCAGACTTTTTATCTGAATTTTTAATGTGCCTATTAATGATGTCAAGAGGGTTTGCTAGAAAAGATTAAATAAATGTTTGGCAAATACTGGTACAATATTATTATAGAATATTAATTTTATTTTATTATATTTTTATTTAATTAAATGTCAATTTAATTTATTTTGTGATGTATTGATCAAGTAAAATTGTAACTGGAAAGTAACTATAAGTTTAGTAACTATAACTATAATTTATTTAGTGAATTTTGAAAATTGTACCATAAAACAAGTAAAAAAAATTACCGTATTTTTATGTAATTTATTTAATTTAATTTTAATGTATGTAAATAATTTATATATATATATATGTGTGTGTGTGTAATATAATATAATATAATGTAATATATGTAATATATATACATACATATAATTATTTCTCAGTCTCTTTAGAATATAACCAGAAAATACAGTAAATTTGAAAGCTGTATTAAAAAACAAAAAAATCAGAAAAAAACAGCTTCTATAGGCTAAAGCGGCAATTTAGTGACCTCCCCATACATCCCTCTTTACATTTTTGTCTTGTATTTATTATAATAAAATCAAAGTTAATCAGGTCTGGCTATATACACCCCTGCCTGTCAATGAAAGGCAAGGCGAACAATGATACCAGGAGAATACAAAAATGTGAGAGCAACACTGACAGACGAAAACAACATCAGCATTCATGCTTTGGGTATTATGGCTACATGGGAGAACAGGAAGTCCTCCCGGGCAGAAAATCCCTTCTTTAGTATCCTCTTTCTCCAGGATCCATGGCAGAGCCTGAAGTGTACCTGCAGGCTTATTGGCAGTTCTAATCAAGTTAAATATCTTCCAGGCTCTTGAAAAAAGCACATTGCTGATGTTGGATTCGTGCTCAAGTGTAAGTCAGCCAACAGCATCTCACCTCGCAGCAACCAGAAGGCCATTTATGTTCCTTTTGTGTGACTTGGCTGCAATTAAGGGTCCATTCCACATTGACAGTTTGACTTACCCTCTCTTAAGCTGCAGGTTTGTTCACTGTTCTGCCTCTCAAGGATGTAGTTTGTCAGATGGAGGACTGTCGTGCCAAGTGAGGGTAAAGGCTCCAATGTGGAGGAGGCAATCGGAAGTTCACGTTCAGATAAAACCATCAATATCCTCCTCTGCATTACCTGTCTACCAACCACTGCAGAGGAGGCGAGAGAGGAAGACAGACAGAGAGCAGCCACTTCATTATAGAGAAAAGATCATTGGTCAGAGCAAAGATCATCGACCCGAGCAAAGATTGGTAAGTCAGAGCAAAGATCGTATTGTGTGATGTGCATTTGTGTGTAAAACACGGTAAATGTTGCTTTTGGATACATAAATGAACATTTCAAGGGGTGTGACACTTGGCCTTTAAGTTACGGCCTCATGAATACAAACGTATGGAGTATCAGCTTCACTAAAGACACGGAAAAGAGATGGTCTGAAAGTGCTTTGCTCTTCTCTATAACTCTAGACCTCAAGCTCTTGCATTAGCGTCTAGAGGTGACAGCAGCCATAACATTATCATGTCAAAATTCAAGTTTGCGTGACCCCTAGTAACCACCTACGACATCCTGCGTGACTCACTAAAAGTGTTTATGATTTACTTCTAAAGGCGGCAAGGCCACAGTCGAGCATGAAATGAAAATTACTCAGCACCATTAGCAAGAAAAAAATTGAGAAATATTTCAGGACTGTGACAAAATTACACTCCCTCCTTCTCATGGTATTACATAGCACCGCGTATAAAAAGCGCTCTGCGAGACTGCGACTATTTAACATTTTCGTACAGCTGCACTTGCAGACCTGTCACCATTTTTGCATCCAGGGCTGAGGTAAGCAGTAAAATCAGAACTGCCTATAAAACTTGGTTCGAAAGGAGGAAAAAGTCTGGATTTCCTTCTCACATTAGCATATAAACCTCATTAATGACCATGTTATTGTTCGTTTCAATTTAAATTGCCAGGTTAAATCCAGTGAATGCGCAAACTGCCCTAATTTATACATTTACTCTAAAACTGTGGTTCTCAACTGTTTTTGCTTCAAGACCCCTCATGAGATTTTATATTGGACAGCGTTTAAATGGTGTCCCAACAAAATAACAAACCTAAAACCTATAGAATCTGTATGGGGAAAAAAAAAAAAAAACATGTAATGGGTGTTAAAGAAGGGTGTTACAAGTTTAAAGTCCCCCTGTGGTGAAAATCAAGTTTTTAATGTTGTTCATATGTCTATGTGGTGTTTTTAACAAGCTTTAAGACAAACCATGTGCAAATTCATAAGTCAACACCATTGCTGAGTATTTTATCTTTAAAACTGCAGTAAACCAAAGACAGTCTCAAACCCGCGGTTTGAAATCGCTGGTGTTTTTGACGTCACAAACTACCTTGTAATCAATCTGGCGGGCTTTAGCATATCATTAACTGACCGCGTAAGGGAGTCTCAAAAGAAGGGTATATGAAAAATCGGGTAGATTTAGCAATATAGCGGGTGTATGATGCATACTACGATGTTATGATTAACTATATGCCTCTCTCCACTGACGTTGTGAGTTGTTCAAAGCGTTTCTAAGGATACTGATTGTTAGAAGGCAGCTGTCTGACTCGTGAATGTGAACATGGTTTGTATAACATTAGCAACTGTTTGATAACGTTGTCAAGCAAAATGCTAATTATATTAATTACCGTTATGTGTCCGACGTTGTAAAAAGCGATACATTTGTGCAGCGTTTACCTCAGTAAGTTGGCCAAATGGATCTTGTCTGAGCTTGTGCGAGTGAGTGGAGGCAGGGCTAATTATCATATTCATAGATCCGTGTATATTAAATGAGGCAAGGGTGTAGAGTTACATTCAAGCTATTTTAAGGCATTAAGAATTTTTTTTCACAGGAAACGTTTAAATATGTAATTTTGGTGATCAAAGATGAGTTTTAAGGGATAAAATTATTGACTACAGGGGGACTTTAAAATTAATTTATTTTATTTCATTTATTTTGTTTACTAACATGCCCTTATTGACATCTATTTTATACTATTATTATTATTATTATTAACCTGCCCATGTTGACGTTTTATTAATCTGACAATATTAACTTTTTATTTTTTATTTTTTATATTTTTACCTGCCCATGTTGGCATGTTGTCTTAATCTGCCTATAATGACATATTTTTTAAAGTCTTTATTTATTTATTTATTTTTACTTTATTAACCTGCCAAAGTTGATGTCTTTTTTTTTTTTTTATTAACCTGCCTATGTTGCCGTGTTGACTTAATCTGCCCATGTTGGCTTTTATTTATTTATTTATTTATTTATTTATTTTATTATTAACATGTACATGTTGAATTTTATTAATCTGCTCATGTTGACTTTATTAACTGTTCATGTTGATGTCTAATTTATTTCATTTCATTTACTTATTATCTGCCCATGTTGACATGTTTTAGTAATCTGCCCATGTTGACTATTTTATTTATTTATTTATTTTTTTTTAATTTAATTTAATTTTTTAGCCATCTACCAAATTTAACTAACTTCTGCCAAGTGTCACATAAATTTGCTGCTAAATATCATAGTTTTATTAGACACTGAAGTTGATCAACTTTACATATCATTAACATATCATTGATTTTTGTTTTTTGTTTTTTTTCAAATAAACTGCACAATTATGTTTAGTTGCATTGTATTATATGCATTGAACATTTTCATCAGCCCTGATGAGGTAGGAACCGTTAGGAACCACTGATTTAAAAAGTTTGTTTGCTATTTTTCATGTCATCAACTTACACAAGCAAACCCAAACAAATGAAAATGGCTGTGACTTTCATATTTTAAGCCTCAACTCACGTCAAGTACATCTCGGATTTCTGTGCGTTCCATCACTGAGCTTCAGTCTTTGTGACATTGTGACATCTTTTGTCTTGAACTAATTAAAGAAACAGCAATGACAGCTCCCCCTCCCTTTTACGTAGCTATTAGCATCCGCAGAGACCCAGGGAGAAAGATTTCCCTTCATTAACAACAGTGGAATTGTTAATGTCTAATAAAGGAAAAAGAAGAAACTCTGTTTAATGCAGCAGCCAGAGGGACAGAAAGAAACGAGAGTGTTTTTGAGACACACTCCCAGCTCTGCCTGCATGGCACAGTAGTACATCCCCTCCTCTGCGTTCGGTTGCCAGGTCCTCATTTACAGGACTAAGTCAAAAGGAGGCAAATCATATGTCCCCATGTAATCAATTATTGAAGCCCTGCAAATGTGATTTGGCTTTCATAAAGGAGCAGCACTAGCGGAGGAGGATGGGAGCCGGCTGGAGTGATGAAGTCCCGTCTGTGGAGAGGAGCTGCCGCGTGGGAGCACTCAACACTGAGCACAGCGGTGTAATCCCAACATTACACGCTCCGTAATGGCTGATGTTTGCGCCACAGGCTGGAACGGTGCGGTCCGCTGGGGAAAGACCCGTGAGGCAGGAGCCGAATAATGGATGGATGATGAGGTGATGAAGAGAGGAACGGATTGATGGATGGCACACGAATGGATGCGTGTACTGGAAGCGTACGTGTGTTTTAATGCATGGCTGGTCACTTGAGTCCCACAAGACAGTGTTAAAAATGCACACCATCCCACACCTCTCTCTTTTTTCTCTCCGTTTCACTCTCTTTCGCCCTTTTATGCATCCAGACCCAGTGGCAGAGCAATGAAAGGCCGGTTTGACCTCGTCTCACCTCTCACAAAGCAGCCTGAACCCTGCTCACAATATCTGACCTTGGGAAAGTGCCGTCTCTCCGCATAGCAAACAGACCTCTGGCTTCGCCCTGCCTCCCTTGTGAACAGACTGATTTCATTTCTCACAATTAATAAAACCAATCGTTTAATAAGGAAGCTAATGCATTTTTTGATCTGTTGAAATATTCATTCAAGACCAAAGAACCTACCACTGCGATAATGGTGGCTGACTCAAATGCATCATGGGATACTTAAACCTTGAATGTTCCACAATGACCGACTTTGTTGCCTCCAGCCAAACAGCTGGACATCACAGCATAATCATTTGCCAGCAATATTCAGATTCATTTTATTCATCTTGAATAGGACTATTATCTTCTTAGGCTGTGATCCAAAACCTTGAGAGCTGCCTGTGCTCCAGATGCAAAGTCTTCATTATTATAATGATGATTATTATTACAAATATTAAGTAGTAAGTGTTTTTAATGTTATGAAAATAACAAATATTTCATTAAATTACAATAAAATATTAATAATGTTTAAATTTTTAATTCATAAGACAGTATTACTACTAATATAGTAATCATAATGTTAATAAAAATATAGTAAAATATTAATATTTTTTAAAAATATTTTTTCAGTATATTTTATATTAACAGAAAATATATAAGTGTAAATTATACAGTGTCAGCCTAATTGAAAGTAAATATTTCCCAGATAATATTTCAATTTTTTTTTTTTTTTTTTTGTAGCATCATATGTATCCTTTAATGGAGTTATGAACTAACAAATGCTTTCATCATAACTAACAGTGCAAACACAAAGATTTGTTGAATAAAACGGGAGTTTTGGCAAGAGTCCAGAACTCGGTCACTGATAAACTCATGTTTGATTGACAGCTCCAGCGATTGTAAAGGGAGCGTTCTTTGATCGCTTTCTATATATAATTTAATCACCGTTTAAATAACAGATTATTTTCATCCTACTTAGAGAAACAACGTGAAGTTGACTGTTTATTCACTGGTTTGATTTACTGACACATAGACAAAGATCATCTGACTGTACATGAATCATTACATATCAGATCAGGAATTAGAATGAACACAGTTACATGTTGTTGCATTACTGTCGAGTCCACAGTCTGTTTGCAAAGCCTGCGCCAAAATGCGATTGATTTACCAAAAAATCCACAGTGAATTGTACCAAATACAAATAAATAATGCTCAACTGAGACATTCACATTGTTGAAAATAAATAACCATATTCCCAGCATTAGGTTCCTTTGAAAAGTAATGTTATTTTTAGTCCTGGATCGCTCTTCTCTCCTCCTCATCTCACAAACACACTCAAGGAAAAGTTGATTTCTCAATTCATGAGAAAAAGCCAATCCCAGAATGCACTGTGACAAGGTCAAGTTTTTAGAAAAGAGCATAGATTCTTAAATCCATATTAATTGGTCTTAAAGGGATAGTTCACCCAAAAATGAAAATTCATTATTTACTCACCCCCAAGTTTTTCCAAATCTGTATAAATTTCTAAGAAATTTATACAGGTTTGGAACAACCTAAGGGTGAGTAAATAATGAATTTTCATTTTTGGGTGAACTATAAATTTTCATTTTTGGGTGAACTATCCCTTTAAATAAGGAATGTGTTAATGTATGAAGAAAGGGTAGCAACAATAAAGTTCTGATATTTCACCAAAGCAAGCTCAAAATGTCTTGAGCCTCATTCACACCACCTTTGTCACTTGTGATTGTTCCTAGTGCTTTCGCTTTAATGTTATTGGGAGAGAGTTGTTATATAAACTACAGTGCTACTAACTACTACTAACTAAACTAAGTGCTAGTGCATTAACCAGATGAACAATCAAAATACAATTTTAACTCATACTGCCAAAAAATTCCAAAACAAATTCCTTGTCCCTAATAAAGAACATTATGCTGAAGAAACTGTTTCGAACTGCATCAGTGCTAAACTGCTTATTGCATCATATAATCAACAAGAAATATAAATGTATGAGGCAAACTCACTGAGACTGCCGTCAGTGACTTTTTTACACATCATTTTATTATACCAATGTATGTATTTACAGACAAGTCATATAGAACAGTGAAATCACTCCATAAATTATCTGTTCTGTCTTGCTTGCACTCAAGATGGATGACATGTGAGCCCCACTGACATAGTCTTCACTTCTATTAGCTGTCACCCCCAAAAGTCGCACTTCATTTGCATAAAGTTAAACATTTCTCAAATTTGTTGCCTCGTTGGACACGCCATCATCCTGTTGCCAATGGTCACTGCCATTTGTGTCACCCAAAATCACTAGCTCTCAATTGAAATGTATGAGATCATGACACTGGCTGCATCCAAAATCGCATACTTCCTAGTACTATGCAGCTGATGCCGTAGGTCACATGACAGTGACAACATGGCGAATGTAGAATGTCCGGATTACATTTATACTACACACATATAGAACACTCTTTTAGAGTGGTTGCTAAGTACATAAAATAAGTACTAGTATGCGATTTTGAATGCAGCCACTTTGTTTGCAGTGTGAACAGGGCTTTAAAGGGATAGTTAAATGAACATTTTAAAAATGAAAATTCTCAATAACTCACTTTATGTGATTTAATGCCTAAATTAAATGCGTTCATCATAAAGTGATGACGATGAAAATGATTTACGTTTTGAAGCATCAGAGTTTTGGGTGAATGGACTTTAAATGGAGGGACAGAAATATTTCAGATTTCATTAAAAATATCTTCATTTGTGTTCCAAAGATGAACGAAAGTTTTAAGGATTTAGAATGGCATGAAAGTAAATAATGACGCAGTTTCTGTCATTTTTGGGTGAACTGTCTCTTTAAGCAATTCACAAAGCTATTTTCAGAAATACATGTGTGAATGTGCCAGAAATCTTAAATGTGAATAATACAGTAAACAATCAATCACCTGTTTACAGGTTTTTGTCAATGGGTAGCATTAACACTTAACACACACAAAAAAAAATTATTTGTAAGAAATAATTTTTATTCGGGGTGTTGTTTTGGGCGTCTTGCCACAAAACACAATTATAAGCATATATTGCCACATGTTGTCAGCGTGAAAATGAAGTGTATCTCATCAGCTGTGTGCGTGTGGAGGTGAGATCCTGTTCTGAAGTGATTATTATTCATTACAGGAAACACCCACTGTGTATATCAAAACACTGTTGAGAACAAATGAATACAAGTCAAGTGTCAACACATGGAGGAGAGGGGTGAAGGAAAGAAATAAAGAAAAAAGAAAGTTGGTAAACTGCACATGCATTACTCAACAAAAGTTATTATAAAACAATCAGCAGAATAAACGTTCAGTGGTTTCATCTAGCGTGTCTTCTGATCATTTTTACACTGCAATAAGAATGAAAATTCAACCATGTACAGGTTCTTCAAGAGTTCTTTGCAATACCATAGATTTAGGTTTCATCTTAAGAAACATTTTCTTGCAACAGTCGGGTTCCGGAAATAAAATTCACATTTAATTTCTCTATAGAGGAATTGATTTTGAACAATAACTACAATATTGTTAATCAATCGTATATGTTTTTGTAGAAGCCATCAGCCCACATTATTTCAACTTTTTAAATGAACTGTTTTATATTTCTCCATTGTTTTTAATTTGATATCATTTGTAGTGTTTCATGGAATTGTAGCTCTTTCCTTCATTTTAGTCATTAAGTACAAAGTATTGTGCCTTTGTCTTTTTGTCAGATTTTCAAATACTTTTTTGCTTCAAATCAAAGTTATTAATGTTGTGATTCACCTCATAGCTGGTTGGTTTGGTTTATGGCTTATAACTCTTTAATGAAGACTTTTTTTTTTTTTAATCTCTATGGAAAGAATGAATGGTTAAAATGCTTCCAGAACCAAGGCTACTAAAAAAGTGGGCACTAATGCACTGTATTGTGCAATTCAAGTTGCTCTCATGCTTCTTTGGAGATTCAAACATTCTTTGTCACATGCAATCGTTGCAACTTTTAGTTCCTGTAATCTGTTTGGCCAAACACCATTTAAAAAGTATTAGGGTCAATGACGTGACGGGTCATTTTTTTTCCCAAAGGCTTTAATAATAATAATAAAAAACAAAGATATGACATCCAAAGTATGTAAGGTAGTACATCTAGATCTCTTTTATTGAATCCAAAAGGTTTTAATTATATTTTGCTACATATAAAGATATTTTAAAGATTTTGAAGTGTCAAAAGGTCATTCGGGTTTAACTGTCCAAAGGCCAATACAGCCATTTCATTTGTGATTAAAATATCCTACAATGTAATAAATGTATATATTATTTATTCTGGCATGATTTTATAACATCATATATCAACATAGTGCAAAATGGTATTAAAATAATGTTGTATATAAAAGTTGTTGCTTTGATATGAGAAAGAATGTCCTGAAAAATAAATTTCATTGATGTCATGCAGAGTAACCAATATAAAGGGACTATTTTGGATCAATTCATGCGGTCAATATCATGTGACATCATTCAGACACCTGCAAAGGACCACATGGTCATGAAGCAAAGTAACTAACTCTCTCTTAACTATTTGAAAAATTAATGTTTTCACTTGTTCATACACATGTCCTGAAACATCAGGTCATTCGGTACAACCGCTATAAAACATGGAAAATGTTGTAATATTTTAAAACCTTGTACTACATATAAAATGTTTGATTGTCCTTTTGTTAGCTAGCTAGCTAGATATCAGCCTGTTAGCATTGTTAGAAAATATCATCATTTGGTATAACCAAAATTGTCATTCGGTAAAACTGAAATTTTGTTTAAACCGAATGACTTTTTTGGTGACAAATTTTGTCCATCTTGTAAAAAATTACAAAAGTAGAGTTAATTGATTATGAAAATCACAAAATCTCATTGTTAACAGTTAATAAAACTTAATTATATTTCCGTTGTTTGTTTTTTTTTACACTTTTAGAAACCTTACTCTACAATGACCCATTAATATTAGTAGGCCCATTGTTTTTATTGTATACTGATTGAATTGAATCACTTCACTTCTTTAGACCTCTCTAGACCAAATGTGCAGATCAGAGACATAATTTTGCCTGTGAGAAGTGGGTTCTCCAGATGGGTATGATGGTTTCTTGGTTCTTTAAAGCACCAGTAATTAGTGCTTTAAATATGGTTTTATAAAAAAAACCTGTTTCTAGGAATCTCTAATGTGTCTCCTACTAAGATCTAAACCTGCAGTCCACATTGTACTTCATTCATCTGATCCTCATGATCACTCAACGATGCATTTCATCTCTACACGAGATACCTCTTTCAGTTTGAGAGGTTTTGCTCTCTCGGATAGGAGTCTTTGTTCGTTTCCTGACTTTTCTTTTCACAGCTTGGCACTAAAAGAATAAAGAGAGAATTCATTACTTTGATAGAAGCATAATTAGGTGACAGAAAGCATTCGGAACAATTAGCAAACTGGTGAAACACAGAGAACTGACGTCCGTCTCTCTCCTCCCCACCGATCTGAGCAACAGCCTGGTGAGCAGCTGGTACGCCCGTCCACTGAATCTGGACTGACAGCAAACTGACTAAGAGAAAGAGCTATAGTACGGCAGAGAATAATATGTATTGTGAACGCTGAGAGGAGGTGATGTTTGACTGATTCAGGTGAAAGAATCGATGTTACATTCGGTCAAAAACGGGTCGTGGAAATGCGCTCTTAGAAGAAAGACGAATGGAATAGTGATGTAGACTTAATCTGTTTCTCTATAATAACATATTTGTGAAACTTGTTACATGCGTATGGTTCTGCCAATGATCTGATTGATTTTTGTTAGAGGAAGATTTGAAATGGCATCCACAGGGGGTCATTTTGATGAACAGATGTAGAGGAATCAGATTTGTGTTGAAGACAGATTGGAAATGCTTTCATTCTTGGTCTCTCTGATCCACGTGCAAGAAAAAAGGAAACAAACTGACAAAAAATTGGATCACGGACTGTCAAACCACATCAGTCAATCGTACCAACAGTCCCAAAATTGCTTGCGCTCATGTAGAGAAAAGCAGTACCTTTTTTAAGGGCATTGCCGCTGGAAATCAAAACTTAACAAAGCTGACTTTCTGAGAAAGACTAAACCGTTTCTCTATCATCAGGTGAAGACAATCCCTCTGTTATTGTCTGTTTGGACTGTGGGCCAATCAGAGGGGAAGAGGAGCAAGAGGCCAGAGCGATATTTGGTCTGATTCGTTCCATTGAACTTTACCAGGCAATTTGGACAAAAGGTACATAGGGAAAGACAAAGCAATCAATTACAACAGTGCACACACACAACACTATGTTATTTCTTTATATGATTATAGACATGAATACACGTTGATGAGTTCAAAAACAGCCCAGTGAACTGTTAAATCCTCTTGCAGACCTCATTCATAAGCTCTGTTCCCAAACGTTGGGAGTTGTCTGACTGTGTACTTCTTAGACAGCAAATAAAACTCATTTTTGTGTATTTTGGTCTGGTTTTGCAAGTTAAAATATCTGAAAGTCATTTATTTGATAAACAACATTGCATATTCGTAAGACTTTATATAATGTATCTTTAATAATAATAATTTGTCATACTGCACTGGCAGATGTTTTTCACTTGTTTTAAGTATAAATGAGTTAAAGTCTGCCAATCCGCTAGTCAAGTAAGAAAAGATACACTTATGTTCAAGACACAATCTTTGTAAACAAGTCTTTATATTTTTTATTCTTAAATGTTTTATGTGTCTTTTTATATTTATATGCGTGTACTGGAAGCTTCAATACCAAGGTAAATTCCTTGGGAATAAAGCTCTTTCTGATTCAGATTCACAATATCTTGTGCAGAGTTGCTTCTCAAGTAAATTTTTTAATAGGTTTTGTTTTAAGTATTTTAGATTATTTCACTCAAAAATCAAAAATAGTCAATACTACTCAATAAAAGTAGTATTGTTAGACATACACAGTGAAGCAACTCAAGACATTTAAGTATATCATCTATTTTCAGTTTGTGGCAATTGTCACACGTCAAAATCTTTTTTGTGCTTTTTTTTTTCAGGTTGGAGCTCTGCAAGCACTGTATTTTTTTTTTATGCTAAATCAAGTTAAAAATAATTGAACCCAAAACACATCTCGAGATGCCTGCATTTTGTTCCATTTCATTGCGCTCTGTTTAACTTTTGTTAAATACAAGAACGTGTCATGTGAGAGCGGCCCCTCGCTGTCTAGATAGGCAGACAGCAGCTATTTTGCCAAGAATAGAAAGAAACAAATAACAACAAAGAAAAAAAAAAACTGTTTTTAAAAATCGTGTGACTGAACTGTTTACACCAAACTCTTACCAAGCTTAGAAAACTATTCGAAAAGAACTCTCTGTGTTGCTGTCCCATGGATGCTTCAGAGTTTAGAAGTGCAGTACATGGATTTTCTATTGAGGCAGGTTGGTGGTAACAGCGGATATCACGATGATAAAATCTAGCTGACTTACAATCGTGTTCTTTACTTTTCCTGAGAGGTACACACTTTGTTCCTTTCACATCTACAGGAGAGGCTTAGAATGATCTCTTGATCGCCTTCACTCCTCTCTTCCAAAGAACCCGTGTTGAAGCAATACACCTGCCAAAACCTGCAGCCTCCCATAAGTGAGAGATGCTTTGAAACCAGAGAAAGTGCAAGAAACGACACTTGGAATGAAATACGCGCCTTGACGGAGAGAGTGAGAAGCTGTCAACAATTGTATCGCACCACATGATGAGAAATTCAAATCCGGCGTGAGGGTCAGAACAAAACAGCGGCATTAACATTGAGAGGGGACTGCTTGTTTTCACAGGGCTTTTTAGAGGTTTTGATAGGAAAATTGAAAAATGTTTTTTACATATCTATAGCATGGATTTTTCTTCATAGTTTGGGCTTACAATGAGCAGATGCCGATAACAAATCAGGGGTCTGTGGTAGACGGTGGAGGTCAACTGTCAAAGAAAAAGATGTGGAAGACAGGATGGACAAGCAGCTAGAATCAGTAATAAGTCTGGAGATTTCAGCCAACCAATCCCGGGAAGAGGTAATTGAAAGAAGGATGGATGGATGGACAGATGACCATGCGTATGAAGATTGATTGGCCATGGAATAGCGGAGGAAGATTGATAACCCAGCTCGCATTGACACGTACACATGGCACAAAAGAGCAGAGGTCAAGGCCATCCAGTCTCGATGATGAGTGGCAACTGTGCGTGTGTTGTAAACCAAAGGAGCTTAATCCTGAACCTGAAGCATATTAAATCAATGTCTACAAGACTAGAGGTAAAGAGACTAGATCACTATGTGTCATAACTATTTTAGATAGTTGAGATAGGCTACTAGGTGGTTGCTAAGATGTTCTGGAGGGTTGCAAGAGTATTGCTAAGATTGTTGCCAGGTGGTTGCAAGGGTACTCTGGGTGTTTTCTATGGCTTTGATAGAGTGTTAGACCTTATGTAGCCCCGCCCCTTTTCAGCGCTGCACTCGTTGTGTTCTGTGTTCCGGTTTGTATTTCCACAGCATGAAGGTAATATCTTACGGAATAATAGATCTTCCCGGTCTACTGACATTTGTTATGACATCCGCATCAAACATTACAATGCTCATGATAACTTTCGTTAACTCTACAATCAGTAAATGCACTTCACTAGCTAATTATTCTTCGAAAGCGATGCCATAGAAATATACAAATCTATTGCAAAAACGGAAGTTCAAACACAAAATTATAAAGATGGCCGCACGCGTGTTTCTTTGACGCAGAAGGTCTACAGGTTGGTGTTCTGGGTGGTTGTCAGGGTGTTTGGATTAGTCGCTGGGAAAATTTTTAGAATGTTTCTTATTGGTTGCTGAAGTGCTTTTAGACAAAAACAGAAGGAAGTGATAGGTGAATAACACTGATGTTAAAGCACCAAACCCTGATTGTAAGCCTAAACTTGACATAAACTGTAAACTAGGGCTGCAACAAACGATTATTTTGATAGTCGATTAATCTACCGATTATTGGAACGATTAATCGACTAATCATCGATTATTATAATCAGTATGCTTTGTTCGATTATTCCACTAGCAGTTAGTTAAAATACTGAGTTATACTTTAACTAATAATTAAAACAAGGAAATCACTTCAGCTTTTGAAAGTGTATTTTTAATGAATTTGTTAAAAATACTGTTAAAATGACGTACTGTGTTTTTATTAAGTCTGGGAATTGTAATAACTTTTTAATAAGAGTAAAAATATGAATATGTAATATTGTGCAAAAATTTCTGAAAAATGCTCCTCTCTAGATTTCTTCTTTTTTTTTCTTTTTACTATCGAGTTTATGGTCACTGAATGGCTTTCCTGAGGTAAATGTAACATTTTGTGACATATTTGTTTGCAAGCTGTTTTATTGCGGTCTTTCTGCGGTTGAAACTCTGATTAAGTGATTACATTAGAGCTGGATTCATTTCAGTAAATTGTACTGTATCTTTCAACATACTTTTTAATATTCATTCATGTTTATTTCGTGCTGTAATAGCAGAAAAGAGGAAGAGATAATAGGTTCACGTGCCGCTTGACCTGAGGCGCTACAGCGATACTCCACATTAAAGAGCGCCAAAACCACATGTATTGTTTGAATCCCGTAGTAAAATTGACAGAATTTAAAAGTTAAGACTTTGTTTTATATCAAAAGTAACCTGATCTGTCTTATCTGTCGGCGCGCTGTCTGTGTCCTCTATGCTCTGTTATGTATCTTTCACTGCGTGAGAAAATGGATGTGTGGCGAACAGTGAGTTTGAATGAGAGTTGGTGGCCCTGCATGACAGCATTTTTTGTAGTTATGCTAAACGTTATGTTTTATGCTATGTTAAACTCCCACATTTTACGGGTTCGACTTAGTTTGCACTATGCACTCCGAAGCACCGTGTCTTCTTCTATTGGATTCGATCCGGGAGGGCTGCATTACAGTATTGCGCTACAGCGCCCCACTGGTCGAACCGCGTTATTACAGGCCCTTCAAATAGATCATATGAGATCAAAAGACTATTCGACAACAAAAATATTTGTCGACAATTTTTCATTGTCGACGTTGTCGATAATGTCGACTAACCGTTTTAGTCCTACTGTAAACTTGTCCCTCAAATCTGATTTGAATGTTGTTCTAGGATCAACAGACATGTTGATCCAGGAGTAACATGTTGTACTTGGTGAAATCAGGTTCTGCGACAGACAGACAGATAGATATTTTCCTTCCCCTCCTTTCTTCTCAGCAAGTGGAAGAGAGGAGATCACAAGTTCAAAGAAATGCCAGGATCCATTAACATGTGTTAGAGACATGTCCCCTGTGATTCACACAGAAACTGAGTCTCTCTCACTTTAACTATAGCCTTCAGATGGACGTGGCTTCACTTTGTGGTGTATCTTGGCATTCTCTTGCTTTTTTTGTCATTTTGAGCTTTGTTTTAATAATTGTATCCCCAAGGCAGTACAATGAACACATTGAAATGGCACTCGTAATGATTTCAGGCAATTATAACATATCTTTCTTCTGTGAATAATGTGCTGGTTGCTTTTTTCATACAGTGAATGAGGACTGACACGTTTGAAATTAAAATGGAGTGTAAAAGCATCATACAAGGATCATAAACATAGTCCATATATAAATGTCCTCCTTTTGTTTCCATTGTAGAAAGAAAGTCATACCAGATTGGAATGACATGAGGGTGAGTAAATGATGACTACATTTTTATTTTTATGTGAACTGTTCCTTTAAATGATGATGATTCATACACAATGTAACGATTATGTTAAGTTTTAGTTTAGTTTTCTCTGTGTTCCTGTTTTGCCTACCTTAGGGGCCATTTACACGACACCGCTTTCAACTAAAAATGCATTTTGGTCGTTCATTTACACGACAACAGCGTTTTGGCGGCCTAAAAATGCAAACTTTTGAAAACGTGCAAGTTTCTGAAAAAGAGACCGTTATTGTCTCTGTGTAAACTACAAAAGCTCGAATTTGTGAAACTGTGACGTCATACGGAGGCATATTACATGTTCAGTCTGTAGGCATGTAGTTTTTTACAAAGTGACATCGGCAATCTTTTTTTTTTTTTTTTTTTTTATCGTTTTTGCGGATTCGTGTGAATGGGGATCGTTGTGACAACATTGTTGTCTGTGCAGGAAAAACTCAAGGGAAAAACTTTTCCATTTTTAGTACATCGTTGCCGTGTAAACATACAGTTAGTTCTCTAGTTATTTTCCCTGGTTGTTAACCAGTTCCCACACCCTGTGTTTTGTTCAGTTCTTTGTCTGGTATCATCAATGTTAATGTGGTTGTATGTTATTCTCCTGCGATCTCCTGAGTTTTCGTCTGTGGATTTTTTAGGGACAATTTTTGTTACTCATCACCGTCGTATGCTTCAGTACAGCACAACTCGTGACACACAAACTCAGATAAATAGTATTAAAAGTAGTTTGTCTTCATCACTCAAGTAAACATATGTTTGAACTAAAGTTTGTTCTTCAGATACAACAGCTGTATGTATGCTTGGATGAGTCCTCATTGATGAAATGAAAAACATCTGTCTGCCATTTCTGATTGGTTTTCTGTCAGATCATAGTGCTGTTCTATGGTATGAGCTTCCAGCTGTTCAACATATGGCCACCAAAGTACATATGTACAGATAATCCCACATTATAGAGCACAAGTGATCAGACTTCAGTCCAAACGCCACTCAGCTCTCCAAACCAAACCGGTTTTTACCAGAAAGCAACAAAAGTGAGAGGATCCCAAACTTTTAATTGATTTTGTGTGTTTCAGAGAGGCAGTGTTAAGTCTCATGGTGTTGTAGCTTTAGTTTTTCTTGTCTGCAGCCTTTAACATCACAGCTCATAGTCACTAAAGGTGTAGGACTGTGTACATTCGTATGGTGCCATCAAGCGATCAGAGTTGTCATGATCTTAACAGTCACATGACATTTGCAGCTGATCCAGGTCTCTACCCAGAAATGTGTCGTTATAGATATAAAGTTGGTTGCAAAGTGGTTTCAGTGACTTTAGATTTCATTATTTTATATTTGCATATATTCAGAATTGTTTTTATAATATTTAATAACAATTAATTATATAGAATAAAATGTATCTTTTATGAATAATTATTTTTTATATAATTTCTTTAAACATTTTTTTAAATAAACTTAAATGTCACAGAATAAGTTTTAATATAATATAATATAATATAATATAATATAATATAATATAATACTGCCTCTATACATTTTCTGTACTCTGATCACTGTTCTCTATTTCTAACTCTTGTAAATAAATTCATTTAAATAATTTAAATGAAAACATTTAAATTCCATTAATTTAATTATCATTTTAATGAAGTTTTCAGTCTTTCATATTATATGAATTTATAATAATATAATATAATATAATATAATATAATAATAATGAGTGTTAATAGAATGATTATTGTCTCTGTACATTTAATCTGTACCTCTCTTTCTTTTTCTAAGTCTTATTTTGTAAACACATTTAAATAATTTTTTTTTTAATAATTCAAATGAATACATTTAAATGTCATCAATTAAATTTAAACTTTAATGAAGTTCTCAGTCTTTCATTTTTATGTGTTTTCATTTTATACAGTATTGTTAAATTAATTTTCATATGACTGTGCAGTTTCTTTCTAGCTCCTTCACTTCCCATCTCATAAATCAGGCAAATTTTCAGTCCTGCAGTACCCACTGCTCATGTTTGGGTTGCTAAGGGACTCACGGCATACGCTGAAATTGTCCTGACAGCCCAAGGTCATATTATTATTTTTTTCACCTCCTCTCTCTCCTCAGGAACAGCCGTAATGAAACTGTCCCCATTACAGGGTTCTTTTATGGGCCTAAAATTGGAATACTGCCAGTGTCGGCCCGGTGATGGTCTTGTCAGGCCCAGTGTGTGTTCGGTGTGTGTTTAGCTGAGAACACCACGGAGTGATCATTTTTAATGGGAGTGCAATAGTCCACACCTCCTCATCCGACAGGATCCATGAGCAGAGAAGGGGTGACGACAGATTATGAAAGAGAGAGAGACAGGATGTATAAAAGACGTATAAATGATTAAAAAAAAAAAAAGACTGTATAGTTGGAGATTGTGAGAATGTGTTGGGCATTTACCTTCTTTTGATTAGTTCTCCTGAGAATATCTGTGCCAGAAGCTTCGGCCCTGTTCCAGTGTTTGCTTACAATGGCATTTTCAAACAAAATATTTAGTTAAAATCAGAATTACTGCATCTTTACACAGTGTGCTAAGCAACAGACAGAAGTTCCCAGCAACAGGCAATTTGTCTGTCCACACTGAACGAGAAACTGCTGTGCGACGTGACATAAACACAGCCAAAGATATTTGAGGTTTAATCACAGTTATGTGCAGTGAGATTGTTCACCAATGAGATTACGCAGTGGGCGGAGCTAATCAGGGCAAACATGACAGAAATAGAAACTAAACAATTGTCAGAACATTCAGTTGTTATGGTTAGGGACATTTCTCTTTCTTTTCAACCGAGACCCAGATCCAGATGAAAATAAAGGCCACATTTATGTGGTCTCAAGACAATAAATGAGGTCTTCACACAGTAATGACAGAAAAGAAGGCCAAATGAAAGAGGATAATCCAGTAAGTCGATGTTACATTGACATTTATCTCTAAACAAGCATGAACCAAAGTTTGTTCTCTCTCTGTTTTAATAAACCTTCAAACTTCTCTCAAATAGCAGATTGTAAATACATACTGACAGGGCGCCACTTAGCACCACGTGGGCATTAGCAATAAATGGATAAGGTAATTGGATTTGTCTTTCACTCCGTTAATTCTTTCACAGATTATACAAGACAACCGGTTTGTTTATTAAAACAGAAAGACAGAGGAAGTGATTTAGATGCTTATAGCGAGCTAAACACGCGTCCCCCTGAGCTCTCAGTAGATCCAGGCAAGCTTTTGAGCGGATTTGTCTGAAGCCTCACACTCCTAATTGGTTTTGAAAGTTTTGAGGGCTAATGTCTGTTCTTGAACTTCCTGTCACTATGATTTCTGACAGAGCAGCAGCAATCAGCTACTTTCCAGAGGATGGCTAACATCAAAGTTCTGCCCTCGTTACTCCCATCATGCTTTAAAATTGACCCCATTTACTTTCTTAAAGGGATAGTTCAACTTAAAATGAAAATTCTGTCTTCATTTATTTATCTTCGTGTCATCCCAAACCTGTCTGCGTATCATTTATTTCTGTGGAACATAAACATTTTTAGAAATGTCTTGCACTAAATGTCTTAGTGTTTTTTTGTCCATACAACTGTTTGGTTACCAACATTCTTTGTGTTCCACAGAAGAAAGAAAAACATACAGGTTTGGAACAATATGAGGGTGAGTAAATAATGACAGAATTTTCATTTTTATGTGAACTATGCCTTTAATATAAATTCCTGGCCTTGGGGTAAATGCAGTTGCTGTGCAATTGCCCTGTTCTTTTTAATAGTTGCTTTTCAGATATATTGTTGACATTTTGACAGCATTTGGCTCTGTGTTTTGCATCATCCATTATGCCATGTTCTGACATCCTCATTGACAAGTGTAATTTAAATGGTACTGAACCAACCCAAGCAAGTCCTTCTGCTGGTCTGAAAGATGTTGTGGCTTCAATAAAAGAGGTAATTTGTTAACTGTTTATTCTTCAGAGCGAACTTGGTCATCTTGATAGCACCATAATGTGAAGTGAACACTAATTATTTATCACTATATTGACCTTTTATCAACATTTTAAAGCTGCAATTTCTTTTTTTGGTTAAAAATGATTCAAAATCAATTTTTGAGCAAGTGCATAACCAGCCAGTGTTCAAAACTATCTCCTTACCTTAGCCCGATTCACAACGATAAGCTTGTAATAATGTTTTCTAATTAGAGTGGTGCTGGTAGGTTTCCACAGGAAATTCAAGCATGGCGCCATTCATCTTTGCGTCGTTACGTCACGTCTGTTTACATAAAGAAGGAGTACCAGCTAGTAGGCTATATGGCATGTGAGGATGCTACTGGTAGCGGATCATTTATAGCCTTTTCTCACAGTAGCTGCAATAATTAAACTTATCATTTTGATGACGGATTGTAATCCAGAAAGGTCCAAATGACAATCTTCAGTGACAACTGGAGATTAATTCGTAGTCAAAAACGAAAGATTTTGGACTGCGGAGTGGCTACAGAAATTGAAATCTACAGGTAACGCTAATACACACTAAATACACATAGTCATGCAATGCTGATGTTGTTCACATTAACAATTTGAGAACAAAGTATAACAATAATAATAATTTGCACGGTTTGATGTGATCCAAGCTAAGTGATCATTAAATTGAATCACCATTGGCAGCGCGCCTTATTGTAATGCTTTTTTTCTCAGTTGGTCAGAACATGTTGGTTCCAGACATGTTACTTACTTGTTCAGATGACATTTTCAGGTGAAAATTCATATTTTGGTCATACTTCCAAAACATAGAATCTGTGATTCTGAAATACAGTATCCACCAGTGCGGTGACTGACAGCAAACATTAGATTCATCCGGTCTGAGGAGTCGTGCCGATGCACAACCCACGTAAAGATGATAATTCCGCAAATAACTGCAATTGCAGGTTTCAAACAGAGATGGCGACAAAGAGGCAAAACTTACAGACTGCAGCTTTAACTGTACTTATTTCTCTCTCTTTTTCAGGACTTAAACCTCCCATTTTCCCATACCATCTGAACTTTGTTGGAGGCAAATATTAATCGCATTCAGGGCAATTAATCACCCACTAATGAGCTGACGAAATTTGGTCTAGGTAATATTTCATCAGTCATTTCGATGTTGTAATGTTCTACCTCTAATACAACTTTATTTGCTGACGTTATCAAGCTGTCCAACCACCTGACTCTATTCTCGTAAGTAACACCCACATCTCACAATCCAATCAATTCCTGTTTTTTTTTTTTTTTTTAATAAAGCCATACTTTGAAAATATAATGGGTTATGAATTTCATTCTATAGTGATTTTAAGAGAGGCATCAATCCACGGCTATACAAAAAAAATGTCTATATTTCTCAGGTATATACACTACTGTTTATAAGTTTGGGGTCTTTCTTTTATTAGATTTTTTATATTTTTGAAAGAAGCCTGTTATGCTCACAAAGGCTGCATTTATTTGATCAAAAATACAGTTATATATATTAAATATTATTACAATTCAAAATAGCTATTTTGTATTTTAATATTTTAAAATGTAATTTATTCAAAGCTGAATGTTCTGCATCATTACTCCAGTCTTCAGTGTCACATGATCCTTCCGAAATCATTCTAATATGCTGAATTTGCTGCTCATGCTTATTATCAATGTTGAAAACAGTGTTGCTTAATATATTTTTGTGCAAACTTTGATACCATTTTTTCCCCCCAGGATTCTTTGATGATTAGACAGTCCAAAAAGAACAGCAGTTTAATGCATCCTTGCTGAATAAAAATATTAATGTCTTGGGGGGGAAAAAAGAAATGAAAAGAAAAAATCTTCCTGACCCCATAATTTTGAACGGTACTGCATGCTGAAGTCAAGGCATCTCAGTTGTTTAGTTGTTCAAATAGACTATTCCACTCCTCTGGTAAAATTTGTTCTTCCATCTCTCAGGAACAGAAGCCTTTCAGCCCTGTTGTTAGGAAAACTGCACTTTTCAGGGACCTATTTGTTTAAGGCATTCAACAAAGATAGGAATAAATGTTTTATCCGCAGTGTTATGTTACCGTGTAGGCAGCAGTTGACCAGCTTTCATTGCGCTTCATATGTCAAATGGCTCTCGTCGAGGTGAGTGAGATATTGAAGTAATTGCTCAGTTAGGGAGTTTTGTTCCTATGAATTAATACAGACCGGGGTTGATTCTTGACTGAATAGACAATGCTACAGCTCAATGTCTTCACCCTCAGGCTCATGTCGACATAAAATCAAAACCATAGCACAAACTGTAAATATAGCGAACGCACACACAAATACACAGATTCACAAATAACAGAGAAACAGGCAGACGCTATGTGACATGTTTTATTCATTTGCCAAATCGTCTATGGCTCAACACTGCAGAGGCCTCAAAGCATCAGAGATTTCAATAAATGAGAACAACAAAAACAAACACGGGGAAAAAATACACTGAAGTAAAAAAAAAAAAAAATGTTTCAAAAGATAAAGGTGGGCAAACCGGAGACGAGGCAGGAGGGCTGAGCGGAAGACGAAAGCGAAATAGTCAGCTCCTCGATTCGGCCGACGACGCCATTATCACAGAACACCACCGTGGATGTCACACCCCGCTGCGGCTGTGAACATGACACCTTCCCTCTCCTCTCCTAATCTCTTTCTCTCTCCCTCGCACACACGTACTCTATATTTAGTTTTCCCTTCATTTCCCATTCACTCTTATATTGGCTTTTCTCTTATTTGTCTCTGTCATTCTCTAGTGCTTGTCTCACACCGGCTCGTTCCCACTCTTCGCTTTTCCTTACCTTTCCACATCCCGCACTGCAATGGAATATTAATACTGTTTTTTCATCTCATTTCCTACATCTTTGTGGACTTGACATTTCTTCCACATTTTTATGCATTATCACTGAGCTTCTCTAGGGTCCCGTCAGGCAGGGTGTCAAACTTTCCTTCTCCTCCTGCATGACCTCAGTGGTCTGGCTGGGATCCAGCTAATTTTTATTTATTTATTTATTATGATGAGCAGATATGACTTCTGCCGCAGAATGGTCTGTTCGGGGTTATTTACAAGCTCGTAAACGCAAAATGGAGAGAAGAAATTCAGTGGCTTGTAGAGAAACTGTGCCGCATGGAAGTGTTGTTCACAGCTTTACAAAATGTTTGTACAACATTGCAGTTTGGTTATTAGTTAGGTAACTGTTTTAAAAATGTTCCAGCTACCTCATCTAAATAAAATGAAAAACATTTTAGCAACATTGTCAAATCAAACTGCAATATTTGTGGAATGATTTTACTTGGCTTTCTTATTTTACTTAGAAGAGCATAATTTGTATACTACCCTTCAAGCGTTTGGATCTGTAAGATTTATAGTTTTTTTTTTTTTTTTTTTTTTAAAGTCCACCAAGGCTGCATTTATTTGGTCAAAATACAGTAAAATCAGTAATATTGTGAATACTACTACAATTTAAAACAACTGTTTACCATTTTAATATATTTTAAAATGTATTTAATTCCTGTTGTGGCAAAGCTGACTTTTCAGCATTACTCCAGTCTTCAGTGTCACATGATCCTTCAGAAATCATTCTAATATGCTGATTTGCTGCTCAAGAAACATTTTGTATTATTATCATTGTTGAAAACAGCTGCACTGCTTAATATTTCTGTGGGAAATGTGATACGTTTTTCCAGGATTCTTTAAAGGGTTAGTTCACCCAAAAATGAAAATTCTGTCATTAATTACTCACCCTCATGTCGTTCCACACCCGTAAGACCTTCTTTCATCTTCGGAACACAAATTAAGATATTTTTGATAAAATACGATGGCTCAGTGAGGCCTGCATCGCCAGCAAGATCATTTCCTTTTTCAATGCCCAGAAAGCTACTAAAAACATATGTAAAACAGTTCATGTGACTACAGTGGTTCAACCTTAATATTATAAAGCGACTAGAAGTCTATTTGTGTGGCAAAAATAACAAAATAGCGACTTTATTCAACAATATCTAGTGATTTCAAAACACTGCTTCATGAAGCTTCGAAGCTTAATGAATCATTTGTTTCGAATCAGTGGTTCGGAGCGCGTATCAAACTGCCAGCTCAAACTCAGCTCAGCTCACTTGAACTATTGAAGTTTTTAAAACACTTATGATGTAACGAAGCCTCGTTTACTGAAATCATGGGATTTTGGCGCTCTGAAACACTGATTCGAAACCAATGATTCGTAAAGCTTCGAAGCTTCATGAAGCAGCGTTTTGAAATCGCCCATCACTAGATATTGTGGAATAAAGTCGCTATTTTGTTATTTTTGGTGCACAAAAAGTATTCTCGTCGCTTTATAATATTAAAGTTGAACCACTGTAGTCACAATGAACTGTTTTAAATATGTTTTTAGTAGCTTTATGGGCATTGAAAAAGGAAATGATCTTGCTGGCGATGCAGGCCTCACTGAGCCATCGTATTTTATCAAAAATATCTTAATTTGTGTTCCGAAAAAGAACGAAGGTCTTACGGGTGTGGAACGACATGAGGGTGAATAATTAGTGACAGAATTTTCATTTTTGGGTGAACTAACCCTTTAAGTTCAAAAGAGCAGTATTTATTTTGAAATTTGCATTTTTTTCTGTAACAACGTAAATGTCTTAAATGTCACTATTGATCAAGTTAATCCTTGCTAAATAAACGTTTTATTATTATTATTATTATTATTATTATTATTATTTAAATCTTATTGACCCCAAACCTTTGAATGGTAGTGCACATGAATAAATTATGTTGAATGAGATGTTTAAAAATGTAATGAAAAAAATGTAAGCATACTAAAAATCAAACAGACCACAATTTTTGTGGAATGTTATTTTTTGTAAGCTTACAAACTTTTTTAAACTTTTGCAAATTAAGAGTATAAATATAATATTGTTTATATATTTTTTTAACTCTGAATGGAAGATATTTTTTTGAATAGGCACATGGGATTTTCCTCCAACTGTCATATCTGTCTTGTGTTCCCCTGGTTTTGTGTGGACTTTTATGTTATTTCCTGTTCTGCGCCATGTTTTGTAGTCCTTTGTAGTTTTTCTTGTTGATTAGTTCTTTGATTGTGCCCAGGTTTCCATCGAAATTACCTGGAACAATTTGTCCCAGGAACTTTTTTCCCCCAGACCTGTTGCTGTCTGTGTTTCCATTGTGGTCTAAAGTATCGTGAATATTAGACAAATTAGTCTGGTGACGTAGGACTACCCGCGACTTTCCAGTTCCCGCTGGATTTTGTCCTCCGCATATAAGCTTAATAAAGCCTGAATCTCGTCGTCGGTCTATCTGTCGTATTTTTTAAACTCCATTGTTGATTCGAATAGCAAACAACTCTTACTGCACGCACCGCAACAGACTTTTTAAAAATAGTGCTGCGTAGAGTCAACCAATCAAAATGCTGCATGAACTCCACCAATCAGCATGTTCAGCACCCAAGTCCCACCCCTGAAAGTTCCTGAACTTTGAAAAGGTACTACCTTGCGAGCAGGGACTTTCTGAGGGGGAAATTTTTACCCGGAACTTCATTTAGACCCTGGTCCCTGCGGCCGAAACACACAGAGTACCGCCCCAAAATCCCTAGTTCCTAAGGAAAGTTCCTGCGGTGGAAACACAGCTTTATTTGCCAGTTACCCCTAATGTATTTAATGTGTTGTCCTTATAGTGGAAGTATCATGTGAGTTGTTTTCAGTTTTGTATTGCCCCTTGTTTGGATTACGCCGTGTTGGATTTATTCTGCTTCTTTTGCCTGTTACATGGATCCTCCTTTTCCTCGTTTCTACGTTACACCAACGAAGCAGTGTGATCGGTAAACATTCTCATCATGGGAAAAGACATTTAATAACAAAAGATGTTGAGAATTCGCTTAAAGGTCTTGAGTAAGATGAGTTTAAGTTCTGAGAACGAGGCTGCTGCCAGACAGATACTAAAATGACTGATATCCAACAGAAAAGGAACAACTCGTGGAATGAGGTAACATTTCTTATACAACTTATAATACTGAACAATTGTATTTCAAACATTCCTTAGTTCTGTCTCAAGGTCAAACAATTTACATAGTAGTTTACATAGTAGGTTTAAACTCCCCGTACGTTGATTATAAGGTAGGATGTTTCATTCACATTCAGCTCAGCTTCACCTGCCTTTTAAGCTTCAATAGCTTTGTCCCCTTCAGATCTTTTTAATACTCTGCACAGAGGGTCTGATGAAAAGGTCAGTCTAGCTGAATTAGAGGGCCAGCTGTCTTCGGTTAGGGTTTGTTGAGCAATCATTTCCATATCTGGTTAACTTGGTCATTCGTCTCTCAGGTGAATGCCTTGTCATAGAATGAAAGCTGTAAATCCTGAATGAATTCTCACGGGGACAGGCAAGGCATGCTGGGATACTGTAACCTTGATGATGAAAGGCTACGCATAAAAATGGTACAGTTTTTCCATCATTTATGGCAGCATTAAAAAACTGTATTTATGTGGTATAAATATTAAAAAGTTCCCAAAAAGATCTTTCTCTTTCATCTTTTGAAAAAGGGAGGAATAAACTTAAATGAACCACAGTTATCACAACAAAAGTTAACCTTGCTTGTCACACCAGCTGAGAGGAATTTGCTGCAGCCCCGCTATCAATGAACTCCGCTGATCATCTCTGAAGCACAACTTTGATAGCTGGATACAAAAATTCCCCAAAACAGTTTTTAAGCATTCTTTTCAAAATATATTATGAATATATTTATAAATGTGTGTCAGTATCATTAGTTTTGTATGCTGGTTTCAAACATCTAGTTTTTCATTTTAGTTTATGTATAAAAATAGTAAAAATGTTTTTATATATATATATATATATATATATATATATTGTGAATATTGTTTTGTGTCTGTGCAGTCAGTTTCAATACAAGACACATACGTTGAAAAAACTTTCCTAAAACTTTCCTATTTCCTATCAATCCATACCACCCAACCACCCACTATAGGTCCATCCATCCTTCCTTCCTTCCATCCATCCATCCATCCATCCATCTATCCTTCCGTCCTTCCTTCCTTCCATCCATCCTTCCTTCTTCCATCCATCCATCCTTCCATCCTTCCTTCCATCATCCATCCATCCTTCCTTCCTTCCTTCCTTCCTTCCATCCATCCATCCATCCATCCATCCATCCATCCATCCTTCCTTCCTTCCTTCCTTCCTTTTATCCATCCATCCATTCATCCATCCTTCCATCCATCCTTTCATCCATCCTTCCATCCATCCATCCATCCTTCCTTCCTTCCTTTCTTCCATCATCCATCCATCCTTCCTTCCTTCCATCCATCCATCCATCCATCCTTCCTTCCTTCCTTCCTTTTATCCATCCATCCATCCTTCCATCCATCCATCCATCCATCCTTCCTTCCTTCCTTCCTTCCTTCCTTTTATCCATCCATCCTTCCATCCATCCATCCATCCATCCTTCCTTCCTTCCATCCATCATTAATATTTTTTGTCTTTGGGTACACCAGTCAGTTTCAACATAGGACACATACCTTAAAGTCTTGACTACAAAAAAAGCTGTTGAATATTTCCTATCTATCCAATCCACCCATCCACCCACCCACCTACTATCCATCCATCCACCCACCCACCCACCTACTATCCATCCATCCATCCATCCTTTTGTGAATATTTTTTGTCTTTGGGTTTCAATATAGGACTCATACCTTAAAAAGTTGTTGAATATTTCCCATCCATCCATTTTTTTTAAAAGTTAAAAGTTGTCACAAAAGGTCATTGTGTATTAAATGAACTGACCTTTTTTGTTGGGCATTATTGGTGGAAATATTCAACAGCTTTTTTTTTTTTTTTTTTTTTTTTTCTGTAGTCGAGACTTTAATCTGTGTTGTATCATCTTATTTTTCACGTGAGAGTGGGTGCAGCCCTTTGTAAATTCAGTGTCTGGTTTCCAGTGTCATTCACTTCCAGTTATTTTTAGGTGTACAAAACAGCTTATTTTGCTACTCCATATTTCAAACTGGAATTTCCTACTGTATTATTTTAACGTATTGTCAATTATAAACACACTGGTTTGTAGTGCAAATATTTTACCATTTACTGCACTTTGTTATTCTTTACATTATTTCCCTATAGTGGCTAATGAATCAGAAGTCTTGCACATTTACAGAAAACCTCTTAAAGTGGATATTGACATTGACTTTTAAAGATGAACCCATCCTGAAATGTTGCCGTAGTCTTGGCTACTACATGTTTATGATTAAGAGTGCTGATGGGTGAAATCATGTGTGAATCTTAATGTTCCACCATTAAGGAAGAGCAGTCTAAAGTCCAATAATGTGATAGTCAAGGTTGAACTGAAGCTTCCAGGGCCTTGCAGGATGTTAATGCGATTCCTCTGCGACATTCAGGCCTTGACTATTTAACATTTATTTTCAAGCATCCGTTTTAATGCATTCCAAAGGGTGGAGATGCAGTGATAAATCTTCAGCAAATGCCTCTGAATCCATTCGGAGACCCCTGCCAGGCCGATTCAAGAAAAGAAGAAATTCAAAAAGAACACAAAATGGTTTAATTGGAGAAAATCTCAACGCTGTGTTCTGAGAGCGGTCTCATGGTCACAATTATAACTTTATCTTGACAAATTCAATGTAGAGGAGAGTGATAGGGCTCTTTTGAGTTCTCCCATTCCAATTAACCACCCAGCTAATAACTCAACCACTTTCAGATTTCAGTATCTGCACTGTCAATCAGTTTCTATTGGCTTGGCTTTAATTTTTTAATTTAATTAAAAAAAATAAAATAAAAAAAAAGTATATGGGCCTATATTATTACAAGTTTGTTTTCCAATCCTACATGATAAAACCTTCAGAGGTCAAAAGAGTTCTTGAGTCATCAAAACAGGACAGGCAATCAACTGACAGGTGGCAGTGTTTGATGATGTAATTTCCTGCACCTGTCATTCTCGCAGGAAGGCGCCGCTTCTACATTTCATTATGATGGCTCGCTTCATTCGTATTGCGAAGGTCAGGGAGTTCGGGTATTAAGTCCATGTGATGCATCTTAAATTGAGCGCTTTAAATTTGCAGAGTTTGCCACCGGACCCGGTAATTCAATTTGTTCACAGTCCAAACTAGGGCTGTTTTATTTCTTATTTCTCAAATATTTCATCTAACCTCATACATTCCTCTATAACTAATGAGCCGTGTGCAGAAACGTGGAAACAGAACAAGAACATAGCATCCTGTGTTGCACAGGGAGATTTATCAGAGGGCATTTTAAGCACAGGAAGTAAATGATCCAACAAAATACATTAACCTTATTTACTAGATAGAGAGGCTTATTAGATCGCTCACCACAATGAGCTCAGCTTGGTGTCTCTGTCATTTCCAGCACATTAAGAAACACACAAATCAGGCGTTTGCTAAAGTTTATTACATTATTTAGCCGAGAGAATGACCTTGATGTTTCCTTGGAACATTTAACCAACCCCAAGGTAGACATTATAGTGATGAATACACAGGAACACTGACAGCAGCCAAATCTTATCTATTTACAGAGCATGAGGAAGAACCTCTCTCTCTCTCTCTCTCCCCCGTTTGCTCGTTTGGACCTCATGCTGTGGCCTCTTCACTCATTTGTCATTACACCCTGCTCATCCACCGTCAGCTCAGCGGTGAGTGTCGAAACCCGCCAAGGCTGCTCATTCTCTCCATCTCTCTTTTCTCTCTCACACACGCCCCTCCTTTTCCTCTATCAATAACCAGTTGCCAGGGCCATCACGGTAATATTTAATGCGTTCAATCGGAGTCGGAGTGTTTATTAGTCTCTGGTTGGTGGGCTGAGCGCACGTTCTTAAGCCTCATAATTAAACTCCAGGTAAGCTTTGGGTTACACCTCTATAAAATCCGGACTGATATCACAAGGTTTGCGGTGTTGTGCTTAGACTATGTTTTTGTGTAAGTGAAATCTCCAAACTGCAAGGCAAAATCATCATTATGATGTCTCTAAATCTATAAGCAGACTCAAAATGTTGAGTTTTTTACTTGTAATCAAGGCTAGCTTAGGTCTGTATTGTTGACATGCTGAAAACACCAGTTAAGCAGGTGGACTTACATAGCCGTGCTGTTTAGGACCAAAACATTGCACTCAACCAGCAAAGTCTTTCTGATGAAGCGGGTTGACCAAGGAAGACATGGAGCCAGTTGCATAAACTTAGCCTCTATATTAAAAGCCCATTCACATCAAGAATGATAACTATAAAGATAACTATAACAATAAGTTTATTAGCGTCCACACCAAAGTACAGTAGCGCTCTGTTTATTATAAAGTTTTGTAAGTAAAAAACAACATTATATTACAACGTTTTCTGTTTTTGTGTTTCTCACAGGTGGTGTGAAACCCATTCTCGGTTCAATTAAAACATTAACTCCTGCTCTCAAATGGTCAAATTAGTATTGACATGTCACAATTTTTTTTAGTGTTTTCCCGTATTCAATACTGCACTTGTAACCCAGCATAAAATATCTACATAACTATTAACTATTCCTCATGGGAGGGTCAAGAAGGCAGAAGTGTGTGTTTATTTACAGAAACCCTTCATTGATTCACACTCACAGGGATGGAGAAAAAACCCTCTGCAAATACACAGTCTCTTCATCATCTCAGCTACGTTTTTTGTTCGCCACCCTCGCTTGAACTCACGCTGGGATGCAGAACGAGTCTCTGACCTCCTTCACCTTGTGTGAGGGAGCCCCCTCCACCCTGTTACCTCCATCCTGACTTCAGTGCACACCTTCTCCTGATCAATACGCAATCAGCCGTTCTGTTCCTCAGCTACCCGGTCATCAAAACTGTTTACAAAGCTAACAATTACTTTCTGAGATAGCGCTCTAAATTACTGGGCCAAACTGCGATGCTACTTCCAAAGTGCACGAGGATTAAAAATAAACGTGTCTGGTATCTAAGATTTGGCTATTAGGTTTTGCTTATTTTTGTATATTAAATTAGATTATTCCATGTTGATTAATTGCAGAGAACTATGGGATTATTTAAAGCAACAGTTCACACAAAAATGAATTCATTTACTCATCATGTCATTCCTAACCTGTAACTTTCTTTCTTAGATGGAATACAAAAGCACCAGTACATATAAGATGCACTCAAATAAATCTTCTGTTATGGTCTATATCTTTTTATTAAAGTACGTTGAAAGTAGGGATGCACCGATACGGATACCAGTATCGGTATCCGCCCGATACCAAGCTCATGTACTTGTACTCGTACTCGTAAAAATACCCCCGATACCAAAGACCGATACCTCACGTGACGTAACTGACAGAATTTTCCGTGCACAGAGACACCGGCGGCAGCAGCAGAAACAATGTCAGCCTCAGAGGTGTGGAAATAACTTCAAAATTAATGATGACAACACACACATTGCGAACTGCATGCTTTCAATCACAATTCGTTATCGATTAGTGAAGGCGGGATAGGCGGAATCGCGCTGAATGACACAGACCAGAAGCGCTCTCTCTCGCGCGCGCTCTCGCTCTCTTTCTTGCACGCGATCCCAGTTCTCTCAGACAGCGCGAGATCAGTTCTCCTCGCGCCTAAATGGTCAAATGCACACACAGTTGTCAAAATGTCCATCGTGTGGAGTATCTCACATAAATACAGTCGGTTATGGCTTAAGTGGACGTAAACATTTGGGTGAAAACAGGATATGTGTCAGTATCCATGGATTCGGTCTTAAAGGGACCGTAGCCTATATTTGTCATTAATGTTAATAAAACAACAAAAGATGTTAAATAAATGTATACATGGTAAATAAACCTACCATATCTGAAAAACAAGTTTATTTAATTTGTATCTCTATAGTATTTGTTGTATTGTTTGTACAATTATATATATTGGTAATTATGCCCTTTGAAGGTTATTGGACACTGTGAAATTTTTGTTCTTTAAGTTTGTGACAAGCACATAAAAATTATTACTTTTTTCATTAGAGTAATAATAAAGAAGCTGTCCTACATTCATTAGTCTCACTGTGTTGTGCTTGGAAAACTGCAACATCACCCAAAAAAAAAAAAAAAAAGAGAGAGAGAGAAATTAATAAACGTATAGGCATCGGTATCGGTATCGACGAGTACTAGATAAAAAGTATCGGTACTCGTACTCAGTCCTTAAAAAATGGTATCGGTGCTTCCCTAATTGAAAGGTATTGTGACATGGCAAGGTGTGCATACCATTTGAAAGTTTGGAATTGGAAGATTTTTTTAATGTTTTAGAAAGAAGTCTCTGCTCACCGAGGCTTCATTTTTTAAAATCAAAAATACGGTAAAAACAGTAATATTGTGAAATATTATTACAATTTAAGATAACTGTTTTCTGTTTTAAAATATTTTAAAATGTAATTTATTCCTGTGATGGCAAAGCTGAATGTTCAGCATCATTACTCCAGTCTTCAGTGTCACATGATTCTTCAGAAACGATTCTAATATGCTGAATTTGCTGCTCAAGAAACATTTCTTATTATGTTTTTGAAGCGCTGATCATTGTAGCCAAGCACAGACATATCTGTTGAGCACATGAACACAATGGCCAATCAGAGGTGTTTAAGAATTCTCTCAAAATGCTAGGGGGAAATGCTGGTATCGTCACATTTTTAACATTTCATTGCCAACTTGGTACCAAAGTCGGAACTTTTGACAACACTACTGTATTTATTTGTGAATTAACTGTTGCAGTACAATTCCAGCTATAAAAATAAAGTTCATCAACTTAACAAGACTTTGCCTGGAAGTTTACAACAGTTTGGAGGTTATACAGACAGACAGGCAGAGATAGATCGATAGATTCAAGTTCAAATTTTTGTTTTTCAGTTACTGATATTAACTTAATTTCCGTTATTAAATGTGAGATATCCCTGGTAGGAATCTTACCACAGTGAACAAAAGCTATCAACATGTCATATATAATATATGAAGAAGACTGCTAGTGCTCTAGCTAGATATTGCAGCAGAAGAGCTGAATTTTATACGTTGAGGTATAGATTTAATTTTGTTTTCCATGTTTTAAAGCAAAGGTATTTAATTGCTAGTCATTTCAGAACGCTTTTATTGATTTTAAAGGTCTGAGTGTAAGCTAATGCATCTTCTTTACACTGACCTGACCTTGTGCACATTTTTGCTGTCTTTACTGTCTGAGTTTAAGTGTTTACCACACTCACCACTTTAAATGAAGGAAGATTTCTTAAAAGACTGAGTCACAATATCCCACACTAATAATGGATGACATCTCCTAATGCCTAATAATCTCAAATGAGGCAGCTCTATGCAAATTATTTTCGTTGGTGGCAATTTGTGCATGGTTAATTGCCCATTAATATCCATTAGTTGGGTTGCTTATATAATTCATTATGTGTTGTGTATGCTCTTAGTGGATGCGTGCATTTCCCTTCAGACCGACTTTATATAATCCATTTGTATCCAGTCCAGCTATTCTTATTCTTAAAGCTATTTTCTATGAAGAGTGAACCATTACAATCAGCATCATTGCATGGTTGCATACTATAACTGCGCAACACACTGGTAATCATATGAGATGGGTTTTATATACGTGCATGGAATATATGGACCTAAACATCAACATTCGAAAAGCATCCAGAAACATGCAGCTGTCAAACATGATGGTTTTTGCAACAGTAACAAGGCTCTAAAGGGTTGTGTTTTGGAAGCACACTTCAAAGATCATGTTCTTTGAAATGTAATATTTTCAGATGTTCTGGGAATGACTGAGAAAAGGGAACAGGGTGGATTTCTTTCTTTTCTTTTTTCTTTTCTTTTTAAATGTTGCTTAAATCCCATGAATTTGTGGATGCAAGGTGATGAGTTTGAGAAGGAACCTGAATCTGAAAGATAAAAACTTTTCTCTTCTTACTTGTTTTGAGACTCTTCCAATGGATGGAGGTTGGATTGTCTTTTTCTTCCCCTTCACTTTTTCTATTCGTTTTCAACCTCACCTAGGAGCAAATATAAAACAGGGAAAGAAAGTAAAATTGACGAATTAAATTAGATGTGGGAAAAGTGGAAAATGCATTTCAGTAATTTCACTCCTCGGGTCAGGGTCACCAGGTCAACACAATCTGCAAGCATTTTACAGATCTCACTGTTCAGCATGAAGTAATTGCAGGTCCATTCAAAGTAAATGGCACTTTTTCTGTTTTATGCACTGCAGGAACTGTGGTAGGGACATTTAAAATCAAACTAAAAGGGTTTTTCACATTGCCATTTGTAAATGTAAGTTGTATCATGTTTTACACAGTTCACGTATCCTGGGTTAATTAATCTATAAGCCTATTAACTAAAATACATTCGGGCTTCATAATTTAACGTTATAGCCTACATCTGTAAACCCTGGTTTAACGTTTACATTTGCATAATTATCAGCTCAGTTACATTGAGAAATTTTTGTTAAACATCTGTTGAAATGTCATAAATAATAAAGTCCAAAACTAACTCTTCTTAGAGTTTGCAGTTACTGTTCAGTATTTTCATACTATCATGCGATTCTGCAACTTTACAGCGAACATGAATATTTAATAAAGATAATTCGACGCCACTCACTGAAGGTGATGAGGTCATGTGACTTTTTTTATGCATAGTATTTTGATTAAAAAATATCAATGTTTTTTATAACTTGATAAAAGTTATGGGCCATTAGCTTGCCAAAATAGAGGAAAATTATCGATCTGCTTTGTTGTCATTTGTTCGGAAATGCATATGATACTTTAACTGTTTGTGGAGACTCAAATTCTAGCTGTCTCAATTCTTTGAAGGACAGGACACAGCTATTCACTTGCCGCCACCTACTGGCGTAACAATGCATGAGTCATTGAACGAATCAACAAATTAATCTTTTTGGTGAACAGATTCATATTGTTCGAATCATTAAGCTGAATCAGACCCTACCGCTAAGCACTGCCCAGGCTCAGCCATCTGAACAAACTCTTAAAGGGTTAGTTCACCCAAAAATGAAAATAATGTCATTTACTACTCACCCTCATGTCGTTCTACAACCGCAAGACCTTCATTCATCTTCGGAACACAAATTAACATATTGTTGATGAAATCCGATGGCTCAGTGAGGCCTCCATTGCCAGCAATGTTACTGCACCTCTCAAGATCCATAAAGGTACTAAAAACAGTTCATGTAAGTTCAGTGGTTCTATCTTAATATTATAAAGTGTCAAGAATACTTTTCGTGCGCCAAAAAAACAAAATAAGGACTTTTCAACAATATCTATAGCCTATGGGCCGAGTTCAAAACACTGCTTCAGAGCTTTACGAATCGAATCAGTGAATCGGAGCGCCAAAGTCACGTGATTTCAGCAATTTAGCCGTTTGATAGGAGATCCGAATCACTAATTCAAAACAAAAGATTCATAAAGCTCAGAAGCTTCATGAAGCAGTGTTTTGAAATCGGCCCATATAGATATTGTTGAAAATTCGTTATTTTGTTTTTTTTTGGCACACAAAAAATATTCTTATCGCTTTATAATATTAAGATAGAACCACTGAAGTCACATGAACTGTTTCAAATATGTTTTTAGTACCTTTATGGATCTTGAAAGGTGTAGTAACATTGCTGGCAATGGAGGCCTCACTGAGCCATCGGATTTAATCAACAATATGTTAATTTGTGTTCCGAAGTCACAGGTGTAGAACAACATGAGGGTGAATAATAAATGATATTATTTTCATTTTTGGGTGAACTAACCCTTTAAGGTAAGATTGTAAACACTTTCTGATTTAAGGACCTTTGTAAATGTTTCGTAAATGATTAATTTCACTTACTTGACAAAGTATTTTCTCCTTCAGCTGTTTAACGCCTTGTTGTTGTTGTTGTTTTGGTGAGATGTATGTCTATCTCTGACAGAGAAAAAATAAGTCTATTGATTTAGTCTCTTGTAGGAATGTGATTTAGGAGCATTGCAACAGGTGTTTTGTGGGTAGTCCTTGTCTACAGAGAGCATGAAATCCATTTAAGCAGGACAACTTTTTGAAAATCTAGGTTTTAAGCCCTGAGGCAGGATAACTTCAGTCTGTCTGCAACCCTGAAGCAGCTCTAGTCTATTTCTGATGCTTCCCTCATTCAGTCCTGTAAACAATCACATTCCCCAGACCCAATTCACAAACGAAAAACAAAGGTTGATCACATCAAATGGCAGGATAAAGTGAACAAAACTGAAAAAATCTCTGTTCCAGAAACTAGTGAGCTGCCTGTAGGCAAGGTAGGTTCCAACAGGTAGGTAATTTAATTATGCTGTTTTCTTGGATACCTTGTTTTGGCCAAAAAAGGCAGCAACACGTGTTTCTTTCATGGAGAAAGCAGAATGGATTGCAACAAGCAATGGGGAAAAATAAATAAAGTAAAGATGATGGACAAGGTGAGCCAGGTGTCAATTATACATATATATTTTTCTTTTTACATATTTTATGCATTTGGTAGGCTAGACTTGCTAGTGACATGCTTTCCTATTTGAGCTACAGGAATGCATGTTCATTACCACTCAAAAGTTTGGGGTCAGTACATTTTTTTTAACACTGTGTTATTCAGCAAGGAATAAACTGATCAAAAGTGACAGTAAAGACATTTATAATGTTATGAAATATTTCTTTTTCAAATAAATGCTGTTTTGAATGTTCTATTAATCAAAGAATCCTGAAAAAAAATGTAGTGTGATTTCCACAAAAATATTAAGCATTACAACATTACAACTGAGTAATGGCTGCTGAAAATTCAGCTTTTCCATCACAGGAATAAATCACATATATAAGATTATATCAAATAATTAAAGTCCCCCTGTAGTCAAAAATGTAATCCCTTAAAACTCATCTTTAATAACCAAAATTACATATTTAAACTTTTTTCCTGTGAAAAAAAATATAAGTATACGCGGATCAATAAATATGCAAATTAGCCCCGCCTCCACTCGCTCACGCCAGCTCAGAGATGAACTCGCTCAATTTACTGATTCTGCATTCACACGGGGCGTCGGCGTTAGTGCGTTAGTCCGTCCCGTCGCTTCACTTGCGTTGCCAGCAGCATATGTTGAAAATTTCTTAACTTTTCAAGCGCCAATGCAGGCGTCAGCCAATCAGATTGCCTTATGCAAATACCCTAGAGCAGTCGCTAGCAAATTGAGTTCATGCAACACGGAAAAGTAATGTGATTGGCTGTTGTCAATATGACGCACCGTCCGTCAAGTGTTGACGCCGACGCCCTGTGTGAATGCAGCGTAACGCTCTAGGGTATTTGCATAAGGCGATCTGATTGGCTGACACCTGCGTTGGGGCTTGAAAAGTTGAGAAATTTCCAACTTCTGCCACGAGCAACACGAGTGAAGCGACGCGATGAAACCCACAATTCAGTTCAGCAATGCGTGATGTCACCCATTCAAAGTAAATGAGAAGCACTAACGCTGACGCCCCGTGTGAATGCAGAGTCAGTAAATTGAGCAAGTTCATCTCTGAGCTGGCGTGAGCGAGTGGAGGCGGGGCTAATTTGCATATTTATTGATCCGCGTATACTTATATTTTTTTTCACAGGAAAAAAGTTTAAATATGTAATTTTGGTGTATGAATTAAATGAAAAGCGTTAACGCCAATGCCCCGTGTGAATGCAGTGTCAGGTAAATGGTATCGCTCTTTACAACATCGGACACATAATGGTAATTAATATGATTAGCCTTTTGCTTGACAAACAGCTAATAATGTGTTGCTAATGTTACACAAACCATGTTCCTGTTCACCATGTCAGAGTCAGCTGCCTTCTAAAGATCAGTATCCTTACAAATGCTTTGAACAACTCAGAACGTCAGTGGAGAAAGGCATATAGTTCATCATAACATCACAATATACATCATACACCTGCTATATTGCTAAATCTACACGATTTTTCATATCAGCAGAAAAATATACTGGGATACACTGGCTTCTCTTGAGACTCCCCTGCTAGTTTGCTGTTAATGATATGCTAAAGCCCGCTGGCACGTTGACGTGATTGGTTACAAGGTCGTTTGTGACGTCACAGACACCAGGGATTTTTTCTTTTTTTTTCACTGCAGTTTTAAAGAGAAAATACTCAGCAATGGTGTTGACATGAAATTGCACATGGTTTGTCTTGAAGCATATTAAAAACACCACATAGACATATAAACAACATTAAAAAAACTTGATTTTCACCACAGGGGTCTTTAAATCATATAGCAACATACTAATGTCAGTCTCATTTGAAATCTCCCATGCACTTTGCATGAGGTTTCTACCTATGGAAAACATCCCAAATCGGCCACTTATGGGGTTTAGTGATGGTTAGTATGCTTCCTTAGAAAGCAGGTTCCTATTTAGGCAGTAGGCAGCGAGGCTGCTCTCTAGGTTTTGGAATGAAGCTAAAATCTGAGATGAAAAGACATGGTCAGGGAGGTGTATTTATCTAAGTAGAAAGAATGTGTCACTCTATTGAGAGCAGACGGAGTAATCCCCTTCAAACTCAGCAGAAAATATGATGGAATTAAAACCTGTCCCTGTGTGCTTTCAGAACAGGAGAGTTGGGGATTTATGAACTAAATATCACCAAGAGCAAGGACTTGTGTTGGGCGATTGGTGGGATTGTGAGCGTCTGGTGCTGTCATATGTTTAGGAATGTATTGGGTTTATTCACCCAATGGCGGTTTATTCACTCAATAGTCTGCGGCGCTTCAAGCCCTGGCGTTGCTCTGTAAATCATCCTTTATTTCTCCAGCTGCCCGCGCTAGGCCCCTCCAGTGCGCTTCTGCTATTTACTGTTCCCGATCCGTAGTAGCCATCCAATCTCTGCAGCATAGCAAATAATGTGAAAAAAGGGATATGGGGAGAGATTTTGAAGGTAAAAACTCGGGGGCTGGTTTTTTATGAGATTTTGTATAAATCTAATTCATACATAGCGGAGGTAATGGAAGGTAGAAGAGACACCTGCTCGGATTCAGAGCTGTCATCTCCCCATCTCCCAGAACAGATTGGATGATGGCATGGAAATGTTTGCTGCAATTTTCCTTTGCCGTACCACTCCCTCTCTCTCTTTCTCTCTTATCTGTCTCTCTCCCACTCGTCCTACCCGGCGCTCGCTCTCTCTCTCTTTTGATAACAGTTCAGTGTGACTTGTACCATTTATCAAAACGCCTTGCAGAGCCGCAGAAACTCAATAAATTATTCTGACAAATTATGGCATCAGCCGGGATGTGTCTCTGCTGTTTTCTGAGTTTGCAAAGACCTGTGGTCAATGTCTAGAATCCTGGATAATATTGTTTAGCAGCGGGATCTGTCGAAGAGTAGCGTTGGGGAGTAACTAATTAAAGTAGCAACTTAACTAACTTAAAATCCCATCAAATGGAAATTCACCCTATCTGTTTTCTAAATGTATGTAATTGATCTTTCTGTGAATGATTCATCCATTTTTCATTTTTTTTTTTTGTCAGCATAACTTTTAAAGTATATTATTTCACATGGCTCTTCTGGTTGTTAATTCGCATAATTTTACCCCTCCCCCCCCATTTATTATTATTTTTTTTATGATCGACTGCCGGCTCACATTCAGATCTGCCTCCATCCAATCAACAGTCTCCACCCTACATTTTTCTTTTTCAATAATCTGCATCCCTCAGATGTATATCACAATATGGAAGAAAGGATCTGTCGCTATTTTCATTACATCATGACTTTAATTAACTTTTTAGTAGTAGCCCTTCTGTTTTCAAAACAGTTTTTTTTCTCTAACTAGCGCTGTAGTGCAACTAAATGCTACATTACAATTTTTTTTTTCCTATTGTGTTTTGAACACAGTTCTAAATCTGCTTGAACTGAGGCAATAATAAAACACGGCATTCTAGTTTGTTTCCTTTCAGCAAATCACTTCATTCAGAAGGTTCATATAAATAAGCCAATTCAAAAATACATAATTAATTCATTTAAGTCCCAAGTTGGAGCATTCTGCCATTAAATTTGTTTTTGTAGGAAGTTTTTTTGTAGTTAGCTAGTTTTTGTATTTTTGTCAAAAGTGTAGCTGTAGTTTAAAATTGCAATGTAATGAAAGTAGGTCCGCTGCTTTCAAACGCTTCCGTGCGTATCTGTGTAAGCGCTCGTTGAAGAGCATCATTGATGACTGTTTACAACGTTTTTGAAGCGTTGATCATTGAAGAAATATCTGATGAGCGTGACAACACAACGGCCAATCAGAGGTGTTTACGAATCTGCTCAAAGCGTCACATTTTTCAAATTTCAGTACCGATTTGGTACTGAATTCGATACATTTCCCCCTAGCATTTTGAGCGCTGTTGAACAGCTTCTTAACCTCCTCTGATTGGCCATTGTGTTCATGCACTCAACAGATATGTCTGTGATTGATTCAAAAATGTTGTAAATAGACATTTTTGACGCTCTTCACAGACCGCTTACACAGATACACACGGGAACGTTTGAAAGCAGGATCCGCTGATAGATTCCCGTGTGTATCTGTTTAAGCGCTCGATGACGAGCATCAAAGATGTCTATTTAAAACATGTTTTTGAAGCGTTGATCATTGTAGCCAATAACAGACATCTGTTGAGCACGTGAACACAATGGCCAATCAGAAGTGTTTAAGAATCTGCTCAACAGTGCTCAAAATAATAGGGGGAAATGCTGGTATCGTCACATTTTTTAAATTTCAGTACCAACTTAGCCATTAGCCTGAACATCTGAGTTTAAATGTGAAAATCTCTTAGTCTTTTCCTTTGAAATCATCTATATTGTTAGCCCAGTTTCTGGGAGAAGGTGGGCCAGTGCTACAGCTGATGACAAATGAACAAAAATAGTGGGGGTGTACACACATTTAGACGTGATTTGGCTTAAGTGTTTTCAAGCGCTTTTGGCTGGAAAATGTGCATGGAGCAGAGGCGTTGCTGCATCAACCCCCTGGAGTTACAGGAGAAATTGTGTGAGGAAGGGATTGATATTGAGCAGAAAGGAAGTGACAGTCTCATCTTTGGGAAGAATGAGAGGGAAAAGGAAATGAATAACTGGAGTCATGTACACAGACGAGAAAACTGTGAGGGGCCTCGTTCTTTTTTTTTTATCCATTTTTATCCATACTGACAGCAGCAAAATGGTTAAGGGAGTTCTTAAATTAGTGAGTCTTTCTAACTCAAGTTTTTTATTCATCATCTGTTTACTTATTTTTCATATGTTGCCAACCTGATATCTCTCAAATTTGTGGAATGGATTTTGAGATAAGTGCGTCCAAATACGGAGGCAAATTATGTTTCTAATTAATTCATTTACTCTGATACCAACTGAAACATAAAAGCATGCATTCCAAATATTAAGCTGCATGGCGAAAAAGTTTATCGTAATCATCTCCACTGGAGAAGGAATTGTCATTGTCATTCAGAGAAATCAGGCCAATTAATATGCTAATGAGAGATGTTTCAAGGACCCTTAAATGGTCAATTATCACATTTTCTAATACCTGAGAATCCTCTAATGGATAACTAAGATGCACATAATGCACATATTTGTGTTTATCTCAGGGAGCCTGGCATCAACATTAACGTCCATGGGAATAATTATTTTTAAGGCTGTTTGTCATTCAGTTCTAACCCAGGCATTCATTTGGCTTTGATGCAATGTATCTTACATTGCTTTTATAGTTGTAGATTATATTAACGCAGTAATGAACCTAAAAATAGTACATTAATTGAAGGGCAGTCTTTCTTATATTTTGAGTTCCTACAGTCCTTCAGTAACTAAAGTAAACTACATTTTTACATTTTCTGAACAAAATGATAATGGTGTTGTTGGAGGTTTGCTAAGGTGCTGACTGCTTTTTAGCTGTTTGTGGTTGCTAGAGCGTTCTGAGTGGTTGCTAGTGCATTGCTTGGAGGTTTCAATGGTGTTCTGGAAGAATTTTAAGTTTATTGCTCAGTTGGGGCTTGCTAGTTTAAGATCACATGTTGATTTGTAGTCATTTATAAAGTTGATAAAGCAGCACTTTTGAGCTTCCGCAAGAACCAATGAGGTTTGTATTCGCGCTTCAAGCATGTATGGTTGAGCTTCTGTTTATGTTCGCTGATCAATGTTTATATGTGATTAAAAGCCTAAATTCAATCTGTTCATCATATAAAGCGATCATGTCTCTTCAGAAAATTTGAAGTAAACCGCTCTTATGACTTAGTTTTACGAAACTTTTTGGAGTGTTAAATTGGTAGTTGCGTAGACTGTCAATGAAGTGACGGAAATCTCTCAGATTTCATTAAAAATCTTAATTTTCTTGTGATCCGAAGATGAACAAAAATCTTAGAGGTTTGAAATGACATGAGGATGATTAAATGATAGAATTTTCATTTTTGGGTGAACTATCCCTTTAAGGGGTAAGGGGATGCAGACCTTTCATGTTTATCTAACACATCTAATAGGTTTTACATCAGAAAAACATGGGATGTGCGACTCTAATTTGTTTAAAAGTGTATCTTGTTTGTGTAAAAGTGCATTTTATGTAAATTGAAAGTAATTCACATTTCATAATGTTTGTGACATGAAAAGTCCCATATATTGGATAAAATGTAATAGGTTTTTTTGACAGTGCACAAAAGTTAATTTTTTTTTTCTTATTTTATTATTACATGTATATTTCATGCTAGTTTCCTTTTTTATTTTCCACTGTTCTTTAATATTGCTTTGAGCAGTGTATCCTACCTGCGGCTGCTTTGGGTATACAAATGTAGCATTATTTGTCATTCCAATAAAGCAGAGTGAAACTGAGAGAGCGAGAGTGAGCAAGAGAGAGAGAGATAGAGGGGAATGAAGTGTAGCGAGTAGTGATATTACTGCAGTAATCAGTAAGCCTATCTGTCCTGTGGGATAAGGCTGCTGAGAGGGGGAATGAGAGGAAAGGAGAGCGAGAGGAGACGCTTGTAGTGGGAAGTGAAGGAGGGGAGGAGGCTGAGAGGAGAGGGGCCCGGCATAATTCATGCTCTGCATCTCAAGTGGGGCGGCAGAGAGAGTATAAGCGCTGAATAATGAAACCTAGATGAGGTATTAAGTATGCTGTGGAGGCCTTTGTCGGAGAGCTCTCAGAATTATTTAAAAAGGTTAGTCTATGAATAAACATGGCTCATCAAGGTTCTATACATGGCAGAAGAAACAGACACTAATGCCTAATAAGGAGAGGGATGTGGCCATGTATAAAAAAGCAAGTGTTCATTCTTTTTCTCGCCCTGCATGCTGGCTGATGGTGTAATGTGTCCAGGAGGGGTTTCTAAGGCAGGAGGACTAGAAAGGAATGATGAAAGACAGCACAAAACCCAGTTCGGAACACGTTTTACTTCCGTAATGTGAGCAAAACTGGTAAATATGTAGGCGGGGCTTAGTTTAATCTTCTAGAATGGATTGGATCGTGTAAAGTGGTCTTTATATGCCAATGGAGCACAATAAGACAGTGAATAGGGTCAGTTTTGAGCTCATGTTGACTTTAAGAAGAGAACAGTTGCTATTGAGTTGTTCTCAGATGGTTTTCTGGGACATGATGTTTGCATCATTGGTCTGCTGACAGCTGTTCCCCCATGCTCTCCTTTTTTCTGCTTCGCCCTGCACTTCTAAATTTGTTTGTGTTTGTTTCATATGTAGGGTGGCTTGAGTTGACTTGAGTAACTTTTCTTGTGTTCTGATTCATTTATTGATGTTTTCATGCATTTGAAGATCTGTGCATATAGTACCAGTCAAAAGTGTGACGTGTTTCATTCTTCATTGTTACTGTTTTCCACATTTTGTAATACTGATAAAGGCATCGAAACTGTTAAATGGCAGGTATGTAAATTATGTAATGACGAAAAAATGTGTTGCTTCTAACAGTATTGAAGGAGTTCATGTGTACTAGACACTTGTCTGCTTTTCCTTCACATTTTGGTCCAACTTATCCATTTAAAAACTATATATATATATAATCTAAATTTTACAGTACATAAATTCAGAAATATGCCACAATTTATATAGTCTGCAAAACTAATTTCAATTTCATTTTAGCCTAAACATTCAGATAAAAATGTTTATAAGATCATAAGAAAAATAATTCAGTAATGTGAACTGTTTGTCACAAATATGCAAAGAATTTATTTATATAATTTGGAAATGGTAAAATTAGATATTAACAGGTGGCATATACTTGTTCTTACCAGACAACTATATTTTGCATTATATATAAATATAGAATTTTCATTTTTGGGTGGACTATCCCTTTAATATCCATGTAAAACCAATTCTGATGCAGCTTCTGAAGAAAAAGGTCATTGTAGCCTGAAAGTTTATGTGAAATAATTTCTGTGTTAAATAAAAAAAAAAAAACGGAAAATTTGATGATCTCATTTAACACAATAATGACTTTAAATTATATATTATGGGAAATTTCTCAGATAAACTCAATCAAAAAAAATTCTTTGCGATTATTAATCTGCACATCATTTAATTAAATAGATTAAAAATTGTTGTATATATATACATATATATATATATGTATATATATATATACATACATCGCATCAAAAATGTTTGTTTACATAATATATGTATGTGTACTGTATATTTATTATGTATATATAAATACACACACATGCATGTATATATTTAACAAAAATATATTATATTTATATATAAAATATTTCTATTTCTATATAATATAAAATAAATTATATATAAATAGAAATATACAAATATACACGTATACATGTAAATATTTCTTAAATACATGTACACTATATTGCCAAAAGTATTGGGACACCCCTCCAAATCATTGAATTCAGGTGTTCCAATCACTTCCATGGCCACAGGTGTATAAAATCAAGCACCTAGGCATGCAGACTGCTTCTACAAACATTTGTGAAAGAATGGGTCGCTCTCAGGAGCTCAGTGAATTCAAGCGTGGTACCGTGATAGGTTGCCACCTGTGCAATAAGTCCATTCGTGAAATTTCCTCACTACTAAATATTCCACGGTCAACTGTTAGTGGTATCATAACAAAGTGGAAGCAATTGGGAACAACAGCAACTCAGCCACGAAGTGGTAGGCCATGTAAAATCACAGAGCGGGGTCAGCGCATGCTGAGGCGCACAGTGTGCAGAAGTCGCCCACTTTCTGCAGAGTCAATAGCTACAGACCTCCAAACTTTGTGTGGCCTTCAGATTAGCTCAAGAACAGTGCGTAAAGAGCTTCATGGAATGGGTTTCCATGGCCGAGCAGCTGCATCCAAGCCTTACATCATCAAGTGCAATGCAAAGCGTCGGATGCAGTGGTGTAAAGCACGCCGCCACTGGACTCTAGAGCAGTGGAGATGTGTTCTCTGGAGTGACAAATCACGCTTCTGTCTGGCAATCCGATGGACGAGACTGGGTTTGGTGGTTACCAGGAGAACGGTACTTGCCTGACTGCATTGTGCCAAGTGTAAAGTTTGGTGGAGGGGGGATTATGGTGTGGGGTTGTTTTTCAGGGGTTGGGCTTGGCCCCTTAGTTCCAGTGAAAGGAACTCTTAATGCTTCAGCATGCCAAGACATTTTGGACAATTTCATGCTCCCAACTTTGTGGGAACAGTTTGGGGATGGCCCCTTCCTGTTCCAACATGACTGCGCACCAGTGCACAAAGCAAGGTCCACAGAGAAATGGATGAGCGAGTTTGGTGTGGAGGAACTTGACTGGCCTGCACAGAGTCCTGACCTCAACCCGATAGAACACCTTTGGGATGAATTAGAGCGGAGACTGCGAGCCAGGCCTTCTCACCAACATCATTGCCTGACTTCACAAATGCGCTTCTAGAAGAATGGTCAAAAATTCCCATAAACACACTCCTAAACCTTGTGGAAAGCTTTCCCAGAAGAGTTGAAGCTGTTATAGCTGCAAAGGGTGGGCCAACTCCATATTAAACCCTACGGATTAAGAATGGGATGTCATTAAAGTTCATGTGCACATAAAGGCAGGCGTCCCAAAACTTTTGGCAATATAGTGTATGTGTGTGTATTTATATATACAGTACATAATAAATATACAGTACACACACATATATTATGTAAACACAAACTTTAATTTTGGATGCGATTAATATACATAAAAAATAATAAAATTTTATATATATATAATATATATGTATCTATATATATAATGTTAGATAATCACCTCACAGTTCAGTGCTTTTTCTTCCATTTTGTCTGAGGATACATTTCAAAACACTTTTCTCTTTCTCACTCTCTGTCTTTTCTCTAAAGATATATTCCCTCTGTGCATTAGACCCTGACAGGTCAGCCTTGTTTTTCATTCAGCCCCAGTATTGTTTGTTGCGCAAACTCGTTGGATTGCGTACCACTAAACAAGCTTTGCATTCAGCACGTATGCTGCTCGCTCAAGCCTGTCTCGTGTGGTGCGTCACATCACCCGTGTCTTTACCTTACCAATATTAATGCAATAACACCACTCGGCCCAAGTCTCACGCCTAGGAGAGAGGTAGATATAAGGAGGGAGAGAGGTGTATTGCATTTTGGAGCGCTGTGTCACAAAGGGCAGGTGCACATGCTTGCATTTGGGGATTTGTTTGTGTTTTTGTACCGTTGTGTTGTTTATGGAGTAGCTATATGAGAGCTGTTGTTTTTTAACAACAACAACCCTGGTAATTGAATGCCCTGGATACTGAGTGCAGACTGTGTTGTTTGATTTTCAGATGGGCCAGGTGTCATTGTGAATAAAGCACTGCTGTAGAGAAGGTTCATCACCAGCCCTGGAGAGGAGAGAGAGAGAGAGAAGGGGAGGAAAGGTGGGAGAAAAAGAAAGGTACACAATCAGAGAGAGAGAGAGAGAGAGAGATTTATATTCTCAAATACACCCAGAGACTCACATAATTAATCAGCAGTACTCAGACACAGATGTACGAAAAGACAGAGAATATATTTCTTGTTCAACCCAACAAGCTTCATAGCATACCTACATTTTATATACATTATTCAGACACTAGACATAATTTTTTATATATTTTTACTAGTGGGTGCAGGACACTATAGTTCATATATGTAAGTGAGGATAGCAAAATAAACTGTGACATATTATACCCAAAAATTCTTCATACAGTGGACTACCAGTAAAATTGATAAAAATTTGGGACCAAAAATTATTCAGACACTTTGACCTGACCATGTTTTGCTTAAGTGTTATCTGACATAATTAAGATTACTTTTTTCTGACACAGTTTAACTCTGAGATCTTGTCATATGTTATTATCATTTTTTTTAAACTATAGTGAATAAACTGTATTAATGAATGAAATGTTCATGGTGTCTGAATAAATTTTGGTTTGACTGTATGTGTATATATATATATATATATATATATATATATATAATACTATTCATATGTTTTTAAGAACTTTTATATTTCATTTGGATGAAATATTTTAATTTAAATGTTAACATATGAAGCATCGTTTTGGTTGGCTGACAAATTATATTATCTTACAGTAATAAACCATGAAATTATATTAGTTGTATGGTCAAACTATTTTTAACTGTGAAACAAATATACATGCTGTTACTTTTATTGCAAGGATTTTTTTTTTTTTTTTTTTCAGAAAAATTAACATTGAAGCAGCAGATATATTTGGCTTTAGGTAATTAGGCAAAATTTGAAGGAACTGATGAAGAGATAAAACACTTGGCCAACACTTTCTTTTCATCTTTTCCAGTAATTTCTTATGTAATGTTAATATACCAAATGCTTTTGAAAATTTGTCTCGCATTGTTTAAAGTGAACACACTTAATATTTAACATAAATAAATCATTTAAGTCCTTGAAAGCCCTTATAGATCCTTATGTTTATAAATGTGCTACATTATATCTTCAGTATTTGTAAGTGTGCTGTAAGTGTTCCTAATGACTTTCACCCATCAAATGATCTGTGCACTCCAGTCATGAGTGAACTGTGGGATCTATACCCACCCTTAGAGACTAGATAAGACCACTTCTTGTGTATTTGAATAAAAACACACTTACGTTTTGATTGCGATGTCGGTTTTAAGCATAAAGTGTATGTAAGTGATCCGATTGGTGAATATTTTTGTCCTAAACATCAACCATTAAGGGCAAAAAGGCCTAATGTATACATATACACGTTTAGCTACCCATTTTGATTTTAAAAAAGAGATTGCACATTTTGTAGAATGCATATTAGTTTAGTGGAGAGAAAACATGTGACATGTGTCTCATCATGCCAGGCGTCCATCACTTTAATTAAGCCTCCTCATCAATCCATGAAACACATAATCAGTGTTCCAGAGCCTGAAGGAACTGATGAGCCAGTGTCCCCTCTGATTGTACTTGAGCTTGATGTTTTTGCCAGATGGACCACCCTTTCTGTCCGCCTGTGAGGGATTGATGCGCGTCTTTGTCCTTCGTATGGATTTACGGCCATATAACTGTTTCCACCACCTTCGCTGTTCTTACAGGAAACATCCACAAAGTTAACGGCAATGACAATGCCTGCTTAACTCTGTGCGCTTCTGATAAATGCAAGTTACCAGGGTGTTGCATCAGAGAACCACTATGTACACGAATTAGCATTGGAGGAAAAACAGTGGATGGAGGGGAAGGGAGGGAAGGGTGGGTGTTGTTGGTGTGAGCACAATCCACGATAATGATACCTAACGGATAATGCGACTCATTAAAATATGAGTGTCACTCAGGGAAGTGACTGTTTTGACAGATGGCTAAACACCTTAATTGGATCGTATTCGTTTGAAGTTTACACTTTCCACAGTTTCCATGAGCCCGGTAATTCATTAAAAATGATAACACGGTAAACACAGGTCATATCTGTCGCAGTTCCGCTGTGTTCTCTGGAAAATAAAAGGAGAAGGGAATAAAAAGATGTCATAAATAGCTTTGAGTGCAACGTCGCTCCTAATTGCTGATGGCCCGCGCCGCATGACGCCTTAATTCATCGCTTAAAACCTACTGATCGCTGATAAGACGAGAAATAAGAGGGAAAACATTAAAAAGTCATCAAGAAGGGTTGGTTTCTGATGTTAACTTTGTGATAATCGTCAAATAATGGTCAGGCTAATGAATTAAAGAAGTGGAACCAAAGAAATGTGTTACGTCTCATTACATTGCCACAGAAAAGAGGGGGAAAAATGGAACTTTCCAAAGCAATATTCAAAAGATTTTTCCATTTGAAGAGGAAACGTGATGAATGATTGCTGAGATAGAGGACCGAAAGATGGCTAACCTTGGTGTAATGGTCTGTGGCAGAGCCTTGACTCTCTGTGTTATTGGTGCTGTCAGTCATAACCAGGCAAGAAGCGAAGCTTAACTGCTCCGATGACCTGACTAGTTGAGAATTTCAAACATGCTGGGTGCTTTACATTTTGTATCCAGATTTTAATGTCATGTTTCAAGTTTATAAGGTGCACTCAGTAGTTTTTCCCTCATCAAAATAGTTTTACCCCTAAATAAATGAATAATCCTTTAGAACAGTGGTCTCAAACTGCCGGCCCGCGGGCCATTTACGCCCCCCAAATTGGTTAGAGTGCGATTTCAGGTTAATTCCGTATACATTTTTAGTTTATTTGACATTTTCTTCCAAAAAATTAAACCCTTGATGGAAAATAATTATATTTCCATGTATTATTTTATATATATATTATGTGTGTGCGTGTGTGTGACCTTTTAAAGCTTCAAAAGCTAGGATGCTGTTGATGCCAAAACTACACCTTTATAACTCAGTAAAATGTTTTGCATATGAACTAATTGCAAAAATTTCATTCTATTAGATGTTTTAAAAGTTACTTATTGATTTCTCTGTCTGATGTCTTTGTCGTCACAGGTCAAGCACCAGCAGGATATGGGCTAGTGAAGAGCTTTTGACTGTTAAGTATGGACGTTCCTGCAGTGCCGTCAGCCATCTGCTTTTTCATCACGCCATTTGCCTCCGGCTCCAGAGTGATCGGTCACATGGCATTTATGAATCAAAAATAGCAGAAAACTTCAGGTCAACTAGCTCTCCAGGTTTACCTCCTTATATAATGTTCTTGATTCAACTTGTTTTGAGTTTTTTCATCAGCCTTCAGTAAAATATTATATATAAACCCATTGTATGAAGAATCAATTGAGACCGTTTCACTGCTGACTTGTTTTCTCGAAGACTGAGTAAATAAGATTAGATGATCTGTTGAAGCAGGTTTAGCAGTGTGAAATCATACACAGCAGCTGTCTGTTGCATTACATACTTTTAGACCAGCAGGATCCAGCTGCCAGGAGACAGCAGACAACTACAGTGACAACCAGCCTAGCTGTGGCGGGGTAACACATTGTCAGGATGGGCTAAAATGTTGTCACGATGTTGCTACGCGAACCCAGGCCAGCTGCTACCGGCAAGTCGGGACTGTTCTGTTGCAGGCTTGCCGTTGGCCCTGGCTGAGTCGAGCCGTAAGGAAAGGGACGCAGGAGCATGACAAGCCCTAACGGATTCTGGGAAGGGGACAACAAGGATTGAGGTCACATGCCCACACACAAGCAGATATTTAGCCATGTCAATCAAAAATTACTAATGATTTGGGGCTTTGAATTATCGGTAATAGAATCGATGATTAGTTAAATAGTTGACTAAGAATTAGTTGGGTTTTTGCGCTGAGGCATGGAGAATCCATTAGTGACGTAACTTATAATTACTAAAAAACTGTATTTCTGTTGCTCAAAAATGCATTTTAAGAATAGCAAAAAGTTAAAAATAACTGCTTTAAAGTTGGCATGAAACAGAAGTTGTGATAGTCTTTTCTTCCCAGAGAAGAGATTGAAGTCATTGAAGTTATTTTCGGGAAGTTATTTTGATTTGAGTAGATTACAAGGGCACATGGATTTTTAAAAAAAAAAATAATAATAATGATGTACACAGATAAATCATTTATAATAAATACTGCAATATCCCATAAAAATATAAGAATTGTCTATTTTGATTTCATGGTAACTTTAAAGAAGGTATTTTAAAAAATGCCACATATTGGCCAATATATCGACCTTAGCAATATTTCGGACGACCACTAGTAGTTGCATCCAAACTGCAAATTTAATTTAAAAATTGAGAGAATGAAGTCATTAATTTTGTGGATATTGGTGCAAAATGCAAGTTGAAAGCCAGTATGGCTTTCACAGATGGGGCTTAGACTAAGCCAGGATTAGGCCTTAGTTTAATTAGGGCATTTAAGTATCTTTTTTAAATGTGCCCCAGAAAAGAAGAAAAAAAAAAGAAAAAAAAAACATTACTGGTGTGCATCTTGAGATAAAACAAATGCACTGACATATTTTAAGATATTTCAGTGCAAGGTCCTTTCAGTTCAAACAGGTCAAACATGCATTTTTGTCTAGGACTAGCTTAGTGAAACCGGGGGTTTGAGAATGGGTTAGATCTTCCTTGTGAGATGACTTTTCAAGATATTATACATCTTCTAGAAGAGACATTCGTAAGGACAAGGGCCATTTCTGGCCAGACAAACACTGGGGCTTTAAAATGTTTATGACTGACATCTGTCTGTTCAGTGATTTAGAACTTTGTTAACTAGCGCTGGATGTGTAACACATCTAACGTACGCTGCCACCCTAACCCTGGCGGCAGGGCGCGTTTTGCCTAAACTTGGCTCGCGTCCCAGACTGCTTCCTCGGAAAACAAGACAAGTGGAAAATATCCTCCACCTCCCGCACAATCACACCATCTGCTGCTGTCGCTGATCCCTCGTTCCACTGGGGGACTGACACAGCATCCTCTGTTTTTGTCCCCCGTAAACACAAACCCACGAGCCACCTCGTACTGTTCCTCAGAGGATATAATGTTTGTGTTTATTGTGATTTTAGATTTTTTTTAAGTTGTGTGGTGTGGTGTTGTTTTTTTGTAAGTGGTGACAGCGTGGAGCTACTGACGGGACCATATGTAGGCTAATGTTGCTGTTGGCAGTCAGGTGGCGGTAACAAGCTTGTTGACTTCCTAATGGACTCACCTGGACCAAAGCCCTGCTGCTTTTATACGACACAGTTTTATTTCACAGTATATATATATATATATATATATTAGGGGTGTAACGGTACACAAAAAATGACAGTTCGGTATGTACCTCGGTTTTGAAGTCACGGTTCAGTACGGGTTCGATACAGCAGGGTGAGAAAAGAAAAAAAATTCTCTTTTTTTATTAAACAATGTTTTACTGAACAAACTGTCTCTGTCTTTAAATTTATTCAATAATAATTAAAATTTTCTTAAGGATAAAAAAAAAAATCTATCTCTGCTAATGCTGTAAACTATTAGGGAGCCCTTACTTGCACATTACTATAATATTAAAGGTTAAAATTAACAACAGAGTCCAAATTATTAAATTCAGTTGCTATATATTTTTAGATATAATCATCAACACTCAAATAATAATAAAAAATGTATGTATTGTAAACATGCAAATTACACATAAGGCAGTTTTTGCATTAACTTCTGTTTCTCCAATTCGTTGTTGAAATATAATCATTTACACAGTGGCTGTCCTAATCCTGATCGCGTTCTCCGCACTGCCGTTTGAAGTGAGGCGCCTATACAGCGATCTGTCACGCCACATCAAAAAGCGTCAAAACGGCATTTATTGTTTGAATTTCCTGATAAAATGGACAGAATTTGAAAGATGGAACTATGTTTCTTATTGAAAGTAACAAAACACAGAGCTTATTGCGATTATTGGTGGTTAATGCTGGTTAAAAGTGGTTAGGCTAAAAAGCATTATTGTGTGCGCCCCCTTTTGGATTGGAGTGTGGATCGCCTGTGACTGACTGTATTCGTCGTCTACAGTCCGTACCGTGACGGTTCGGGATGAATACATGTACTGTTGCACCCCTAATATATATATATTTAAGAGAGAATGTACTAAAAAGTAACATTTTTTGAATTGGTATTTGGCTCGCAGTGAACATCTATTTATTGACAGTCTTGCACAGCGTAATTATTTAAAAGTAATTATTTTCCATCAAACCTGTTCTCTCATATATGCTTTCCTATTCCAATTTGTTTGGATAGTCCCTTGATGGTTGCAGTAGATTATGATGATTGTGTTTTGATCACGATTACATGTGTGAGTGACTGGGATAGTATTAATTAATCTCTTTAAGGTAATTACATGAAAGCACTTGGGGTGAAAATAAAATAATTCCCATATTGCGTTTCACATTATTCCGTACACATTTATGTGACCCTGTACTCACAGACGTACAAACTAAACCTTGTGTGAGTATGTGCATTTATCAATGCGTGTGTCGAGGATGACACTCTTCATGTACGTGTGTTTGAAAATGTAGTCTCGAAAACAATTACCCCCTTATTTAGATGCAAATTAAGCAAGTTATTACTTTTTGGTGATATTAAAATCTCTTCATGTCGGAAGCAATTAGTCATAATACTCTTACACTTTGTATCTCTGTCTTCTTTGCTCAATTAGCTCACTTCTTTATATGGATCCTATAATTGAGACAACATCTGGTGAGACATGCATGCTCATAAACATGCTTGCATGGTTTCATTACCCACAATGCCACAGGTGTGATAAGGGTCCATTTCTGTTTGATTATTCAATATAATTTATTTGGCAGGAACAATTGGCCAGAATATTAATAGAACACTCACAGATGTCATGTTCAATATTTCAGGAGAGGAACGTCGCAAATGCGTCTCAGAACTTTCTTCTTTGTAGCGACTTTTTCTCAGCCGCAGATTTGGAGGCGAAATGTTTCATCAAATCTCATCAAAACCTAAGCTTGAGTTATTTTGGTATTCAAACAAGTAATACTTTGTCATCAAGTGTAATGATTTTGCTTTCCCACTCTGACCAGTCTATTTCTATCAGTTGCACAAAGCTAATTAAGAGCCGGTTCTCTGAGCCATTAAATGAAGCACACAGCAGGTTCCCCCTCTCTGGCACTAATGTTGCTATGATAGCATAGCTTTATATTTAGAAAAGTGTATTTGTCTCAGCAGGCTAGATTAGATTGATACCCGCACACGCGTGCATACACATGCGAGTGCGTTCTTTTGGGAGATGAGATATTTCCTCCCTCCTCCCCAGGTGATATTAAACAGTAACAGGTAGACAACACCTGTTTTCTCACCCCTGTAGAGATAGAAAACATCATAAAAATGAATGTGTAAAATGTGTAAATAACTATATAAACAAGTAGGAGCCTAACCGGACTCATTTTCGAAGTGCTTACTACACATGATGCCTATGCGAATGTCACATAAATGCTGAGCTGTTGTTTGTCAAATCAAAGTGGCTTGTCATATTTCCTGTGTAATGTATGTAATAGTCACAAAATGCTATAGGAAATAATAGGAGAATAGTTTTTAAGGCATAAGCCAGTTTTAAACTAGTTGTCATGGATGGTTTAGAGAAAAGAGGTATCAAAGTGTCAGAGTATTCAGAAGAAAAGTTGAGAGGCGATTTAGCATAACACCACAAGTTCTGCATCAAAGAAGTGAAGCACAGTTTTGTTTTTGGATAACGTTGAGTAAATGTACAAAAAAGAACATTGTTAAACAATAGTTTGCTTGCTATAGTCAATAAATACTTTCTAAATGTTTGAGGAATGAGACTCTAGAGTTATCCAGACATGCCCAACTTGTCTCAGAAGAATGTTTGTTGGGCAGCAGCAATGGGGTCTGGGTAAACTGCAAAGGCAACAGTTTTGCAATCAATACTTTTTCAGTCTCACCAAGACCTGTCTAAGGTTTAGATATTAATATTGTGCAGTTCAAGGTTTGAGTGGAAACTACAGGAGATTGAGCTCTGATTCAGGTTCTCTTGTATTAATTGTTGGAGCTGTCAGTTTTAGTGAGGAACTATGCTTGTGAGTATATCGAGGGCTCATTATTGACACAACAAGTTTATAATGGGCTAACCCAGGTGCTTGAAGAGTCTGTTGAAGCTCTTTGTCTTCCAAAGAGCCACTCGCACCACTACAAAGCTAGAAAAATGGCAGGGCACCAGGAATTGATGGGTTTCCCATTGATTTCTATGAGGTCTTTTGGGAGAGTCTGGGGGAGGAGGGCTTGCTGGCAGTTTTGAATGATAGTTTGGCCAGAGGTGAGCTGCAGAAAGGCCGTCTGAAGAAAGTCCATCGAAAAGAGGTCAAAAACCGGAGGCCCTTGGCATTATCATGTACTTGCTATGAAATTCTGTCAAAAGCTTGCTGAAGGAGATAGTTCAAGTGTATCTCTAACGGGTCTAAAGAGGATAATATATTCTTAAAGGGATAGTTTACTCAAAAATGAAAACTATCCCATGATTTACTCACCCTCAAGCCATCCTAGGTGCATAGGACTACCTTCTTTCAGACAAACACAATCAGAGTTATATAAAAAAAAATAGCCTGGCTCTTCCGAGCTTTATAATGGGAGTGAGTGGGGCTCAAGATTTTGAAGGCCAAAAAATGCATCCATCCATCATTAAAAGTAATCCATATGGCTCCAGGGGTTTAATAAAGGTCTTCTGAAGCAAAGCAATGTGTTTTTGTAACAAAAATATCCATATTTAAAACTTTATGAACTATAATAACTGGCTTCCAGCAATGGCTGCACTTGAGTCTAGTTCTGGTGGAAGAGTGACTTCTGACCTGATGCACAGGATAGAGCAAAACAAAACAGTGTCACGAATTAGAAGTCTTAAACGAGAATCTTTAATATTATTATTTTGATATAAGAGAAGAGGAGCTTGAGTTTGTTGCCCAGCCATATTTGTTTGAACCTTGAGAGGCGTCTACTCTCACCTAAGCTTACACTACTTCTACAGTACATACACTATATTGCCAAAAGTTTTGGGATGCCTGCCTTTACGTGCACATGAACTTTAATGACATTCTTAATCCGTAGGGTTTAATATGGAGTTGGCCCACCCTTTGCAGCTATAACAGCTTCAACTCTTCTTCGCTTTCCACAAGGTTTAGGAGTGTGTTTATGGGAATTTTTGACCATTCTTCTAGAAGCGCATTTGTGAGGTCAGGCACTGATGTTGGACGAGAAGGCCTGGCTCGCAGTCTCCGCTCTAATTCATCCCAAAGGTGTTCTATCGGGTTGAGGTCAGGACTCTGTGCAGGCCAGTCAAGTTCCTCCACACCAAACTCACTCATCCATGTCTTTATGGACCTTGCTTTGTGCACATGTTGGAATAGGACATCCCCAAACTGTTCCCACAAAGTTGGGAGCATGAAATTGTCCAAAATGTCTTGGTATGCTGAAGCATTAAGAGTTCCTTTCACTGGAACTAAGGGACCAAGCCCAACCCCTGCAAAACAACCCCACACCATAATCCCTCCTCCACCAACTGCCAAACCCAGACTCGTCCATCGAATTGCCAGACAGAGAAATGTGATTCGTCACTCCAGAGAACACGTCTCCACTGCTCTAGAGTCCAGTGGCGGCGTGCTTTACACCACTGTATCCGACGCTTTGCATTGCACTTGGTGATGTAAGGCTTGGATGCAGCTGCTCGGCCATGGAAACCCATTCCATGAAGCTCTTTACGCACTGTTCTTGAGCTAATCTGAAGGCCACACGAAGTTTGGAGGTCTGTAGCTATTGACTCTGCGGAAAGTTGGCGACTTCTGCGCACTGTGCGCTTCAGCATGCGCTGACCCCTCTCTGTGATTTTACGTGCCCTACCACTTCGTGGCTGAGTTGCTGTTGTTCCCAATTGCTTCAACTTTGTTATGACACCACTAACAGTTGACCGTGGAATATTTAGTAGTGAGGAAATTTCACGAATGGACTTATTGCACAGGTGGCAACCTATCACGGTACCACGCTTGAATTCACTGAGCTCCTGAGAGCGACCCATTCTTTCACAAATGTTTGTAGAAGCAGTCTGCATTCCTAGGTGCTTGATTTTATACACCTGTGGCCATGGAAGTGATTGGAACACCTGAATTCAATGATTTGGAGGGGTGTCCCAATACTTTTGGCAATATAGTGTATGTCATATGTCAGGTCAAATGTTACTCTTCTGCCGGAACTCAACTTGAGTATGGCCGTTGCCAGAAGCCAGTTATTATGGTTTATAAAGTTTTAAATATGGATATTTTTCTTACAAAAACCCATCGCTTCACTTCAGAAGGTCTTTATTAACCCCTTGGAGCCGTGTGGATTACTTTTATGATGGATGGATTCATTTTTGGGTGAACTATGAACTATCCCTTTAATGAATGATATTTTGGATGCCTTTATACTTTTCAGCTCAGGGTTTGGTGTTGTTTTTGAGATTGAGTAGTTTATCTAGTTTTTTTATATCTTAGGCGGCACTAATTCATTCACTTTAAAGTGGATGAATTAAGAGATGCATCTTCTTTTTGAGGGTTTTAGCATGCTTTAGTTTGCTAATCAGTGTGCTTTAGTGAGCTAAAACCCTCGCAGAGATGTTGCCTCTCTAAATTCATGTCTTTTAAACCTCCACCATTACAACAATCAAAGCTCCACTTTTGGAACAAATTCAACTGCTTCAACAAAAGATTTCAAGGCAAAATCAGACTTCAAATTTGCTGTTTGTATGACAAAGTTTCATTATTGTAAACATTTGAAGCAAAGTTTAGTTTTAATAACTGAGTTTTATCAAATCACTTTTAGAGCCTAGACATGTAAAGACAGAGTGAGTAATATATTAAACTGCCTGACATTCAAACCTTTTCATCCTTAATGGACATAATAGAAGACTTTTATGTGTGTATTGTAAAGTGATTCTTTAGACACGATTCTTTAGATTGCATTACTCAGTATGCAGTTCAGAGAGTGAGAGTCGGGAGCCTTCATAGCACTAATCTCTTCTCAACATGTCTTGCAGTAAAAATACACCAGCAAGGTCAATGATTGAAACTACTGAAGAATCACAAATGAACACACATATGCTGTGTTTTAAAGCCTATGAGCTTCCTACAGAGGCAGCATTTTAATGCATCATTGGTGCGTGCTCACCGTGGAGGCTCTTCTAAAAGGTAGGTATCTTAATTATGTTGCCTATATTTTGGTGAAATTCAAAGCCAGCATCATGTGAATCATCTGTAGAATGTATTGTGATTCCAAAAAGTAAATGCAAGATGGCAGCTGAAGAAATGTAGATTATGAATGGACAAAAGACTTCAGTTTCAAATAGATGCTGTTCTTTTGAACTGTCTGTTTATTAAAGAATTGTATTCAGTATTGATAAGAAATGTCACTTGAGCAGCAAATATCTGAATGATTTCTGAAGGATCATGTGACTCTGAAAACTGGAGTACTTTCAAAAAAAAAAAAAAAAAAAATCTTACCGACCCCAAAATTTTGAACAATGTATAGTTTCATTTTTTTTTTTTTTTTAATACCCCAAAATTTGTGTGCCATGTATATCTTACTTTTTCTAATACTTTAAAACTATTGCTGTCAGAGTTCTGGTGTGTTCTAGTCACCACACAAAGTGCAGATACAAAGTCTTTAATTAAACTCAGGAGATAACAAGAGAATCAAAATGCAGGAGATAACTGGAGAACCAAAGTAGCATGAACACACTCTTAAAGACAATACAGGACAAGGAACTAACTCAAACTGAAGGCTTATATACACAGCAGACAAAGGAAGAAACTAACTAGACACACCTGAACTGAAGACACTAATTAATCAGTAACCAAGGGAACTAAATAATGGCGGGAAATTGAACAAAGGAACATGATAAAAGACAAACAGACTCATAAGAACAGAACATAAACGTGATATTACCCTCCCCCTCCCGGAAGGCGCGTCCTCGTGCCATAGAGGTCTATAGGGGTGGGAGGGTGGGCACCCTGGAGGCTGACAAGGATAGTCTTTAGCAGGACAGGAAGTCTCCAGGGCGGATCAGGCAGTTCGGGGGGCCATGGCAGATTGGGCAGTTTGGGGGGCCGTGGCAGATCGGGACATTCGGGGTCCATGGCGGTGTGGCCTCCGTGGCCTCAGCCCGGACCCCAAGCTCGGCCACTATGGGCACGGGTATATGGCCCTCCCCCCAAAGTTTCCTTGGGAGGAGCCACGGGTTTCTGGGCTGGAGCTGACACTTGAGCGGGCTCGGGGACTGGAGCGGAGTCTGGAGCTGACTCCGGGACTGGAGCAGAGTCTGGAGCTGACTCGGGGACTGGAGCGAGCTCATCAGTTGTAGTCGACGTGTGTGCCGCCCACACACACAGAAGTGCTGTGGCAATAGTGACCAGCGCTGCACTCTCAGAAGTCTCAGGGGTAGGAACAGATTCTGGGACTGGAGCCATCTCTGGGCTCTGGTCAGGGCCTGAAACAGACACTGGAGCGAATTCAGGGGCTGGAGAAGACACTGGAGCGAATTCAGGGACTGGAGAAGATACTGGAGCGGATTCAGGGGCTGGAACCATCTCTGGGTTCCAGGACATCCCCTCATACTCCACTAAAAGGCCTAAGGCCACAAGTGTGGAGACCATTACAGCTGAGGGCTCAGGCGTGACGGCGGCCATCTTGACCGAGGGCTCAGGCGTGGCGGCGGCCATCTTGACCGAGGGCTCAGGCGTGGCGGCGGCCATCTTGACCGAGGGCTCAGGCGTGGCGGCGGCCATCTTGCGACGAGGCTCTGAAGTGGCGGCGGCCATCTTGCGACGAGGCTTAGGGATGGCAGCCGTCTTTATCACTGGACTGAGGACTTGGGGAAGTGCAGGAGAACAGAAATGGACGGTCCATTGGAGGGATATGTGGAGGGAACCGGCTTTGGGTGAGCTGCTGACGCCATGTGTGTCCTCGATGGGACTGGATGAGGAAAATACTTTTCTTTAACTTCTTCAACTTCAAAATTAGAACCATTTAAATAGAGAATCAGATTAATAGACTCGACTAGAGAGAAATAACAAGCAGGTTCGCTATAGCGAATAGTATCCTCATCCAGACCCAAGCGAAAACACAATGAGAGAGGCGTCAGGCCAGCTCACCCGATGGGAGAGCTTGAGAAACTCCTCCACATACCTCTCCAAAGGACGACCATTCTGCCTCAGGCTCCAGAGGTGGTCCTCAGCCAGGATCATGTTGTTGCGGTCAGTTCTTCTGTAATGGTCCTGTATTCTGTCAGAGTTCTGGTGTGTTCTAGTCACCACACAAAGAAGTGCAGATACAAAGTTTTTAATTAAACTCAGGAGATAACAAGAGAATCAAAATGCAGGAGATAACTGGAGAACCAAAGTAGCATGAACACACTCTTAAATAAAGACAATACAGGACAAGGAACTAACTCAAACTGAAGGCTTATATACACAGCAGACAAAGGGAGAAACTAACTAGACACCTGAACTGAAGACACTAATTAATCAGTAAACAAGGGAACTAAATAATGGCGGGAAACAAAGGAACAAAGGAACGTGATAAAAGACAAACAAACTCATAAGAACAGAACATAAATGTGACAATTGCGCATTGAAATTGTGTTTGTATTAAAATCAATTGACCCTTCGCCGGGAGTTTGATTGACAGGCTGTGACACTGTCACATAAGACACGTGTTTTAACCGCTCAATATATATAACATGATGGTTTTATGTATATTTGAGTTTTAATTGGGTTACATGTTGTCTTAGCCATTTTATTCCTCTTATTTTAATGTGTGTATGTCTTTAAATGTGTATGGGTCTGCCTGTCATGTGACTGATCACATCAGTCATCACCAGGAAGTAAGCCAGCATAAAGGAGGCAGCATGGCAAACAGTCAGTCTCTCACTAACAGACACTACGTACCTGGATTGTGGAGTTACTCACCAGTGGACTTACCTTTCCAGAAAGTACTGCAAACTTGAACATTTGTATATACACCGGTGGACATTTCTCACTTGCACATTGGGACTTATCAGCACACTAGGATACTAGGACTGTTTTAGGGTATGGTGCTAATGGACTCCACGCTTTTAAACAGCTTAAGTTATTCTAGTTTTATTGTGTTGTTTTAAGTTCCATGTGGAAATTGTAAATACACTTTATTTATTTACTTTATTTCTGTTGTCTGTCTCATCTTTTTTAAACACTCCAAAAGCTCACACAGTTTAATCTGACCCCATTTTAATACATGTAAACTCGACCGATTGGGCCGATCGTCACAAGGCGATCTAACCAATCGTAACGACGAATCTGCCATTTTGTCCATCAAAGCAGTCAGGAGAGTAGATTAATGTCGGTGGACTTGAACTTGAAAAATGGTGTGTACTTATACTTTCCGTGGCTGAAACAACATTCCTTCTGATGTTCATTCATATTTATTTGATGCTATAAATTAACTAGTAGGAAGAGATGAGCCGCTTGAACTGAGACGCTACAGCAATGTCACGACACATTAAAGAGCCACAAAACGGTATTTATTGTTTAAATTTCTTTAAAAATTTTAAATGATTAAATTTCAGACTGTTTCATATCAAAAGTAACCTGCTCTGTCTTGTTTGTCGACGCGTTGTCAGTGTCCTCTTTGCTCCGCGATGTATTTTTCACTGCTTGAGAACATGATGTTGGATGTAGCAACAGTAACTAAAGTAACTCTTTGCGAACGGTCAATTGAAAATTTAACCTTTCGGTTTTGGAACAGAGCTAGAGATTTGGTCTTCCAGATCTGAAAAAGTTTGAGAAATTATGAAAAAATGTTTCTTTAGTGAATACAGCTTTCTCTAGCTTCAGCTTTTAGTTTTTTTAAAAAACCCAGTAATGACAAATAAAAGGTCATGGAAAGGTTATTTATTGGCAGAAAGTGTGGGAACCCTCAATAGAGTGAGAGTGGTAAGCAACGAATGAAAGTAATGTTCACGGCAGGCTTTGAAGTGCCGCCCCCTCTATCCCACCTCAACAGCCCGATCCAGCACGTAGTGAGGTAGAAATTCACTTGATTAAAAGAAATGCATTTTTTTTTCCCTAAACGGGCACATGTGGTTCTTTAATATTTTCGGCATCTGTGTCAGATCTACCATACTTAGCGAAGGACTTTAAAGCACAGTTTTTTAGACACACACGCTGACACGTCTAACTTGACATCATTGTTTCATATCAAAGGGAGACGGTTTCTAGACTTTATCTCAAAGCGGCTGTGCCTCTAATTTACGGATGGTAAAAACGTCTTTGCCACTTCAAAGGCTGCCATTTTTCAACACTGACAGAATGGCAAGCTTTCATCAGGGTTTAAAAGAGGCTTAAGACCAGCAATGAGAGCTCTTAAATGCACAGAGATTCAAGAAAATCAGCCAAAATGATATTGAGCTATTCACACCCCGTTGTCACTGTCTGACTGGAAACTTCCAGAGAGCTATGGAAAAGTGAACTGTTCTCAAGGAACATTCACATCTACAGCTAAATGTCTGTTATATTTAGAAGGATTTTTTGTTTTCGATTTAGAGCCTAAAGGTCAAAGCACACTGGTACATTTTCAAGGTAATGCACACTGGTAAATTTATTACTAGATGGAGCTATTAATTAGCACTTGAAACCTGTAAATGCATTTCCCTCCCTTCTCTGCGATAACATTAATTTGCAGTGCACCTAAAAAAAAGTATTGTACACTATATTTTTGGCACAAGAGATTGGATGCATGCTGGGTACTAAACATGCTGAATTTTTCCAAAATAGTAGTCTATCCACCTCATTTACACTCACACTAAAGCATGCTAAAAAAAAATAAAGGTTCCAAAAGGGGGTTTTCACAGTGATGCCATAAAAGAACCATTTTGGGTTCCCCAAAGAACCTTTCAGTGAACAGTTCTTCTTTTATTTTACATTCTACTAACTATAAGTAACTTTGCAACTACTGTACATGTCAACTCTCATTACAATAGTAGACTAGACTGTTAGGTTAGGATTAGGTGGTCAGGTTAGTAGAATAAGTTGTACTTGCATAGTTACTTATAGCCAGTAGAATGTCTTTTGGGGGACCATCAATATAAAATGTTATCAGATATTAAGCAGACAATCTACTAATACTCTAATGAGAATTAGTTAACATGTAGTTCCAAAGTTACTTATAGTTAGTAGAATGTCTAAAGTGGACCATCGAAATAAAGTGTAACCCACTCACCTTAAACCTTAGCTGGTGTTTTAGGGGAATAAATAGTGTGATGAAATGTCTCAGTTAATTTTAGCAAAACCAGAATAAAATAATCATAAAAGAGTTTCATGTGTTTACGGTACTTTTATGGTGATTTTGTGAAGATGTGTTTTGTCCAAGTCTGATTTGATGATTGAAATATGTGACCCTGGACCACAAAACCAGTCATAAGGGTCAATTTTTAGGGCCCGAGCACCGATGGTGTGAGGACCCTATTGTAATTGCTCGGTCAATTCTTCTTCTCCGAAATGAATCGCATTTTTGAAGGCCTAAACATGTTCAAAAACTCATGAAACTTTGCACACACGTCAAAAATGGTGAACATTTACGTCTGATATGGGTTTCAGAATTAGGTGTGGCAAAATGGCTCGATAGCGCCACCTACAAAATTTCAATTAAGCGCCCTTCGACAAGTATGAAATTCGGTAGACACATGTAACAGCCCAATACCTACAAAAAAGTCTGGGAGAAAAATCTAAAAAACCAACAGGAAGTCAGATATTTTGAATTTTCTCTGCAAATTTTTTGCAGTTTTTGCCATTTCCAGAAGTTGTACTTTAACAAACTCCTCCTCAGATAAACATCATATTTGGTCAGTCTAATCTAAAGGCCTTTGCGACGTTAAATTGCGAAGATCTAGAGTTTTCGCCGAAGGGCGTGTCCATGGCGGCCTGACAAAGTTCGATGTTTCGCCATGAAACAGGAAGATGTCGTAACTCGGGTATACAATGTCCGATCTGCCCCAAACTTCACATGTTTGACAATAGTCCTGGCCTAAACACATCTACATGGCAATATTCAGTTATAGTCATAGCGCCACCTGCTGGCAGCAGGAAATAGCATGCTTTGCACTGTAATTTCTTCCCTGAAACACATTTTAATATGCCATGAAGTTCTAAACAGACTAGAAACACTTTAAATCATGCAACACTTGGATAAGTGCTAATGTATGCGATTAACGCCACGAAACAGGAAGTTGTTGTAATTGAAGCATACAATGTCCAATCTGCCTCAAACTTCACATGTTTGATAAGTGCCTTGGCCTGAAGACATCTACATGCCAAAATTAAGTTATAGTTATATCGCCACCAGCTGGTAGCAGGAAGTGTGGCAAATACAATTGACTGACATTATCCTCCTATATTTATGTACTTAAATGCATATTGCTCACTGTGCTCTTTTTTCCTAAAGCCATCAGGTGGCGGTGGCACGGGTGTGAGGGCCCTTTCAGCGCTGCTTGCAGTTTTAATTAGAAATTGAGATTCATACAACATCTGAAAGCTGAATGAATAAATACGTTGTTCATTGATGTATGGTTTGTTAGAATAGGACAATATTTGGCCAAGATACAACTATTTGAAAATCTGGAATCAAAAAAATCAAAATATTGAGAATATTAAGTCCTTAGCAACACATATTACTTACAAAAATACATTTTTGATATAGTTATGGTAGGAAATTTACAAAATATCTTCATGGAACATGATCTTTACTTAATATCCTAATGATTTTTGGCATAAAAGAAAAATCGATAATTTTGACCTATACATTGTATTGTTGGCTATTGCTACAAATATACCCGTGTGACTTATGACTGGTTTTGTGGTCCAGGGTCACATATGTTTGTAGTAATATTTCCAAATGTGACCACATTGTATTGTATTTATATTGGTTTTTATTTCTCAGTCTACAGTAGGCTGCACTAAAATGGCCATTCAGACAGTCATTGCATCAACCCTACAAATTGTACACATTTTTTAGCTCATGCTCCTGCAAACATTCACGCCATAATGGACATTAATGGTCTCGTTGGCCACCTTTATTTCCACTGTAAATCAGCTGTAAATTAGCCTTGTTATGGGTCACTTTTCACCTGAACATGTCCTCTAGCTGGCCCCGAGCAGACCTTAAACCGTTCACTTTGAGATCGCCTGCATCTCACCCTACCGCCAAAAATTTCCGTTCTGTAATTTCCAGCATTGTTAGCTACTCTTTATGGCTCGTTTATAAACTGGTGACACAAAAATAAATAAAGTCATAACAGTTCAGACATAATATGATTGTAACCTTATAAACTCGTTGTCATTCACGTCATCTCACTGGGATATTGGAAACTCGAAGACGACTCACAAAACTGAAATTAATTTAGAACAATGCTATTTTCCTCTGCTGTATGATTTACATTGTGCTGTCAGTCTGGTTGGAAATGTACAGACTGATGAACAAAATCGAGAATAAGCTTTGCTCTGGTTATATCCAGTTTCGCTAATGGAATATGTCTTTCATGCAGCTCACAAAGCCTTGGCCAAGATTGATGCTCTCTGTTTAATTAACAAGAATTATTTACTGAGCGCAGCTAGCCGTCTGCAGCCCAACTCATGTAATGGATATATTAGCTAAAGACTCAATGGATTAGTGGCTGCACATTTAGTGAACTGGGAGCAGTCCATCATTCAGGAAAAGTCATGTATAGCTGTTTGCTGGTATGACACTGACTATTGAAGTTTTAATGAGTGTGAGTATGTACAGTATGTATATGTATGTGATTTTGTGTGATGTAGTGTTAGTGTTAGTTCATCTATAGCAGTGGTGGGTCGCAAGACCGGTTTGGGTGGGTCGCGGTGTAGTCAAAGAAACAACAATAACAAAACTTAAGGGATAGTTCACCCAAAAATGAAATTTGTGTCATCATTTACACACTGTCAAGTTGTTTCAAACCTGTATAAATTCTACTGAACACAAAAGAAGATATTTGGAAGAATGTTTGTAACCAAGCTCTCACCCCCCATTGACTACCATAGTAGGAAAAAATAATACTATACTAAATGTTTCTGTAACCTTAACCCAAAATACCACCAAATCTATATTTTGATAACTGTGATGGCTCATACCAACTTACTAACTAGTTTGGGTCTACTGCCTTACCTTATAATACTGTTTTTTCATCAATGTTGGTGAAATACTTACAATGCGGATTAGTTGACTTTCAAATGAAAATTAGCCCAAGCTTTACTCAGACTCAAGCCATCCTAGGTGTATATGACTTTCTTCTTTCTGATGAACACAATAGGAGATATATTTAAAAAATATCCTTAGTCTTCCAAGGTTTATAATGGTTGTGAATGGGGAGCAACATTTCAAAAAAAAAAAAAATTAATCCATGCGTAATAAAAGAAATCCATACAGCTCCAGAGGGTTAATAAAGGCCTTTTGAAGCGAAGGGATGTGTTTTTGTAAGAAAAATATCCATATTTAAAACTTTATACATTCAAATAACTAGCTTCTGGCGGACGACAGTACGCATACTGCACAAAACGATTTGGGCGGAAGAGCAACCTTTGACCCGACGCAATGACGAACGCAGAGGCGCAAAGGAGAGAGCAAAATAAACCCCGGTCATGAATTAGAAGTCTAAAATTTTCAAGAGAAATATCGGAAGATTTTGATATAAGAGAAGAGGAGCTTGAGTTTGTTGCACAGCCCTATTTGTTTGAACCGTGAGAGGCGTCTAAGCTTACGATACTCCTACATCCTGCGTCATACATCGCGTCAGTGGGTTACTCATTTAGCGCAAGTCGACTTGCGCAGTATGCGTACGGTTGTCCGCCAGAAGCTAGTTATTTGAATTTATAGTTTTAAATATGGATATTTTTCTTACAAAAACACATCCCTTCACTTCAAAAGGCCTTTATTAACCCTCTGGAGCTGTATGGATTTCTTTGATTATGGATGGATGCATTTTTTTTGTTTGTTTTAAAACGTGGCCCCTCCCATTTACAACCATTATAAACCTTGGAGGACTAAGGATATCTTTAAATATATCTCAGATTGTGTTTGTCTGAATGAAGATAGTCATATAAACCTTATGGTAATGAGACTTTGTCAGTGGGGAGTTGTAATTCCTTGTTTGGGATGAAATGTGACCTATTTTTATTTTATTTATTTTACAGAAGCATCTGTGTGCACTGTTCAGTGTCCACATACATTTGGTCAATTTGGTCATGGTTTATGTATAGCTCTCAAACACAGTCCTGCCTTGTAGCGATCTGAGGACGGCTAGAGGTGGATGATGTTACGCAAAGATCTTTTTCTGGTGTTTACAAGCATTCACTGACCTGCATCTACACTTCTGCATTTTTCTTCCCGGTAAACTTTCTTTCAACTGTGTGCTGACTGAGGAAAAGATTGCTCTTAGCACTTAGAAGAAACCACACGCTGGTTTCCTTGAATATGAAATCCTTTTTTTCGACAAATCCTTTTTTCTTACTCGAGAGTAAACACTTGAATCTCGCATTCATATTCCAACAATGTGGTGAAAGAGTCTTTCCCAGGACAAAGAAAACGTACATCCACATTTTTTTCTTCTCACGTAAACATTTATTTCCCTTCTTTCTTTAACCTCAAGAACACTTAAATCTGTCTATTCTCTGTGGGATTTAAAAGCAATGCTCATGTGTGTTTAATAACGAACATTTAACCCCTCATAAGCTTTTTTTCCCTCTCTGTTTAACCTTGCTACTGTGTTGGTTGGCTAGTGGCACCAGTCAGCCAGTTAACGGTATGCTTTTGGAATGTAATTCACATGCAGCCTTGGATTCTGGGTATTAAACAAATCCCAGCGGTGAGGGAGGGGTGGGCCGAGGACAGTTGTGGTGGGGGTGCATTGATGAAATGACCAGGAAAGCCTAATTAAAGTTGCTGAGCTCAAACGCATTGATGTATTGCATCCATTATGGCCCAGTTCGATAGGTCTGGCTCCCAGCACTGCTGCAGACACTCACTCCGCACCAAACACTCTGAATAACTAACAGCAGCGAGAGGTGGCAATGCTGCTGCCTGATAGCCAAAGATTGTGCTGTCTCAAGTGGCTGGAGAGATTTATGAGCCTGTGTGTGCATCCATGTATTCATAGGTGTATATTTAAGGGGAGTTGGAAGGAGTGTCCCCCCAATCATGTGTCATTTGTTGTATATAACATGACGATGAACCGTCTTTAGAATGTGATGCTGCAGCATTGAACGCTACAGGGTTTCTGTTAGCGAACACTCAACTCATGCATGTCATTTTGAACTCATTACTGATTACTGATCAAAGCATCAATAGTGGACAAGTGCGATGTGATGAAATTAATAACCGAGTCACTCAAGTATTTAGGTATTAATATATATTTTAAATACATTATAACATTATATCAGTACATACTGTGTAAAAATATGAATTGATATATATATATATATATATATATATATAGAATTGGTATAGTGAATTCATATAGTTACAGTTAACCCTCTGGTGCTGCTTGCGTAGCGGTCAAAAATTACCGATTTTTATTATTTCAATGAAATGAATGTACTATATTTTAGTTCGATAGTGATTTTTATTTAATATTTTGTATTTTTAGGGGATTTCATGGTACTAAATTATATTTATTTAGTAGTTATAATCCATTTATTCACTTTTTAAGCATAGTCCTGAAATTTTCAATGTAAACTGTCATAAATCTTGCATGCTTTGGGGTACAGACTTAAGTTTGGTCTCTTTTTAAAGACGGCACTTGGAAGATTATTGCCGAAGTGTTATGAAAATGTTGAAAAATGAAAAAAGTACTTTTTTCCATTTTTCTGTGACATATATTTTCCAAAACATGTTTTACTCTAAAACTGAGAAAATCAATGCTTTCTGTAAACTAGTCGCTTTTCGGCGAAATTCGCCGTTTTGTGCGAGCACAATAAACCTCACAAGAATCGAAAATGGGCACCTTTCCCATAGACTGGAGTGAGATCGTAGACGTCACATGTCTGTCGCGATCTTTCCTTGCGTTCACGCGCCAAGGCGCCATCAGTTGCAGAGCGCACGAACCGATCATCTCTTCCACTTTACTAGTTACAATGTGAAATAAACATAAATGAACCTCTGAAGGTATGTTGAAAGATACAGTACAACTTAACGAAATCAGTATCATGTCTCATGTAATCGCTCAATGAGTGTTTCAACCGCGGAAAGACGTCAATAAAACAGATTGTAAAAATGTCACATTTACCATCACATTTACCTCAGAAAAGCCATTCAGTGTCCAAAAACTCGTTATTCGGCTACAAAAATTAACTTAGAGAGGAGCATTTTGCTAAATATATGCACTATAGGCTATTGCATATACTTTGTATTTGTACTTAACATGTGCTTCAATATTGAATGTATGTTTGAATAAATCCGTTTTATGACAGCCACCATTTAAATGTTTATATAGCCTAAAAACGATTAGATACATAATTATGTCATTAAAAATGTATTATAACGTTATTATAAAAACTTCTTTATGGGTAATTTATATGTAAGTAGCTTACAAATCGATTAATTTTAACCTTTATTAATATAATGATGTACCAACTGTTGCTGTATAGTTTACAGCATTAGTTGAGAGATATTTTTTTCTTTGAGGAAATTTGCCATGTAGGCTACTTTACCTTATAGGCCCCAAATGAATCAATATTGAATCGAAGGTAATCAAATCAAAATCGAATCGCAAGCTCCTGAATCGAAATTGAATACAATTGTGAAATTTGTGTCAATGCCCAGCCCTAGTGTCTTTTTTTTTTTTTTTTACTTTGAAGCAAATGTTGTTTTTTTCCGTTTATTTTCTTGTCAGAGTGCACCAAAACGCTTCGTTTACATGTTAAAATCACAAAAATTTTCTCATGCGGGAGGATGCCCCCAGACCCCCTTACAACTATTTACTTCGTCACCTTTTTCACCTCTTCTGAGTTTGCAGATCTGTATAAATTAAACAAGTTGTGCTCCAAATTTGAGGTTGATATCTAAAAATCTTTGTTTGGGTGCAGTACCAGACGCTTCCACTAGATTAAGTTTGTTTCCCATTCATTTCCAATGCGGTCATTTTTGACTGCAAGGGGTACTTGAGACTATTTTTTTTTTTTTTTTTTCAGGACCATTTAACCTTTTTGAATCATGTCTATGAATTCTTTTGTGTTCACTTTTACCAAGTTTTGTACCATTCCGAAATGAAAAAAAAAAAAAAAAAAAAAAATGGTCAAAAATGTCTGAAGAACACCAGAGGGTTAAAGGGTTAGTTGACCCAAAAGTTAAAATTCTGTCATTACAAATTTTATTAAACATAACAAAATGGATATTAATGACTAATCATTTCAATTATATAAAAACATTAGGGTTAGGGATAGTATATGGTTTATCTTATAAAGAATGAATCTGAATGTGATCTAATCTTCATTTAGATATCAAAGTAAACGTGCATGCATGTGTGTGTGTCCAAGTATGCATGATAATTTCCTTTACTTCATAATGCTTGTCATGTCAAAAGGTGAATAAGAAGGATGTAGACAGACAGAGAGAGAGAGAAATAAGATTTCATCTCTCTGGTTCTTTGGCTAACCCTCCACCTCTTATAAACTGCAGCTCATTCCTCAAGTCTACATAGTGGGTGTGACTCTGAATTAAAGATGAGAATGTAAAGGGAACTGAGAGAGACAATTTTTACATTTGTTCCTTGTAGCATTAATACATGTACACAGTCTCTTTCTGACCCATCCTTAATGTTGACTGTGTGTGTATCCTAATGGCATTTCATTTGTTAATGTAAATGTATGAACATATTGTGCACTTTCACCTCTCCCCTTGCTTTATTTTTTGCTCTGCCAAAAACAGAGCAGAACATAAACCACAGGGATTAGCCACGCTAGCCCGTGGGCTAACATTACTAGCTCCATCTCACATTGCGCTTCATCAGTGGCCATCATAGGCCTATGTAAAGCATGTGGGGTGAGTTATGGCAGCTGTAACAGGCAGGCACGGGTGTTTATAATGTGTGTTATGGTGCCAGGCCTCCGGGGGAGAGAATAAAACACTGACTAATGGAGGCGGGAACAGGAAGGAGAGACAGCAGCAGCAGATTGTGAAGGTCATTGCTCTGAGTGCCACGCTTGAATGAAGAAGGACTCTGTTTTATGTGAAGATTTACTGTTACAATCGTTGTTAAAGGTGATGTAATGTTGCGTATATTCTGTTTCCGAATAGGTCATAGGTAACGTTCCACTTTGTTCATAAGAGACTTTAAAATATAATCAAAGGACGTAATGACGTAAGTTTCTTTATGGCTTTGTAAGTATATGTGTTGAAGTACACACACACACACACATACACACACATATATATATATGTGTGTGTGTGTGTGTGTGTTTGTGTGCTTCACTTCATAGCTCAGTTGATTAACGTAACAATTCATTCAGGAAAAATTCAAGTGACTGTCCTTATGAGTAAGTCATTTGAATCATTTGTTCAAAACACTGATTCATTTAAGAATTAAACAAGTGACTGTCCTTGTGTGTGAGTCATTTGAATCATTCATTTATCTGATTTGTTTAAAACACTGATTGTTTTGAACAACAAAACAAGTGATTGTCCATATGAGTGAGTAAATTGAATCATTCATTCATTTGATTCATTCAAAACACCGACAAGTGAACAAATCAAGTGACTGTCCTTATGAATGAGTACTTTGAATCATTCGATCATCGTTTTTTTCAAAACACTGATTCATTTAGGAATGAAACAAGTTACTGCCCGTATGAGTGAGTAGTTTGAATAATTTGTTGATCTGATTCATTCAAAACACTGATTATTTTAAGAACAAAACAACTGACTGTCCTTAAGAGTGAGTAAAATAAATAATTTGTTCATCTGGTTAAATCAAACACTAATTTTCATTCAGGAATGAAACAAGTGACTACCTTTATGATTGAGTCATTCAAATTATTTACTCAATTGAACACTGATTCATTAAGGAATGAAACTATTTAAATTATTAAATTATTCACTCAGTGATTCAATGAGTAACTCAATAATCAGTTCCACTGGTATGTTTGGAACTGTTTTAGTTGACAGAAAACAAACAGACAAAGAAACTGACATTATTGTGTCTAAAATGTATATTACTCAATATTAAAGGATTAGTTCACTTTCAAATGAAAATTACCCCAAGTTTTACTCACCCTCAAGCCATCCTAGGTGTATATGACTTTCTTCTTTCTGATGAACACAATCGGAGATATATTAATAAATATCCTGACGCATCCGAGCTTTATATTGGCAGTGAGCGATACCAACGAGTATGAGCTGAAGAAAGTGTCTCCATCCACATCCAACCATCATAAACGTACTTCACACAGCTCCAGGGGTGTTTACGCTTTCTTCGTAAGTTGAATACGGAAGGCGATCTGGCGGAAGCTAGATATTTTACTGGATTTTTTTAAACACACGCATCGCTTCGCTTCAGAAGGACTTTATTAACCCCCTGGAGCCGTGTGGAGTACACATTTATGATGGATGGATGGATGTGGATGGAGGCACTTTCTTCAGCTCATACTTGTTTGTATCGCTCACTGCCATTATAAAGCTCGGATGCATCAGGATATTTAAAAATATATCTCCAATTATGTTCATCAGAAAGATGAAAGTCATATACACCTTGGATGGCTTGAGGGTGAGTAAAGCTTGGGGTAATTTTCATTTGAAAGTCAACTAATCCATTAACTGTTGTTTACAACAATTTAATCTTAAGTAACTTACATTTTTAGAACAAGATCACTCTTGCTTTTGCTTAGTCAAAGAAGAATGTTTTGCTGAGATGTCTGAATTCATGTAATGACATAAAATAACTATTGAGTAACCGATTTATTGAAATTAACTTTGAAATCAGACTACACACTTCCCAACACAGAATACATAGAAGTAACTGTTAGATTATAGCGTTTTTTGACCAGTAACTTTAGATACAGTCTAGAGGACTGACACGCTTTTCACAAAATATAAAGTGTGTGCATGTTGCAATGAAAGATCTGAAAGATATGAGTGACACGCAAGAATAGAACTCAGAAATCCACCTACCCACTGGGAATACCTACACCTGTCACACACACACACACACAGTGCACTCCGTCTGCCAATGCTTCGCTCTGCTAGAGTGAGCGACACAGTGGATGGTCCGCCACTAATTGCTGCAGTTAAGACAGCGGAACTTACCTGCGCTGAAGAGCTACCTGGTCTAATGTGCTGTAAAATCATTATGCTGTTTGTGGAGATCCTTGTTCAATAGTTTTCTTCTTCTTTTTTCCCTTTTTGCTTGAGACAGGACTGTTGACATGGATGCCTGGCTTGCACTGGAGTGGCTCTGCTTTGCATAGTGTACATCACCCTTAATCAGCCCCTGGAGAGCATTCCCGACTATCGTTCCTCAGCACACCTAGAGTGAGGGAGATACCTGTAAACACTTTCAAACTATTTACAAGTTCCAGGGTTAGCTGTCACTTCAGTTATTCGTCAGAAAAAAAAAGTTCAGGTATCTCAGGAGTCTGGTTAAAAGCTACCCAACATCGCTTTCCCGCTGCCAGTCAAAGAAACATCGTTTTTTGTTCCGCAAACACGGGACTTGGAAGGCAAATGCAGGAAGTGGCAATAACAAGCCCGAGCCGAGGTTGGATCGCGCCCTGCTTGTTTCAACCGCTTGTGTATGCATGCGTGAGCCTGTATGAATGTGCAACAAAGCTGAAAGGAACACTTGGAAGTGTGAGAGAGCACAAGTGGTTCACATCCTGTCTTTGGAAAGACGCCTCGCAATAAAAAACAGTCCCCTGTAGAGGAAGCCTCTCAGTCGGATGCTTTCTTTCAAAGCCGTCTTGCCATTTCGCTCGGCTCTCTTTTCACCCCGGTCTCTGGGGTCTATGCGAGGACACAGTGCTGTGGATTTGTTAGTCCACAGTAATGGCCAATCACCAATGCAATTAGCATGCGGCAGTAAAATACTCCCCGAGTTTTAAAAGCAAGCCTAGGGCAACATACTGTTCCCCGGGCAGCCAAATTCTCCCCCAGAGGCCAATTCAGCCAGGCTAATCCTGCCTCTAATTAAGCCAATTGATGGAGGACAGTTGTTGTGTACAGTTTATTTGGATGTTAAAATGCCACACCGCAAAAGAGCTTTTGGAGCAGGGTTTGTTTCTCTCCGGAGTAATTAAAAAAATAACCGCCCCAAAGTCTTTAGCTGCGTTACCGGATGACGATGTGAGCTGATTTCTGCGTTTCCATAGTCAGATGAAAGATGACGTGGATGTGTTTGCAACTGACTTTAATTGCTATTCCCTCTATTTCTCGTAAACACAAATCCAACTGTGCCAAATGAAATAACCAATTCCTGGAAAAATTACACGCTCACGTGGCTTCTTTTGTGCAAACAAGGTCAGTCTACCAACAGATTTTGAGCCGCTGACAGCAGCAGAGTTGTTGATATACAGAGTAAGAGATTTTTAATAATGTTTCCCAGGCAGGACCTTTCATTCCCGAGTGATCCTCAGGAGGGAGCTTTGCTCAAGGTTGAGGATCTTATCTATTCATGCTGCGCACCCCGGCAGCGCTGACTGAAGTGCTCCCTCGACTCGTGCTAGGACTTCTGATGCCATTCTGGCCAGAGTGCATTCTGGGAAAGGGAAAGAGAAAGGGAAAAAAGGTGGGGAAAATGTTTCTAATGTCATTCTCTAGCTTCAAATGAATTGGCAAGGAACATATGATGCATTGTGAGATTGTGTCCTTTGACTCTTCACCCCTTCAATTTCTGTTGATTTACTTTGTAGCAATGGCACTTTGTCTTCTCGCTACACTGTAAAAATTATTTTCACGATTTGTTATCACAACAGTTTTTCTTTTGTCAAATCAACTTAGATAATTAATGTGGTTCAGATAACATAATATTTTGAGTTTCCGTTGATTAAATCAATCGCCTTCATTGTATTAACTCAAATTTTTAATTTCAATGAACTTACTTAACTTACTTTTTTAAGTTAAACCAACAATTATTTTTTACAGTGTATGAAACATGCAACTGTGGGTTTTTTAATGCCTGCCCAGTGATTTGAATCTCTCAAATCTGTTCGCTAATATTTATATATGTATATACTGTATATTATGGTTAATATTAATTTTAATATTAACAATATTAATTTTATTTTTTTAGAAAATGTAGTTTATTGCATTGTGATTCTCGGATATCTCTTTTAACTTTAATGTCTAAAAAGAATAGAATCATGTTGATCGACATACAATGCATAAAATTCTCAGGAAACTATAGTAAGAGGTCAATACAGTATCTTCTAAAATCTTCATCAATCTATCTTCTTGATTATTAGAGAAGCGTTGCATTTCATTCCTACATGTCTTTCAGAGATGAGATACATTCAAGATTTAAGTGCACAAACCATAACCATTTGTGCTGTCAATACACAACCAGCAATAATTTAGAGGCAAATCTCCAATATGTTCTCAACTCATAAAGTATATGTGTGCGGCTAATCGGTCACCTCTACAAAGCCGAACCGTGATTTACTTCCCAGAAGCACTTAAGACATTGTGTGGAGAGAGCATGTCTGTCCCGCAGGTGCTAATCTATTAAAAGCGTAGGAGCCGCATACGGGCTGATCAGACCGCCGTGGGGATTCTAGATCATGTTGATTAAGGTGTTTAAGAGTGCAGTTTGTGTGACCAGTCAGACAACCATAAAACTAACGTCACCTATTGATTATGCTTTGATCAAACTATGTCAATGAAATCACACAGACGGGGTGAGATTGACTGACTAAACTGGCTTCAATAAAAATAGAGCATTTGTAAAGGGTTGAATAGGTCAGCATCAAAGAAATGAAAATAAAATGAAAAAGTGTAAGTGGTGAATTGATTTGCTTTTGGTTGTTTACTTTGAAGTGAACAGTTTTACTTCCAAAATAGTATATATTTCTCAGTGAAACAGGATAATCAAAGAAAAAATATGTAGGATAGGACTTTTAATATTATTATTTTTTGTATTTTACTTTTAAATGTATTTTCATTTTTTAAAGTAAAGTTGCAGTCAAACTAAGTGATGTGATGTCACAGTCTAGGGCCAGGGTTATTATAGTTAAAGGTACATTATGTAACTTTTGGCCCTCGGTTATAAAACAAAACTGCATACATTTTGCTGAAGAACATTGTTTTGGTTTTGCTTTAGCTCTGTGTGACTGTGCAGATGAATATGACCCTTCAAAACAGATAATGTTTTACAATGAACTCTCTTCGAGAGTTACATATGGCAATTTTTTTATATCAATAAAACACCTTATTTACCTGTTGAGTAAAAAAAACGTCATCTCTGCGTCACTTTTACAACATTTCAAATCTCTCAGTTCTCGTCATCTCAGAATAGCCAAGCTAATGTTGATTCTTGTTTTATTACGGGCTCTGCCGTGTTCTCTTTTTGCCTCTTTTTTTTTTTTTTTTTTTTAAAACGAGTGATTCCCCGGAGGTTCGAGATTTAGCGTGCTCCATGTCAACCTTTCTTGCTTGTTGTGACAATCTATGCCACTCCCACACAAAGAAGCCAGAGCAACTTCTCTCTATTTACGGATATGACGAATAAATTTGTGGCATTCAAGGTGGCATTTTGCAATTACCATAATTATGAGATTCCAACTTGTAAAAGCGTTCACGTCCTCGTAGAACTTGTAATTACAGCTTGTAAACTGGGAATTTTCGAAGAGCTCCTACCTGTACCACCTGACCGCTGCAGATTCATTTGGGCATTGATAGTGTTGATAGTAGAAACGCATAATTCCCAGTCCGAGGACATTAACAGCTCCGAGTAGAACGTCGCATTTTTTCATCTCAAAATTATGGTGTGGGGGGGAACCCCGAGGACAAACACACATGCACTCTGTAGATTGTCACGTTTGGAACGAAACAATACCCAATCAGAAAGCGAGCTGACGGAAGCATAACACGACTCCATCCAAACCTTTTTCTTTTTTCCCCCGCCAATTTTCTGTAACAAGCAGTCCAAACACTATTACTGCCATTTCTTATTGCCCGTCATCCACCATGTTTGTTTACTCTAAAGTCACATTTGACCACAAGAGATTTTGCAAAATGATTACCTGTGTTCACGTTTGGGACTGTAGTTGTTTGTAAATGGAATCTGTTAGTGTGTGGTGTGCTGTCTTGGTCACTCCACACACTATAGCAACAAAACTGTTAAATCTATGACTTTTTTTGTGGTCATGTTTGTGGTCTGTCACACTTTGAAAATCTGATAAGATTTTAAAAATCTTTTAATGTGGGCCAGCCTTAAGAGGTCTGTTCCAGACAGAGGGGGTAAAGAAGAGCTAAGGCTGACCAGCACACCTGCATTCAGATTAATGCCCAGCGCCTGCCGGGGAGCTGCTGGAAATGAGTGGGCCGGGATTTTTTATTGACCCACGATTGACAAAAAAGAGAGTGCGAGCAAGTGAAGGAAAGACAAGAAAGGGAGAGAGGAACACAGAGAGAGAATTGTGGTGATTTCTGCCGGTTGTGAGCTAGCCTGCCTTCAGGGCACATAGCAGGGCCTGCGAAAATTATTCATATTTCACCGCTGGGCTGCGCCGCATCGTCTATCTCTTCCAACAACAAAACTCTCGCCTTCAGATTTGGCAATGAATGCGGGTGCCATTTCTTCTCCTAATGCGATCAGGCCTCAATGATGGCCACAAGTCAATCATCTTCAAATCAATAAAGCTTTAGGGGGCAACGAGAGTGGGTATTTACCAAAAAAGAAAACAAAATCATCAGGGTCCTGCCTCTATTAAGTCATATCCTGTCAACAATTCTCAGTCGTATATCATGGAATATAAGGAACATATATGCATACTATTTTCATTAAAGGGATAGTTCACCCAAAAATGAAAATTATCTCATGATTTACTCATCCTCAAGCCATCCTAGGTGTATATGACTATCTTCTTTCAGGCGAACACAATTGGGTTATATTAAATAACATTTTAACTCTTTCCCAGCTTTATAATGGTAGTGAAGATGGCATGACATTTTGAAGCCCAAAAAAGTGCATCCAAAAAAGTAATCCATACGGCACCAGGGGGTTAATAAAGGCCATTTGAAGCGAAGCGATGGGTTTTTGTAAGAAAAATATCCATATTTAAAACTTTATAAACTATAATTACTAGCTTCCAGCAGACGGCTGTACACATCGATTTACAGCGAAAGAGTAACCCGTGACCCGACACATGACATATTGATGAACGTGGAAGCGCAAAGCAAAACACCAGTCATGAATTAGAAGTCTTAAACTAGAATTTTTGAAGAGAAATGTCGAAAGATTTCAATATAAGAGAAGAAGAGCTTGTTTTTGTTGCCCAGCCCTATTTGTTTGAACCTCGAGAGGCGTCTACTCTCACCAAGGCTTACGCTACTCCTACATTCTACGTCACATCAATCGATGATAATAATTCTATCCAGAATATTTGATAGGCTAACTATTATGCCCTTTGGGACAAAAAAATATGTATAAATACATATGACCCTGGGGCCTAATGGCAGAGCATTTTGACCCTGTTTCAGAGATCCATGGTGTACTTTTTAGTTCTCATAAGAGGAAAAGCTATTATACAAAACATATTCACCACCAGAGGAGAATGCTTTGTCCTGTTGAGAAGTTTGAGAGGGTATTTTTGAATGGAGTTACAGTGGATTTATTGTAAGTGTCAGGTTAGAGTAAACCACAGGTCACAGCTGGAGGAACTAGAAGTCTCTAGTACATGTTTTTGACACTTGGAGAGTAAATGAACTCCCATTTGACAGGAAAAATGTGATTGCATATGAAAAACATACATATGTATACATGTATACAAACTCTTCATGTATATTTCTCTATGTGGTTGCATCATGTTTGCATGATTGGTATGAATTTTAACAGTTGAGTTTCATCTGTCTTGCAGTGTCTGCCATATCACGACTTTTTTTTTTGTCCCCGATGAAAAGTATGGATCTTCGTCACGTAGAAGTGGATTATTGGTGTACTCTAATTGGGTGGTGGGCCCACTTAGCATCGTTCTGCCATCCTATTGTCAATGCTGGGACAACAGGCCTGTCCACTCAGTGTGTTGCCATGGATACATGAGCATAATGGCAGACACTCATCGAATGGAGAGGCCAAGTAGGCGATTATTAACTTCTAGGGCCTTTAATGTCAGTGCTCTGTTAATTACTAATTGGTAAATTACTGAGTTCATTCTGTGCACTTCTGAGTTACTGTAGGCGTGGTGGATGTTCACTTTTCATCAGAGATGATTTAAAAGACCTTAAAATAAGTTGCAGCAGACTGTTCACTTGTATGAATCAGATGAATCAGTGGTTCATTGTTTTAACACAATGAAAAAACATTGATTAATATCTATTGTTATTATTTACACAATAATATGTAAATCAAATGCAGTGCATTATGTACCACCATCATGTTTTGCAAAAAACATTTTTATATTAGATATTTAATTTATATATATATATATATATATATACCCCCAAAAAATGTATACTAAGATTAGATTTTTATGTTTTTGAAAGAAGTCTCTTCTGCTCACCAAGGCTGTTTCTTTTTAAAAAATAGCAATACTGTGAAATATTATTATCATTTAGAATAACTGTTTTGTATTTTAATTTTTTCTTTTTTAAATGTAATTTATTCCTGTGATGGCAAAGCTGAATTTTCAGCATCATTTCTCCAGTCTTCAGTGTCACATGATCCTTCAGAAATCATTCTAATATGCTGATATGCTCAAGAAACATTTCTGTAACACTTTACTTAAAGGATCATTAAGAGAATTTTTTAAAATATATACATATAAATACATAACTATATATATTAGGGGTGTAACGGTACACAGAAGTCTATAAGTACCTCGGTTTTGGGGTCACGGTTCGGTACGATTTCGGTAAAATAGGAAAAATGGTCACACTTTAGTTTTAGTCACTGACTTCTGCCTCAAAGCCTTAATTACTGCTTAAGGTTGTTAAGTTTAGGTATTGGGTAGGATTATGGGATGTAGAATATGGTCACGCAGAATAAGGCATTAATATGTGCTTTATAAGTACTAATAAACAGCCAATATCTTAGTAATATGCATGCTAATAAGCAACTAGTTAATAGTGAGAATTGGAACTTAAACTAAAGTGTTACCAGAAAAATCAACAAATCCACATTGCTAAGTTTCGTTTCATTTATTTTGAACAGACAGTAGTGCAAATTCGCAGTTTGTTCCACCTAGCAGCTTTTAGTCCACCTGAGTTAGTTGGTATAGTACAGATTGCTTTAGTGTATTATGCCCTCTTGCATAGGTCATATTTTTTGCAGGGCTGATAAAAAACAAAATGTACTTGGTCGCAATCAGCTACAAAACTGAAAAGCATCTTAGGAGTGTTACAATTTGCTCCACTTTAACTATATTTAAACATTCAAAGCTTAAGCCCAACCCTCCTATACTTAATTTTCTGTGTTCTGCTCCATTTTGCACACATTTGAGAGCGCAAGCCTTTCAAAGTATACTCCTTTGTCTGTGAGCAAGATGCATTCGACCCATGTGTGCATTTAAAGGACTTGTTTTCAAGCAGTCATTCACACATGCGCTGTTCTTCTCCTGCTCTTATTTCCTGTTGTGGCGGTTAGCAAACACTGTTGCATTACCGCGCACGCCCCCTTCTGGATTGGAGTGTGGATCGCCTGTGACTGACTGTATTCGTCGTCTAACTGCATGAACCAAACCATGGCATCCGTACTGTACAGTTCAGGATGAATACATATACCATTAAACCCCTTATATATATATATATATATATATATATATAAAAGAAATGAAATAGTATAAAAAAAAAGTCAGATAAATACTAAATGATTAAATAACATGATCAAAAAGACCAGTATTTCTTTGAAACCATTTTCTTTGAATCTGCAGTTTCAAAGGAGTTTACAACCTCTTCTCTGATGACATAAAAGAACTCAAAAAAACACCTTTGTACATGTTTCCCATACCTCTCAGTGATTGACTACATCAGTGAAATCTTCTATCTCACTCTTGTCATAACAAGATGGCGATAATGGTCACGGTTCACTTGTTTTGAACAGGCATAACTGAAAAAGCGATCTCTTTCAAACGACAGAACTGAGAGCCCCGCATCCTGTCCGTCGCCAATTCACATGATAAACAGGAGATGACAATGACATCTTGGTTGAATTACACACGTTCGTCACAATCAATGATGTCAATCCCCAACCCCGGACCGGAGGTTAATGAAACCCTTACAGTGTCAGGCTGAATTCTTCAAACACAGACAAGGACACTTACTAAACACACTATTACTGCAGCTAGATGCTTTACTCCTTTTTTTCCCTGCTTGTCACACACTATAAAAAGAGAAATATAAATAATTTCTGTTAGTATCTCGTTTTATGGAGGAGGACAGATTGATTTTGTAAATATGAAAAACCGGGAAAAAAAAAATCTTGGCTCAGATTTAAGTAACTCTGGAACAGGAAGGGATGGAGGAGTGACCTTGAGCTGAAAATGATGTGCCTTCCAAGTTGAGATGTAAGCTTTTGCACGCTGACCTCCATAAAACACATTTGTATATTTAATCCGTTTGGTCCGGGATATGTCGCTGGGTTTCTTGTCAGTGATATTTATGGTTGGCCCTCTGTGTTGTCAGTGAAGGTTGTGAAAAAGGATGGCAGGCAGCAGATGTCAAAGATGGTTTATTTAAAGCGGAGAGGTTGAGTCTTGGTGCTGACCTATGCCTTTCACCCTCTTCTAGCCAAATTAAAGACCTTCTTCCTCCTGGGACACACGCACACAGACTGTACCTTCAGTTTTACACATCAAACCTTTAATCCCAGGGTAAAGGTTCATCTGGTTGTCTGTCGATAGTGGTGGTTTTGCTACTTCTAGGTTTTTGTGTAGCTGTTATCTAAATTATCATTAAATAGTTTGGCTGTCTCACACCGTGACGCGATGCCACGACACGCGATAAAAGGTATCTTTTCCATGTTAATCGGAGTTTTTGTCCTAACCAGCTGCGACGGCGACACGCGACGATTCTATTTTAGAAACGGTTTCTATTTCTCCGCGACATCGCGGCTGGAACAGCAACACAAAGTATGGCAATTATAATATCAGCCAGGTACTGTTTATGTGCTTTATTTAATGTTAAAAGCGTCTAATGTGAGTTTGAATATCATTCTGTATTCCCAGCTTTTGAGCTGTAATGAAAACAACACTGGCTAATTCACCTCAGATCTTGAAAATAAATAAATGGGCACAAGAACGTTCAAACTGTCAACTCAGTGCGAACAAACAAGTGTATTCTATGACAAAGATTGGTTCAGTCACTCCGTATGTACTTTAAATAATGTTTAAATGGTGTAATATTTATGAATTTTACTATGTACTTGCCCATTTCATTGTGTCTGCTGTGCTCTTGCCGAGAGAGCCCGCCCACACTCTCTTCTGATTGGCTGTGGTTTTTGATTGATTTTATCGCTTCTCATTGTCGCGTCGCGTCTAGTGTGGACAGTCAAATTGCTCGTCGCTGGAATCTTATCGCATCGCATCTGGTTAGGACACGGTGTCACTGTCTGTCCACTTCTCCAAGCACTTTCCAATAATAATGCATTGATCCAGATGGCTCTTGTACCTCTCCTAATAGTTGCGTTTACCCTTACTTGAGGTTTAGAATGATCAAAACATGTTTTTGACACTAGGCCCTCAGAGAAAGACAATATTGTCCATCTTGGAAGCCATTTTGCGCTTTGTTATTTTTGTTGTTTTTATTAAAGCCAAAATTAAAGTCTTGGCTTGTAGTAGCACAAGTATTAAAAACATGTTCGCCATGAGACCTAGTGAGTTTGCTAGTAAAGCTATGTTTCCACTGTGCAGATGTTATGTCACAAAATGTATAGTCATGATACATTTTTTTTTATGTTTCCTCCTTTTTTTAGATTGTTCTTCACCCCTGATTATGATTCAGTGACATAGAAAAATCTCTGTAATCATTTCTTAATAAATTTCGCTAACATTAAGTGCCTCTCCCTCAGACATAATGTTTACTCTTTGTTTTGCAGCCCTATGAACTGACAAGCTTGAGCAATAATGTATGAGACAGCATGTTTGTGCATACTACCACAAGTCTCTTTGGTAAGAAGACATCAATCATAATGTACTGTATATGTTAATATTTAAACACAGGCTATTCATCCGAGTGGGACGTTATTATCTGTCCCACCAGGAGGTGAATCGTAGTCTTAGCTCATGAAGGGGTGTGTTCAGTTGGGAAGCCACTTTATTATGCACTTAATGAGAATGTTAATAGCCAAGTTGTGAAGACTTGTCAGAACATGCTCTTGAAGGTGACCACAGGACTAATGTGTCATACAACAGAATAATGGTCTCCAATTAGCTTAAGTCCATTTGTGAAATTAATAACAAGGGAGTGAGCGTTAACATGTCCTCTAAAGTGTTGGGGGTTGATGGAGAGCTGAAATATTGCAGGGAAGTTTAGATTGTGAGCCGCTATAAGCACTTTAAGATGTTGTTTTAAGAGCTTGAATTCACTTGTAATGTAATCACTGCATTCAGTGAATTGTTCTTGTGTTGCTGTTCTGTGATCTTGCTTGTCTTCTCGGCTTGTTTGTTGTAACATACAGTACGTGTATTCTCTTTAATGTGTTTTTGTTCTGTAATTCCCATACTGGTTCTTCTATTTCGTACTGCTCTGCAATTAGATTAGCTTCACAGGTAATTGCTTGAATGTTCTTTTTGTGATGTTTTCACTAGTTTGTTCTTGTTTCCTGCAAGGTCATTTTATTCATATGGTACCATTTACTCTCAAGACTCTTCAATTGTGTGTGTGTGAGTGTGTGTAACATTTCTGTGTGAGCTTAAAAGAAGACCTGGCATGCCTTTCTGTCAACATGGGCGTAATTGCTTGTCTGCTATGGCCACTCAAGCAGATGATATTTGCTTTTGCATGTCAGGTCAAATTTGAGATGAAGCTTGGCCTGTTTCAGATAATGTGAGAGTACAGATCAAAGCTGGACTGCTGGTGTGTAAATATGACCATAATATTGCTTTATTGACCTTTTAGTTTTTCTCTTCTATAGTAATTTTGTTCTGGTTAATTGATGGATGAAATGGCCTTCAAATCATATTCACCCAAAAATGAAATTTCTGTCATTAAGTACTCACCCTCATGTTCTTCCACACCCGCAAGACCTTCATTCATCTTCGGAACACAAATTAAGATATTTTTGATGAAATCCAAGAGGTTTTTTTAATCTCCCATAGAATGCAATGAAACTCTGAAGTAACTCTGAAGACCTTGATCAGCTTGTTCAGGTTTAGGGTTGGAACTAAACTCTGCAGGGCAGTGGCCCTCTAGGACCGGATATGAGGAACCCTGAACTAGATACTGCGTCCCAATTCACCTACCTACTATGCCGTTCCAGATTAAATATAATGTGAATAACATTGAATAAATATCTTTTTGTCAGGTTAGATACTGATTATTAATCACACAAACCCCTTTATCTAAACCTCTCTACATAACCGTCGAACTCACACAATCCGCCATGTTTGTAGTTTTTTAACACTTTTTATTCGTGTTTGTAGTTCTAATCGAATCCTTGTCCAATGCGCAATGGGTTGTGGGCAATATCAAAGTCCCTTTAAAACAAGTAATTTCACTCGGCGGCCATCTTTGAAACGCTTCTCAGGCATTCAAGTGCAGCTCCTATCTCTTTGAATGGTGAAACATCAAATTCTCCAAAGCTGTTTGCCAAGCTTTCGATTAAATTTCATATTTGAAATCACCAATGAAATCTGACAACAACTGTCTCATAAATTTTGTTTCTAAACGCTTGAATCATGAAAAAAACTGTATTATTCAGGCTGGATCAAGCTAATGCGCATGCGCAGTCCTAAATACTTGTCTCTTGTGCTTCATTTCGGAGGCGCGCGTCTGACTGTTTCTATAGGAACCAGAGCTTCTAATGGCCGCTGCAGTGACGCGATGACTTTACCAATCGGCGACTCGCTCTTATTTAGAAGGCCGGACTTATTCTGGCATATTGCGCGTTGCACTTTCTCCCATTCAAAACAATATGAGTGACACGTCTTGTGTTATTCTATAGTCTTTGGCAATATTAGCCGTTAGAATGTGCACGGTTCTGCACTTTTGATTCTAACCGGAAAAAGTAGACCATATCTTTGGAAATCTCATTTCAACATACTACGATTTGGGACACACTAATTCCAATTTCACATACTATTTAGGTTGGATTGTATGTGAATTGGACACAGCAAGAGTGTTGAACTTTCTTCTTGTTCTTCTGCAATCCAGAATGGCAGCACAGCTGTAAGGTTTGTTTGAGCTGCGCCCTCTACTGTACAGGCTTGAATTTGCATTTCCTTCAGACAGAGGCTAATTCATTTCAATTTTGGTGCGAATTGGCCTTTACATTTGCCAAAAAATAGAACTTTTTTTTGTTGTTATTAAAAAACAAACAAACAAGCCCAACGCAGGTGAAAAAAGTATCCAAATAAAAATAGTATCTATGTAACAACAACAAAAAGGTATCACAATTTGTTACTTTTTTAGGGAGTGACATAAAATGTATAACATTTGATTTATATATTTATATGACTATTTATTAGTATATTACTTTTATTAAGTAAATAATTAGCGTAATATAACGATTTCTTTTACATTTTGGGGTTGTATGTTGTGAAGAGGAACTTGGGTTCATTCTTTTCTTCTCTTTGATCCACCTGGAGAGGAATGGAAAGAAATAATGAACATCGGAAGCACTGGCCTTATGGATAAATAACTATTTAATGTAATGTTCTAGTGAACTCATGCAATCCGAGCGAAATCTCACGCTGGATAGGAAGATCTGTGAATAGAATACCAAGACATACTGTAAAGTGCCTTCTACTCTCTATCTCCTTTTCTTCATTTTATTATGTTCAGAAAGCAACAAGGGAATGGCAACAAGGTCTTGCAGGGTAATAAGGACAGACTAATGCAGCGTGGGCCCTTGACCCGCAAACATTCAAATATGTGAAGCACATTCAAAATTCAACTGGAAAAAAATTGCTTTCTAGCAATAAAAGCCTCTTGCTCACCCGCGTCTCAGCCAGACGGTGCGGTCAAGTCCGAGTGCAAGTCATGCTCAGACAGTTCGATTATTTATTTATTTGTTTGTTTATTAACGTATTTTTCCATTGTGTTATTTTATTTTGATGCAGTTTTACAATTCTCTACTGAGAAAGTGTCAAGAATATCCTTGCCTGGTTTAGCATTGCAGTGCACCTTGGGAGTTACTGCAGGTCACTGAGACTTCAACACAATATGGAAATGGCATATACAACAATACTGGACTTATGCAATTACTCCCACTCCTTATCATACTATTTTTGTGTTTTGGACATTACCATGTTGATACCATGGTTTATAAACATGGTAATCATAAAGTTTGATGGCTGATTGATCTACAAAAAATACTGTATTATCATCGGATACCATCACTGTATCATGAAAGGGTTTCATTAATTTCTCAGTGAACAATTCATGCATGTCTGTATTTTATAAAAATGCTGTATTGTGCAGTGTAGTAGCTAAATGTGAATATTACAGCGTTGCAGCTGAAGATTAAAATGTCTGTGTCCATCTGAAGCTCGTTTAAAGACTTTCTTCCATTATGACTGCATTAAATCTGCTGGAAGAGTTCAAGGACATTGTAGAAACTACCCTTCAAAATATTAAATATGGTTGTCACACGGAAAGTATATTACCAGCAGACTTGGAAATGTAAATTTCATTTTCACCAGTCTCTGGTTGGAGACAAAGAAGGGGGATATACAGGGCATCAGGAGGGCTTTATAATGTGTTGAATAACAGTTTAATTTGTACAGATCTATGCACTTTCAGGCCATATGAAATGGCAACTTTTCTGATAAAAACCTTTTCAGACAAAAGAAAAAAAAAAAAAAAAAAGATCAGTAGAGGTTTTTCTTGATGCTAGCTCCATGTTTTCAATGTTTTCTTCTGCTGTCTAAAGTTTTGATACCTTTGAATGTAACCCTCTAGTGCTGCTTCTCGTGTGGCAGTCAAAAATGACCTTTTTTTTAATTCTTTAATTTTTTTTTTATTCATTTCAGTGAAATGAATGTACTATATTTTAGTCCGTTAATGTTTTTTTATTTATTTTTTTGGATTTTTAGAGGATTTATGGTACTAAATTATATTTATGGAATAGTTATCTTCCATTCATTACCTGTCAACCACTTTTTGACCATAATGAAATTTCCAACTTAAATTGTCGTGAATCTTGAATGCTTTGGAGCACAGACTTAAGTTTGGTCTCTTTTTAAAGAAGACACTTGGCAGATTATTGCTGAAGTTAAAAAAAGTAAAACTTTAAAAAAAAAAATCAGTTTATTATTTTGGAAAATGCACAAAAATACTATTTTAAAATTTTATATGAAATAAAAACATCAAAACATGTTCTACTCTAAAACTGTGAAAAAATCAAAGCCATAAATCTAAACAAGTTGTGCTCCAAATTTGAGGTTGATATCTCAAAAAATCAGCTTTTAGTAAGATTTTGTTTGGGCGCAGTACCAAATGTTTCCACTAAATGAAATTCGTCTCCCATTCATTTCCAATGTGGTCATTTTTGACCACAAAACAAGCATGACTATTATTTTCAGGACCATTTAACCTTTTCGAATCATGATTTTGTTTTTTTGTTTTTTGTGTGTGTGTGTTCAGATAGCAAGTGCCAAATAAAGTAAAAAAATTGTAAAAACACAAAATGTAAAATTTTTCGGCAAAAAATGACCGAACAGCACCAGAGGGTTAAACTTTAAAAAAGGGTTAAAGTTAACATGTCATGGGTGGCTGTTACAATGAAGCATGGGAATCTTAATTCAAGGAATCTTTAATCCAAAAAATCCATGAGAAAACTCAGGGAAATGGATTTCACAACCACTTAACATGGACAACACCGAACAAAGAACTGAATAAAGACACGACTTAAATACACAGAGGAACAAATAAGCTAATTAATGAGACAACAGGTGAATGGGATAATTAATCAAACACACTAAGAAACTAGGTCAAATCAGAGCATACATGTTACACATGGATGTTAGATGCCAACACTCTGGCTGAATAATACTCCAGCTAACGTTTACGTGCAAAATGTTTTTAAAAATGCATAATGAACATTATTTCATCAAAGTTCAAGACTCGCCATTAGGTCTCATTACACTTTTGCTTTAAGCTAAAAGTAATACAAGTAAGCAATAAGGTACGAGAGGCTGTGCTGTACTCCGCTTCACGTCGTGCCTAACAACGCCCTTCAGCCGTGACTTATTCATGATACAGCACTAGCCTCGAATACCTTATTGCTTTTATAAAACGGTTACCACACAATACAAACATTAAAGCCAGAAATATGTATCAATGCAACTTTCATGAAGTAAACCTTTTCTAAAAGCCTTCCTTCCGCAGGAAAAAATAGTCCCTTACCATGAACAGCAACAGAAGTTACATTTTCACGCCATTAGATGGCGGCAAAGACTGTCTTTATGAGTGTGTCACTCAGTAGCGAAGACTTTTACAATTGAAAAGACTGAATTGTTTTGAAAATGGAACCACTCATCTGACAAATGCTTTGACTAGCACTAGCTTGACTACCCCTTAAATGTTAAAAGGACAAGATGATACATCGGACATTTAAACAGATGTTTTATTATGAACATAGGACTGACCTGAAGAAAATGCTAAATCTGAATGCAGGTAATAAACTCCCTCACTCGATCTTTTTCTCACAACACTTTTCTAGGCTACATAATACAGTAAGCTTCAATGAACAATATCAATTGAGAACATTTTTTGTAATGTTCAGTTTACGTTGCTAAGGGTGTTGTGTAGTGATAAAACACAGCTATTGACCAATCAGAATCAAGGACAGGAACTAACCGTTTTATAATATCCAATAATACCAGTAATATGTTTTATAATATAATTAGTTTTTATATTGCTATATTTATATTTTATGTTGTTACTTTAAATGGGGGAGATTGTAACACTCTCACTTATTTTATTAAAAATATTGCAATGCAGACTTTCTAATTATATGTCTGTTAAAGTTATAGTTTTGTACAGCAATGTACGTGTCTTGTGCCAAAAGATGGCAAGTAAATTTGTATATATGTGTATATATGTATATATAGACAGAATGACAGAACCCTTGAAGGTTCAACATAGAACCTTTTCTTCTAAGACTGGCACTTTTTTATAGGGACAATAGCTGATCTAACCTGTGTTGCTTTAGGACAGCCACTTTTAGATGAAACCTGCAACCTTTCAGTTTCCCACTTAGCACTTCAACCTCTACACCACACCACATGTTTGAATATTTAATGACTGCTCAACTGCTTCAGTAATGGAGCATAGTCTATAATGAGCATGATTGAATGTGTTTGAGAGTGTGGTCATAGCCCTTGTTAAGAGCGCGTAATGGGCCTTGTGTTTTCACCGGCACATCTTTACGACATTCACGTGTTGACCATGATGTCGTAGACTCCAAGCAGAGTACACATTGACTTCTAAGTGGGTTCATATTGCTTTGTGTGTATTAAAGTGGAGAGTCATGGCCGCTGTCTTTCAAAGTTAAATTACGGGCAGCTAGACGGGTCCCATTTAAACTCTTCACGTACACATTGAACGGATATGAATCTGGCTATTTTGAGACTTTCCCCCCACTTTACATTCACTTTGCTTCTTTAAATCTTTCTGAAAGTGGATGACTCCGATGAATAGAGTTTCACAGCAATCGCAAACACTCAGATGGTTTAAGGTTTTTCATCCAATTATTCAATGAGCGCTGCGGCATTGTGAATCAGCATCAAATCGCAAGGAGTCAGCTGAATTTTCCAGTAATACAAACTCAGTCATGGGGACAATATTTATGGATTTCATCCTTTAGGATGATGCAAAGGTGTACGGCTCCAATCCTCCGCTGGAGAGTTATCTGTTCTGATTGTGTGTGTGAATACGCGCTACGTCGCATCGGCCCTGACTAATACAAACCCATATCAGGGGACTTTTCGAAATACTCAGTTACTTTGAAATCCCCGCATTGAAATGATTTCATGCAGTGTTGCCGTAGATATGGCAATGGAGCATGAAATTGAGTCACTCAATGTTAAAAAAGAGAGAGAGAGTGAATAAGAAAAGGAGGAAGCGAAGAATGAGAAGGAAAAACAACTCTCTTTTTTCAACCTCAAGATGTTGTACCGGCTTTGCTCGCCCAACGGTAAAATACACTGAGGCTCAATTTCCTCCTTGTTTTACCTTTCCATGTCTTATTTTGTCACTTGGCGTTGAACACATAGCATCAATGCTGTCTTTTCTGCATGGTTGCCCTCTTTTGAGTGAAGGATCATTTTCTAGTGAAGCTTAAATTGTGCCCCTCTTAGGCTTTATTTTACCTTCTCTAAAGTGCATAAATTAATAAGAATCCTTCTGTTGTAAGTTTAGGTAGTATTTCTCACAGCAGATGGGTACTTTAATAATTCATGTCATTTTATTAATGTGGTGTTCTTGCCGTGTTCCTCAATCTGATAACAGACCTTTAAAGACTGAGGGACCTGGAATTTCTGTTTTTGGTTTGATTTCATGATCATGTTTTCTTGTCTTTTATTTTGTAATTTGTCATGTCATGGTTCCTTTGTTTCCTGTTTTTTTTTGTTTGTTTGTTTGTTTGTTTGTCATGTGATTTCCTGTTCCCCTCATGTGATCCTGTCATGTGCTTCCTTAGTACATGTGTCTTGTTGTCACTAGGCTTGTTCGAGATGCATTGGTGCTGCGCAGACCGATCAGCTTATGAAATCAATGTACCGCAAGAGTGATTGGAGAGCAAATGACTCCTTATGCTTTTGAATCGCTCTTGCGGTACTTTGATGTTATACGCCGATCGGTCTGTGCAGCGCCGATGCATCTCGTACAAGTTCCTTTGTTTCATGTGTCGTGTTTTGATTGGTTCTTGTTTTGTTAGTTCTGTTTGTTCATTGGTTGTGATAGTCATGTGCCATGTATTTAGTAGGGCTAGGACAATAAATCATTGCAATAAATTGAGAAATGGTTCTGGATCGATTCTGAGATTTTCCGAATGTATCGCAATTCTCTCTCGAATCGATTCTGAGCTTAGTTTTTAACAGCAGATGGCACTGCGTGCTTTAGAAACAGCCATACTCTGCTTGCTTCCAATTCCTTACACACACCAGTTGAACCTTCTATAAAATAATCATTCAAAAAGTTCGAAAAGGTTGAAGCGAATTACAAGGGTGTTTGCAGTGGGCTGTTTGCATTAATCTCGTGTCATAAAAGCATTCTGAGGTGCAAGTACATTCTCAGACTCAGCCGAACACATGAGCGCTCTTCTTCATGAGCATTTGAGCATGCGGTTAAAAATAGCCTAGAGCGCCATCTGCTGTTAAAAACTATGCTCAGAATCGATTCAAGAGAGATTCATGATGCATTCGGAAAATCTCAGAATCAATCCAAAAATCGAAATGAATCGATTTATTGTCCCAGCCCTAGTATTTAGGCCTTCATCTTGTGTATTGAAGAACGTAATGCTGTGTCCTTGTGCCAGGCCATTGTTTGTCAAGTTCATTGTTTTCATGTCAAGATTGAGTTTATTTTGTTGCACATTTTGGATCTTCATTATTGTAAATAAACTGCACTTGGGTTCTCTTCACCATCGTCTTTGTCTGCTTCCACGTCAGCTCTGTTACAAGCACTATAAAGCTATGTTAAAAGTGGTTTAGTAAAATATGTTAATATGTTAAATAATGATAATGATTTAAAAAAAAAAAAATGTAGTATTTTTTCCCTACTAACCCTTTAAGCAGTCATGCACTGGCTCTCTTATAATCAGATAAAGTCAAATTTAAAGTTATAGTCATTGAAAAACAAGCAAAACAAATTTGTTTAAATCTATTTTTACTTAAACCAGCCCACTTAATTTATAAAATAATACTAATAATTTTACATAAATTTCACTTGGCCCATAGAGCTGAATCCAATATTTCTCACCTGAAGATATCTTGCCAACTTGAAGGGTTAGTTCATCCAAAAATGAAAATTTCTGTCATTAATTACTAACCTCATGTCGTTCCACACCCGTAAGAACTTCGTTCATCTTTGGAAGACAAATTAAGATATTTTTGATAAAATGAAAGAGCTCTCTGATTCCTCTATAGACAGCAATTTAATTACCACTTTCAAGGCCCAGAAAGGTAGTAAGACATCGTCAAAATAGTCCATGTGACTACAGTGGTTCAACCTTAATTTTATGAAGCGACGAGAATACTTTTTGTGTGCAAAAACAAAAATAATGACTTTATTCATCAATTTCTTCTTTTTCCTGTCATTCTTCTACGCTGTTCATGTTGTAAACTCAGTGCAGCTCTTCCAGGTTCTACGTCAGAACGCCGACTCAGTATTGGCCAGCTCCTGCGTCAGCATCACACGCGTGTGTCGTGCTTCGTACAGCGTCAGCCAATACAGAGTCGCCGTTCTGATGTAGAACCTGGAAGTGCTGCACTGTGTTTGTTGTGTGATGTGTGCAGCTGGAATTCAGGTATGCACACATTTATCATGTTTAGGATTGCAGATGAATAGCAATTAGCCTTTTGGGATGGGGTTACTGGAATCAAATGAGAAGTATGAAACACATCAAGCTAGAGAAGTAGTTGTTTCTCACAAGCTACTGTATGTTATATAAATTACAGACCATGAGATCACATTTTCTGAGCTCTGCAGTATTTCACTGTATAAATCTCATTATCATATAGACCAACTCCAACACACAATGGTCACTGATTGGTCATAAATCCAAACTCCAGTTGTTATTTGTTTAGAGATGGAGGAAGTCCTTACCCTTATGTATTAAACATGAAATAACTAAACTTTTTCAGCTCTCATGCGCATAAATTACCCTCTCCTGAACACGGGGCAGAGTGCAGCCAGAGATATTGTTTGGGAATAAGGTATTGGGAAGATCAGACTAAATGAGATATACTCAATCTGAGAGCAAAGCAAAACAAACCACACAGTGGAACAACATGCGTACAGTCGAGCGTCTTTAAAGGCCATGGAATGCAAATGTGACAGAGGTAGACCTTGTGAAGAGCATGTATTCAAGACACTCCGCGCTTCTATCTGCACTGTCCTGAGATGCAAACAAAGCAAATGTGTCTACCAGACATATTTAGACGAATAAAATGTCCTTTTGCCACAGTCTCCTTGTCCCTTTTTGTATTTCTGTATTTTGTTCCTTCTCTTTCGTTGTATAAAATGCATTTTCATCCCCCCCTCCCTCTCTGTAGCTCTTTTTCAGATAAAACTGCAGTTTTTAAATTTCAGTGTATTTGGAATAACTCTGCAGCAAGGAAAGTCATTTGTTGTACCTTTTACCCTGTTCATTATTGGGTATTCAACTATGAGCACATTTTGGCCTTGCAGACTTTTTGAAAATAAACTTTTTTTGCCAAAGCTGAATTTTCAGCATCATTGCTCCAGTCTTCAGTCATTTGCTGCTCAATTATTGTAGTTTCACAATGTTGCTGTGTTTACTGTATTTAGATTAAAGGGTTAGTTCACCCAAAAATGAAATTCCTGTCATTAATTACTCACCTTCATGTTGTTCCAAACCTGTAAGACTTTCGTTCACCTTCGGAACACAAATTAAGATGTTTTTGATGAAATCCGAGAGGTAGTAAAGACATTGTTAAAATAGTCCATGTGACTGCAGTGGTTCAACCTTAATGTTATGAAGTGACGAGAATACTTTTTGTGCGCAAAAACAAAACAAAAATAACGACTTTATTAAAAAATTTCTTCTCTTCCCTGTCAGTCTCCTACGCTGTTGACGCAGTAAACACAATGTCTTTACTACCTTTCTGGGCTTTGAAATTTGGATTGATATTGCTGTGTATAGGGAGATCAGAAACCTCTCGGATTTCATCAAAAATATCTTAATTTGTGTTCCGAAGATGAACGAAGGTCTTCTGGGTTTGGAACAACATGAGGGTGAGTAATTAATGACAGAAATTTCATTTTTGGGTGAACTAACCCTTTTAAAGGTGCAGTAAGTGATTTCTGAGAAATACTGTTGATATTTGAAATCACCAAAACAAACACGCCCCTACCCAAAAGGATCACACCCCTATCTTGATAGCTCCGCCCCCAAATTCACAAACACGCTATGCAACCTAGTCACCTCCCCCCTAATGGATGTATACGCCCCTTACTGCTGATTGGCTACAAGTGTGTTTTGGTGCTCGGTCCGATCCACTTTCAGCAGTTTTTCTCAGAAATCGCTTACTGTAACCTTTAAATAAATGCAGCCTTGGTGAGCATAAGAGACTTTTAAAAAACATTAAAAAAAGCTTACAAACCCGAAACTTTTGAACGGTTGTGTTTGTTTTTTTTTCACATATAATATTGATATTATTTATTTCAATATTATTAATATTTTAGGATGGATTTTAATATTTCAAAATTGAAAAAAGTCTGGGTCTGGTGTAAGGGTAAAACAAAATCTATACATTTAATTCTTTTGTGAAAAGTAGTTGAAAAGACAGTTTTAATGTGAACTTAATGTAACAAAGAAAAAAGTTGAAACCCCTGTGACATAAATGTCTGAAGTTACACCCTATTATCCTCCCTGGCCAGTGTTATGGGTGAAGTGGAAGCTGTTGTAAAGGAGTAGAGAGGAGATAGAACATGACATGTTGAGTGTGTTGAACATATTGGATCATCATGTGGTCTCTAAATACACTCTCACAGGTGCTGGTGGAGGTCAGGAGGGAATAGCTGGAGATTTACCAGCCGAGCAACATCAGAGACGGAAGAGAAAAAGGAATGCGTGTGAGGCGGGGCCAGTGCTTCAGGTTTAAACCCACTTTTAAACTGGGCTTCCACAATATTTTTTTGCAGTAAATGTTATCTAAACTTCTTTTGTCCGGCAGAAAGAATGGCTCCCCTTCTTCAGACTATGTCATTTATGAAAAATTCATAAGTGAAAATGTCGAAATGTCAAATGACAATATTTGACATTTCTGTTTCAGTCATAAAGACCAAACATGTGATTTGTGTCAAAATGAACATAATGGGCGTATGACAGTGTGCACAGACTATTCATGTTTATACATGCACGATCATATAGAAATGTGAGCCATATATAAAGCAGTGTTTTGCAGCACACGTCACCCCAAAGTCCAGAAATATGTATATATATTTATATTTTTTTTTTTTACATTGAATGTTTCTGTAATATTATATCTTTTCAAGTCTTTTTTTGTGTTGAATCGTGTTGCTGGTTTGTTTAATTAACCTAAAATTTGTCATATGTAATTATTCATGTTCAGATATTTTTATTTTAATGAAGAGAGTGGGCTGATTTTTGTTGTGTGACTTTATGTATCAAAATTGTCTTTATAATTTACATTCTTTATTATATATATATATATAACATTTAATGTTTTATTAAATGCAATGATATTGTGATTATTTTGTCTTAAGTATGTGTATGTCTTGTGTTTATTATGCTGAAGACTAAACTTTTGATATATGAGAAATTCCAATAAGAAAAAAAGAAAAAAAAGAAAGCAAACCAAATGCTTCTTAATTTCCGACAAAATAAATAAGCAAAAATAAATAAATAAATAAATAAAAAATTATATATATATATATATCTTAAATATCAGTTTAAAGAAATATCTAAAAGAGTAGTTTAGTTATCTGGGTCTTATTCAAGCTGCAGTGGCATGTCTTCATGTCTCTGGTTTAAAGGACTCCTGTTGTGTGTTTTGATAGACCCTGTCAAAGCCTGCGGTTTGAGATTCCTAGAAGAGCAAAACAGCAGAAGAGGGGGAAAAAAGAAAAAAGGAAATGCCCGAATCCATACCATTTTCCACAGCTGCTAAAGCAAATTAAACCTCCTTCCCCTGTAACGCTGCTTTGGGTCAGGCGTTGAGGAGGATGACAAATTACCTCTGAATACACAGATTAAATATTTATTCGCTAAGTCGTAATTGGTTTTGTGCGGAAGTGTCTCCAAAAACAGATTTTTAATTTATCGTTTAAGATGGCGAGCGAGATGCGCCTAGGCCGCAGCGGACTCGTGCGAATGGCTGCATGGGGACATATACTGCATTTTAGATCATTGTAATTACAAATGGCCGCCGCGTTTTTTTGCACAGCACGCCTCTCGACGCTCCAGTTGCATTATTCATGGAACGGAAAGGGTTGTGAGAAATGTGGTCACGCGGCAGATAGACGGTCCTGATCGGGAGATTAACCAGGCGCAATCACGAACGTGTCATGCCGGAGCACACCGCTCATTTTAAAGACATCATATGAAAGGATAACGACAGGGCGCATATAACGCTCAGGGGAAAACGGCTGCCACAACACTATTCTACCCAAATGGATAGTTTACAATGAAAGGTGAAGGACCGATGTTTAAGATGTATTGCACACACTTGCAGGACTCCCATTATCTGGGAGAGTATTGTCTCAGGTGAAGGCGTGGAATGGCTCCTGTGGTTTTAAGATATCAATGTTTTAGCGCATCTGATGGTGTGGCATCATTCAGTCTTGGCTTCAGTTTATGATCTGAACACTATATGGTATACTACACTCACCGGCCACTTAATTAGGTATACCTTGCTAGTACCAGGTTGGACCCCCAGAACTGCCTTAATTCTTCATGGCATAGGTTCAATGAGGTGTTGGAAACATTCCTCAGAGATTTTGGTCCATATTAACATGATAGCATCACACAGTTGCTGCAGATTAATGGCTGCACATCCATGATGTGAATCTCCCGTTCCACCACATCTCAAAGGTGCTCTATTGGATTGAGATCTGGTGACTGTGGAGGCCATTTGAGAATAGTGAACTCACTGTCATGTTCAAGAAACCAGTTTGACATGATTTGAGCTTTGTGACAGCGCGTTATCCTGCTGGAAGTAACCATCAAAATAAAAATGAAAACCATCAAAATGTCCCCCACGCCATTTTACACCACCACCAGCCTGAACCGTTGACATGAGGCAGGATGGATCCATTCTTTCATGTTGTTTATGCCAAATTCTGACCCTACAATCTGAATGTTTCAGCAGAATTCGAGACTCATCACACTAGACAACGTTTTTCCAATCTTTTATCCAATTCTGGTGCGTATACTCTTCCGATGACGAAATTCGTGTCACATGAAAATAGTATTTTCCTGTAAAGCATACTCCAATAACTGCGTAATGGGGTGTATTATGCACAATAGAGTGTATATGGGATAAACTGTCACAATAAGGGACAATTATGAAACAGCAAAAAGGTAAAAGCTAACATGCAAACCTTCGTTTTGGCCATGTGTCCATTTGTGACAACTTGCCCCAATCTCTGAAATATATCTTGAAAAACGTCTTTAAAATGACCTGGTCTATTATGCAACTGCTGGTTGGTTAACCTGGTTACTGTAATGAATGTAGCTGTCATGACGTCCCCTCACAGACCCCACTTCAACATGTAGAAGGGATACTGGGACTCGCTCAGTCATTACTCTATGACAAGAGAAGAACAGTGAGTGCTTGAGAGAGGATGTATTACACATCTCCCCGTGGGGTCTGAATTAGATTAATTTGAGTCCAGGCCGGGTTTGAAGAGATCCTTTCAGTGAATTAAGATGGAAACGGATTCCTTTTATGAGTGGGCGTAAAAATTCATTGTGATACGGAGCTGATCTGAAGTCTGGGAGTGAATCTCTGTGTGAAGTGATGAATGTCCTCCTGTCCTTTTGAAGGAACGAGACACAAAGCATCACAATAAAGTCAAACAACAAATTGGATAGTTTAATTTGCATGTTTTGTATTCAAAATTGGATGTTCATTGGGATCATCAAAGACAATAAATCAAAGAAAAAAAGCATCCGACTACTTGTAGACAAGTCACTCTTTATGTATTCACTGTGTTTTGTTTGTTTTTGTCATGCTGAATATAATATGATAATTATTTATATTTATTTTATATGAGTTTAGCCGGTTTTGAAACCCTGATTCATGTCAAGCAAAACTCATCAAAAGATCTCATTAGCTCCACCCACTCCCATGAAGCAACACAAATGACGTAATCGAGTTGGTCTCCCTACGCTCTCAAAATGCTTAAATATTTGAATATATATGCATTTTTTGCATTTAAAATACATTTTTAAAAAGTAGTTTTTATATTTCTCCTTTTTTAAATTATGCTGTTCGCAATGCTTCATAGGATTGTAGTTCTTTGTATCACTAAAACCGTTCTTTGTTCTTTGTATCACTAAAGCCGTTAAAAGTGCATCTGGGAAATACCTAGGTAGGTGATCTGGGAAATACTAATGTTAGCCTGCTAGCATTGAAAGCATATGATCCCATCCTTCCTGCAAATCGCTGTCCAAAGCCACACCTACTCCAAAACACATGAACGCGCAACACACACAGCTGCTCTCGGCAAAGCATCACAAGAGACGGCGTTAAACTACCTCATGTCTCAAAGCACATAACAATACAATAATAATGAACGTAAACAACTTAGAGAGCTTGTACCTGACTGCTGCAGATTCATTTCGGTGTTGATACTGTTGAAATGGAAACGCATAATTCCAAGTCTGAGGACGTGAACAGCTCATGGGTTTCCATCTCTTAATTACAGTAGTTATGGCGTGAACACAGCATAAGCTCACTGTTTTGATTCGGTAGGAACTGTAAAAGGTCTATATAAACTCTGCATAGTATGAAACGCGCTGATGACGTACGATGTCTGCGCGAACAGGGTGCGCGAGGGTATGTAAAAACATACGTTGACAGGAAGGTAGGACATCCTATTATTTAATTCGGACCAAATATAATGATTGGATGAACATTTTATGGTCCTATGCTTTCCACAGATGATATATATTTATAAAAATACATTTAGATCATTTAAAATAATGATTGTTATCAGGATATGAGGAGACTTTCAACCAGTATAACAAAAAAATGTTTCTGTAGAGAATCACCTATTGCACCTATATATATATAATATACTGTCTTGTACCTTTGCATTTTTGTCCGATTTTCAAAAACTTTTTTGCTTCAAATCAAAGTTTGTAGTGTTGTGATTCACCTCAAAGCTGGTTTGCTTGGTTCATGGCTTATAACGCTTTAATGCAGACTTTTTTGAAATCCTAATGGGAGAAATGAATGGAAAAATACTGGAACAAATGCCACTGAAAAAGTGGGTGGGCACTGTTGCACTCTGTTGCGCTTATCTGTTACACGGCTCATCCAATCAGATTTCAGATTCGAGACGCTCTCTTTATAAAGAATTTAGTTGTCCTTCAGTGTGGCCATGGTGTGTACAGCACAGTACAAAGGCTGTTATTCCTGCTGGATTCCTTGAAGTGCCCCTCTGGAAACAGACACTGGGACAGATGGGACTGCCAGACTATTTGGCAACTGAGTGAGAAAGAAAGAAAGAAAGAAAGAAAGAAAGAAAGAAAGAAAGAAAGAAAGAAAAAGAAGGAAAGAAAGAAAGAAAGAAAGAAAGAAAAAGAAAGAAAGAAGTAGATAGTGTTCTTTGCTCGGGTTATGCTTTATGGGGCATAAAGATTTTCGTTCAGGTCCGCTGCTTTTTAACACAACGCACAAAGTTTTCTTATTAGCATCTGTTGGGCTGTGAATTCTGAGAGGTCTCTCATTTCCAAGGTCTCAGTCACATGGCAACAGGTTTCTCATTATGCTGTACACAGTTCATTAAACTCTCTCTCAAACACACATACAGATACGCAATACTCTTACTGCATTATCCACACAATATTATTATTACAGCTAATTCAAAACTATCAAAAGCGCTTCCAGTGATGTACACATATTGGATTTTCATTATTAAGAGAGTCTGTCCACGAGGTCCGTGACTGCCTGAGAATGAAAGGTGAACGTGCGTGGCCGGTGGGTTATTGAGAGCAGTGCTGTCATTGGTCGAGGGGAAATTCACAGCACTCTCCTCCTCTCATATCTTGCCCATGACTGTCATACTCACTCTGCCATCTGTGAGACCTCAGCAGCTGGACAGTAAAACCATTGCTCATAAAAACACCTTCTGCTCTCACTTTTTCTCCCTCTCTCATCCCTGTCACCTTCTTTCTCTCTTTTTTCATTTGTTTCTAACACTTTCTCATGTCTCTCCGCACGTCAACTATGCCGTGGAACAATTTCTAGAATCGACCCACAAACTAATTGGCCCAGTGCAATGTGATGGAAGCTCATGCAGTGGGATTAAAAGCGTTCCTTGCAAACAATAGGGACAATGTCAGATCACTATTAAAGTTTATGATAATTGACGGAAGCAATAAGCTTCAAATTTGACCAATACCGGGATCGACTGATTCCACATACATATACCAAGTTCTGTCATGAAACTCTAGATAGCACAGGCTAATGGGTTCATAATGCAACCTGCTGACAAGTACATTAACTACACAGTACAAGCTGAGTGGTTCCTGTTGCATCTGCAGCCAGTGAGCTTGCTGCTCATCATTTAAATCCGCCATCTTCCCCAGCTCCACCTCGATTAGATCTGCTACAAAGGCTGAATCCCAAATGGCACACTTCTATGCACTTTCGGTCTTGTGGACTTGCAATGGCTGCCGTGTGCACGTGTCCGTTAAGTCCACGAGACCGTAGGGTGTCCCATTCATCATTTTAGGTTTCAGAAGGGTGCTGGCGAGCGCCCCCCTTTGCGGCCACTAGCAAATAAAAAGCGAGGTGATGTCAGTGATGTCGAGAGATTAGACCTGCCATATTGAATCAGAATCGACTTGATGGAATCTAGACCTACAGTACCTATCTCTTTAAATGGGGAAACATCAAATTCTCCAAAGCTGTTCGCCAAGCTTTCGATTAAATTTCATATTTGAAATCACCAATGAAATCTGTCAACAACTGTCTCATAAATTTTGTTTCTAAATGTTCGAATCATGACAAAAAACAGCGTTTTTCAGACTGGATCAAGCTAATGTGCATGCGCAGTCCTAAGTGCGCGTCTTACTGTTTCTATAGGAACCGGAGCTTCTAACGGCAGCTGCAGTGACACGATGACTTTACCAATCGGCGATTGGCTCTTATTTAGAAGGCGAGACTTATTCTGCCATATTGCGCGTTGCACTTTTTCCCATTCATAATAATACGAGTGCATCATCTTTCTATATATAAAGTCTTTGTTAAAATATAACTGTTATTTTTTATTTATATATTTAATATAGTTTTTTGGGAACAGATTGTAAGAAAACTCAATTTCCCAGAATGTATTAGTAGTGTTGAATTCTTTTGAATTTCAGTTCAATAAATTCCTAACTTCCTGTGGAATATGGTCTGTTCAATTCAAAGTTCAACTCCTGAATTGAAAGGGAACAAGTTCTTCGATTCTGAATTTTCCCTCAAACCTGACGATACATTTCCAAATCCTGGATCCATCTGTTTTGAATTGAATAGCAAATAAAAAGCAAGGTTTGGATGGCTCGAGCAGTCAGTGACATCGAGAGATTTTCAAAGCGATTAGACCTGCCATATTGAATCAGATTCGAATTGATTGAATCTAGACCTACAGTAGCTAATGCAAGACACGTCCGTGCACATGACCCTCTCTAACCCCACTCAAGACATCCCATATTCATTATGCATTGATTACAGCCTCCTGTTTAATAGACTCATTTACCTCTGTCCCCCTAAAGGACTGTATTGATTTTTATGAAAAGGAATTAAATGGGCTGTATTGGTTGCACCCCGTGGCAGAATGAAGGGTTTGCAGAATTAAATGGTTCACAATCGCACAATTATGGGAATGACAATTATCTCGCTACATCCATATATTCAAACTTGTTTGCCCTCTGGGTAAAAACAATAGATTACTTCATTAGGCCACGGAAGAGAACTGGCACAAGGGCGGTGACTGCTTTTTTTTCCTTAATTCTTTTCTTTTTGTTCCACCAGATGAAGGTTACAAACATTCTCTCGTTCTGACTTCTCTCTGACAGTTTTATCTGTCTCTATGAGGACTATGGTTTGCCTGGAAAGGCCTCTAATGTATTAAATGAGTCATTTAGTAATGCAGTACAGGATCGTGGTGATTCATTCTAATGTATTCAACCTCAGAGATGTCCTTGTTGTGTGAGGAATTATCGCTGTCTCAGGGATACATAAAGGCATTTGTTCCGCACCTGACTTAATCCATGCAGTCGCTGTAATTATTAGGTGTTGAACTGCTTCAAACAAGATCAGTGATGAATACCATGGTTCCAGTGCTGCATTTGGCACAATGGCTTCAAATTACATCAGATGATCAAAGTTTAAAAATAAATGTATGACTTTTAATTATTAGGTGCATTAAGTGAGGAAAATCTTTGCACTCAGTCGCTGAACTGAGGTTTGCCTTTTATCCTTTGACCTTTTTCTTAACTGCTCATTGTTCTTTATTCTGGAAGCCTCAGAGTAAAAAAAAAAGATGCAATTGTGAGAGAATTTAAAAGAAAGAGTCACATTGTGAGATATAAAGTCGGAATTGAGTGTTGCTACTATAGACTCTCAATACTCTGACACTCTCTAGTTTAATTTGTCTAAGCTGGTTTGCCTCTTATCTTCAAAACAGAACCTTTTCTGTTTTCTGTTTTCACCTCATCAATAGCTTCTATAACATGTGGGGTCCCTCAAGGTTCCATTTTGGGACCAGTGTTATTTTCATTGTATATGCTTCCTCTTGGTTCTATTTTTAAGCAATATAGCATTTTGTATCACTTTTATGCCAATGACACCCAGATGTACAGCTTCTGCCATAAAGTCTGGAGATGATACATCCGTTAAATCACTCTTTGAGTGTCTAAAAGATGAAAAATGCTGGATGAATAATAACTTTCTCCAGGTAAATGAAAAAAAAAAAAGACAGAAATGATTATATTTGGCCCTAGTAGCTGTGCAAATAATATAGCAACATCTAGGTCCTCTGTCATCCAATCTGAATACATATGTTAAGAATCTGGGTTTTATCTTTGACACAATGTTAAAGTTTGACAGACAAATCAATTCAGTTGTGAAGAAATTTTTTTTTTTTTTTTTTTTAAATGCGAAATATCGCTAAACTCACATCTGTCTTATCTTTAGTGATCTGGAGAAAGTAATTCATGCTTTTATTTCTTTATGTCTTGATTATATATATATATATATATATATATCTACACACATATACACACACACACATATATATATATATATATATATACATATACATATATATATATATATATATATATATATTATATATATGCACACAACACCCTTAGGAACCACTCTTAGCAACGTAAACTGTTTGTTCTCAATTTATATTGTTCATTGAAGCTTACTGTATTATGTAGAAGAGTACTGTGAGCGAGTTTATTACCTGCATTCAGATTTAGCATTTTCCTTCAGGTCAGTCCTATGTTCATAATAAAAAATCTGTTTAAATGTCCGATGTATTATCTTGTCCTTTTAACAGTTAAGGGGTTTTCCCGTGACTGACAGCGCTAGTCAAAGCATTTGTCAGTTGCGTCTTGTTCCATGTTCACAACAATTCAGTCTTTTCAATGTAAAAGTCTTCTGACTGACACACTCAAAATGACAGTCTTTTCCGCCATCTAATGGCATAATAATGTAACTTCTGTTGCTGTTCATGGTCAGGGACTATTTTTTCCAGCAGAAGGAAGGCTTTTAGTAAAAGTTTACTTCATGAAAGTTGCATTGATACATATTTTTGGCTTTAATGTTTGTATTGTGTGGTAACCATTTTATAAAAGCAATAAGGTACTCGAGGCTAGTGCTGTATCGTGAATAAGCCCTTCAGCTGTGACTTATTCATGATACAGCACAGCCTCTCGTACCTTATTGCTTACATATATATTATTTCCATTTAATTTTTTTTTTTTTTTTTTTAATATGCAATAATTCATATTCATTTGATGGATTTTCATAGTTTAAGATTGAACATCTGGGTCTGCGACAAAGTTAAAAACAATCAAATCTGTGCATAATTCATTTGAAAAGTAAATGCAGAAGGCATGAAAAAGCTGAAATCTGTTAGTTTTATCAACCCTTGGGACATAAAAGTGCCTGAAGTTGAAGAAAAACCCAATTGTGAGATATGAATTACCTTTTTTCCCATGTTTTACCCAGGTGTGTTCATATATCTACTAAAATAAAATTATCTTTTGTCTGTAGATGAAGCTGATACCAATTCAAAGACCCCATTGTGACATTTGCCACAACGTCTTCTCTCCGCAGAGCCTTTTAGATGTATTGATTCAATTAAGGCTGTCATATTACCCCTGGGTACATATAATAAGTTTAATATTCACACGGGAGAGGGGGCGTATGATAAACAATACGTCAAACACGCGTGCAAAGTTTTCATATGCACCCCCCTACACACACACACACACACACACACACACCTAATTTCAAGTATGATCAGTTTAAAGAGAGATGTGTTCATAACCAACAGCAGCCCGCAGCCAAATCTTGACAATCCATATGAGAATACGCCCGCATTTGATATTTACAGTGCACGACAAAGGTGTTTGGGGCTGTCAGCGCATTACGTGAAGATGTTTAATGCTCGTGACAGTCCAATTAGTCAACAGCGAGCAGGAATATAATTGCTTTTTTGAGCGTTATCAAATTAAGTTCTCTCCTAATCTCTTCGGCTGTATTGATTGCGCTGAGCAGGAACAAACAGTCAGCCAATGGCGAACCACTCTGGAGCAGGAAAAGGTGCTTGTTCCTCCAACACCCATAGCGTCTGTCTGCCCCGCGCTGATTTCTATCTTGCCAACAACAGATAAACCCCAAGGCCTCTCGAAATGGAGAGAGAAAGTGAAAACACGTACTGACGCCCAGACCTCCAAAGGGCAAAACAACATCCAGGAGTTTGAGAGCCTCACCTGTGCTTCAGCGTTTAGTCTCGTACTGTATTTTTTAACGGTTGTTTACCCTGCTAGCCTCGAGCGATCTCCGTCTAAACAGCGTACAACTTGCCACCTGCTGACATTCAGCATCTGAAGATAGCATCTCATGTAAATATTCATGTAGACTCATGCATACACCACAATCACCATATTCATGCACAATTAAAGGGTCTCGTTGTTCAGATGAACCTGATCAGGTCCGTGAATGACCAGATAAGCCTGAACGGCTTGCATCTCAGTTGGTCAGTATTAGTCATTATTAGACTATTGTCATGGTCTTAGC